>CM038602.1:8171503-8354379 GCA_021533255.1 Ceriops tagal
AAAAAAATAAAATAGAAGACAAAAATACGAAAAGCAGGATTCTAAGTGTAATGAATTTGCACGTCCTGCATATCACAAATACTTCAGAAACGAATGGACGGATGACAGAAAGTACGATCAAATTGGAAAAAGAGGGAGGGCTGTCGGATTGTTTTTGCAAGAAAAAAAAAAGGAAAAGAGAGAGAATGAGAGAAAAAAAAATAAATTTGAGGAGAGAGAAGGAGACGGAAATAGAGAGGATCAACTGGGTCTTCTGCGCCTTTTTGGAGATTTTGACTGTGACTCTTGCGTGTCTTCATTTATTTACAAAAAAGAAAAAAAATTGAAAATTCTAATTTAATAATTAAAATTACATTTTAAAAAATTTACATTAATATTTTAAATCTTATGTGACACTTAACTGAAAGTCATGTGATTTGTTTAATAAAAAAAAATAAAAATATGAGAATAATTTTGATTAGAAAATTTTTAATTTAAGAAAAAAGAAAATAGATACATATATATATTATTATTTTAATTATTAAAAAAAAAAGAATAAAGGGCAAGAGAATGTTGTTTACGACCTAGACAATGTAAGGAGTTTAAGGGTGGACTTGACAAAAGCAACCAATTTGCTTGATTCATTCTCTCATCGGTCGGAGTGTGTATTTAGGAAAATTTTATAAAACCCACAACTAGGGTTTACACTAATGATGTTTTTTCTATTTTTTTTTTTCTTTCTTTCTTTTATGAAATTAAATTTTAGAACCAAAGTTTGAAAGTCTAATTAAAATCAATCAATTAAGAAGAAGAGAAGAGAAAAAAAAAAAAAGAAGAAGGATAAAGTTAGTTTCAATTAAAATTAAGCCCAATGCAAATTCTGATTATTGACATTTATGTAATTATTAAGTTGTTGAGAACTAATCATTTTTTTATTCTTGGTATTTTATTTGCACTGTTTTGGGGAATAATTAATAATATTGAAAGAAATGGTTATAACTTACAAAACTATTAATAAAAGTACGAGAAAAGTTATGTTTGGTAATACCATGACATAGAATAGAAGTATTATGAATTAAAATGTTGAAATTAACAATACCGTAGCTTAAATTTACTGGTCGTCTGGTAATAGCATTAAAAGCATTATAAGCAAAATTTGCAATGTGTTAGTTAAAGTTGTATTAGTATATAAAATGATTAATAAAGAATATAATTAATAATTTATTTTGTTCTTAAAAATCTAAATATTAATTTCATATTTCAACTTATAAATATAACATTGGACCTAAAATTAATGAATTTTACTGTTCATTATGACATCAATAATAAACTTTGAGTTTTGTTCGTGTGCATGACAAGGTCAAAAACACAACTGCAAATATGTGTTCAAAAGTTGTAAGGAAAACTTATAAGCAACTAAATTGAATAGCCCTAAGTGAGAAAGTTCAAATGTATATACAATCCTTATCCATGCATGCTTTTTAGGGTAGGGTAGCATTTGAAAACCATTAAACCCACATTTTGCCTTTTTGCTCTTCAACTTGTTTTACTCTTCCATCAAGTTTTACATGTTACCATCTACCTTACAATGTAGTATGCCTAGATGTTTATAGATAAGTCAAGAACTTGAGAATTTCTTTCTTTCCTCCTTTGCTTTGGCATCTTCAAATTTCTCTGGGACTTGAATCTAAGCTTAAATATTCAAAATAGAAACAATAAAGACTATTCACACAATGCAATTAGAAATTTATAGGTATATATTTGGTACGATGATGATCGATTAAATAATGTTAAAAGCATTAATTTATTGCCCATACATCAAGTCCTTCTCAAAGAGCTTTTTAAGCTTTCTAGCCGCATATCCTATGGAATTGTTTCCCTTAAACTGTCAAGCTCATCCTTGGCTTTATCCCTATCAGAACATATTTATATGGTCACTCAATATTCTTAAGGGTTAAGGATCTAATAGTCGTGGAGAGTAAATACCTATAGTCACAGCATGTCTTCCATCAAAACTAGCAGTTTCACAGCTATCTTTCATTTCTTCAGTATCATCAGTGATCCCATTAATAAGATAACTTTTAGCTATAGAGAGTTATCTTTCGTTTCTTTAGAGTTCGAGTCAATTATTGAAACTTGCTCGATCATAGATCACTTAAGAGAACATTAATGGAGTGCATCTTTATTTTCAAATATCAGTTTTAAAGTTCTCAATGGAAAACAACTAAACAATGCCCACAAGGCCCCAAGTTATTTTTTGACTTCTTTGCTATTCTATTACTTTCTTTAGCACTTTCAAATTGATAATTAGAAACATAGCAACATATTTGTTTAAGCGCAAATGGCCATAGTTACACATTATGTGAACAAGGAAGGATGTGCAATTGAGTGTTTTCTTAATCATATTGATGTTTCTAGGACGATTGCTCAATCATAGGTTTAGATTCTTTATTTATAAGGTATAGATTGAGTTTGAAATGTTCGTGAGGGCAAGGTTATGATGGAGCGAGCAATATGCGAGGTGAATTCAATGGCCTTTAAGAGCTTTATTTTACACATCGATTTTAATTGGCTCTTGTACGTGTGTCCAAAAGACAAGTAGAAATTGTTTCAATGTTTCAATGCAATTGCTAATTGCTCAAATATTGTTGGCTCTTCTTTTAGGAGACGTGATATTCTTCGAGAAAAACAAATTTAAAACGTCCTACAAATACACAATAGGGTTCACATTATACCGTCATGTTGCAGTTGATGACTATGTTCTCTTCCATAATTGAAGTCCCCAGAGCACATGCTTTATCATCTCCAGTGTAGTCTTTTGAATCTATTTTTGATTTGTACTTCATGAAAAGCATATTCGATAGTACAGATGAATTATCTCCAGCACTATGAAGGAACGATTAAGAATTTAAGATATATAATCGATACCATGACATTAGTAAAAGCGTCTAAACAATGGCTACAAACAATATGAGATAGTGGATGAATCTTTTACTCGGTGAAGTTATTCTCTTTTATGAAAAACATAATATATATTTGCACCAAATATGAATTGTTAGAATTTTAAATATTAATATATAAATACTTGATTAAGAAAAATTTCACAGAAAGGAGGAAAAAAAAGTAATATATAAATGAAATGAATTCATAAACTTAAAATTTAAGATTTTGGGTTAAGATGTTGTTAACTCAAACTCTACTTGAAATTAGATTTATTTTAATATTAAAAATCAAAATAAATACATTTTTATATTCAAAATTTTATATTATAGAGAAGCGCACCAAAAATTAAAAAAAAAAAATTAATGATCCAAAATTCTCTCCCTCTAAAACTTGGTGCTAATTTTTTCCGACCCACATGCCATATGGATTATACATTCATTTCGTTCGATATAAATTGGAACCAACCCAGTGAGAAGCTCTTGCTCTAAATCATAACTATTTGTCGTTTGTATTCTTAACATCAGTTCCGGCCTTTGTCTTTTTTATCTTTGTTTGGTTGCCGGTAAATATGTTTTTATTATTATTTTTTTTCAATTGTACATAATCCGACATTTGACCCTATATCACATGTTGGTCGTATTTAGAGGTCGTTCTCGGTGTGCTGACAAGGCCTTCCCGCAGAGCAGGATGCAACAACGGACCGTGATGTTTCAAGGTTTCCAGTTGAAGTCCAACTCAAAACATGAGGCCCCAACAACCCCGAATCCTAGGCCTTCCAATTTCTCCAATATAAGAAGAGATGCGCCACTAAAGAATTAGTGGGGAACGATTGGCTCTGGCTGTGCGGGTGCGAGCGACCAGCTAAAGCAGTTGTAAGCCAAGCTGCAGCCGATGTCTAAAACCATATCCACACAAGTCAACGTCTTCTCACTAAACGTGTGAACTTTTTCGGGTTTTCACGTTGGCATGCAAAGCTCTAGAAGCGCTTCTGTTGCTTCCCGCTATCTTGATATTTCCTTAGAACCCAGAGGCCAACCCAAGACTTGGCCCTAGAAATCCAACATGGAACAGAATTTGTCAGGGAATCACAACAGGACTCCATATGCGATCGATTTGACTACCAATTTACCTGGATTGTGGCCCCATGATCCCACCTATCGATCAAAATGCACAAACACTAATCATATGGGAACATGCCTGCCAGTTACAGATACACTGCTGGGACCGTAAAAGTCGTAGGTAATGGTCAACAGACTGTCAAGGTTGGAACTTTCTGCAACTCTCAATTCTTTAGTCATTTATGGTAAGTTCACCTTCCAGTCAATATCAGTTCGCCTTCCAGTCAATGTCAGGAACCCTTGCAAGGCAATTAGCAATTATTTGTCCCCTGACAACAAACGAACTCCAGATAAATACTCAGCTTGCAGAGATTCAACTCACAGAAAATGCTATGTCAGCTATCATTCATGTAACGGCCGTAGCAAAGTTAAACCAAATTCAAGAAATCACCATGGTCGCTAGTGAAATACATTTATCTCAATCCAAGTCCCCAACTGAGGTTCCATAAATCATGTTGCCCCCCTATGTCTCAAGGTACTTGGCATAGTAAAAATGATGAATGCACGTGTTCAGAAGCTGACCTGTGGCCATCATCATATTAGACAACATAACAGTAAAACGAACAGCAAAGATGCCAAAAAACCAATTAGCTGTAAAACCATGATCCTCAAAATCACGAGCAAGAAATGGTCAACATTCACTTGACCATAAACAAAAAAATCTCCTTCATTCAGCAGTTGGCCACTACACCCCTGTATTAGTGTTGTGGTAAGAGGCTGAGAACAAAAGTAGAGAGAAAACTACTGTCATGATGAATGCAACATAGAAGGTCACGATCCCAACTCAACCTTGGTTTCTTGTCCGCAAAAAGACTTATCCCCACAACTAATTCTAATTGTCCCAGCATGGCCAACATTCTGCACACCTCAACTGTGGTACTATCACCTTCTCAACCTACCAAGAAGGTAGGTCAATCCTTGCATTCAGAGCATTATTCCTAAAAGTCCCCACAGTTTCTTTCCTCCAACATTCATGCAACAGAAGGCATCCAAGGTATGGCAAGCAATCCAGAAATTCTTAAAAAGAAGACAGCAAGCAACCAACCAACACAGTAGGCATTCACCCATCTTTCCAATGAGAACTAGCAATAGTAAGGAGGCTCGTAGGTCTTTTAACCCTCAAGATTAATGCCTAAAAGGTAGGAACATTGTTTAGAATCTGTAGAGTACACAAGGACATGGTCATTACAAAATGCAGGAGATGTCCAACAATTAGAGAAGCAACCAATATAGCCAATGAGAATATCAGTTTCTAAGGTAATGACTAGAATTGCTTCAGTAAAGCCCTCTCCCAAAAATCAATGCCCATCACCTCTTTAATGCAAGCTAATCTTTTAAGAGCACAGGAATCTGCCAGTAGGTGAAAAACTAAAGCCCATAACTTGAAGTGCAGTCTCTCCAGAACTCAGCATCTGCCCTCTGGACATCACCAGAACCTAATAAGCTGCCCTACAGAAGAACATAATTGGATGCAGACCTGCAGTTATTTCATGTCAGATAAAGCATATCATAAAAAGAAACATCTGTACCTTATAAAAGCTTCAGCACCCCATGGAAGATGGATCAGGCAGCTTCACAAGCCTGGTCAAATGACTTGTGCAGATTCACACACATCGGGACATGAAGAATGTTGACAAAGCAAAACACATTACAAATGAAATAATGATCCAATCGAAGTTCCCTTGAAGGCTTGAAAATAGTTCAAAGTTCAAAAACTTCCGGCATACTGGCTCTGGCCCACTGACCAAAATAGTAAAAGAAAAAATACTATAAATTTGAAGATCTCTGCCAAAGAAATAGAGAAACTCAACTGAATAACCCTCAGAGAATATAAACTTTCCCCATAAATCTGGCAGAACAAAACTTGCTAAAATGATACTGAAAAACTGCAGCTAACATCCAGAATTAGCATATAATTAACTGGTAGATAAGAGTCCTCAGAAGACCCAATTATGTACAATTGTACATGACAGACCATTCAATCAAAAGTCGGATGCATCCAGACTTAGCACATGCTAGCATCTGATGAAACACTCACAACTTGATTAAGAACCGAATCAGAACAGCAACTTGATATGAACTTCATTGATAAACAATGTTCCCAATCCAGCTATAAGTAATCAAATCTAACTCTTCATGCTAATCACGTCTCACTCAAAATAACCTGTCCTGGGTCCTGGCTTGTTGCAGATACAAACTGCCCTGGTCAAAATCTTTTTCGCTTCACTCGTGACATATCATCAAACCCATCATCATACAATGCCTTCCCACCATGCCTGTAGTTTCCATCCTGGTCTTCAATTCCTCGAGGTCTTCTAGGTAGATTTACAGGACGACTCCTAATTCGTCTATCAAAATCCCTTTCCCTCAAATTGCCTCGCTGACGAAATGTTGGATTATCTTCTGATAAGTATCGAAAAGGCCGAGGGCCATCCTCTGCATTCAGATGAAAATTTTCCCCATTAGCACCATTGAAGGGAGGCCTAAAGGATCGAACAGGGCGCTGTCTTTCACCAAATCTTCTTCTATCTTCATCATTTCCATCACCACCAAGCTCACGAAATTGTCCTGAATGCATGGGCCCCCCAAAAAAGTCATCACCATCTGTCCTTTCCCGAGGATCCATGACTCCAAATCTCCTATTGCTCCTCAGTAAAACCTGTCCGGTTGGGTTCCTGTTAGAGATCACTGACCTTGAATGACCAGGATCCCTACTAGGATCTATTTCCCTTAGATCATTTGGTTGGGACATATATAGTGGAGAACTATGTCTCCTAACAACCATTTCTCCTGGAAAACCAGGATGATCTGGAGATCTCATTCTTCCCATCCTATAAATAGGAGGTGACCTTCGGTGAGATAATTCTGGGCGTCCACCAAAACCTTCTGGAGATCTTCTCCTGGAAGATGACCATGGAATAGGAGAATGAGATCTTATAGGAGATTTCGAATGAATTTGAGGATGAGCTCTTCGCTGAAAAGATGGAAAGTTCCTAGTTCCCTGCACAAAATGACCTTCTAATCCCTCATATGCAGGTTGGGGCTGTGCAAATTCATTGTCTGTGCTGTCATCTGGCAGGCCCCTCACCATCTTATCATTATGCCTCATTCCAACAACTTCAGAACCCTCTTCACCAATGTTTCTTTGAACTCTACCACCCATTTGAAGACCCTGTGCAGCCAGCCCATCTCTTCCCCCAGGAGACCGCAATCTTGAGCGAAGATGATGGAAGTCATCATCCAATATCTTTTTCCCTCCCCGAAGAGTACCAACAAGCACACTATCTTGTCCACTGTTATAATTAATGAATTCACTAGCTGTTTCAGCTATGGAAGACACATATTTATGTCTAGAAACACCAATACCAGATGAAACATTGTAAGCTTCTGGTGCAAAGTCTCGTTCAGAATCCCTATCACCATGTAGAGTGTCAATCCTACTTAAAACCCTCCCTCTACCTCGGGCAAAATTCAATCTAGAGTGTCTTGATGACTGATCTCGGTGCCTCTGTCTAGAGAATATGTAGGAACCATCTCTATAAATATTATCCCTGAAACAAGTTATCAAGGAAGAAATCAGACATCAATGAATCTTTTGCACATTGAAAAGCAGATACAAGAATATGTGTAAAGTAAAATTAACAGATAATCACCTCCCTCGAACATGTAGTTTTTCTCCCTCAAGTGGTACATCAGGTAACCGTTCTCTTTCGGGATGTGACAGCTTGTCTCTTATGGAGATGATTTTACCAGAAGAAGACAGATTAGAAGCTTGAGACAAGTTTATAATTCTACTCCTATTACCTCCAGTGTTGCCAACCTTAAATGTGTCATCACAATTTGCTTCTCCTTTAGACAATGCCGAGTCATTCTTTTCTGCACTATTCACTTCAACATTATTGTGAGAACATTGAGCAACAGTCACAAAATTTCCTTGACTCCCACCAATGGTCTGATCACATGATTGTTCCATCACCTGGACATTCAGATCATTTTCCTTCCCCAAAGTGTCAGGTGCACTTTGTTGAATAGCCTTTATTGCCTTCTCTCCCTCAGCTCCATCAGTAGGTATCTCAGATGAACCATCACAAGCATCCTGAATGGTTTGTGCTTCAAGAATGGTGTCAACACATTCTTTGACAGCGTATCCAATAGTGTCAGCATTATGTTCCATCTGAGTGTCCTTTTCTATCACATTGAATGGAGTGGAAATTTCATCACCTGGAGGTTGTGCACAGGAGCCCATCTTATGAGACTTAGACTCATCGCATCTCAAGTTCACTCTTTCCTCGCATGTGGGACTCTCTACTGCACCATGTGGCTCAGCGTCTTGACATTCACCATCTTCCAACCCATCCTGTTCCCTGCAATTTTCTTCTATATCCATGGACATGGAATTTCCATCAGACTCATATTCAGAGTCATATGAAACTTCTTCGACCACATCGCCTGACAGACTAATCTTTTCCTCCTCACATATGCAAACCTCATCATTTCCACGTGATTCTGTTGGGATATCTTCCATAGGTTTCAATTTACACTCGTTTGAGTCATCTAGAAGTTTATTCTCTGTTGCTGCACCATTGACGTCACCAAAAGCATTCAAATCATTGTCACCATGGTCCACAGTATGCGAAGCCTCTACTGAAGCAGCCTCCCCAGAACTTTCACATTTTTCTTTAGGCACCTCCTGGTTAATGTGGCCTCCAAGCCCATAAGGTTTCAAATGGTCTGATGTGTTGCCGTTTTCTGAGAACCCTGTTGAACAAGTAGATTTATTAATGACATCCTCACCTTGGAGCAGCTGTGCAGGAGTTGAACCAGAAGGCTGTTCCCTTATGTCTGAAACTTGCAGTAATTGTTTATTTGTTGAACAAGCGACTTGGGTAGAAATATTCTGCTCAAGCACCTCTTTGTCAGATTGGTGAGGCACTGCATCTACTTTATTGAGTTGTACTGTATGAACCTCATGCTGTGGTTCAGATTTTACAATTCTTTGCAAAACAGACTTCAAAGGACTAGTATTTGATAACTTGTTTGCTTCTTGACCAGACATCTCAGCTGATTCATGTTTCACTGCTTTGATATGTAATGGTTCTGCACGATTGGCTTGAAACACCCTAACATCACCATGTTTGAAGCACTCATCAAATGGTTCTGATTTTACAGTGCTACATAAAGTGCTGCTTTCACTGGCAACTAGCAAAGCTTCCCTAGGCGGATTAAACATACGAATAAGCCTGAAGGAGTCTTTGGTAGCAGATGAAGTGGAAGGTTCCTGACTCAGGTTAAGAGAAAGAAAAGAAGGCGCCAAGCGTAAATGAAGTGAATCTTCGGAACTACGTAGCTGAGCGCATTGAGAAACTGTTCCAGTAAGATTAGACTTGTGCCCACTCACTTCAAGGAGCTTATTTTCAGTAGCAATACCAGTTCCAGACATCCCTGTTGACGATATGGAAGGCTTTCTATCACCTTTCAATTCATTCAATCCATCAGAAGTCACCTGACCTGCATCAGTAGTTAGTTGATCCGCACCAGCATCATTCATACAAGCTTCCCAGGCATCCATTGTTGTATTCAAATCCCAATTCGATCTGTTAGAATGCATATCAGCCCTGTTAACATCCAACCGCACATCATTCATTTTGAACTGGCTGCTGCTCTCAACCTTGCTTGAAGGCAAATTCAGTGTACTAGGCTCGAGGATATTCTGGTTCTGACAGCTCTCATCAGCACCATGATCTCCCAAAACCAAAACATGTTCTTTTACACCTAAGGACAGTTCAGTATTCCCAGAGATATTAGATATCTCTGAATTACAAACTTCTTCTGCTACCTGATGGCTAGGTAACTCTTCAACAACCTTCAATGTGGAATCTTCATTTGGAACTAAATTCAACTCGGATTCTGCAATTTTTACCAGGGTACTAGAACTTTCAGCAGCTAAAGCCTTATCTTCGTTGTTGAGTTTAGAAAAAGATTTAGACTCAGTTTTATCCTTCGATCCTCCACTCCTATCTCTTGAGTGGTTGGTAGATTTAGTTTGCACAATTTTTTGTGGATGGTCTATATTTTCTTCAGAAACAGAATTCTTGTTGACATTTGATAAGCCACAAGATTGGGAAAAAGAAGAATTTGAAGGACCTGAATCCTGAGATGGGTTGTCCTGTTCTCTCTGTAGAGAAACATCTTCCACATGAGGTGAAGATTGTTCTTCAGGTAAAGGAGATGGAGGCCGCAAAAGCCTTCTTTTTTTGATAGGAACACCTGCAATATCAATACTAGACTGCCGGGTAAGGAGTTTAGCCCCAGTCTGCCAACAGAAGACCAATTAATTAATCAACACGAAGAATACAAAAAATTTCAAAATTTTCTCATCCTAGGTAGCAGTAACTCAGTAAGGAAATTAACACCTCTTCATTCCCTGAAACAGGCATGGCTTCAAAGTTTGCACTTGTATTCCCCTTCTCACTACCCTATCAGAAGCAATTGAAGATCAATCCCTTGCAGACATAGTTGAGATTAACAACGAGAGATTCAGTGGAACAATAGTGCTTATGTATTCTGTTTTCTAATCAAGATAAGGCAGTTTCTGAAATGTTTCGGTAAACACAACAGAACAGTTAGAGCAGTTAAAAAGCACCTGCAGAAAACTGCAAAATTATCATGCCTTTCAAAGAGATTTTTCAAAGACCAATCATCAAGTTCAATACAAGCATGAACTGAACAAAGATGTAGTAATCAACAAACAAGAGTAGCCAGTCAAAATATCTGAAAAAAGTGCATATATCACACACACCCAGAGAGAGTAACTTACAATCAAAACCAATCATACATGACCCACTAGACCAATAAAGCAGACTTGGAGCGATGACCTGCTAAAAAGCAAGCTCCGTACAACAGATCAAAACACAGAAAGTTGCAAAATTCGCCAAATAAATTCAAATCCTACCATTTATAAGAAGAATCACTTTTCCAAATCCAAACACAACTTAATTCCACAGCCCGATTGCGACCAATTTTAAAGTATTTCAAAACCCACTTTGACTAGACTTCTTAGAAGTTGCTTTATCTGCACAGAAAATCTGAACATCCACACAGATTCAACAAGAATAAGGCACAAAAAAGTAATCTTTATTTCATCCAATACATACATACCCAAAAACAAAGAAACAAAAAACAAAAAGCAAAGGTTTTTAATCCATATTTCAGAAAATCAAAGCAAACGAGACGGAAAAAAAACTTTATAGAGTAAAAGGCCGTCTGGAATAAAGAACCCAGGAAAAAAAATTAAAAAAAAAAAAACCAACACGCAAGGCAAGTTGACCCGAAAAGGAAATCGAAGGGCAGATTGATCAAACAAGAAACACAAAAAGAAGGTTTGGTTTTACCTGTTGACAGAGTGGAACAATTTCTAGAGAAGGGCAAAGAGTGTAGAAGACATTTGAGTTTCTCAGCAAATACTACGAAAGAAGGGAGGAGGAGGAAGAAGAAGAAGAAGAAGAATATATTACCCGTGGAAAGGCTGAAGAGAGACGCTAGAGGAAACTTCACGTAAAGGCACTAGGGTTGGGGTTGGCCTCCCTATTAATCATAATCGCCCCTCCTCTTTTATTTATTTATCTATTTATTATTATTATTATTATTATTATTATTATTTTATTAAAGGTGTTCATTGCATTGTTATCATTATGCTTGACTTTATCTATTGATTGATCAATAAGGTTGTAGTAGTCATTGTCACGCATCCGAGGGTCCCAGGAGCAGACAGTCCGCGCCCCAGTACTTCCACGCGTCTACACATTTGTACTTCTCAATGTGAACGCGAGCTGTTTTCGCTTCCTACTGCCTCATTTTCCGCCGGCCCTACCCACCGTCATTGTTAACGCGTTCGGAATTGTAGTCGTAATTTAAAATTTATTTAGCTTATATTTAGTCAAAGTATACCATATGCTCATTAAAGTTTCATAGTAAGAGAAACAATTAAAAAATAATAAGAGAAAAGACTCTTAATTACCTTACTATTGCATACTTACAATAAATAGTGACCACCTAAGTTCTTAATTACCTTGTCTACCTAAAGTTATTAAGTTCTTAGCATCAAAATTTTTTATTAAATTAAAAGTACTAACCATTAAACACACTTAGAATTTTACCTTGACTTTTAAGTGCATAAATTATATGTATAATAGTGACAATCTTGTAAAAAGCATATTTAATATAAGTCACAATTTCTCTAATCATATTCTCAAGGAATATATTTAATGCAATACAACTCTTTTCATAAATAAAGTCACTAATATATTTTATGTCATATTTACAAGCTAAAGAACAAATTATTAGTTTACTGACATCTTAAATGTGTTATAACAAAATATAACTTCTTTTTGTTAAAATGAAGTGAAATTTAAAATGTATTTAGTTAAATTTCGATAAAATATGTTTGTTTTTACATAGAATTAAGGAAATTCAAGAATAATTCTCACTTAAAAAACAATACAGGTGACTTAGAATCTAGAATTTTCTTTTATCTTTTTTCACATTTCTTAAAAATTAGTAAAAGGAAAAAAAATTAAAAAGAGAGTAAAGAATGAAAAAAAAACCTATTAACAAAATCAAAATCAAAATAAATACTAATTTGCACTACAACAAAGACATTGGGTAGCTCAACTAATGAAATAACAACAAAACTAATTACTATTTTGATCAATATACAAACTGAATGAAAGTTTCCTGAATTAGATTGAAGTCTGATTTAGAACTTAATGATTAAAGAATTGAAATAGACTAAAAAATAAAAAAAACTCTTAAATTCAAAGAGATGAAAAGCATAAAATATTTATAAGTGGCATTAGTGGAAGAAAGGAAAAAGGGGGTTTGAGAGTTAATTTCTAACAAATGTATCTTCTAATGTTTTGAGTCATTGTTTTTCAAATGAAGGTTGAGAGGCATTACAAATTAACAATATGAGATGAAAATGAAATGCTAGTTATTTAGCTTGAAGTATTATGTTATGTTTAAATTTATCACATGCAAAAGCATATAGTTTATGTTTTTTGCTTACCAATTTAGTTTAAATTCAATAAAACATTAATTTCAATTTCCTTTATTTTAACTACCAATAAATCTAAAAGTATCAAAGAAATAATTGATTTGAAATCTCATGTAAAATGAACCAAAATTTTGTTAATATATTACAAAATTAGGCTTGAAACATACCTTTAAGTTTCAATTAATATTTCTCTTACATAATACAGTTGCTTCAATTTTTCTTAACACTTTATCTAAAAAGCTCTTTACAGTTATTTACTTATTATACATTATTTAACTCAATATGACTTATATGTGGAAAAGGTACACGAAACATGTGATATAAAAGTTGAGACAATTTCTTCCATGTATTATTGGAATATAATTTCTTAGCCTTTTTGGTTTTCAAATAAAAAACAAATTTAGTCAAAAAATTTTATATTTAGCTTAAAAATATGGCTAACTAATAAGACAAAAAAAACATTTTGACTTAATATTAATGCTAGCATGAGTTATATAGAGAGCTTAAAATCTAATTTTATTTAAATATAAAAAAGGTTCTCCACATTATGTTGTTGACATGGTACTTTTCTTTATTTTCTTTGTCAATAACAACTTAATAGTTCTACTCTTACGACATAAACTTGTAATACACTAGTTTGGATTCCATTAGTTATAGGCCTTTAAAGATTAATATTGATACAACTCATTTTTTGAACAATGGTTAAGTAGATATTTCTATCAAAATTATAATGGATAAGTTTTATTTGCTCTATTTAAGACCTTTTTTTAGGATAATATAATGATCAAATCTAATAATTTACATGTTGTTCAAGTTATGAAAAAGTCAAATAATAGGATTACCATAAAACATTAGTTGATAATAGATGTTAATAAATTTTTTAAATTAAATAAGAATACTTAAGGGTGTTTACTTTATAATTAAGTATAAACGTTCTTTGATAGAAAGACAAATTATAAGGTTATGTCTATTAAATTTAAAAGATGTTTTTCTTAACTAATTAACCCTTAAACTTTTATATATGTGTGTTATAATCATTTACATATGTTTCTTTTATATATAGTATATAATATGTAGTAGTGTATTTTAAGTTTCTTTTATTATTTATATTTTTGGGATGTTATTATTTATATGTTTGAACAATTGTTATGGTTAACTTGGCCTTTGTAGATTGTAGTTAAGAATAATTATTTTTAGTTTTACATTAACATAATAACAAACCATATAACAATATATATTATTTTGGGATTATAGTTAGATTAAAAGAAAATTAAACTATAAAAGAGGTGTTTTTCGTGAAATGGGCATGAATTATTGATATCCTTTAATAAAAAAGCTTGTTCACTCCTTGAATGAAAGGGAATGACCTTATATGATGGTTATGAAAAAAAAGGTTGTTAATTTATTTTTTTAAAAAAAGGTGCTAATTGATTAAAGAAGTGCAACCCTTTACTAATTAAAAGTGAAGGGTGAATTAGTAATTAAAAAAATATGATACTATTGTTGGGATAGTTATTCATGCATGGTAGTTATTTATATATACATATATATATGAATAATGGTTTGCATAGACTTTAAGATGGTTTGTATAGCGGTCACACGCACACACGCGCACATACACACGTAACCACATGTGACTTTTGGTTTATAAAAAAAGGTATCCATTGTATATTGTACACAAAACTTTTACATATATATTTTTTTTTTTTTGATTTAGATCATAGAAAAAGAGTTACACTAATAAGTTTTGAATTTACATCTAATGTATGAAAAGGTGAATATCAAACTATTAGGTGAAGCATAATATTGTTTATTATATATAAAAGACCTTTATATACACATTAATTGATTAATTGAACAAAATTAAAGGGTTGATAAGAGACTTTATGAACAAGATATTAAAGGGTATAGATTTAAAGCCCATATATATTGATTATCCATGATAAAAACTCATTTCAACACTTAATATAATGTTAATTTGGAGTTTAATAAGCCAAAGTATATTATTAGTTTAATTGAAATAATATATTTAGTTATTTTCATTTAGTGTCATATAATGTTTAATACCCATAAAATATAAAAGAAGGATAAGTCTTTAAAATTCTTAACAGATTTTGATAAAGTACTTTATGATAAAGACACTTAGACTATAAATATAGATATAAAATGTAAGTCATTGAACTAAACTAAAAGGATTAACTTCAAAATATTTATGAAAAGGAACGTATAAAATGAGAAATTTGCTATTTGTAAATTAATTTATGTGAACTCTTTCAATCATTTATCAATAAAAATAAGTAATTCAAAACTTATCTATTATATTATTCATATTTAAAAGCATGCATATTTCACTAATTAATGGTTTATATCATGAGATGCCTTTATTTATGTATTTGATTTTTTAAATTATTAAAGATCCATCATATTTTCATTATTTTGAAAATGATAAGGATTGTTGATACTTATTTAAAATTAAATAAGGATACTAAGGATGTTTATTTGGTGATTATGTATAGACAAACTATATTTATTGAATTTAAGAAATACATTTCTTAATCAAATAAATCTTATATTTTTTTATATATATGTTACAATTATTCACATAATATAAAAAATAATTTTTAAAGAAAAACAATCATGAAAAACTGTAAACTTTTTAAAGATTTAATTTAAATAGTACAAACTGTAATAATGAATTAAATTTTATTATGTAAAAAAATTCACATAAATTTTAATAATAAAAGTAAATTTTGATTCAAGAAAAGTGATATTTAATATATTATTTATAACAATTCTTTAATTTTAAAGTAATTTAACGAATATAAGAAGTATATCTTCCACTTTTACAATTTTTCAAATTCAACATGATCGTGGACATGATGATAAAGTATTAAATTGTGACGACATCTCAAGTTGCATTAAAAAAAGAAAATTTTAAACCTGCAACCTGATCCAAATCACAATATATTCTAATTAATAATTAATGAGGATATTTGGAAAGAGAATATTTTTGGTTTTCTTTTTTAGAGTACATTTAAAATTTCAATTAATTTTTGTTATAGAATTCCAAGATTATTGTAATTTTATTCGTAATTAATGCTTAACTGATCTTAATATCAAAAATAAAAATAAAAATTACTGCTACTTCTGCGTAATAATAAGGTTACTCTCACTTCTATTTTCCTTTGGTCTGTCGTCAGGAGAGGACATCTAATTTATGTTATATACGGCAAGGATGTGTATTTTGGGCTGGGAAAGATTGCAGGCGAACGCATCTTTAGGTTTTAACATCCACCTGTCAGAAACTTCTTTATTATTATTATTATTATTATTATTATTATTATTATTATTATTATTATTTGGATTTGGCTCCGTTTGTGTCCGAAGAATACATAGCTCCTTTCGAACGTTATCCTCGTACCGAGTTGGGTTTTCCCCCGTGTACGTAGTAGACAGGGATTGGCCGGAGCCGCGTGACATTATCAACGGCACGGCAAACCGTGACCTCGTTGAGTTTTATATCAGCAGAAGCACTGCCAGATGATGATGCTTTGTTCCTTCAGTCGATGCGCAAAGCCACGGTGGCCTCTCCTGCGTCAGTTCTCCACCACGTCTCCTCCTTTCTCAGCCAAACAAAAATTCTCGTCGTTGTCTGCATCCAAGGTTTCATTCGATAAACGTCTGCTTTTGTCTGCATTACCTTAAAACGACGTAGGATATATTACCCCCGAGCGGAGCCGCGGAAAGCGGAAGAAAATGCGTTCTCCTTTTTCTTGTTTATTTCAAAACTCTTTCATGGTTTATTCTTTTTTTTTTTTTTTAATTATTGGGATTTCCAACTTTTTCTTCTTCTTCTTCTTCTTCTTCTTCTTAAGTCATCGTCAATCTTGGATTAGATAGTGAATCGTGTGGACGAAGAATTTGAAGGTTTCTTGCCATGGCTGGAGAGGAAAGCTGGTGTCCGTATTTCGTCTAAGCTTTACATTGGCAAATCCGCTTATGGCAAATCGTCTAACATGATAGTAAATTGGCAATGAATTGGCTTATATTTCATTCTTCATATCAAAAATCTAATGGCTATTTTGTTTTATAGAGCCAGTCATGAAGTTTTTGCTGCATGAAATTCAGCACTTGATGTTAAATTTTTTTGCTAAAAAATTACTGATGGATTACAAATTGAAGCTCTCGGAGTAGTTGGTCTGCAGTAGGTAAATCTTGGGAAAAAGCAACAATTTTAAGGAGCATGTGGAATTTGCTAACCACTTTTGGCCTGCCAGTTCATGTCTGCCAATGTCTTTTGTTCCTTTGTCTTTAGCACCTTTCATAGTTGTGCAAGGGGTTGCATCTTTTGTACTGGACATAATTATAAGTTTAATGATAAAAACCAGATTTAATTGTTTGGGTAACTTTTACAATATATAACCAACTTAGACATATCCAGTTTCAATACTCAATCATGGTCCTTTATCCTTGTTGAAATTCTGTAGATATTCTGGAGTGAAAGTGAGTTGGACATGATTCGTCAAAGGGAAACAATCAATCAAAAAGCTCAAATTGAAAAAGATTTTTTGATAATTAAGCAGGTGTAATTTGCTAACAAATACAAATTGTTTTCATTTGCATCAACATCTTTTAACTGCTATGATGTTGCTTTCACTTTCTTGGAAGATGTGGGATATCAAATGAACATATATGCGACAAGGAAAAGACAAATTCTCCTGAAAAATTTTACATTTCTTGAAATTCAGAGTGTGCTTTTGTATAAAAAATATACCATTGGTTCACAATAATTATCGAAGGCATACTTAATGGATGAAAAATTGGATATAATATTGGGTCTTAAGTGAGTAGGGAAGATGCTCTGATACAACTCTTTTGGTTTCTCCAGTATTTCTGTTCAATTAGACTAGTCATATATTCATTTGACATTATTAGAGACTAAGAGGACTTTTGCTTGATTATTTTGAGAGGAAGAAGTGTAGGCCTCTATCTCTTGTATTTTTGCATATTTGACCTCCCATTAGCTTTTGAGCTAGATGCTTATGCTGATCATCAAGTAAACTGCAGTGTATGCTAGCTGATGGGAGCCAATTAATTGGGACATAAATCTTAGCAGCAGTTTACTCATATAGATTGGCTGGTTCTTCTTCTTCTTCTTCTTCTTCTTTTTTTTTTTGTCACAGACTCTTAAGTACATCCTCGAGATTCAAGGAAGTATCACTTTAAAGGATTTCATGCATGCGTATGCTCTAGGTGAGCAATTGTTTTGATGTGTCCTTCATACCATGAAAACCAAGATGGACTATCATTACAAATTTGATGGTTCACTATAGTTTTTGATGGTCCTGAGTTCTTTGTGGCCATTGTGGGATCTTTTGACATTATGACTAAAGACTCAAAGTTTAAAAATTTCTTCTTTAAGTTTTTCAGATGTTAAGCTGTTTACAGTGATGCCCAAAGGACAAATGTCATGAATTTTTTGTTCTGAATATGACAGTTGTTTCTTGAGCCTGGGGAAGCTCAAAGGGCGCATCTCTGGTACTGCTGTCTTATTTATGTTCACTTCTGAAATGTTCCTCCCATTAACAGTTGTTTAAGTTATTAGATTATTCCTTAGATTCCTTTCGCAGATTTTTTGAACCATGATGGTGTTTCTGAAGCATTTGTTTTGAATGATGATGACAAACAGGTCTCAGAGGTATGCACTCCTTCTCTTTTATTTATATGAAATTTTTTGGTATGTCCAATTATGATTTCAACTTTTCAAGAAGCTGGCAGTACAACAGTCATTGTCTCGTATGTCTTCTACCATTGACCAGACTTCTCTTTTCTTATTGGATGATCTATAATTCACAATTGTTTGTTTTTGTTGGACCTGATATATCTTGAAGATAGATTTATTACATCCATCTTTAGGTTAAATTTTTTGATCAATTTTTGCAGGTCATTGCTGATCGCAACTATTCTCCTCATGAAGAGGTCAGACAATAACATAGCTAATTTTCGTTACCATGGATGATTGTTTTCAGCTCCGGGAATTTGTTCTGGACTTTATATTTCCAAAATTTTGCAACATGAGATATCTGTAATAAGTTCCCCACAGCATGGGAGCCTCGTGCATGGGTATGCTTTTTGTTTTTTTTTTTTTTTCCCACAGCGTGGGAGTCTCATCTATTGACCTCTGTCCATGAAAGATAATTAGGATTGACGACTAATACCAAAGAAGATTGGTTCATGAAACTTGAAATGTTATAGTGACAGGTTCTAACTAAAATTGGAACATAGAATTCTGTCAGAGCTTACAGTTGTATTATTCATGTTGATACTATTCTGGAATTTTTAACCAATGTCATTGACACAAATGGTCCCATTTTTTGTGCCCATCTCATTTGATCTTGGGGTTTTGTAGATGCCATGTAGCAATAGCTTATCTTCTTTTCTTCTGGGATTTTATGCTGTAATTCACATCTTTCAGCTTACAGCAATTTGATTTAACTGCGCAGGTACTGATTAGATATGGAAAATTTTCAAATGCTACCCTGCTGTTGGAATTTGGGTTTATGCTTTCAAATAACATGCATGACCAGGTTATTCTTAAATTTCAAGCTTACTAGTTGTCCATTTTAGGTTTCTTAACCACACATGTTTTGCTTAGTGGCAAGGACAATTTTGGGATTGTGTGGGTTAGATGTATGGTTTTAAGTTTGAATCTCTCCAGTTGCATTCCATGAAGTGGGGATAACAGCAGTGAGGGCTGTGCTGCCAAACCCAAGCCCAAAATTTTCCTGAAAAGGATTCTTCGTAATCAAAAAATAGTCATCTAATGGTACTTTTTCACTGGTTTGACATTATACAACTTTGATATTGAGCTGAACCAATGCCTTGGCTACTGCCTATGTTAGATATCTCTTTATGTGTTATAAATTATAATTAATATTTAACTGTCTTTCCAAATTACCTATATTGTTACTTGATACTGCGTTACACTTTCATGTATCATTAATGTTTTAGGTCATTGTTCATTACTGTGGCAATATCTTTTAAGAATGATGGTGGTGATACCAGGTCCAGATCCAGATTAATCTGCCAGATCAAGATCTTCTGCGTGAAACAAAGATGGAAAATTTGCAAAGACATCATTTGCCGGCAATCAAAGATACCAATGGCTTTAAGCTTTCTGGGGAGTCCTTCATAATTAATTTAGTACTTAGTCTTGGTTTGCAATTAGCCATTGAATTGTAAAATATCACATTATAATGAAAGAATTGATTAAAAGATCTTATAATTCCAATTAGGACCTTGTTGGGCCCGATTACAGTCCCATGTTCAGAGTTCCAGTCTCATAAGCTGGCTATTCACCCTTGTAATCGACGTACTGATTCCCTCAAGTGTTGAATATATTACAAGGAACACATCCTCTGAACTCAATCATTGTCTCTCTAATCTGCCCTATGATATAACTTCGTTCTGGTCTTAATAATCTCCATGTAAAATATATTGTGTTGCACCATTGATCCTCTATGCACGCAAAAGAAGAGGACCATCATACCGAAATCATTTCACTAGTTAGGCTGGATACCTTTTTTTTTTTGGGTCCGGGAACTGTCTAAAGAAATAAAAGATCTTGTTGCATTCAGGCATTATGCTCTCTTTGCTTCAATTCACCGCATTAAAATTACTGTACTTTGTCAAATGTTGCTGCAAGTGCTAGGATTCTGTGTATTTCCTTGTAGCCCTTTATTGTAGATTTCATCTGATGACATTTTTGTCCGTAGCCTTTTGTTTCGGATTTATCTACTTTGCTAGTAATATTATGGGTCTGAACACTTGGTAATTTTGTAGTTTGGCTTCAAGAGTATTTTGGTTTAAAGCACATTAGTTCACAGCTGCCATAAAGAGTTCTATGAGAATTATGTTGACCACTGAGGACTTTATGATGACAACACCATGCAGTGAAGTGAGATCTGCTGGGGGAAAAGGGAGGGGTTTGCCGCAGTCACTTCGTGCATTTGCTCATGTTCAAACTTGCTCCTCTCCACAAGGTGTGTTTCAATTCACATGGTTCTCTTTGTATGACATGGCATTTTTCTGAACTAGCATTAGGGTTACATGTGATCCTTCCTTTGGTTATTTGAATATCCAGATTTAAGTGATTTGATAGTAGAAGCTTCACAAAAAGATGGCCGTTTGGCAAGATGTCCTGTAAAAGATACCAGCAAGGAGATTCTAAAGCATGAGATCCTGTTATCACATTTCACTCAACTAATTGAGAAACGTAAGGAGTCCATTGAGGTAAGGACATGAGTATTTTCCCCTCATTGCTTAGTTGTGTCTCAGAAAGGGTAGCCATAAGGGCTGGATTGGCTGTTAAAGCTTTGGAATTTATAACAATAGATTTATTGGCATTGAGCTTTGCTTAGATTTATTGTCTTGCGCTTATTTGTTGACATGCGTGAAAAAAAATTGCCTAAGATAATAGAAATACTTCACCATATTTGAGGCATCTTTGTTAACATGTAAGTAAAACATTGCTTGATTTAGTAATATAATTGTGCAATTATGAAACAAGAGTAGAAGGCTAGAAACTTCTCCACAATTTTTTTTTTTTTGGCATGAAGTGGACAATCAGCTCAATTTACATTTGACTTTAGATAATAGGTTATAGCAAAAATTTGCATGTCTTTCTTAAGGTATTGCTTGCAAGAAGCACTTTCAGGACCAAAGAAGATATCGGTTGTTGTCTATCTTGTCTGAAAATGATCTTCATTTGCTTAAAGCTTCTGCATGTAATATGCAGTCATTGCAGCCTGTCTGTTCTACCCCTGCTTCTGAAAAGTTCGCCCTCAGAAAGCAAATGGCTCTAGACCTCCTCAAAGGTGAGCTTCGTGTCCTTGAATCTGCATCGGCATGGCTGAAGAATTACTGTGCAACCTTTTCATAGCAGACGTCGTCAATAATGGCGGCGTTGGTCATGGGAGCATTCCAGTCTGAACCAGAAAATAAACTGGTGTCTTTGTATATACTTGATGAAAAGCTGCAGGGAAATTCATATAAGATCCGAATTTCCAAATTGACCAACAATTTGGAATGATGCAATTGTATGTTTGGTTGATTTCCACAAAGGAGAGAAATGGAATGGATGTTTATTAAAAATTTTTTGTTTGAAGAGGAGTGATAAGTGAAAGGAAAGAAAATAATATTTGTTGTAGTTTTAATTTTGTTTATATGCTAAAATTGATGAATAAAATGATCATTTTAGAATCAAAAGATATCTTTTATCTCAAAATTGAGAAAAATGAATTTAATGAATTAAGAAAAGAAATTTTTTTATTAGATTATTTAGACATTTTTAAACCATAATTATAAATCTTTTTGTTTTCTCTATTCTTAAGTAGTCTTAGTGAAATAATAAAATTATTCTATTATAATATAAAAATAAAATACTTGAGTTAAAAAAATAGTTTTTATTTTTGGGTGAAACAAAGGTAAGTCTAATTTTCTTTTTTTTTCCTTTTTTTTTACAATAACCAATTTGATGCAGTTGTAAATTTATTCTATAACAATGAAGATTGTAAGTTTGAATTACAAAAATAATGTTTTTCTAAAACCAATCAAAGATTATATACATTTGTACATAAGGTTCTACAATCCCTATCTTTTTTTTTTCTGATAAAAACCAAAAAAAAAGAAAAGAAAAAAAGAAAAATCATTACATATATATATATATATATATATTTGGTTTACGGCGAGAATACAGCAGGCCCAGAAGAGAGGAAGGGTGTGAGCATGCGGGTGTGGAGACTTGAACCCTGCTAGCCTTTATGAAGAAAAAGTCTCGCGTCATTCAATTAAGCCGAGTTTTCATTATATTATGTTATGTTATATTATAGTATAGTATAAGTCTTTTTGGGCTGCTGAACACATTTTTATTTTTTTTTTCAAAGGAAATCTAAGGATCTATAATTCCCTTTTGGGGAATCCATGCTTCACCTCATACAAAGAATTTGTTTTGAACAAAATTGCTCTTAGCTTTACAAAGCATACCAAACAACCATTTCGTTCATACAGTCAGCTTACCGAGGAGGTTGTCTTCATTGTTATAGTTGTTATTATTATTATTATTTAAAAAATTCCTATGGAACGAATAATTTTTTGTTTTTCGTGTTTGTGTTACATTTATCTAATCCCATTATGGCTGGAAAATTTAGTTATATACGACGTCCGTCCCTCGCAATGTATGATTCTGGGACAAAGCTTCTGGGCTCCAGGCCCAGCATGCTTACCTATATAGCCAGCCGAGAGCAAGACTTCATAGTGGCATAAAAAGGCAAGACAATCGTATGCAAACAATCCAACGATAACAAATCAGCTTCAGTTTTCTCTAATTAGAACTCAGAATAAATGTGCACACAATGTTGGGAAAGATTTAACTTATATACATGTGGCAAGTATCCAGGGGCTTGTACCATATCAAGGGGTAGCAGGGAATCATCCAGGGCAAATCATTCCAGTGTTAGATGCATATGACCGTAATATATACCATTCACAGGTATGCTTGAATCTCGATTGCTTCAAGAGCCTGCAGCATAGAAGGATTCCTTCTTTCCCAAATTTTTTCATTCCTCCTCAACGCGGAGATTTACGATATATATGCCTTGACCAAGTCTGAATAATTGCATACAAAACCTGTCCTTGGGCAGATTATTTTACCATTGTTTCTCTTGGCCATTTCTTCAAGTGCCTGCACAGCCATTTAAAAGGAAGTCAGCCTAGAATTATACATACGGACTTCCCTTACTTACTACAATAGTAAAAAGAACCTGTGTGCTGTAGACATAGCCATTGGGCAAGACTTGTGGTGGGTTCTCTGTGTCCATTAGCTCTTTAGTTATGTAACAGACAAGCTTCGAATGATGTTGCTTAGAGTACAGTAAAGGCAATGCCAACTTCCGGAAGCTCTCCTGTGACAGGGGATCCTCCTTGGTGCAATCGTCTTCATAACAGTATCTTAAACAGTCAAGGGGAAAAACATAATTGCATCATTTCAACTACTAATTCTATCACAGACCCCTGCCTTGTGGACAAAAGTACAGCCCCAACCATGAGGAAAACTACCGAGTCTAATTTTTTCTTGTTTTCCGCATGTTTTTCCCCCATTAAGCATGACTAACCTAATGAGGAGGCTCAGCATCATTTTTTGTTTTTTTTTTAACTTCTTTGATCTGTGCAGCAATATTATCCAGATAAATGTTATTCGAGTTAAGAAGCAACATGCAACACTCCCAGGCTAATATATATAGGTCAGACAATTAGTTTAGTCACTACCATTGATCAGCCAACACCTAAGAGCCTGTCCAAGGATTTGTTGTTTCCTACCGCTCAAAAATCTCTGTCAAAGCTTTGGAAACACCCAACTTTGCACACAAGAGGGTGTGGGGGGATGGGGTCGGGGGTGAGATTATGTGAGATAAGAAGACACCAGCAAATAAGTCACTGCAATTTGGATACGGAGTTTTCAGTGCAGTTAAGCCTGCCTGTAGATAAATATTCAGCAATGGCTCTAGGGTCATGCCATATAATTTGCAGAATTCCTGCTTAAACTGATCCACCAAGTAGTCCCACTGCTTAGGCTCAAACAAGACCTGGACAAAAAACATGAGATCAAGTCATTCACTCCTACAATAAAACAAGAAGGCTGCCTAATAATAATGTCAAGCAAGACAAGTGTAAGAGTTGCAGCAAAACAGAAATGACTAACAAGAACCCAAATTCTACTGATAAAATCTCTCATAGATGAGAAACAGCTGATCCAGGAGAAAGATCACTGAAAGCTTGTCATTTAGCCAAAACCCATATGGAAAGTTACTCTCGTTTGCAGTAACATGGTTGCCACTAATTCCAGATAAAGAGACACCTTGTATTTTGCACATTCAGTGGTACTTTTAAAAGCCAATGTTGCCATGACCCGCTGGAATTCATTCATATGTGTAGCTGCCCATGGTGCCAGATATTTCCGAGCATATGCAATGGCATGCAAGAAGCTTTCAGCTTGTACCAACTCAATAAACTCTTGGAGTCTCAAATGGAATTCAAATATGCTCTGCAATCAATAAAAGAATAAATTTTTGAGTAAGAATTTGCTCTGCACAAATAGTGGGAAGGCTGTTTACATTTGATGCTGCCCCAAACCCCATAACGAGGGAGCCTTGCGCACTCCAATGGCCTTTTTA
Source organism: Ceriops tagal (assembly GCA_021533255.1). Classification (NCBI taxonomy): domain Eukaryota; kingdom Viridiplantae; phylum Streptophyta; class Magnoliopsida; order Malpighiales; family Rhizophoraceae; genus Ceriops; species Ceriops tagal. Next base: position 8,196,826 of record CM038602.1, read on the forward strand.
ATAATAAAAAAAAAGCAATAAAGTGTTGAATAAGCTTTAATAATAGCAACTCCATTTGTGCAAAATCATCCCTGCACATTCCAGTACCAATTTTCCAGACAAGTACTTGAAGAAGATTAAATGCTGATCTGTTGCCAAATCCTTTATTTTAAAATAAAAACCCGAGATTTCAGTTTTAGACAAGGTGTTTGATTCCCGGGAGTTCATGAAACTTGTGCGTCCCTCACACCTTGTGCGCATTTTTACTCGCATTGTCAGTTAAGGAAGAGTCTCAGGGATTGAACATCAAATGCTTAAAAAGGTGTCTCAAGGAATGACTGGGACTTACCGTTGACTTCTTCAGCCGTGATTTGTTATCAGCACACCAGGCCAAAGCAGGCGCTACATCTCTATTTTGAAGAGCATCAATAACCTTTTTCGCATCTTGGAACACATCAATATCTACAAGATCCTAACATTTTCAATTTACTGTATCATCAGCACACAAATAACAAACTAAAACCAAAAGAGTACAACAAATAAGAAAAAACAAAACAATAGCTAGGGGCTTCAACGCGATAGAGTCAGTAAAATAGCTTACGGGGGTCACAGAAGTAAGAATGATAAAAACAAGGTATCAAACTCCCGAAACCCATCCCCAACATTCAAACAACCCCCGAATGCATAGCAGCAGAAGCAAAAATAGAATTGGAAATCATAAAAAAATAAAAAATAAAAAATACCAGCATGTTGCTGCATTCAGCAAGCTTCCTTCCGGTCTCATAATAGGACATTCGAAGCATGTAGTCCGCGAGAATCCGCTTTAGACGCATGTCACTCCACTCCGATAGATTCTCCGCATCCGCTGACTCTAGATGTTCGAGTCGAGCTCGACACTTTTGCGCTTGCAGATTCTCCGTCCGGCTCCCTTCTTCCAACTAAATCCTCATCAACATCATGAAATCATTACAATTAGCCGATATTCAAGAACTGCGTGATCCAAAAGAAGAAAAAATAAAATTCAAGGGGAAATCGCTAATTTCTTTGGGGAAGGACGAAGGGGAGGGGGCGGCTACCTTTCTCTTGAGGCCTTGCAATCTGGAGACGAGGGAGGTAAGCTGCTGAAAGGCGTCGTCCTTGGACATTTCAGAGTCGGCAGCGTCGGCGACTCCTGAGATGACGGAGGAGACTTCCTTTTCGACAGCACGGTGGTTGGCCCGGACAGTTTTCTTGTAGTGCTCGAAGGGAACACGCAAGAATTGGTGCTCCAGTTTTAAAGATTCCGCTAATTGGGACAGCCTCGATGACGGTGCTGTCTTGGGGGCAGTGGTTGGGGTGGTTGCGGCGCACCCGGCTGTAGCGGAGTTTCCGTTAGGGAGGGAATCCATTTCCGTCGCGAAGGGAAGGAAATGTAAAGGAAGTCAAGTGGATGAAGCGAGGTATGGTTCTCTTATTGCGGAGCATAGGAGACCGCAATTTGCCAAGATGAAAGTCATTTAGCGGTAACCTCAACGGCAGCGTTTCGTTTGTGATGTAACTTTGCAAACTGGATTTTTTTCCTTTCTTTTTTTAATTAATCAAATTATAAATATCTGTAATAGGTTTATACACGAAAGCACAAAGGATTTAACATAAATTATAATTATGTGCCGTTTCTAACAAAACCCCTATAAATCTTAGTCAGTTGAGTCCAACTTTTTTTAATAGTACCTTGTACAATAAATAAGTTTCATTTTATGTATCAGAAATTAATAATTAAGATTTAGAGTTCATAATATAATTTTTTTATATATAAGTTGAAAATTAACAAATAAGAGAAGAAGGACAAAGAAGTCAAAATGTGCAAAAATGAGAAAAAGAAAAAGAAAGTTTATATGCATATGAGGCAACCTAACCAAGACATGTCAAATAATATATCTAACAAAACATTTCCCTTTACTAAAAGTTTGGTTTTGAAGAGTTTAGACCAACTTTAACATTAAATGATAAGGCTACTATTAAAGCAAAACTATAAAGCCAAAAATGAGTAAGAAAGCCACCAAGGTAAACATCGATTGGGCATTGTTTAAAGATTTAGTATGAAGATTTTATATCTATGTTGTATACATTAATCCTAAATATAAGATATTTATGTATAATGTCAATGTATATCCTTATCTAATTTAATATTTTTTTAAGTCCATCTATTTGTTTTTTTATGTAGTTAAAATTGAGTTTTGTAAAATATAAATTCAATCATATAAAGTTTTGAATGTTAAGAACAAGAAAAAAGTTTCAAATGTTAATATTGAAGAATATAAACTTCTTTTTAAAAGTAAAAGGATTTTAATATAAGGGAAATCTTGACATAACTACCATACAACTATAAAATGTTTGGTTTAAAGCTTAAATCTTCATAATTTGTCATTAGTATTTAATTATTGTTTAACAATAGCTCATATATGTTTATTTTTTATGTCAATGGAGGTTACAAACAAAAAATAAGATTGGGATTTAGTTTTATTACAAAACTAAACAATATGATAAGATCTATAACACATGAATTCAACAATGAACATCAATCATCACAATACACCATTTATAAGATGTTTAATAATAAGATTAAGAACAAAGTTTTGGGCTAATGTTGCAAAAATGTGTTTTGTAGTCATTTTGTTGAGATAATTAATTTTGTATTATAAAAGTATTATATTCTAAATGAAAAATAGGTGTTCAAATTTTATATATGACCTAATAAAGTAAATTGCTATCTTTTTTGGTATTAAACCTTCACTATAACATTTTTTTTTTCAAAAACAAATATTTATTTTAAATCACTCAAAAAAAAAAAACTTAACACATACAATTGGGCATTTAATAAAGTGAAAATAACAATAAGAATTAAAAAATGAGATATTTATGTATAATGTTAATACATATTCTTATCTAATTTGATTTTTTTTTAGTTTATCTATTTTTCTTTTATGTAGTTAAAATTAAATTTTGCAAATTATAAGTTTAATCATATAAAATATTAAGAACAAGAGAAAATTTTCATATGTTAATTTTGAAGAATATAAACTTTCCTTTAAAGTAAAAGTATTGTTATATAAGGAAAATCCTAATATTACTATCATATAACTATAAAAAGTTTGGTTTATGGTTTAGATCTTTATAATTTCCCATTGATATTTAATTATTATTTAATAGTAACTCACATATATTTATTTTTTATGTTAAAGGGGGTTACAAACAAGAAAATGAGATAGAGATTTAGTTTTCGCATAAAACTAAACAATATAATAAGGTCTAGAACATGAGTTTAACAATGAATCTCAATTATCAAAATTAAGTAGACATCATTTACAAAGATACTTAATAATAAAATTAAGAAAATAGTTTTGGATAGATGTTGTAAGGATGTAATTTGTAGCTGTATTGTTAAGACACAATCAATTTTATGTTATGAGACTATTATATTTTTGAATGAAAAATGAGTATTTAGATTTTATATATAACCTAATAAAGCATATTGTTATATTTTTGGGTTTTAAACCTTCATTATGACATTTTTTTAACACATAAATGTTTATTTTAAATCATTTCAAAAAAAAACTTGACACATGTATTTAAACATTTGCTAAAGTGATAATGACAATGACAATATAAAATAATTAATGCAAAAAAATAAATTTGTAAAAGTATTTAAATTCAAGGATAATCCATTACATAAAAAGATATTTATTTTATTTTACAATAGCAAAATAAACCATATGAAATTTAAGATATTAATCATTTTATACTTTTTACATTTTTTTATACAGGCACCATATAACAAAAATTACACAACACATGATAATTTACTTATGTACCAATAATGTATTTTGCATGTTTTTCATTTCGACATTTTTCCTTGCATTTGCATTAATAATTCCCATTTTAAGGAACATAATCTTATAAGCCAAATTCTAAACAATTTTTACTTAAAGTAAGTTATCTCATCATTTCAATTTTTTTCTTTAGTCCTTTTATTTGTTGCCTCCATGATTTAACAACTTCCTTTACATGGTCTAAGAATCCATTATCCTCTTATACAAATATCCTTGGCTTAGACACCTATCCATGAATCAAGTAAACATAAATAATACACATTTATTATGTAATTACTTTTGTTTTATAAAATTACATATAAATCAAAGCCCTTTTATAAACCTAATTGCATTTAATAAGTAAGATAATATCAAAACCTTCTACTTGGCTTTCTATTAGCCTATGAAGTAGACAATCAAGTCAATTCTCCATATTTGCATCGTATTAGTTTTTTTTTTTTCACTATAACCACATATACTCACATACTCAAAAGACTCAAATAAGTAGTTTGACATTTAACATTTAATATTAAAGTTTGAAAATAAATAATAAATTAAATACAAAGAAATAATCAAAAAAATAGATTAATTTAAAAAATAGGTTAAATAAATAAAGCTATAACACTATGAGAGAATAAGTAAGTATATATAAGTAAAGTTAAGAAGAGGTTGAGAGAGAGAGATCGATATTAACTTTTAATAAAGCTATATAAAAATAAGATGAAATGAACAACAAATGGGATCAAAAGAGAGATAAGAAAACAAAAGAGTGGTATTCTAAAATGAAATTAAAAGAGTTAACAAATGAGATCACTTGAGAGCAATCTACAACATTAGATGATTATGTTTGGTTTATGTTTCTTTTTTAGTGATAAAGGCTTAATGATTTCAAAAATATAATTTAATTTTTAACAAAATAAAGATAAACTTAAAAAAATCAACATAATCACAAGTTTCATTTTTGTTAATTACATAAAAATTGATTTTTTAATGTGGTGCATGATAATGGCTAAAATTAGTACAATTAATAATAAAGTAATAAATAAGAATAAAATCATTTGACAATGGAAACATAAAGACTTACTCAAAATAAAATATATATAGTGTATATGATGAAATATAAGTTTAAACAGTAAAATTAATTTAAACTTTTTATTTACTTAAAAAGTAATTAAAGTAATTTTTATGCATATGATTAAGGTTTAAAATCACTTTCAATTATAAGATTTTAAACTAATCATCTTGGTATTTTGTAAACATATTAATTAATTATATTAGTCATTTGCAGTTAATAATTAATGATATGAAAATTATTATATAACATAACATCCATATAGATATTTTTTAAAATTAATCATGAAGCTTATTTATTTTACAAGGTATCATAAAACAAAGATAATTATAACTTATCTATAATGTATTACACTTTGTTTTTTAAAAGTCTTTTTATTGTGACCATTTTATTCACATTTTCTACACTTTTAGTATTGACCTTTCCTTAACATTGTAAAAATATATAAATTTTACTTTAATAGATTTTTGAGTTCATCCTTATCTTTCCTTGAATTTTTTTTTTGGCATATAAGACTTCTTACAGCCATCTAAAGGGAAATACCTTTTTTTATTGGATCTTAATCCAAATAGTTGTCCTTAAACTAGTTTTAATAATTCTTGATACATAAGTAAAAATATTTTGCTAGAATATGTTAAAGAAATTTATGACTCTAAAAGTAATTATATTAAAAATAACACAAATTACATATTAGCAAGGAAATTTTGTACTTGTCATGATTTATAAGTACATTTTTAGATCCTAAAAAACATAGTATGCTTATTTTTTCCCTTTACCACTTGATAACTATCCTTATCATTCTAAACTAAAAAACACTTTAATGCAAATTATTTTTTTATTTCTTAATTTTTTTTTCATAATCTTTATTCCCCCTTTTCACATAACATCTTTACTACACAAACCTTTGTATAACCCTAATTATATTTTTTTAACATGTTGTTGATAAGCTTAAGCCTAACATCTACTATTCATCAATTGAATGTTTTGCATATATTATTATCAATTAAATCACAAAGATATTTTATGTTTTAAAAGGCCTTATACCATCTTTTTAATGGATCTTAAAGAACATCACTAACATATATAAGGATAAGCCAATTCAATATTTTTGTTTGTAACTCCAAGTCTTAAAAAGATGGTGACTTGCCACACTTTTAAAACTAAATTCTTAAATTAAAGTCTCACACCTTCTATGCCAATTAGTTTAAATGTGTGGCATATGCATCTTATAAATAATCTTAAACTTCATTTTTTCAACACATTAATAAATAAGATTAGTCAAATTTTATATGTTGTCATAATATTGACTTAGAAAAACATAAAATATATCAAATTTTGCTTTTATTTATTTGAAATTATGGTTCAACTCTTTCCAAATCCAAGTTACAAATTTGTTTTAAGCAATTCAAAAGACAATTACTAAAAGAAAATTGTTTTCTACTTCCACTACTAATATAATAGGAAACATTTGATTATTCCATTCTTGCCCACTATATTAAGTATCTAATCCTTATAAATTCCTTTAAGGAAATATTTATTAACACTAAATATTTTTCTAAAACCTAATCTTTAACTTTATTTTTAAGCAAGAAAGCATATGTAAATCTTTTTAAATTTTGCTGGATGACATATTACTTAATCTTTTGGTTTTGATAACACATATAATTCTAATATTAAAAAGTAAAATCTTATAAAACTTTTCTATATAATCTCATAAACTTATATATTGATGTACATAAGCCTTTTCATACTCCTTTAGCACCTTTCTCTAACATTTTTACATATCCCTATGCTTATATATTACTTATAGTCATTTTTGTATATTTATTTTTCTTGGTTTTATATTAAGTTGTTTGAGTATCTTATTCTTCAAAAACTTAGATAAGAACTTGGAATTGACCATCTTGATCTTATTTGTTTTGGTGTATTAATACTCAAGAGTAAATATTATAATGAAAAGATATTTGGAAGTCTTATTAATCACAATTGATAACTTTCATGAACACCCATTGCAGTATTTAAATGAAAGTCTACTCTTGTCATTTTTTATTTTTTTTTTACATTTGATGTCAAAACCAATTTTTAGTACATATTTGAACGTAATTTCCTACAATTCATCTTCATTTTCAAACATTATTCTCATATCTCGTATTGAAACTTTAAGCATTAGATCATATTTTTTTTTGGTTGTTGTTTTTCCTTTCTAACTTTCTCATTAAACTTTTCTGAATTGTCTTAACTATCATCGTAACTTTTTAGATCATTAAATGGAATACATTCATTATCTAATTATGGAACATGAATTTGTTCATAATCTACCTTCTTCGTATCTTAAATTTTGGCTTCTATACTTTTTTCACCTTGTTTATATTCTTTAGCATCTACATGATCTTAATGACTTTTTAAGAAGTTAAACTTAACTTTCTCTTTACTTGATTATAATTCTTTATCACCATGATTAGTTAACCAGTCCATCATTTTAACATAATCTTTCTATTCTTTAGAATTATTCCTTAACTTAACAATAAGAACATCATTTTGCCCTTTATTTTCACCTATAACATAATTTTGTTATGTTGCTTTAAATTTAAACCCCCTTTTCCTAGTCTCTTATTGAACCACTTTTATATTTATTAAATCTTCATTTTATTTGTTTTTTTTTTTGGTTGTTAAAGACAAGGACCCTTGTACATCATGCTCTTCCTTAACTTACTCAATACTAATTTGGCTTTATTCTAATGGTCATTCAAGGTTGTTTAACCTTAAATTTAGTTTGCACATTCTCCTTTCAATACTTATGAATTGTTCTTTCAACGTGATGTGTGATAAATGGTTGAGATTAATATAATTAATAGCACAATAACAAATAAGAGTAAGATCATTTGGTGATGGAAATGTGATGACCTATTGTTAAAAAAAAAATTATCTTTATAATTAAATAAAAGTTTAAAATTTTTGTTTTTTTATTAAATGTTTATATTGTTGTAAGAGATAATAAAAATGTTATATTTATTTTAATATATATATATATATATATATAATAAATATTTTTATAATTTTTAATAATACAATGAAATCAGAATATAGCATAATTTGTTTTACATATATTTTCCTTCAACTGACGTCATTGCACCACTTAAAAGCATTTATAAGCTGTGGTCACTCACATTTGCAAGATATTTCCCTTTTATCTTTATTTTTATTTTCATTTTGTCTTCTTAGTTGAATTGTATCCACATTAATTTATGCACGTTTTGACTAGCCGACATGTCCAATCAAATCAAAAAGGTCGGTACCAGAGCATTTTTACAAGAATTACTCCTATGACCGATAGCATAGAATTCAAAATTTAAAAGCCATCCGAGAGAGCAAATCACATAAATCAATCTACAATTTTTTTTTTATTTATTTTTTATACACCAAATGCTACATCTTTAACTTATTCACTTGTTTCGTTCTTTTAACACAATTGCTATGCAACTTCTTTTAAAAATTATTTCTGAAATTTCAAAAGCTAATTGACACCATGTGTGAATTGTCTAGCATAAAAAAAAGGAGATTTTTAAAATATTATATATTTTAATAAATCATTTTTTAAAAAATTAATAGACTTACAACATTTAGTATTAAAGATGACTTGATTTAATTCTAATACCCACTATTAATATTCCAAGTAAAAGAATTTTGAATGATTATTAAATTTAATAAAAAAAATGTAACGAAATTTTACATTAAATAAAAATAGAGAGGGTGGTAAATTTTATAAATAGTAATATTATATTTTCTAATAAATTACTTAAAAAATAATAAACCCATGACATAGGGCAAGAAAAGCATAGCTTTAGTAGTTATATAAAAATAACATGTGACATAAATTTAGTACGCCTATATAAGTGCGGAAAGCGGTAGGCACCCGTATCACGTCTGTAATTGTTCGCTATCGCCGTCCAATTATTAAACGAGAAAATAGAATATTCTGGAAACGAGAAAAGCCCGCCAAGCAGACCCCACACGGCGCGCACGAATCGAATCCAACGGTTGCGATGTCCCCAATCGAACCTTCTGGAATCGCAGCCCCCTTGCATATGTGCTTATATATACATACAGCCCCCTCTCATTTCTTCTCCAAAAGTAAAGCGTTGCGTTGAAACGATAATCGAGAAAAGTCTTCAGAGTCTATTGCACTCTATTTTAGCGTTTGATTCTCTAGTTTTCATTTTTATTTTTTCGTTTTTTGGTTGGGAGGGGAGGTTTGGACTGTTAGTTAGCGTTTGGGATCAATGGCAAAGGGGGAGGGTCCAGCCATCGGTATTGATCTAGGAACCACTTACTCTTGCGTGGGCGTCTGGCAGCACGACAGAGTGGAGATCATCGCCAACGATCAAGGGAACCGAACGACGCCGTCTTATGTCGCTTTTACCGACACCGAGCGGTTGATCGGCGATGCGGCTAAGAATCAGGTCGCCATGAACCCCATCAACACCGTCTTTGGTAAGTACTTGGGCCCTTTAATGCTCTTCTTCTTCTTCCCCTGCTCTTGATTTGAGTTTTATAAGGTCAGCGCTTTTGGATTTTGAGATCTGCTTTTTGTCAAAACGGGATCTGTTCTATTTTTGTTGTGACATGATTGTTAATGTGTTGCTGAATGTGTACGCGCTCTGAAATTAGTATTAGTTCGTCTGTGAAATTAATATCTAGAAGATGCAGGATTTAGGAATGATGCCATTTGTGTATATTGAATCATGACGTTTTTTATTTTCTATTTTCTTTTTGTATGTCTTTTGAAGTCTTGGGGGTTCACATTAGAAAACTACCTGGGGCAGAGACGAGCGTGGGGAATAAAATGAAGACAATTAAACCTCTATTAGCTCTTTGAATTTATGTTCACGGGTTGGGATGTATGTTAATTTCTGGTCACTGATGTGTGTTGTGATGGGTTAAATCGTATGCGATTCACAGATGCAAAGCGGTTGATTGGTCGGAGATTCAGCGATTCTTCGGTTCAGAATGACGTAAAGCTTTGGCCCTTCAAAGTCATTGCTGGTCCTGGTGACAAGCCTATGATTGCCGTCACTTACAAGGGTGAAGAGAAGCAGTTCGCTGCTGAAGAGATCTCTTCTATGGTTCTTATAAAGATGCGTGAGATTGCTGAGGCTTATCTGGGTGCAACAGTGAAGAACGGTGTTGTGACTGTTCCTGCGTACTTCAATGACTCCCAGCGGCAGGCAACGAAGGATGCTGGTGTTATTGCTGGCCTCAATGTTATGCGTATTATTAACGAGCCCACCGCTGCTGCTATTGCTTACGGCCTTGATAAGAAGGCTGGCAGTGTCGGCGAGAAGAATGTGTTGATCTTTGATCTGGGTGGTGGTACCTTTGATGTTTCTCTTCTTACCATTGAAGAGGGTATTTTTGAAGTGAAGGCCACGGCTGGAGATACCCACCTTGGTGGCGAGGACTTTGATAACAGAATGGTGAGCCATTTTGTCCAAGAATTCAAGCGTAAGCACAAGAAGGACATCACTGGAAACCCCAGAGCCCTTAGGAGGCTGAGAACTGCGTGTGAGAGGGCGAAGAGGACTCTATCATCAACTGCACAGACCACTATCGAGATTGACTCTCTTTACGAGGGAGTAGACTTCTATTCCACCATCACCCGGGCCAGATTCGAAGAGCTCAATATGGATCTCTTCAGGAAGTGCATGGAGCCAGTAGAGAAGTGTTTGAGGGATGCTAAGATGGACAAGAGGAGCGTTCATGATGTTGTTCTTGTTGGCGGTTCAACTAGAATTCCCAAGGTGCAGCAACTGTTGCAAGACTTTTTCAATGGAAAGGAGCTCTGCAAGAGCATTAACCCTGATGAAGCGGTTGCCTATGGTGCTGCTGTTCAGGCTGCTATTTTGAGCGGGGAGGGCAATGAGAAGGTGCAGGATCTGCTGCTTTTGGATGTCACCCCCCTGTCTCTTGGGTTGGAAACTGCTGGAGGTGTTATGACTGTTCTGATCCCAAGGAACACTACAATTCCTACGAAAAAGGAGCAGGTGTTCTCCACTTACTCAGACAATCAACCTGGTGTCTTAATCCAGGTTTACGAGGGTGAGAGGGCAAGAACCAAGGACAACAACCTGTTGGGAAAATTCGAGCTATCTGGCATTCCTCCTGCCCCTAGGGGCGTCCCTCAAATTAACGTGTGCTTTGACATTGACGCCAATGGTATCGTGAATGTTTCAGCTGAGGACAAAACCACTGGACAGAAGAACAAGATTACAATCACAAATGACAAGGGAAGGTTGTCAAAGGATGAGATCGAGAAGATGGTTCAAGAGGCTGAGAAATACAAGGCCGAAGACGAGGAACACAAGAAGAAAGTTGAAGCAAAGAATGCATTGGAGAACTATTCCTACAACATGAGGAATACTATTAAAGATGAGAAGATCAGTTCGAAGCTAGATCCAGCAGACAAGAAGAAAATTGAGGACGCTATTGACCAAGCCATTCAGTGGCTTGACGGCAACCAGCTTGCTGAGGCAGAAGAGTTCGAGGACAAAATGAAAGAGCTGGAGAGCCTATGCAATCCCATCATTGCCAAAATGTACCAGGGGGGTGCTGGTCCAGACATGGGTGGTGGCATGGATGAAGGCGCTCCTGCAGCAGGTGGCAGTGGAGCGGGTCCTAAGATTGAGGAAGTTGATTAAGAACACAGCTCAAGGTATTCGAAATTTTTGGATTTTCTGCTTTAATTTATCATTGATGGTATTTGAGAGGCCTTCAAACAATGTTTGCATTTGTAGAACGATGTTTTGGATTTTGTTCGGCATATAGGCCTCACCGTGTTCCCTCTAGTATTTTGTTTCAATGGTCAGTTTCACATCTCGAAATTTACTGTTTTCGCGTGAAATTGGTTTCAACTTTAATTTCCAAATGGTCATCCGACTTAAACGACATAGCCCCTGTTCTTTCACGAGAGCATGCCCGAGGCTCGGAGTGGGTCTGTGGGCGTTTAAGTTAGGCAGGTCCATTCCATCCATCAGAACTCGAGCCCGACGGGCATGAAATTAGGTAAACCTAAAATTACCTTACCCGCCCAGAAACTTAGCAAGCTAACAATAAGCTGTCATATTTGATGCCTTAAAGCACTAGCACAAATATTTGACATTGTCTTAATGCACCGCCATAAGCATCTACTAATGCATCGATGTAAAAACTAATTTTGCCAACCCAAAAACATAGCTCGTACAGCCAGTGGGTCCACTTTCTGCAACACTAGGACACCATTGAAAAGAGGACGGAGGAGCCAACACAACACCATTGAAACGCAGGCTGTTGGAAGGAAATGTCTTTGGGGAGCATGCAGTTTGACTTGTCCGGAAACAAACAACCTAGTCCAGTAGTCACAACCATGCAACTTAGCAGCTGCATCAGTTGTAGATACAACTGCTATTCAGCTTCCAAGGTAAATTGCACAAAAGATCAGTGAAAAGTCAAGAAAACTATGAATCCAATGCCATAAATATACGTCCTTCTACAGCTAGCAGCACATGCTGTACCATAACTATTCCTTTTAAAAACAGAAAAACACAGGGAAAGGCACAAAAAGAAAGGTAAATAAGTCCATGCATGGTAGCTGAAACGTGGCCGGAGAAATAAAATTCTTAAAACAAACATATTAGCGACTAATGCATGCCAACATAATAAGGATTCAATCCCTCCCTTTCCCATTTTATCTATTCTTCCACCATCAAGTTGGTAAAAAAAAACAAAAAACTGGACCAACATAATATTCCCCGCCAGTCCAAAAAAAGAATCGCAGGTAAGTATTCGTGAATAAAAAGGCCATATAATATCTTTGGGAAAAAAATGTAAATATCATTTTGTAGATTTCCCTTTGGAAAGCAGTTAGAAAACAATGCGGCACCAACCATTCCTAACCATTCTTACAACTTCAAACTAATGCCTCTTTTAGGTCGACAAATGGTCTTTCGCTCCAGGGAGAGGGACGGAGGCAAACACGGACTTCATGTTCTTCTGGTCCTACACGATGTTTGGGCACAATAATTTCGAGCATTGTTCCTGTCTCATCCCGATATGCTTCCAGTTTAGCATCATCTGGAATGCGGTTTGGAAGGGGAATTTCCCTAATAAATTCCCCAGGAGGGCAGTGCTCTGGCGTTGGATCTGTTAGCTTAAATGTCCTATCATGTCTCTTAATAAATGGCATACGGGCTGTACTTATACAAGATATCTTCACAATTCCATGCGAGTTAGTATTTCTCCAAGTCACTTTCACCCTGTGAAGATCTGCAAAAGGCAAGCTGATGATAATTAAAAAGGCTTCATCATCTTCATATATTGTTTTTGCCGCTGTAACAGGCCCACACACATTTTTCATTACTCCACTGAACTCATTCAGCCATGCTGGCTCAACTGGATGTATATTCATATCCACTCTGTCACAACGTAGGTTACAGGGCAAGCATTCATCGTCATTTCCATGGGGCAGAAGGTCCTTCTTCCGTTTATTGCAGACAGGCGAAAGGTCCACACCATCCCCATTACTGTGGTCTGATGACTGAGAAGACAGATTTAAACTGGTACCATTAAGCAATTTTCTTGGATTTGAAATACCATTACTCTTCAATGCATGCAGGGAACGCTCGAGCTCAAATTCTGTATTTGGAAGATTCCTCCAAGAACCAAAATCACTAGCTTCAGGAGGAATTGTGAAATTTATATCTCGGCCTGTAAGATCCATCCACCTCTTCCTCTCTTCCTCATCAAGATTCATAAGATTGGGTGATCGAACAACTTCAATACCATGAACACACTGAGGATTGGAGAGACCCCGGTAATGTTTCCTCTGCATCCTATGAGATCGGACAAAGCCCTTATCAGAGCTAAATGGGAATGGGCGCTCCCCTTGTCGAGAGTGCCCATTCATGTAACTCCGCAGCTGCATCTTCCCCAAAGCATTTTCAGGCCTTTCTTTAAAAACCCACATGTACATGTTCTCCATGTCATGCTGAACCAAGAAAGCATCAAGCTTCAAATCTGTTTTGTCATAACCAGAAACACCATTGTTGTCCCTTATGATATTGCACTTTGATTTCTCATTCAAAACAGGCTTGAAATAGAAGCTAAAAAAGAACCAGGCACCCCAAACAGTATCAAGCCGCTTTGTACATTTCTTTCCAGCTTTTGGAATATTGATCACTGTGTCAGCCTCATAATTTTGAGGTCCAAGGCCAACATCAAAGATGTCACAGGGATCATTCCAAGCCAAGGGAGGTGGGCTTTGTTCATATAACAGTGGGAGATTGATATCAGGTGGGCGTGAAAGAACAACTGAACGATTCATCTCCCTCTCTAGATCATCATGAGTGATAGCACCTGAATCTATGGATAAAAGTGTAGATGGGTGATAATTTTCCATGGACAGGGTTGTCAAGAGTGCTTCCCCCATACTTTCCTTCCCCCTTGCTTCTTCTCTTTTATTTTGTGTGGAGCTTCGATTTGCAATCTCGCCCACCACTGTTAAAAGCTTGGTAACATCTTCATCAATACAAGTAAAAGCCACAAATATCTATCAAGCTCTTAATCAATCGACAAAACCGAATAAGCAACTCATAAATATCTTCATGATTCAAATCTCCAGAACTTCTAACACCAGCAATACAGAAAGATTCATCAACAAACCCAGAAAACAGCACACAATGACATGGATATCAATATCGCATCACAGACCTGTAAAAGAATAGAGAAACAAAAATACAAGAGATCAACCATATAAAATGCAAATTCTAGGCTTGCTGCTGATCTTACTATCTGCCATTTCTCCAGAAAATTCATTAACAAAGATGGCCGTGGAAAACCCAATAGCAAAAATTATCCATAACTGACAATATCTAGAGCATAAAAACATTCAAAGAAAGTAAAATCCCAATCCATTTACGAAAAAAGGCAGCATGTTCACCTCCAGATGAAAATGAGAGGGAGCTTCCAGATTTGAAAGAAACCCCACATAAAAAAGACACCATCACACTCATAATTTTAAATTCTGCACGTGTTTCTCAGCACTTTTCTCAGTGACCGAACAGCCAAGAAGCCCCTAAGAATTTCATAGAAATCTCCCAAAATAACGACAGACTTATAAAAAAAAAAAAAAAAAACACAAGCATATTCAAAGCGATCCAAAAATACAACCCTAATGCTCAAACAGTGACTTAGAGGAAAAATGATAAAAATCAAAGAGGTTCGAGAATTACCTAAAACACAGAACAGACGGCTTCCCATCCCCACCCAAAACTTCCTCTTCCGCATTTGAGCCCCATTTAACACTGAAAGGGAGAGAGAGAGAGAGAGACGCATCAGTAAACGCCGCCGCTTGTCGATGGACGTCGTTAAGTAACGGTGACAGAGACCAGGTCAAAAGAGGCGTCTCCCGTATTCTAGCAAGCCATACGACAAGCGGGCGTTTGTCGCCGTCGAGTCTCATCTCGAGATACGATATTTCAATGTGCGATACTGAAGCTCTGCCAATCTCCATGCCTGAAAGTACAAAAACGTCCCCTCCTCGCGGGGGTAAATTTTCTCGTCCCGCCCAATAACATTTAAAAATTCAGGCAAATTTTCCGTCATTTTCTCTTTCGTTGTGAGATTGAACACAGCCTCTTTAATTTTCGATGAGATCTCTCTCCAGTCGGCATGTTTGCAACCTGAGTCACAGTAATTTGACATTTGTAAAAAAAAAAAAAAAAAAAAGCTTCCAATTAAATAATAATAAAAAAAAAGAATAACAAAGAGACAGAAAGAAAATAGTAGAATAAATTTCTTGAAATGTCTTACAAAGCCAGGCATCTCGTCTGCCGATCACGGTAACATTTTTTCTTTTTTAATAAACATATATATTTTTTCTTTTTAACAAACAAACAAAGAAAGAAATATAATTATAATTATTATTATTATTATTACTGAATTTAAACATTCTATCATAAGGGTATTTCTTATAACAAGTATCTCATTCTTAGACAATATCAAATTATTAGATTGATAATCAATGCACGGGATGGGGCAATGATCCGGGCTGATTACAGGAAGGTGACGAAAGTCATGCTTGTTGAAATTTAATTTGCCAAGACTCTAAAACAAAGGCTCTGTTGATTCTTTCTATTATGATTTGAGCTCCATAATTGCGATCCCACCCTGTGAATTTTGTACAATTAAACCCGAAATTAATCAAGTTCCAAGGCTCTGCATGCTCGCGAAATATACAGCGACGACGTGTTGTATCAAGAGATCCACCACTCTTCTCAAAAAGTTCAGACATATCATTGAAGTTGCTGGTAAGAAGGCAAAGAAGAAGAGTTGCATCAAACTATTGTCTTGAAATTCTTCCACATTTTATCACGTAACAAATCCTTCATACGAGTATAAACACACGAAAGAATCCAACAAGGCTGGCTGTTAGAGCAGCCAAAGTCCACCAAAATAACTCAACTGGATCCACCACGCTAACTCCCTGTGAAATTCAATTCTTCAAACACTTCAGCTGCTTTTATTTTTAATCAGACGTTCCAAAATACATTGCAGAGAAAAGTGTAGTAGCTCATACAGTAGTATCCCCGAAGCCTAACAATGAATTGTCTTTTTTCTTCTCCTTTTGAGAGACTGATGTGAGGGTAGCCTTTCACAAGAGTCACACAAATGTCATCATGGTTTCTGACAATTTCATTACTGTTGTCATTAGAAACTACATATGAGATGTTATAAAAGGAGGAGAAGCGATAGAATTTTGCAATTTCTTCCTTAATGATCCATTAGTATCTTAAGGGGCTGCCTTAGAATTTTCATTCATTTCAATATCAAAATTGTCATTTACAACCCCCCCCTTTTTTTTTTTTTTAATTCTTACTCCTATCACGGGTGTCAGCTTCCTTATTTGAGATCATGCGATGACCGTTTTCTTTCATCTGTGATCCATGTATTACTAGATGATTGGGTTTTTTTTTTTTAAGTACTGTTATAAATATAAATAAAATAAATATCAAATTATTATGACCTATATATATATATATATATATATATATTACTATAATTGATGACTTTAATTTATTTGAATTTATTTTATGTACTTTTCTAATTTTTTTATTTTTTTTTCATGCTCACACAATCCTCTATTTCTCTTAAAGAAACTCTCCTTTTTTTTTTTTTTTCTATTTCTTTAATTCTCATTTCTATGAATGTTTGAACTATAAACCTTACTTTAAATTTCTGTATTTGGAAAAATTCAACTCTAGCCTAATTTTGTTTCCTAAGCATATAAATTACGGACAAAAATTGTTATACTACCATAATTCCATAATGTAACCAAAAGGACAAAGGGTTCTCAAAATCTGAATACCAAAACTAAAATTTTGATTACCAAAATAAAAAAAATATATAATTGATTTTGAAAGGTTCTAAATTCTCTTTAAGATAACCTTTTAAAATTTTTTAATTAATTAATTTTAACTGAAACTCAAACTCAAAACTTTTACTTTTTAAGTATAACTATTTCACTTTGAATGTAGTTCTTTCTTTTTTTTTTTTACATGTTTTTTTATTATTTACAAAGTCAGAGAAATTAAGTTGAATGAATATGAATATTCTAATGTATTTTTTTTATTAAATTTGTATCATTTTTCATCTTATTATAAGAAAATAAAAGGCAGATTATAAAATAATTTATAGACCCAATCAAAAAATTTGTAGTAAAAAAAGTTTAATATTCTTAATGTTATTTTAACTTAATTTCTATGTTTCAATATAAACACATTTATGAGACACGCAAACGATAAAACTACAATTAAAATTGCAAAAGACCAAATTTTGCAACTTTAATGAGGGACATTACCATACCATCCCTAGAGAGTAAAGGGTTAAAGACCATTTCTCCCCCGAACCTTGGAATGGCGGCTCGCTTGATGAAACCAACCCTCCCGAACTCTTTGACAGAATAATTTCATCGAACCATTGGCGTGCAAGAGCTACGGAGACTGGCAGAATCATGAGGACCAGCAAAGCCACTGCCTTGACACTTGCCGAGAAGTGCAAGGTTGGTATCTCTTTCTTTCTTTCTTCTTCTTCTTCTTCTTCTTCTTCCTCCTCTGATCACAGAGCTTATGGTTAATGCAGAATGTCCTGGCTTCGAATTGGCAAGCTCAACTTACTACCATCAAAGCAGATGCTAAAGGAAGGTACCCCACGTGCGTTCTAAGTACTTTTGCTGATTGAGGTATGAGAATTGGAAAAAGGAACATCCATGGCTTGTTTTTCTTACTCTTTTACCATTCATGTTAGCAAGGAGGACGTATACTCTTCAAAAGCTAAGTACATGCTCAAGAAGGGGAAGCCTTATATTTGGGTACCTGAAAAGGACATGCATAATTTGGTATGCTTCTTACTGGTTTCACCAGATCTCCAATGTTTTGATTTTTGTCGTAATTTGCATATTCTCCTCTAAATTTCTTACTTTTTGCCAGCTGACTTTCCTCCTTGTATGCAGACTACAGTCATTGATCACTTTCCCTGTTTCTCGTGTAGAACATAATAATTGATGAGCGCGCTTCATTGGCTATTTCTAGTCCCTTCCCAGGCCCTCTGGCAAAATTACTAAGATCGGTGAACAAGGTTAGTGCTGGATTGGAGTTGGGCTCTTTTTGTTGTTAAGCTGCTTCCCCTGAGACTTCTATGCAACATCAACTTTCCCATCCATTATATAAATTGTTTGTTAGGATGTTGCATGAAAGTAAGGATTTGGAGAGCACAAAAAACTAACACAATCGATGTTTTCCTCCAGTTACCAGCTCGAGTTGCTCTCACTGGGGATGTCATGGCTATTCAAGATGAAAAGGTTTGGCCTTATGTTAATGATTCAGCTTTGGATTTGCTCATGAGTTTATAATGCAATACTAACCCGTATGCTTTCAAATCTTCATTAGACTCAAATAAAGTATATTTTTATACATATGACAGTATATTCAAATAAGTTGGTAAGGTCATCAGTCATTTTTGAGCAAATATGTAGCTGATCTATTATCTGTATGCTGTTATTTTTTGACGATGTTGATTCCTTTATGTTTTGAACAAATCCACAATTGCATGATGCTAACATTTTGTTTTTTTCCAATACAAATTAGATAGAGGTTTTAGATGACTGCAGAGTTGATTATGGAGGCTTGAGGAGTGTTCTGATCATGATATATTGGCCAACTCCTGAATGTACAATACTAGTTCATGTAACCCTATACTGCCTGATGCAGTTATGGTGTGAGAAAATACTGCTTCATACAAGAGAACTGTTATTATTTCTGGAACTGCAGATTACTTATGGAACTGCGTATTACTTATGGGACCGTGTCCTATGCATATATCTTTATTTGCATCTAATTACCATGCCTGTGAGAGAGATACAAAAGGGCATCTTAGTCCAGTGGGATGACCTATTTTTTTTTAGAATGAAACTGGCAAATTCAGGGGTCAGACTCTATGTTTTGACACCATTTTCATTTATAGCAGTTATTGTTGAGTCTGATGAAAGAAAATACAGAAAGGAATCTGACATTGACTACTTTCTTGTTCTTTTCATAGGTTAAGCTGGTTGAAGAAAGTCTAAGGGAAGTCTTGCGAATTGAACAACGAGTTCTTAGTGAATACTCCTATCCGGTTTCTGGTATTTTGAGTTCTTCTAATGTTTTTACCACATCACGAAGAGAAAACCTTAAGGACCTGGTTGATGGAGGAGAAAGATTCCATATCTATAGGTTCAATCCGAGGTAGAAGCTTTTGGTTGCATTATCCATTTAGCAGAATGCTGGGATTGTTGCTTTGCATTACTTAATCTATTATGGCTGGCATTCTGACAATTCTTGAAAAAAATTCTGAAAAGAATGACAAGTGCAGATTTCACTTTATTCATACAGGAAAATATTCAACATTTTCCTTTTGCCAATAACTAATCCTTTGCCCTGTCAGATCTGTTGCTGAAATTTTTTGATCTAGGTGTTTGAAAATTTTTATTTTGTGTTATGCTTGGAATGGTTATTTGTGGAGATTGTTGAGTTAATAAATCAATAATTTTGATAAATAAATTTATCCACATCTCCGGCATGTTTGTTGCTGATCTTATCAAATTGTCTTCAAATAATGTTTTTGGTCCAGCTCATGCATGTTTATTGATGGTTATGGACGTACCCATGAAGTGGACCTGGAAGATATTGAAAGATCTAAAGCAGACGCATTTGGTAAGATCATTGTCACCTTCATTCATCTAAGGCATGCATCGATTTATCATTGAAGTAAATCTTTTTTTTTTTTTCTGTACATATTGAATAACGTTCAAGGTTGTTGCTTGTGCAGCATCTTTTTCTGCTAAGCTAATTGATGGCATCAATCAAAGTGAAGAAAGGCGTAGAGCCCTGATACTGTTTTGTTTGACATATTTGAAAGCAAATGCCAGAGTGAGATTACTCATCTACATGACTCCAATTAATAAAATTGAAATGCTGGCTAGCTTATCATTATCATAAGATTGTACTTGGACCAGAGGGTTATTATGATTGGCTCTTATTATAAGATTTAGAATTTATGTTGTCCATTTTTCCATAAGCTGCTAATCTCCAGATTCCGTCCCTCTTCTCAGGGGCATTGACCTTTATGTTACATATTATCCAGGATGCATACATGCTGTCTGTTGATCGCAAGGGATTTGATGTGCTGGGGAAGGTTCATGGTCCAGTGACTAATGAAGAAACTAGTGAATACCAATGGAAAGAATTCAGGTTCACATTTAAGGAAGAAGCACATGACATCGAAACTTTTTGTCATCGCCTTGTGGAAATGGAAGAAGAATCTGTCTATAAAGTTTCAAGCAACAGCGGTTTAACATGATATGAAATTGCCGATAGTAGGACTCAATCGATATGCTGGAAGCCTATGGATCCAGAATATAAAGGTATGAAGTTATCGACAACTTTTGAAGTGTGCAGTACCATACCAACATATGGAAGCCCCGCATTTTTCATTTTTAATTAGTTTTTGGCCTCCTGTTATAAAAGAACCAGATGGTAGAAACCTTATTGCCAGTTTTGGGAAAGTTCCGATGGGTAAGTACTAATATTAGGATTACATTTACATTTCATGCTGTTAAATTTCGAACTTGTGTAGATGAAATTTTCCTCCTAGAAATATGGCATTGAGCTAACCGAAACCAAAAACAAAAAAAAAAAAAACCCAGAAATTTCACCTAAGCTATGACACTGTAGTAGAGAGTATTGAAAATACAAAGATTCCTTGTGACTCCACAGATATCAGTGGGCTCTTAATCAACTTCCTCAATCTTAGGACCTGCACCGCTGGCACCACCTGTAGTGGCATCATCATCATCCATGCCAGCACCAGCACCCTGGTACATCTTAGCAATGACGGGATTGCAGATGCTCTCTAGTTCCTTCATTTTGTCCTCAAATTCATCTGCTTCTGCAAGCTGGTTTCCATCCAGCCACTGAATGGCTTGATCAATTGCATCATCAATCTTTTTCTTGTCATCTGCAGGCAGTTTTGAACTGATCTTCTCATCTCTAACAGTATTTCTCATGTTGTAGGCATAGTTCTCTAAAGCATTCTTAGCTTCAGCTTTTTTCTTGTGATCCTCATCTTCAGCCCTGTACTTCTCAGCCTCCTGGACCATCTTTTCAATATCTTCCTTGGACAGCCGGCCCTTGTCATTGGTGATTGTGATCTTGTTCTTCTGACCAGTGGTCTTGTCCTCGGCTGACACATTCAAGATGCCGTTGGCATCAATGTCAAAGCACACATTGATCTGAGGAACACCCCTGGGCGCTGGTGGAATTCCAGAGAGCTCAAACTTGCCAAGCAAATTGTTGTCCCTAGTTCTGGTTCTCTCACCCTCGTACACCTGGATTAGGACACCAGGTTGATTGTCCGAGTAAGTGGAGAAAACTTGTTCTTTCTTGGTGGGGATTGTTGTATTCCTCGGGATCAAAACAGTCATAACACCACCAGCAGTTTCCAGCCCAAGGGATAGAGGGGTAACATCCAAAAGCAAAAGATCCTGCACCTTTTCATTGCCTTCACCGCTCAAAATTGCAGCCTGAACGGCAGCACCGTAGGCAACGGCCTCATCGGGGTTAATGCTCTTGCAGAGATCCTTCCCATTGAAGAAGTCTAGCAGCAGCTGCTGTACCTTTGGAATTCTAGTGGAACCTCCGACAAGAACGACATCATGAACGCTGCTCTTGTCCATCTTAGCATCCCTCAGACATTTCTCCACAGGTTCCATACATTTTCTAAAAAGATCCATGTTGAGTTCCTCGAATCTGGCACGGGTAATGGTCGAATAAAAATCTATCCCCTCGTATAAAGAATCGATCTCAATGGTGGTCTGAGCAGTGGATGAAAGAGTCCTCTTGGCCCTCTCACAAGCAGTCCTCAACCTCCTAAGAGGTCTGGGGTTGCCAGAGATATCCTTCTTGTGCTTACGTTTAAATTCCTGAACAAAATGGTTGACCATTCTGTTATCAAAGTCCTCCCCACCAAGATGGGTGTCACCAGCTGTGGCCTTCACTTCAAAGATACCTTCTTCGATGGTAAGCAGTGACACATCAAAAGTCCCGCCTCCCAAATCAAAAATCAACACATTCTTCTCCCCGACACTGCTCGCCCTTTTGTCGAGGCCATAAGCGATAGCTGCAGCAGTAGGTTCATTAATGATACGCATAACGTTGAGGCCAGCAATAACACCGGCGTCCTTGGTTGCCTGACGCTGCGAATCATTGAAGTAAGCAGGAACAGTCACCACAGCATTCTTGACGGGCGTACCAAGATAGGCCTCAGCAATCTCACGCATCTTGGAGAGGACCATTGAAGAGATTTCTTCAGCAGCAAACTGCTTCTCCTCCCCCTTGTAACTGACCGCAATCATAGGCTTGTCGCCAGAACCTGCAATGACCTTGAATGGCCAGAGCTTTATATCGTTCTGAACCGAAGGATCACCGTATCTCCTCCCAATCAGCCGCTTCGCATCTGCAAACAAAACGACACAATTATTGGACACAATAACCATAGAAAGGAAAAAAAAAAAAAAAAAGGGAAACGCAGCAAAACAGACAATACAATCTCTCCTTCATGCACATCCACCCATTGCCTGAAACTTGGATTAGTAAAACATGCCAATGCCACATATTTATCGGGGACAATCCATAACATAAACAAAACATTAAAACACGGATCCCCATTTGAGACAACAAAACACAATCGTACCCTGAAAATCACGACGAATCTCAATTTTCGGGGAATGGAAATGGACAAGGGGAGAGTAGACGTACCGAAGACGGTGTTCGTGGGATTCATGGCGACCTGGTTCTTGGCAGCGTCTCCAATCAGACGCTCCGTATCGGTGAAGGCTACATAAGACGGCGTCGTTCTGTTCCCTTGATCGTTGGCTATAATCTCCACCCTGTCGTGTTGCCAGACGCCGACGCACGAGTACGTCGTCCCTAGATCGATCCCGATCGCCGGTCCCTCTCCCTTACCAGACATTGTTTGATCGCCGGTCAAATCTCGCAATAATACGTCAATGCGACCGAAAGCTAAAAAATACGCATGCAAAAAAATAAAAAAATGGTGGCTTTGCTTTCGTTATCTCTCGTTCCTGTGAAGCAACAGAGAGTGTGTGAATGGAGAGAATATATATATATATATATATATATATATATATATATATATAATGGGATTGTTGTTGGGACTCGGTTCTAGAATGTTCTGGAGAGATCTCGGCGTATCTGGGACGTTCTTCCACCTCGCAGAAAATGCGGAGGGCTTTTCCTTTGGCAGGATTGGGACGCTTTGACCGAGTCACCTTCTCGACTCTAAAGCAGAGCCTTTCATGAGTGGGCTACCGACCGGGCGGGCGAGCCGCAAACGTTTTGATTTGGTCCCGCCGCGATCGAGCGACGAGTCAAGTTAATTGAATTTAACTGAAACGGTGTGCAGTATGAAAATGATTTGGTTAATTAATTAATTAATTAATTCGATTGCATGTTTATATAAATCTCTGCGTATATAGAATTAAGTTCTCCAAAAACACCATGCACACACCTCGGATAAAAGTCACCGTAGGGGAACTTTTTCTTCTTAATTACTTTGAATATTATCTTATTTATCTATAAAGGATGAAATAGTCACCCATAATTAAATTTTAATAATTATAAAATATTTTGATGTCCTTGATTTATGAAAAATCTTCATACAAGTGAAGACTAAAATTTTTTCTCGGGTGTAAAATAATGTATGCTTCTATAAAGATATATAGTCTTTAGTTTCAAATAGCTTTTTTTTTTTTTTTGGTTATTTGATTTCCCTAGATTCACCGATGAAAGTTCAGGACATATGGGCCTCGGCAGTCGAATTCTTTGAGCAGGGATAGGTGGGTTCCCTTAGGCCCAATATTCAGTGGCACTAGACTCTATGACGAGCATCGAGCTGCTACTTGGAAAATGGGCCTCTATGGCCCCTGAGAGAATCCAGTAGGCAGGCAGGCAGGCCCAACGAATTCCCCTTGCCATCGCTACAACTTAAAATGTCATTTAATTGAGAGAATTAGTGGCTCAATTAGGCATTAACTAATTTTGGGGAAGAAAGAAAATAGAATGAAGTATATGAATATCAAAATATAAGAGATGATAGCATAGAAAAAAAAAAAAAACAAAAAAGGAGGAACTCTATGTTTATGTCTATAATTATATGTTTAATACATATAACTAAACATTTTAACAGCCTGAAAATAATAATTTAGAATTTTCCTTCTTGTTGTTGAATAATTTGGAATTTCTGTCGGCCAAAAAAAAAAAAGAAAGAAAAAAGAAAAAAAAGGGGATCTGTGGGTGAAATTTGTCCGCTCCTTTATCTTTTTTTTGATTGATTTCCCATTTGCCAATTAATTTCCCCTGTAACAAAGAGAACAAGCGGAAATGGGAAGAAAGAATACGAACGACACTCAACAAAATAGTTGTTTAATCTTCTCTACAGAAAGAAAGGGAGCCTTCCCACCCATGTGTAGCGGGCGACAGCAAGCGAACAAAATAATGTGGGGTGGTGGGGTGGCAAAAGCTGCAAAATAAACTTCCTTTCCAACCATGTCCTACGCAAGAAGAACTGCTTTTTTTGCATGAAAAAGAGTGAAAGAAACATTGATTGGATAAAGGATAAAGGAATTGGGATTCCCACACCACTCGCCACCATTTCAGTTTTATGTAATCCATCCCCTTTTGATCTTTCTTTTGGTAATGAAATCCCATGGTTGCAAGCAAATTACAAGTATCAAGCTTGCTTGACGATGATGATTAGGATTTGACGTACGATGCAATAGTCGCATGCACGTTCCCGTTTGATTTAAACAAACGTACCCCTTGCCGCTGCACCTCTGCCCATTTAGGTTTCGATCGTGTCCTTCCCCTTCCCCTGTATGTTGCTCTCCATATTGTTTTGACAGCTAAGGGATGCCACGGCCCAGTGCCATTTATTTATTTATTTATTTACTACTTTTTGGTAATATCAGTGCCATTTATTTTAGGGTCGCTTTGTTCATAGCCGGAAACATTGAGGAAAATCAATGGGAAATTTTTTATTTCTTTTTTGGACCAGTTTTCTCTTTCGATTCATTCATGCACTTTGAAGCGAATAGATGAACTGCAAACAGTATTGAATATACATTCACGCACGCGTTTAGTTGCAATAAGTCATAGTATGGGTTGCAATCAACATATGAAATATGAAAAGCAATGGGGTATCAAACGATAATGACTCCCTAGACGATCACAGAGAAGAATAGACTCATAATACCCCGGAAGCAATGTCAATCCTCCCTCCAATAGGGAATTTAATTATCAATTTAATAAAGAATAATTAACAATGAATGTTTTAATTATCCCCCCCCCCTTTTTCAGCAATGAGTTGGTTTACCGATAAATAACTCAAAAAAAAAAAAAAAAGGCTTCTAAGAAGTTAAAAGTTTGAATCTCACCAATGGTAGACTCAATTTTGAGCTATATTTATGCTACGGTAAAGTGAGGGTCTAGATTTTACCTGAGATTATGAATAGTCTGGACGTATCCCTTTTTTGGTACTAATAAAATGCCAGTGTTTCTTAATTGGTTAAACACTTTTTTTTTTGTGAACGTTGGTTAAACACATATTAAGTGTCGATAAGAATTGCTAAAAGGAGAAGAACTGAGTATGCCTATTCGAATGAGAATTTTTTAGACTCAATTGCCATGGATTCAATATATGAAAATAGCTGTACCTGAATGAGAAATGCAAACAAAAGCACAAAGACCTGATTTCTTTGAAAAGGATGAGGAAAGGTTGACGCTTCTTTTTCATTTCTGGGGAAGCTTGCGAGCTAAACTCATTTTTAGGTGAGAAATGTTGACTTGAATATGATTTGACCTTCCACCAAGCTGATGGAGCATGTCTGGACTGGACAAAGCCAGGTCTTGGGACGTTACCCCAGCGCCCCCCTCCCCCGTTTCGTATCTCTGAAGTCACAGATAGACCATCCATCCAACCATCATCAAAGAGTCCTCGTCCTATAATCAATCTCTACCGAATTGATTTGATGTCACTTCCTTACTGTACCACACGTGCCCTGCTTCTCATCAACAATCCCTACTAAAATTAATTAGTGCCCGTCACTGTTTTATAGCTGTGTGCCACGCAAACAATAATTCATGCATGGTGATGGGAGAGCGACGCCTGAGTACAAATTGTCCATAAATCTCTTTCATTTGTTTCAACTTACAATAAGTTGATTGAATAATAAAAATATAGAAAAAACCAATTTTTATGTAATTACGGAATACATCAATTTAAAAATTAATTTAATTATAATTAATAAGTGAATATAATATATATACACAACTTCAACTACATCAACTATATTAATCTAAATTTTAATTCAATCAGACCACATATTTATTTACATAGTTTATCAAAATTATTTTATCAAAATTATCATAATAAACAAAATATTACCATAAATAAGTGAAACTTGCCTTTTACAAAAAAACTAAATCACAATCTAACTATTTAGAATTAAGAAATATTTGTTGATGGGACCATAAACAACTTTTTAATTACAAGGTTAATCGAAATTATATGCAAAGCAATTTCTCCCTACAAAATATAAATCAAAATCTACCAATTTTGATTTTTATAGTTCAGAATAAAGAATGAAATATCTATCAATTATACAAGAATCTATTATTAAATTTTAAAAATAAAAAATTACTACTCTTACTAAAATTCTCTCCTCTCTATTTTTTTTAGTTAGTTGCCTCGTAAGCCCAATCTCTTTTTACCTCGTAAATAACTCTTTTTTTATGATTCCCTCGTCATAGAAAAGTATTTACCTAACACATGGGTGCCCCGGAAGTGGAACCGGACACTACGTTTCTTTCCCGAAAAAGAATCATCAAACTCTCAGCTGGAATTTTACTTCTCTTGGTTATCAATTTTCAAAATTTTGATAACGATGTACTACTGACATAAACATTCCAAAGCGGATGCATGATGGTGACGTTGGGCAAAGATGAAAGCGGATGGTCGAAGTGGCAGGCCCGTCAATCCGTGCACGATCAAGCGTATGGCCAAGCAATCCTTGTTCTTCTTCTTGATCTTATCATATTTTTGGTGATCACATTACCTACAAAAATAAACATGAGCCTTTACCATACTTATAAATATTCAAGATTAACAAACAAAATATGTAGAATATTGCATATGCAAGCCAAGAAATGCAACCCAAATATGTTCTTAACTCTCACGTTTGTAAATTTTGAAAAAATATATAATTTTATATTTTCATTAATAAAAATATTATTTTTTTATTTAAATTCATAATTTTTAAGTCATAATAGAGTATAACCTTTTTGGAACACCAATATTGAATCCTTCAACTGTAACCCACAATGTATAATTGAATATAGAAATTGCAAATCAAATTGATTTTTTGAACTGCCAAAGGAAACGATATGGTACGGTTTAATTTATGGCATAAAACACAGTAATTTACCTATTTAAATGTAATGTATTGGACTCTCTTTTCTGATAGGATGGTACACTTGAAGAATTTAGTGGTGTTGCTTTTTCTTTTTTTTTTTTTTTTCTTGTGAATCGAATAATTTTGTTTGGAAAAATGCATCAGTCAAGCACATATATTCCCGAAAGCATACTGAAATAAATTTTTTCCACCAACCGAGTGGTTTTATAATAGCGTTGTTGTCACCCCAGGAGAATGTCCTAGCGATTAAGGGTCTGTTTGAGATTGTTATTGAATTTTGTTATTACAATTGCTACATTAACAGTCCAAAAACTTACTGTAAATAAATATAATTAATTGTTCGGTAAAAGTATAAAAGAAATTGTGGCGGAGGAAAGCACAATTTTTAAAAGTGTTTCATAAAATATGAATCAAATGGCTGTTTTGATAAATAATGACGTGAAAGGACATTATTGTTTCTAAATATATAATTCAAGAAATTATATGGCAAATTAGTAACATATCATTAAATACTTAATTATTATTGTTCTTATATAAATTAAGAAGAAATGCAACAAATATAAATCTTCATAATAATTTTGTGAAGCTAAATTGAAAATAACAAGCACCTGTTTAGATGGTGATTTTTATTTTTATTTTTATTTTTTGCTCGCGTTAAGCTAATGATATTTTCCACTTTATTTACAAGGAAATAAGTCAAAAAAAAAAAAAACAAAACAAAAGGTGCAACCCCAGTTAAGATTAACCTTTTCATCTAGTTGATCATTCTACCTCAAAGATTTCTTGCCCTTTTTTGTTTTTTTTTCCTCACTCCCCAGGTTGCTAGAGTGACCTTGGTAATTGATTCGGTGGAAAAGAAGTTCCAATGGAATTTCAAAAGGAAAATTATGGAAAATCTAATATATCCAGGGAGTAAAACGCTGGTATGGAAGTCAGCAAGGCCACGTCTAATTGTAACTGTAATTGGACCATAGCAGAGGGTACTTATTATAATGGTAATCACAAAAGGCCCAAGGGTCTTTTATGTGATTTCAAGAAGTGAATAATTGGCTTAGCAGAGGGTATTTTTGTCCTAAAAGAGTGTGGAATCGGAAAGCTCAGCTCTCGGGTCCTTTTCGCGGCGGGCTCTTTTGAGTTTGAGCCATTGATAGCGTTTTGATCTGAAATGTGGGTTTCCAAAACGGAAACTCAAAATCCTAAACGAGGCCTAAGACCTCCACCACCTTGGAGTTTGCTTAATGGGTTTAAATCCTAAAATGGAAGTGTGATACTTATGAAAGAAAGAGAGAGAGAGAGAGAGAGCGTTATCTCATATTTTGTAACTCTTGATTGAATTTTTTTTTTTTTTAAAAAAAAATGGTCTTGGACTTTGTTTCCATCAACTTGGTATTAAAATTTAGTAACGACAATCTTATGGACAAAGGAATGTAATACCTTTGATGTATGTAATTCACGGTCTTTGTTATCCGAAATAAATACCAACAAGTTCAGTATACATGCTTCGGTATGAAGAACGGTAATGGAGAAAGATTAAGTAAAATGTGTAGTCGTCAATTCTGAAAGGGCAAAGGGTGTTTTCAAAAGCGTCAAATCGTGCATATCCGATAATGGTATCGCTGCTTTTGGCCCAACCGATCGAATATCCCTCGCAATTGGAGAAGTACAATTGTGGAATCAATGGTGGAAATTTGATCCATCAAAAACCAGATTATATGCACATTTTGGATGCCGCATGATGAATGTGGATAAATCCATTTGATCTTCGCCTCGTGTTTGGTGCGGGGACCTCCTGGAGGTGGGGCAAGTGAGACCAAACATTTTCACCTACCAAGACAGAGAACGGGGGGGGGGGGGCGTACATTGGGTTGGGTTGAACGAAAGGGGCCCACACATTTTCGACGGCTCATAGGCACAAGTGGGACCTGTGAGATCTGGCGTGGCACATAGGAAACGGAGCGATCCTCCGACCATAAGCATCTGATGACGACTACTCTTTCCAACCCACGTCCTGGGGCTTGCCCTCCACTACCGTCAGAACGTCCTTTTCCATTCTTAGCTCCAATTGGGATTTCATTATTATTATTTCAATTAGGAGCTCCTGAATCATAAACTAGATAATAGGGACTAATTTTTCCTTCCTCATGCATCCTGTACTCACTCTTTAAAGAATTAGAATTCGAGATTTTAAGTTAAAATTTTTTGCTACTAATAAATTGTTCCTTTCAATGTAAAATTTTGTCACTCCTTTAAAAGGTCCAGTGCACTATAATTTACATAATATTGTATCATGTAAGTCCTCCCTCATCATATCTAATGATTTTGTGCTAAAAAGGCTTATTAAATTGGAAGTTCAAATTGTCAACATTGAGATGCTACAATGATGCATGCAAACGGGAAGACTACTTCAATACAAACTAAGCTTACAACCGTGTAATAATAGATTCACCGATTTTGTTTTGATGACAAACAATAGATTAAATTATCTATTTCAAGAAATGTTTCGTGATTTATTTGCAAGATTTTGTAGTAGGAACGATATATGTTGCTTATAAAAGGTACGATATCTCCGCAGTCGTTGTGTGGATTACTGACAGAATTACCTGAGTTCTTAATCTTAATTGTGTTTAGGTTTACAAAGCAATTAAAATTATATCCCTCGTATGCAAAATTGCACACTGTAAAGCACCAACATATATGGTAAGTTTTTGTGCATTGGGATTCAGGAATCAAACGGCACCTGGAGCTTTGGTATGGAATTTGGACTTAATATAAGTTGATGACGATGATGGGGTATTAATATTCAATTTGTTTGCTTGCTCCTAGTGGTTAATGACTCGAAAAGGACCATATTTCATCATCAGTTATTGTTTGTTGTTATCATCGTCTGAAAAGACCAACCCCGTCAATCCAGATACTTTTGTTCTCTTGATTTAAGCATAGAAATTCCTTTGCATAGGCGTATTTACATTTATTGAGAAGAATTTACCGAATGGCTTTTCCTTTCGTGGAACAAAATCAAAAAGAGCGCATCATCCTATGCATTCAATAGTTACCTATCTTATTGCCCATAACGACTTAAATTTAAAGTGGAGAAAAACTAAATAGCAATACCTAGAAAGCAGTATAATAGAAACAAAAAAATTTTGGTCTAATTATATAATTCATTTAATCCTACAACTAAATGGAGTTTAATATAGGAAGTGCTTTTTTAAATAATATCATTGTGTTTGATTGGCAAATCATCGAAAGGAGTTGGCTTCATCCCTTATATGTCTTGTATGGTAAGTGAGGCATAACTCCCGATGGGGACATTGCCTATTGCAATATTGAACTTCCAATTCACTTTATTTCTCCTAAAAAATTCGCTTATCACAAAAAAAAAAAAAAAGGGAATTGCAAATTATATGAAAGAGTAATCTTCTACTTATAAGTCTCTTTGAGCGCCCGAGCTTTTAATTTTAGTTTAAAAGAGTAAGTAAATAGAGTCTTATCAAGTAGACGTCATAAATAAACATTAATTTATTATGACAGTTCATTTTGTACATAAAAAAATATGTTAAATACAATAATTAAAAAAAAAGCACCAACTTAAATTCGAAATAAATACTTATGATCATCTATTGTAATTAATATTTTTTTCATATACAAAATGAACTTTCATAATACTTATAAACTGTTTATTAATATCCATCCATCTATCTATCTATATAGATAGAGTGAATTGGCCGGGGAACGAAGCCCATGAAAGAAATGTAGATGCCATATAAGGACATTTCCATCTAGAACACATCCGCGCAAGGTTCACCTAGTTTCTTATCTTCTATTATTATGTTTAGCCAATTATACTGAATATTCGACTCCGCTGCCACTTTTCTCTCTCTCTCTCTCTCTCTCTCTCGACCTGCATGGCTACTGATCACTTTTTCGAGGGACACTGTAAAACAGTATGGTAAAAGAAGCTTAAAGGTTAAGAAAGAAAATTGTTCACTTCTTCCTTTCAAAGTTCGAACCCTAAAAATTCAATAAAACAAAAAGAGTAAGTGGAGAAGTGGGGCTTCTTTTTTTTTTTTTTGGGGGGGGCGCGCATTGAGCGAGCAGATAACAAAATAAATGAAACAAGGACCTCCTTTATCTTTCCATCTTCTCGTCTTCCTCTGTAAGTCTCTCTTATTGATGTGATTCTCCATCCTCCCTCCCAAACAAGGAAAAAAGAAAAAAAAAAAGAAAAAGAAAACCCCATCAACCTTTACAAAAAGAGAAAAATTAAAGCTCAAGCACACCATGGTCTTCTCGTCCGTTCCAGTCTACTTAGATCCTCCCAACAGGCAAGAGGTAATATAATTCTCTCTAAATTGTTTCTCTTTACTGGCTATGGAGCTTCCTATCCCCTCCCAAAAAGAGGGCCAATCAAAAGTTGAATAATATTCTGTTACGTCTTTCGTTTCTTATTTTCCCCTCACGAATATACCAAATATTTGATTTTGTTTTTCCCTTTGTTCGCTTTGGAATTTGCAGCAACCTAACCTACAACCAGGTGCTTTTGCTGGTGGTGGAAAGCGTCTCCTTCCAACGCCGCTACCGCCACTCCCATCTGGAGGAGGTGCTGGCAGCGCGGGTCCAATCAAGCCTGGCTCGATGGCTGAACGAGCCAGGCTAGCCAAGATTCCACAACCGGAGGCAGCCCAGAAATGTCCAAGATGTGAATCAACGAACACTAAGTTTTGCTACTTCAATAATTATAGCCTCACGCAGCCTCGGTACTTTTGTAAGACCTGCAGGCGATATTGGACCAGAGGAGGTGCATTAAGGAACGTACCTGTTGGTGGTGGTTGTCGGAGGAACAAAAGAAGTAAAAGAAGTAGTAGATCGAAGTCTCCAATGAAAGCTGGCTCTAGCTCCACCAGTGGACTTGCTTCCAATAATTGTACAACTGATGTAATGGGGCACATACTGCCTCAGCCGCCACAATTACCAATCTGGCCACCTTTACATTATCATGGTGACTATAATTCTACGGCTATTGGTTCAAATTTTGGCGAAATCCAGCCGCCGGTTGTGGAAACAGGCAGTGGTGCTGAATTTCAGATGGATGTCACTGGTTCAAGGAGCGATATAAGATCTCTTTTATCCAGTGGACCTGTTGATCAGCAGTGGAGATTGCAGCTGCAAGTTCAGCAATTCCCCTTCCTTGCTAATTTGGAACCACCAACTGGGATATATCCCTTTGAGGGCAGAGGGGTTGATCAGCCTCGGGATCACGTTGCCCAACTTAGTTCTAAGCCATTGGATGCTGCAATTACTCAGCCATCGACTGTGAACATGGAAGAAAATGACGGGTTGATTTTCCCTAAGAATTTTATGGGACTCCCGGGGAATGATGATCAATACTGGACTGGCAATGCATGGACCGATCTTGCCGGTTTTACTTCATCTTCTACAAGCCATCTCCTGTGATTTCGGCGTGTCATAATTACTCCACAATGCCCTAAAATTAGTGCCAAGCTATATATGATCTCAATCTCTCTCTCTTTTGTGATGAACTACTGCAAGTTCCATTGAAGACAAATTGTGTCAGAGATGAAGACCTTCAAGCCAATTATCTTAGCTTCACATGTTTACAATGCCAAAAGTCTTAAATGACCAATGCAAACTCTGGTGGTTATGGATCAACGAATTGTCTAACCGAAGCAGTTAGCCACCTAGAAATGGTACGCAAGGCGTCTTCAAATTTGTTTGAAAGGTGAATTTATTTTTGTTGGTATTTTATTGGCATCTTTACAGAAATAGCTAGGTCCCTTTGTTCATTGGATTGGAGATCAGACAGGAACGGCTAATTGTTGCAGAATCTTAAGTTCACTGTACTTTGTGTATTGTTTTTCGAAATGGTATGTGAAAATGGTCCAGCTACCGCTTTTTTGTGGCGACCAAGTCAAGGACTCTCATCGCCCGGTAGAAAGAACAATGTATTACACGATCTCATGGCATTACCTCATTGAGTCATTGCCTTGCCTATTGCCCCTTTGCAATTGCACTTTTACTTTTATCAGACACAATAGCCAATTACGTAGATAATTGACTGGTTATTTAAATCGAAACTTCTCTCACCCCCTCCCTTCATAGTCATCCTACCTCCCGAAAACAAAAAAACCACTGTGGAGATTTACTAATCATGTGTCCTGCCCATGAAAACTTGAACTAAGACAGTACCACAAACAATCACTCATTTTAGCAATTTCAAGATCCAACAACTCTCTTGATCCCGCATTTTCTCCTAAAATTTACCAAGAAGTTATAGGTGTTCTTCACTCAGACAGAAAGGCCTTGGGAATCCAACAAGTTTTGAGGCCCTCGTGCTCGTTTGTTTGGATTCCTTTTGGAGATTTAAAAAAAAAAAAAATTTGTTTATCCAAATTACAGGATATTGGCCACAACGAGAAGTACTTGTTTGTTGTATATGCAAGTTATTCCAAGACACAGATTTATGGAGGTATATGGACAAATGACAACAAGAAGCCACAGAAACGCCAAAGTTTCACTCAGATCATGCGAAGAGGCTCTTACCATTATAAGATGCTCGAATTTCGTTAAAGCAAAATGCAATGTAAGACATCACTTTACTCATAGTCAAAAGCGTTACAAGAACGTACATTAATTAAAAAAAAAAAAAAACTTTTGTAATTTTTGATTTTGGTTTCCTACTTTTCTTAAATTTAACTAGAGAAAGTTCTCCCGATAAAATAGCAGAACAAGAAGAGAAAAAAAAAGAGAAACAAAAACATACAAAACTAGGATTGCATCTCAACTATTTAAACTTCTAGTGTTATATATTATAAATATTACGATGTAATAAATATAAGCAATAAAAGTATAATACAATAACTTTTTTATATTTAATTTTATTTATTTATAAAATTAAATAAAATAAGTGACTGACTCACTTTTTTTATTATTATTATTATAATGTTTCTTATCAAGCATTGCTATATAATTTTTTTTTTCATTTATCATTGTCTATCTTTTGTGGGTTACTCAATTTTATTTTTTTTTTTTTTTGGGAGAGCTGAATCTGCATTTAGGATCTGCTTTTGCAATAGCTAAAGCTGTTTTACCGACAAGGAATAAAGCTATCTCTGAACTGTCAGAGGAGCATCTCTCTCTATCTATCTCTAAATCTCTCCCTCTCTCTCTCTCTCTCTCTCTTTTGCTCGCTCGCTCTCTTTATGCGGGGCGTTTTTCGTATTCAGCTGGTCCCTTGTTGGCAAGGAATGGATGATCAAATGGCAATCAATCCCAACATATTGTCCACGGAAATCGAGTAGATGTCAAAGAGGAAAAGGGAAAAGGAAATAAAGGGGAAAGAAGAAGACTTGAAAGGAGAGAGCCCGGAAATCCAAGCAATGGCAATGCTGTGCCCTCTAAGATTTTAATGGTCGCGATCATTTATGTGTGTCCTCTAAATTGACGTTACCATTTCATGAGTAATAAATTAATAATAGATAATGATTAAAATTTAATAATGAAAATATGTATTTAATTTATATGTTCAATTTTTTTTTTGTCAATATTATTGTTGTTATCTCCCTCTTTTTGCCATATATAAAAGCGATTTTTAAGAGATTAGTCAGGTTTTATTAAAATTAGATAGAAGCAGCACTTTCGGATATGTTCACAAATTTATGGTTTAAATGGTAACATTACTTTCAAATTTTATATTATGTTGTTCATGTAGTTTTGAGAAGGATTTCCATATATATATATATATTAGCGTGTTCATATCAATCAATAAAATAGCATGTTATATTCAAGAAAAGTATTGCATTTTCAGAAAGATAAAATACAATTCTTTTAACTTTTGTTTTTCTTGAGAGATAGAATATATCTTAATTTGCTCCCCCCACCCCCCAAAAAAAAAGTTTTATTTGCACTTATAATTGGTCCTCTTAGGGTGATTGTGACTCTCATTGAACAATAGATAATGAAAGATTGGTAGGTAACTAACTACAAAGAATTTCTACTTGTCCATCCAAAAATTTATATGTGATTGAATATATTTATCACCACCATATACTATTTTAACATATATATATATATATTATATAATCAACAGAAATTTTTTATATTGATTGACATCAGAGCACTTGAACATCTTTTGGGTTGACATATGGACATCCTACTTGAGTTATCATAAATCAATTTCCTAAACAATATTTGGGTATTAATTTATTTGTTTCCATAAAAAGGAAACTTTTATGTAATATTTAGCATTTATAATTAATACATCAAAATAATATATAAATTATACAATTCTTGCCATAAGAGAATGCAATTTAGTGCGAAATGCAACAAATATAGAAACACCAAATATTCAAACATAAATAAAATATTCAAAAATTGCAAAAAGAAAAATTACAAAAGAGGTAAATTATTACATTAAAAACAGTATAGATAATAATATTTCATATTTATTGATTCAACATGAAATTCAATCATGAAGTTTAGAACTCTCAAAAGCTTGTGTAAAAAGAGAATATCAGATGTTTTGAAGTGGGAAAAAAAGTAAGAAGCAAATAATGAAAGCTAAATATGGAAGAAATAACATTGATATATTTTTTGATTGGTAGAATTAATGTAACAAAAAAACAAAACCGAAATAAAGAAGATGGGAAAAGTAACGATGTAAAAGAAGATTTTTCGTTTAATGAATATTTAAAGTGACATTCCCCAATTAATGTAATTAAAGAACTGACACTTTTGATAAATGCCGATGTAAGAAACCCATTCCAACATAAACACATTAGTACTAAATTAAAAATTAATTTCAATACACTATAAATTTCTCATCTTTACAAAATTTCACACGCTAAACAATCAACTACCTCAATTTTACCACTTATCATACAACTCCCAAATTTCTTTCGCAACAATCACTTAGTCGACATGGTTAATTTCCGTTAATTAAGTTACCGCACCGTGCAAGTATGTTGACATGAGGAAACTCTTCCACGTATTAATTTTTCAGTTAAAACGTCCAAAAAAGCTAAGATCTAGGGTTGGATCTTAGATGCTCCATTCATCGAGGTGGCTTTGTGGCTGTTGATAAAAGACATCAGTATTCACCACGTGTTCTGGTGGCATATCCGAGTATTGCATTCTGTCTGTGACCCTCGATTCCCCCACTTTGTTTTGGGTGCTTCCTAGGAATAATAACAATAATCAAAAGTCATCGATTCCCTCCATTTAATCCGAGGAGAAAACAAAAAAGAATAATAACAAAAAAGGGTTTGCAATTTCATTCCAAATTTTAGGTGCTCTCTACATAGTGTTCCGGGAGTTGGTGTCTGCAATATGGCAAATGTAAATAAATGGCTTTTGAGAACAATCTTTCTTCTTCTTGTTTTTTTTTTTTTCAATCATTAGGGAAGGAGAAAGTCTTCTTTTTGCACGATTTTTTGGAAAGTGGGACCTCCAACTTTGGCTTCCTGCCATGGCCAAGGCTTGCGACCACTTTGAAAACCAAAGTTATATGGTTTTTGAAAACATCGGAACATGAAAATCAAATTAATTTTATTTTAAGTTTCCATTAGTTGTCCTTATGTATGAGTCATTAAGATCCAATATGTAGTTAATAAATATTAATTACAATTCTAAAATAATTCTAGAGATTAAAATATTTTAATTTAATCTTAATTTATAACTAATTAGCTTATAATTATAAATTAATAATAATTTATATTTAACAGTGTGTCATGATCACTCAAATATTAAACAACCAATATGGTTGATTATAACTTTTATGCCAAAGATTTTTCAAGACCATTCAATTTTTATATTGTATTAACGTTCTAATTAAATATAGATTATACTTTATTTTATCTAATTAGTTAGTTCAAAAATATTCCCATTGTCGCTGGTCTTGTCAACGAGATTACAACTTCTTGCGTATGCTCATTCCATCTTATCCAAGGTTAACTTGAATTTAACAATACAACAACATTTTTCCCTTACTACTTCAAAATGAAAAATCCTTTATCAATGATTCAAAGCTAATCTTTGTGTACTTCATGTTACACCCACTATTTGTTCTTATAAGCGATCTTTTAATTAGTTTAACCCAAAAGCAAAAGCAAAAGCAATATGGAAGTATAATAATTTTTGTGTCAGATATCTCTGAGATCTCAAGCCTAAGATTACGTATACACCATGCATGGAATATTCCCAAATAATATGGCTTGTTTCTTTCCAAACTGCTTCATTTCTCCTCTTACAAACTAAAGTTACCTGTAAACTACAAACTCCAACACCCCACAAGAAATTTTACGATAATTTAGCGGGCAGTTCAGTTTCTATTAGGTCATCTTTAGACGTTATTTTATGGTCGAAGGGTGTGCAGCTTGTAAGAATTTTAGTTTGGCCCATGCATCAGGAAGAGGCCATCTCCAGCGATCACTATTACTAGAGTTTAATTAGTTTTAATATTACTATTAAAAAATTATAGAAAAACTTTAAAATTTTTATTAATCTAAA
Source organism: Ceriops tagal (assembly GCA_021533255.1). Classification (NCBI taxonomy): domain Eukaryota; kingdom Viridiplantae; phylum Streptophyta; class Magnoliopsida; order Malpighiales; family Rhizophoraceae; genus Ceriops; species Ceriops tagal. The sequence continues at coordinate 8,235,362 of CM038602.1, forward strand.
AATGCCACACAGAAGATTCCTCGATGACCAAAATTAACCAAATTAAAAGTGGCTTTGGGGTATACGTTGCTCTGTGTGGTCCAAAGAGCACCATTGACAGGAAAGAGGGGCTGGTTCCATGCTAAAGAGAAAGCCTGTTAATTAATTCACTCGATGGTGGCAGCAGATGTTGAAGCCTCGTGTTGGGCATAAAAGGGTTGAAATAGGAGCAGTACCCCAGGGCAAACGTGAGAAGCCAAGGTTTCTTTTTTCCACTTTTATCTCTTCCATCGACTTTTTTTTTTTTTTTGACTCGTTCATTGAATTGGACCACAGAATCTTAAGCTTCTAGGCAACCGAACAAATGGGGTTGAGTGTGTTTAGCAGGACTGACCCATGAATTATTATATTTGTGTTTGCTCTAGACAGTTCTATTCTACGACGTTTGGGCTTGCTGGCCTCGTAATGTTACAGTCTACTATTCTTGAATCCTCAAGGTTTTCCTTTAAGAGCGAAGATAGAGATTTTTAAGCCTCTTAACTCCCCTGAGAATATTTGCTTTTTGTGATCAAGGAGACTAATCTGATTATACATACATACATATATATATAATTTCTTTTAGAAAAAACATCTTGATATCTAAACACCCATTTTAAATATACAACACAACTGTATCACTTCAAATATGTAATAAATTATTATTGAATATTTTAATAGCTTACTATATATATTCAAAGCGATTGAAATGAGTTCCTTACACAATTTAGTTATTTTTCTATGAAAATTTTGAATTTTTAATATATTTATTTGTGTCAAGACACTCGGTTTACTCTTTCTTTTTTTTTCTTTATCTAATTAAATTGATATAGATCTTGAGGAAGGCAACCATTCTTTGATAGACAAGAGTACATTATGGGGATCTTTCTTTGGCTTGGCGAATTAACTGTTTAAGGAAGAACATGAAAATCCTGATATCACGATTTAGTTTCTTTGGGCCTTGCATAATTTGCATTGGGCCGCGATAAATATTCTATCCCATTGCCTTTCTCCAAACAACCTAGTCGAACGCAATATTAAAGGGGTGTTCGTTTTGTGTAGAAGTAGCATGGGAATGAGAATAAACCATTTTGATTCTCATTCTTAATGTTTGTTTTAGAAAAAAAGAATTCTTATTCTCTTAATAAGAGAAATGAAATTCCTATTTTTATGGGAATCACGATTCCTATTAAAAAAAATCGTTAACTAAAGTTATGAAATTGAAAACTTAACAACCTATGGAATTGAGAGCTCCTGGCGGTGTTAGGTAAATAAAAAGTGTTGATGTTGACGAATGGAAGGGTTGAGGAATGCAGGAGACCTGGACGAGGTGCAAAATTGAGGTCTTAATTGAATCCTGAGGCAAAAGCTATAAATCAAACACCATTAATTAGTAATACTTGGGTTTTTGATATTTAGAAAGAAAGTCACATATTATAAATTGATTCTCCTATATGATATTTTCCTTCCTAATTTAAGGTAGCTATTAGAATCCTTTTTCTTATATATTCTCATTTTCACTTTAAGTCTTTTGCCTTTTTATGAATTTAACCTATGGTATCTTTTTACCAAAAATTTTTTGTTTTATGTTGTCTTTTTGTTTTGAAAAAAGTATATTTATATATATAGCTTTTAATTAAATCTTCTTTTGTTTATATATAAAAATTTCTGTTTCCTGATAATTGAGTAATTGTTAATAATTTAAATATAATTTGACTTGAGGATACTGAGCAAACCAAGTTTATTTATCATTGTATTTTTCTCTTTTACTTTATTTGTTATTTTACTATCACTTAAATAGTACTTTGCAAAATTTGTAATTTTTTTTTATTTAAAATAACAATTAAACATCACTCAATAATTACTTCTAATAAACTTAACAATTAAAATTTAATAGAATTTGAATAAAACTTTTCAAGATAGATGATAGGTAATCAATTTTGAAGAAAAAGAAAACTTTTGCCATATGGCATGCATAAACTAGAATTTTAGATTTTTAATTTTGGCTCCTTTAACTGTTGCATGAATTGCATCATCTTATGGCACAAATCCAACATCCTAACAATATATGATTTATGTCCTTAAAAAAGAAAAACTTACATTATAACAGAGAGATAAATAACCTTTATGTAGAAAATTCTTTTGTTAAGCTGTATTTGTTAGTCTTAACAATACTTAAGAGGGGATGTGACTTTGTAAGTCTAAGATATAATAAAGATTTGACAATTTTACCAATGTATTGATAGACCTATCAATTAAATTTTCAATTTAGACTTTGAAAACTAACCTTATCCCTAAATAATGGTCTTAAACTTTGGTAAGCAATGTAAATAAGCCATAAAACAATATTTAGATTGATGTATTATCTATATACTTTGAAAACTAACTTAGCTAATTAGGCCTTATAAAACCCTTAATACAATCAATTCTTATTTTGTAATAGATATTTCTAACCTAATCCTCATATTAGAAGGCTTCTAATGGATCTTGAGTTAGCAAGGTTTAACATTGATTACTGTGATGAAATAAAATGATTTAAACATAAATAAGGAATACAAATCATTAACCTAAATGTTTGCCTTCCACAACTAATAAGAAACTCTAATAAGGAAAAGACTTTTAATTATTTTTGTGGTGTCTTTCTCCATATCATAATCACATAATAGGACTTATGACTAATGATATGACTTTGACATCATGACAATTACGAGATCAAATAGTAAGAATCAATTTTAAATTAAAGGTATGCATGTGTAAATTATCATAATAGTCTTAAAAATAGATAAATTAGTATTTATCTTTTTTATAGTAACTTTTATGTTTCTATTTTATTTTATTTTATCTTAACCAGAAATAATACTAATAGGAAATCTAGTTTGTTGGGGTTTCAAACTTTCCATGAACAATAAAAGTTTAGATCTAATTATAAGCATGCATACATATAATTTAATGAAGTAAAATAAACAAGATGAAATAATACATATATAGCAATTTTTTATGTGGTTTAACAAATTATTGCTTACATACAAAGAAAAACTTATTTCTTATCTTATGAAAAATTTTATCATGCACTTGGGAACCTTGTGTTTAATACCTAAACCTAAATCACTTGTACACTTATCTCATAACTCTATAAACTAAGATATCACAAAATCTCCTGCACAAGCCTTCTATCTCTCTTTTCTTTGCATTTTAGTATCTAAATAGGTTCTTATTTATATCCTAAAAAATGTACATAGTAAATACAAAACAAATTGTAAGACAGTTCTAGAAAATTCTCCTAAATTCATGATGTTACAAGAAACTTATTTATTTAATTATGATAAAATCCCTATAATCTATTACAAGCTTATTTTTTAATAAATATAATTTGAATTAAGGTCTTATTAATCAAAATTGTAGTTCTTTTCTTTAACTTTCTAACACATTTAGTCTTTCCTAAAATAAAGGTCTAGAACTTAATTTATGAGTTAAAATTAAGATTGACTTAGTTGAACTTATAATAGATTCTATAATAACTTCTTAACTATTTTTAGACCATTAAATAACTAATCTGGACTTGCTTGTCTTTATAACATTTGTAGATTTGAATGTAAACTTCAAATTAAGATTTTAAATCACCTAATTTGGATATCTAAAACTTATGTTATGCTTATTTAAATACTGAAGTGTTTAGACAAGAATCCTACTTCAATTAGGATTTAAACTTTAATATTCTAATCTATCTTTGAAGCAATGTCTTAAGGTTTAAATGAACTTAAATTTAAACTCATGACCTTAATTTAAAAAATTTAAGATTTTATTATAATTTTATCGAAACCACTTTTTCAATTTTGACCTTTAAGTTAGTGAAAAATTTAAACTAAGTAATAAAAGTCAAAATGATGAGTTGGCATTTTATATATTAAAAGTACAAATTTTCAAAACTTTTTCAAAATATACATAACTTATAAAATATATTTTAATTAGCTTAAATAAATATAAAATTGTTAAAAATAAATGTAAAAGAGAATAAATAAATAACTTCTCATTTATCGTCGAGACTTATAAGCCTCCTAGATAACAATAGGAATTTCAAAGTCTTTAAGACCCTAGAAGTCCGATGTTTGGTAAATGAGGTCAAATTTTCTATTAATTTTTTTAATACAAAAGTTTGTTTTGTGGTCAAAGTTAAATGATAATAAGATTTAAAACAATAAGGAGGAGGAGTAGGAGAAGAAAAGGAAGGAGAAGGCATCATAATCAATATTCTTAATGGCATTACAATGGTTGAGTCTATTAAGTAATGCTTTTACTTAACATAGGCAACTCCTTCACCTCTACCTTTATAAAAATTAGAAGTCATTATTAGATCATTTGCTTAATCAATAAAAGGGTGATTAAACATATTAGACAAAGAAAGGGAGGCAAAGAAAGAGATAACATCTCATAGTAATAGTTTGGGGAAGTGATCAAGTTGGAGTTGAGTGAGGTTCATTACCCATTCAATTCAATCATCTCTTAGTTTAAAAAATGAGTTTAGTGTAAAAACAAAATATGCTTATATGGTAATGCAATTTAATTTTTTTTAATCATTAAAAATATTTTTTTCAATCAAATTAAAAAAATATGTTATAATCTTTGAAGCATTTTATCATTGCTTTTCTAAAACTTAGGTTTTAAAGAAAGTGAAGTAAGAAATTTTAATTTTGAGAGGCATAGCCAATTAGCTTTTTAGTTGCATTTTACTCCAAAAGTACTTTTATTCACCGTAAAGCATATTAAAACATACTATCAAATAGTACTTTAATAAATTTCAAAACCAATGAATAGTTGAGACCACATCACATGGAAAAATTCAATTATTTTTCAAATCCAATGAAACGATATTACTTATTGGTGAATTTCTATTTAAAATATTATAAGATAGAGTAGTGCACATGCTATTTAAATTTTATTACAAATTTGATATGAAATATGGTTTTGTACAATATTTTTTGTCATGTACGTGGGATTTCTCAACCTAACACAAATATATTTAATTATACAATGTCTCATATTCTTTAATAAAAATTTCTAGTATAAATTTTAATATCTCTAACATTACTCATGAAGAGGCCTAAAATTGTCTATGCACAAATATTGCACCAATCACAAACAAGTTTGACCTAAAAAATCTTTTGATGATCATTTGCGACAAAGTTATCTTAAATCATGTCTAACTTTTTCAATTTTATGTTAATGGATGACACATGATGATGGATCACGTTAGTTTAGACAAAAAACTGACTGGGAAATATTATTCCAAGTTTATATGCACTCTAAAACTATCATTGTCCCGGGGAGACTGCACCTCTGGTGAGAGAGATTAGAGAGTGGCCGTCACACTTGAAGGATGCAGAAATTAGTCTGATTAAGCGGAAAAGCTAATTATACAGCAGATTGGGTGGCAAAAGTAACACGAGTTAGCAATTGCCCTGCTAACTGGGTGGCAAGTCCCCCATCTGACTTGAAATTGCTTTTGTAACAGGGAATGGAAATGGTTTCTGATGTTCGAAAGAAAATTGTTAGCTTAGACATGAGGAGAATCCCAACTCCAAGATATCTAAAAATAAGAAACAATTGTTCTTCCCCGATAAGGGCTGCGAGTCAATGTCAAAGGACTCCATTTGATTCTCCGACGATGTACCGCACAAGTGTGTTCTGGTTTGTTACCAAATATTACTTTGGGCAGTTGGTCGTTCAATTGGGCAGGTTGGACGATTATGAATGATGGAGAGGCACACAGGCGTAATAATGATGTGATGTGTCCGATTCCTACCAGCGAACAACGGCCCTGCATCAAAGTGCAAGAGATCCAGGGTCGTTAATTAAGGAAGGTGTGCAGGTCCATCAACCTCCCAATGGGTAGCACTCCTACCCCCAACCATCCGCCTCTAACAATTAATAAGTTTATGCCTCCCCCACCGCCTCTGATCCGGTGGGCCCACAAGCCCAAACATTGTCGTGTCTGTCTCTTGCGTTGGATCTCGCTGACCTGACCACCGCTGCCGTACTCGGCTCAGGTTTTTCTCTATCCTATAAATTTCCATCACCAGCCTTTCACTCTCTCTCACCTTCGCAATTCAAACTCAAAAGCCCGTCTCTGGGTTTGATTAGATCTCCATAATGAAGGTCACTGTGGTTTCTCGAAGTGGCAGAGAGGTCGTCAATGGAGGCCTTGAGCTCAGTGATTCGGTACTCTCTTTTTCTGGATACTTTCTTCAGTATGCTTTTTGTTGCTTAGAATAATGGACATAGAAAAACAAATAAATTAAAAAAAAAAAAGAGGAGAGAGAGAAAATAGCTGGTGTCAGTTTCAGCTATGTAAACTCCTTGATTATTCTGGATACGGGAAAGTAAATTTTTCTTTTTTGTTTTGCAATTCCTTTTCTGAAAATACCTGCAGAAGCGGCTGTGTTTGGGATTGTTAACTGCGTGTCTTTCCCTTTTATGGGTTGTTTTGTAGGCGAAGGTGACCGATCTGCAGGAGGCAATTTACCGTCGGAGTAAGAAGCTCAATTTACGTGATTTTCCTTTCTTGTTTGGTCTTGTATTTTCACATTTTGTGTCAAAGATACTGAAATTTCGGTGCTGAATTTAATTTCTCGGCCACTTTTGTGTGTTTAAGTAAGTTTAAATAGGAGGGAAAGTAGTCCCCTGTCATAATTGAATTGATGAATTTTGTTGAGATGAAATTCTTGTCTCTTTGAGATAATTAGGATGGTATTTCCATTGAAAGGATTTTAAGACATGCTTTTTCTCGGGAGACATTTACATATTTACAGAAAAGGACTCATAAATGATAAAGCCGTGAACAGCATTTGCTCTCTATTTCATTTCCTTTCCGGGAAGCATATTTTGGGTGGTGACTGGTGGCCGGTGAATAAGAAAGACAGGGAGGGGTGAAAGCGTGGGAGGATGGGGATTATCTCATTTTCAAAAGGATGGATCATTGCCACTCTATTATTGACAAAGCTGTTATTTTTCTTTGGAGAGAAGAAACCTGGAAATTGAGTGTCTTTAATTTTTCATATGGGTCCTGTTGCTTCCTTGAATATGATTCTGTGCATGTGTGCACATTGTTTGATTTGGATTGATTTTGAACCCGTACTGCCTAGCTAAAGAAGCAATATGTCAAATACCTTGAACTTTGGTGTGAAGTAAAAGAATAGATAAGATCGTATTTGTTTTGTACAACCTGATTTACATACCTTGCTTCAGCAGCCAGGAAATTCTATCCCTCAAGACAGCGGTTAACCCTTCCTCTTCGACCTGGGTCAAAGGAGAGGCCTGTAGCCCTTAACTACAAGAAGAGTCTTAAGGAATACTGTGATGGCAACTTGGATAACTTAACCGTAGTTTTCAAGGACTTGGGTCCACAAGTCTCCTATCAGATACTTTTTTTCTGGGAGTACTTGGGTCCTTTGGTCCTTTACCCTGTCTTCTACTACTTCCCTGTATACCGATACTTTGGTTATAAGGGGGAGCGGGTCATCCACCCTGTCCAAACATATGCTTTGTACTATTGGTGCTTCCACTACTTCAAGCGTATCATGGAAACGTTTTTTGTGCACCGATTTAGTCATGCCACTTCACCTCTTTCAAATGTGTTCCGGAATTGTGCTTACTATTGGACTTTTGGCTCCTACATTGCTTATTATGTGAACCATCCACTTTACACCCCTGTTAGTGATCTTCAGATGAAAATTGGCTTTGGTGTTGGTTTACTTTGTCAAGTTTCAAATCTATACTGCCATTTGATTCTGAGGAATCTTCGGAGTCCAGATGGGAGTGGAGGGTATCAAATCCCTCATGGGTTTCTCTTTAATGTTGTGACCTGTGCAAATTACACCACAGAGATTTATCAGTGGTTTGGTTTCAACATTGCAACACAGACTGTTGCAGGATATGTATTTCTAGTGGTTGCTACTAGCATCATGACCAATTGGGCCCTAACAAAGCACCACCGTTTGAGGAAGGTAAACTCTTTTTGTTCCCATTAATACTAGCTTCATATTTTTGCATTTTTAATTTAAAGATTTGGCAACCATGGATCCTGCCTCCAGTTCAAGTTTTATTTTTAGCTTTGCATTTTGTATATCAATACGCAAAACCAGTTGGCAGTATGACTTACAAGCATGTATTGCATTGGTTTGTGTTTGGTCATATCGCATGCCAGTCTAGCATTCAACTTCTATAACTGTGTTCCACCACATAAAATAGAGGAATATATACTTATTATGCTTGCACTTTAGGTCTGATCTATGCCTATCAGAGCCCTGTTGAATTGACATTTCTGTCAAGATTTTCATATATGACACTCACCAAGATAAAGTCTGCAGTGATTTCAGTTACTTTTGTCTCAATCTTTTTATTAGGAATTCCATTTGAATTTGAATCATAGTATTACCGCCTAATCACAGGCTAATGAGTTGTCAAAGTGTCAAATTTGTTGGCATGGCAAAAACTTACTTAAAACGTATGCCTTTTTCTACTTTCCTGAACTTTTTGGTATGCATTTCTGTCACTGTTGACAAGTTAATGTCAATGGAATGAAAGGGAAGATTTGTTCATATGTATATATTTTTTCACATTCTGCCACAGCCATTTCTGCCTAATCTTTCCTCTTGTTTCCTGTAGCTCTTTGATGGCAAGGATGGACGGCCTAAGTATCCACGCCGATGGGTTATACTGCCTCCTTTCCTGTAAAATTGATGGTACTTCAGCAGCATCAATACTGGATTATTATCTCTTTCAACTTACACAAAGTGGAGATCATGTTTTCACCCAGTTGCTTGGAGACAATAGACATTACATTCAGACAGCACAGAACAGTGACTCCTTAGGAATATCCAGTTAAAAGCTTTTACCTCTTCCAGTCTGGAATAATCTGGGCACTTTAATTTCAGCACTTGGATTAATCTGTTGAATTGTGTGTCCTTTCTGATCTCGGATATCTTAAGTTATTATTTTCCTCCATTCATAATCAAATTATAAATTGTCGGTTTGGATCCAACATAGCTGCATTGGCATATTCCAGTTTGCAACTTTGGATAGTTTTGACCAGTAAGTGATATATGTTGGCTGTCATGCTGTCATGCTCATGCTTAGGATACAAAACAAAACAAAAGTGCTGGACTACTTAACTACGATATAATGGAAGGCATTATGTACCCAGTCGTCTTGCCAAGGAAGAGTTATGCTATATTTGGCATCATATTACTAATAATCGTGGCACAAGGCAGGTTATGATGCACATTAGTTGCATAATCATCCAGAAAGTGTGTTGATGCGGCATTCATCGATGAAGAAAAGCCAATAAAAATTGGATTAATGATGTTACATTGTTTGGTTAGTGGAATAATATCAGAGGTTTTCCTTAACTTTAGTCCGCGTTAACAAAAGACTTGAGAAGCCTAGCTCTCGCACGATTCAGATATTCAACTTGGATGATTATTTGTTTATTATAGATTACTATGCCAATGGAGAGGATCGTTGGCATTGCTATCGCAAATTTAGGATCATAGGTGTGCTTAATCGAGTAAAAAATGTCACCATGCTCAAACTTATGAACAGATATGAAAGTGCTAGATAATACTGTTCAACGTTTGTCCACAGGAGTCAACACCAAAACCAATATTTGGTCCTTAGAAATCTGGAGTTGATTTTGATAGTCTTCAAGTTCCAAAAATTCTGATTTAGCCAGAAATTTTATGCACGATTTTTGAAAAAGGTCATGATCCCAAAAGGGCATGATAGGAGCTTTCCGGACTAATGAAAAAAAGTCAAAAAATAAAAACAATTTGAAATTAAATCTACATTTAAAAGTTCATAACAAAATTCTACAAATATCAAAAAATATACTTGTGACAAAAGTTTTAATTTTGTCATCTTTCATATTCTGAATCTTATATTATAATTTGCTACATCATAAAAAAACTAAAAATTAATATTCTCTCTAAAGATTCAAAAAAAAAAGGCACAAACATTAGAAAATGTGATTTTTGTTCCAAAATTTTAGAATTTTGATATCAAAAAAGTAAAGCAATTTAAATTGTTATGTAATATATTAGAATAATTTTACTAAACATCATACAAATTTTAAAAGATCTATTATTCTTTTGAAAATTATGATTAATAACACAAAATATATACAAATGTGATTCTTATTCAATGAATTAGAATAATTTTTATACAATCATCTTCTGGTTTTTTATTTGAAAATTAAATTTAAGTTTGTGAAACAAATAACAAGTTATACAAATATAAAAAGATTAATTAGCCAAAATATTTCTAAATTTTTTTATTTATTCAAATTTTAAATAACATATTATAGAAGTGCATGAAAATATAATGAGATATATTTTTTTTTATAAATCAAATTTATCTTTGAAAATTCATGATAATTTGTACAAATGTCTGAATCTTTTTTACTGACTCTTTTGCTAATTTTATAACTATTAAATTCTACCATTTCTAATTCTTTAACAAAAGCAATTTTCAAAATAGGACAAACAGAATTTAATGGATGCCCACATGTCCCTTAATAAATTTAGAGTTGCTTTGTAAAAGTTCCTTACTTTATAATTGAAATATTTATACCAATCATCCATAACCAAGTGGCTTATTTGGCATGCCTATTGCTATAATCTATTGGAAAAATTGATAAATAAAACCAAAATTACAAATTGAAATACACAAAATTTAGGGGGGAAGGATAGGCAATTTATGGTGTATTCTATTTTTGACTTTTAAAATAGTCACTATAAATCAGGTAGGGGAGGGATAATGGGCATTTAATTGGGTTTAGGTCTGTCTAAAGTAAAGGTCTTTGGATGATAGATATTACTAAATCATCTCTCTATCAAAGAGAGGTTACATTCGTTAGGAAACCTTGATCGAGATGTCATATGCTCACTTTACTTTATGAGAATGGAGTTAACGACCCATTTGTTCTTCTATTACTACTTCACGTAAGTTATTTAGCGCATGTATTTGAGATGATGGGAAATTTCATGGATGGTTCATGGCTTGATCAAAGATGCATAGGAGACGTGGTGTAAATTGAGTCACAATTAAACATCAAAAGAGATATAGATGATAGGGTTTTAAACAATTATATAGTTCATATGGTTAAGGAGAAATGAATACATTTTTTTTATACAAGAGTTTTTTAATTGAAAAAAATATTTGATTTGATCATAATGGTAGTCGAAGGTAAAGTGGCCACAATATAATTTCACGTTCAATAAGTTTTAATAAACTTGAAAGGAATCCATCCTATAAGAAATGTAAAATTATCATAAGAGATCTAACTAGTGTAATGCCTTTAAATGATACTTTCAAATTCAACATAAATGTAGTGATGACAAATGTATATGGGATGACAAGTATAAGAGGCATGTCGCAAAGGGACAATGAAAAGGTTGTGTGTATGTTCTTTAAGATGATCAAGACTATCAGTATTAATAAGGTAAAATTACTTGCAATTAGAAAAATAATTTATCTTTAAAGTCAAAGGAATATGGTGAAAAGACCTTCACTCACCATTAAAAGTGATTTTTAAACTATAGTTACATGGATAAATAATAGGGATAGAAGACTTTGAAAATATAATTCTACGATATTATCAATAAAATCAATGATCAAGTTTCCTTTGTCTTTCAATCTTAAGAAGACAACTAGTTTGCTGATTGCCTGGTTAAATAAAGTCAAACTTATCATACAAATTTAGTGACTTAATCACAAGGGTGTTGGTTATGACTTACTATTTATACTTTTTTACGATAATCATTAATCAATTAAGCCTATCGAATACATTTCCATAACAAAATTTCCCACTAATCTAATAGTTTTTACTTCAATTCCTAGTAGCCTTTTTCGCTTGCCCAATTGCACCCTATGAGTCCTTGTTTCCAACAACCCTTTCTATATTTTCATTAACCTCCAATTTCCACATGTCTCCTTTATAGAGCTCTTTCTTCATACTACATCGATAGCCATCATCTTTAGGCCTCTCAACCTATGGCTTACTATTTACTAGCATAATTATTTGTAATAGCCATCCACACTAAACTTTATCAACCTTGCCTTGATAGCGTCTAGTGACGACTTCATAGATATCAAAAAGAGTCAAATTCAATAGTTGAGGATTGTGTTGAGTTATTCTAGCTAGAGCAGTGTGTTAGGCATCTCTCTTATATAGAGGGCACTTTGAACCTTTGAATAAAAAAAAAAGTTGGTTGACTTATGAGATATAAATACCTCATTTTCACTAATATTAAGTATAGTAAGAATTGAAAGAGGCTATCGGCCAAAACAAAAAAAACAAAAGGGGAGAAAAACTAGGGGAGAGAATCCAGCAGGAATACTGGTCATTCTTTTCAAATTTTGATGGTGAATTCTTGTTCAGTTGAGCTAAAATTTTGCTGAGAGATAGAGACTATCTTGTTTTTCATTATGAACGATGAAGATTAGATTTAATGGACTATAAGTATGGATTCTAATTTACATTTTGTGGTTAATACTTTGGGAAGTTATTTTGCATGCAGTTTCAATCAACCTTATAATCAGAAGGTTATTTGTGGTTTAATCAAGTTATAATTTGGTTAGTTGATAGAGGACACATTGATTATGATTCTGAATGGTTGATTGTGATTTGGCTTTCTACAAGGGCAGGTTTTTATCTCCAATTGTGATCACTTATTTTTGGTAATGTTTTGTTCTCTCTATTGCGATAGTATAGATAAATCGTGTAGATGAATATTAATTAGTAGTCTGATTAACCTAAAATTTGGATAACCAGTAGGGAAAATTTGAAATTTCATCTTGAACTGTTAAATTGTTGTTTAGAGGTCCTGTTGTTCCCACAACCTTGTATGAGTTGTAATTGTTGTCAACTAAGTTTAAGTGTGCAAGAAAGTAAAGCCACGTGGAAGGGTAAGAAAGTAAATTCACCGCGTAAGCCCTGTTAGGGTTTTATGGAGTAGAGTATATAATGGTCTTGGAAGGCAAAGAACAAGTAGTCGGTAATATTGAGCATTCAGAAAAACCTAGACAACCGACCAACCAAAGAGAATACCAAAAGAACACCACTGGCGAGGACGAAGAGAGCAGCCGACGGATGAATCGAGTGAATAAGAGCCGTCGTGAACAGTAACTTCGTGAACAGTACCGCCGTGAACAGTGCGTCGAGAGAAAGAAAACGTCGCCGGTTGGCGAGGGAACAACATGGCAAGAGAGAGAAACGAGACCAGATCGGGAACGGAGACCAGATCCGAGCTGGAACGGGTGAGACAAGACCAGATCGGTAATGGGTGAGAGAGATCCGACGGCTAGACGTGGGAAGAGAGAGAAAACGACGGTGAATGGAAAAGTGAACCAAGAGAGAGAAAATGCAGCCGACGGACGAGAGAGAGAAAACGCAGACCAGAGAAGGAGAGAAACTCGTGAGGAATGACACACCATCGGTACACCAGCGGTCGACGAGAAGACGACACAACTGGACGGGGTGGACGGCGAAGACCTATACGGCCAGATCGGAAGGAGAGAGAAACCCGACGGCCAAATCAGAGCAGACCGGAGGGAAGAGAGAGAAACCTGACGGCCAAACCGGAGCAGAGCGGCGGGAAGAGAGAGAAACCCGACGGTGAACGTAAAAGGGAAATCCGATGAAGAGAGAGAAATCTGGTGAAGAGAGAGAAATCCGGCGAAGAGAGAGAAATCCGGTGAAGAGAGAGAAATCCGGCGGTAGGAGAGAGAAATCCCGCTGGACAGCAGGAGAGAGAGAAACGGACAGGCGAGCTATGAAATAGTGAGATCGTGAGACAAGGAGACGGGTGAGACCGTAAGACGATGAAAGCAGGAGTTGTGTGAAACAACGTAGAAATTCGGCGAAGCATTGAACTCAACGTATTTTCAGACTTCTTCAAGAGAGGTTAGAGAGCGTTGCGGTGAACTTCTAAGTGGCAATGGAGCAGCCTTTCAATTCAATAGAGGCAAGACAAGCTAGAAGAAGAGTAGACACAATAAGTGACACTCTTTGTATTGTACTTGCTTAGTAATTGCAATATTGAAAGGAGCAGAGAATTAAAGACATCTATTATAACCTGTATTCACAAGTATAGTGGATAGTCTCGGTAGAGGGAGAGTCCCTACCACCGTGGATGTACGTCACATTGACGGAACCACGTAAATCTCGTGTGTCCTTAATTTGCTTTACATTCTGTGCTTTGAATTGAGTTGTAAACGCAGCTAAAGTATCAGCCAACTCATAACCTAACGAAGACCTAAACAAGAACTTCCGTATTGTCTATTAGGCAAGGTGTCTAAAAGGTGACTTTGGGGACTATTATGATTAGTAGGTAGCAATAGATCTACCTTAGTTGAGTCTGAGAAAGTGTTTGCTTTTAAGAAGAGGTTGAAGTTGTTCACTTACCTGCGAATTGAGAATTTTGGTGATACTGATTCACCCCCCTTTCAGTATCACAAACTAGTAGATCCTAGGGAGAAGTCGGGAACTTCAGGTCTGGTTGTTGAGTTATTATTGACAGAAAATGTTTTTCGTGTTAGTTAACTCATTTGACCTCTCATTTTAGTTTAAATTAAGTTTGTTTAATTTGGTTGATATAATTTAGGTTGTGTACCTTTATTGTATTTACTTGTTGATTATAGTGAAGTTGATTTCTGGATCAGTATATCCCATGACTTTTTCTCCTTACTTTGAAGGGGTTTTCCATGTAAAAAAATCGATGTGTTCTTGTGTGATTGTTTAAGTTGTCATATTTGTTATTCAGTCAACTTATCACAGATTCAAATAAGTGGGAAAGGTTTCTTGAGCAATTTGTATTCCACTGCCCTTCTCCCATCAGAGTGGTATCAAAGCAAAGTTGTGTTTCTGACTTGTTTGAATGATAGAGTTGAATGTAAATAGAATGTTTTGTTTGAATGACACGAATTATCATATATGAAGGAGTAAAATGAAAATGTATTTGTAAAGAAAATGTATTTATCAGTATTTGTTACTACTAAACCTAAGTTAAAAACTGATGAGGAATGATAGTTTGAGCATCAATAAGTTTATGACTTTATATGACAATTTGTTGATAATAATGTTTAAAATTACATCTATAATAAGACATATACACAAACTTTGTAGAGCAAACTTGAGACATTGTATGCTTCAAAGTCTGGTAATAATAAGTTGTTTCTACTAAAGAAAATGATGCAACTAAGATATAAAAAAGGGAGATCAGTTGCAAACCACTTAAATGAGTTTTAGGGTATTATCGATCAATTATTAGGCATAGACATTAAATTTGATAATGATGTTATTAGACTATTGTTACTTACTACATTACCTGATTCTTAGGAGATATTTTAGATTTCACTTGTGAATTTTGTCTCTAATAGTGTTGTTTCATTAAAACTCGTGAAAGGTGGTGTATTGAACGAGGAGATAAGAAGAAGGTCTCAAGGTTCATCGTCGTCCAATTCAGAAGTAAAAGTAGATGGAAAAACCAAGAAAGAGGTAATGGTAAAAAAAGCAGAAGTAAAAGTTAAAGCAAATCAAAATCAAAGTATAAGAATGTTCAGTGTCATTATTGTGGAAAAATGGATCATATTCAGAAGAAATGCTATAAATAAAAAAGAGAAAATAAAGATGGTAGTGATAAGCATGAGTGAGGGTATAATGATAATAATCGTATTACTATTGGATCAACTTCTAGTACTGGTGACCTTATTGTTGTTTCTGATAAAAATGTGATTAATCTGACATCTCATGAGACTGTTTGGGTGATAGATAATGGTGTCTCCCTTCATGTTACTTCACGTAAGGAATTCTTCTCTACATGTACATCTGGTAATTATAGGGTGTTGAAGATGGGTAATAATAATTTAGTAGAAATCATTGGTATTGGTGATATTTGCTTAAAGACTAGTAATGGAGCAAAGTTGACCTTAAAGGATGTTAGATATGTCTCAAATATTCAGTTAAATTTGATTTTAATAGGAAAGCTTGATGATGAAAGCTTTTGCAGTATCTTCAATGATAGTCAGTGGAAACTTACCAAAGGCTCCTTAATTGTAGCACGAGGTAAGAAATGTTCCAATTTGTATTTTATGCAAACTTTTATTGTCAGAGATGCTATGAATGCAATGAAAAATGAGAATTTGATTGATTTATGACATAAACAACTTAGTCATTGAGTGAAAAAGGGATGAATTGTTTGACGAGGAAAAACCAATTTCTAAACATGAAGAGTATAGTTTTAAAGAAGTGTTTTCATTATTTGGTTGGAAAACAAAATAGAGTCACATTTAAAAGTCATACTTTTTCTAAGAAATCAAAATTGCTTGAGTTAGTGCATTTTGATGTGTGTGGTCCTTTGAAGATATGCTCACTTGGTGGTACTCGTTATTTTGTGACTTTTATTGATGATCATTCGAGAAAACTTTGAGATTATACTTTAAAGATTAAAGATCAATTGTTTTATGTGTTTAAACAATTTCATGCCTTGGTTGAAAGACAGTTAGAAAAAAGGTTGAAATGTATTCGTACTGATAAAGGTGGTGAGTATAATAGTTCATTTTATGAGTATTACAAAGTACATATGATCAAATACCAAAGGACACCTCAAAAGACACTTCAGTTGAATGACTTAACTGAAAGGGTGAATAAAACATTAATTAAGAGTGTTAGATATCTGCTCTCATATACAAAGTTGCCTAAATCCTTTTGGGGTGAAGCTTTAAACACAGCAACATATGTGGTTAATCTATCTCCCAGTATTCCTTTGCAGGGTAATGTTCTAGATAAAATTTAGTTTAGTATGGAAGTCTTTTATGATCATTTGCGGGTCTTTCGCTGTAAGGCTTTTGTTTATATCCTTAAAGATAAACGAACAAAGCTAGATATAAAGACATAACAATGTATCTTTCTTGGCTATGGTGAAAATGACTTTGGGTACCGATTATATGATCCAATTGAGAAAAAGCTTATTAGAAGCAGAGATGTGTTCTTTGAGGATCAGAACATTGAATATATTGAGAAGATAGCTACTCAGACTAATGATAACCTTATTGGTATTGATTCAATCCCTCAGGCACTTAAAGATGATTTAGGTAAAACTAAACATGATGTTCAAGAATATAGTGAGAATGTTCAGCATAATTATAATATACATGGTAAATGTGATCCCAATACTCCAACAGAAGATTATTCAACCTTACTTCTATTTGCTTTTCAGCCACAAAGGTCCACCAGAATTTCAGTGCCTTCTACTCGGTACTCTCCTAATAAGTTTGTATTATTAACTAATGGGGGAGAACCTTAGTGTTATAAAGAAGCAGTAAAAAGTAAACATAAACAACATTGGATAGATGCTATAACAGATGAGATGAAATCCTTATATGACAACTCTACTTATGAGTTGGTAAAGCTACCTGAAAGCAAAAGAGTTTTGAAAAATCAGTGGATTTATAGGGTGAAGTAAGAAGAAAATATTTCATGTCCACGATATAAAGCTAGATAGTTGTCAAAGGATTCAATCAAAAATAGGACATTGATTTTGACAATATTTTCTCCTAGTGGTCAAAATGTCTTCCATCCGAGTTGTGTTGAGTTTGGCTACATGTCAAGACTTGAAGATTGAGCAAACGGATGTGAAAACAGCTTTTCTTCATGGTGACTTAGAAGAAGAAATTTATATAGAGCAACTATAAGACTTTAAAGTTTAAGGAAAAGAGGATCATGTGTGCAAGTTAAAAGAGTTTATATAACTTAAAACATGCTCCTAGACAATAGTATAAGAAGTTTGAATCTATTAGGGAATAACAAGGGTACAAGAAGATAACTTTTGATCATTGTGTTTTTATATAGAGATTCACTGATGATGATTTTATCATTTTACTGCTTTATGTTAATGATACGTTTATTGTTGGTCATAATACTAATAGAATCGATAGGTTGAAGCGAGATTTGAGCAAGTCCTTTATTATGAAGGATTTAGGACCAACAAAAAAGATCCTCGGCATGTCAATCACTTAAGATAGGAAAGAGAAAAAGTTGTATTTATCTCAAAAGCAGTACATTGAAAAGGTACTCCAAAGGTTTAATATGAATAAGACTAAAGTGGTTAGCACTCTTCTTGCTACATACTTTAGATTATTAGTCAGACAATGTCATTCTATAATAGAAGAGAAGGAAAAGATGTTGAGAGTTCCTTTTACATTAGTTGTGGGTAGTTTGATGTATACAATAGTATGTATGAGGCCTGATATAGCATATGTAATTGGCATAGTTAGCTAATTTTTTTCAAATCTTGGTAAGGAGCATTGTAATGCAGTAAAGTAGATATTGAGATATTTACGAGGCTCTACTAATGTCAAACTTTGTTTTGGGAGTGATGAGCCTACTCTTATTGGATTTACTGATTTAGATATGGCTGGTGACATTGATTCTAAAAAGTTCACTTTAGGTTATTTAATTACTCTTGCAAAAAGAACAGTTAGTTGGTAATCTTGGTTGTAAAAATGCATTGCATTATCAATTACAGAAGCAAAGTCTATTGCTATAATTGAAGTAGTTAAAGAGTTAATTTATATAAAAAGATTCATAAATGAGCTTGGCTTTAAGCAATCAAAGTATATGTTGTATTGTGATAACTAGAGTGCAATCCATCTTGATAAGAATCCAACTTTTTATGCTAGATCAAAACATATTGATGTGCGATATTATTGGATACGTGATACTTTTGCTTCTAAACAACTAGCATTTGAAAAAATTCATACGGATAATAATGTTGTTGATATGTTAACAAAGGTATTGCTAAGAGAAAAGTTTAAATTGTGTTATTCGTTGGCTGGAATGATCAACATTTCCACGTAGTTAAGAAGGGGAGAATTATTAGGTATCCCTCTTATGTAAAGGGCACCTTGAACTTTTGAATAAAAAAAAAGTTGGTTGACTTATGAGCTATAAATACCTTATTTTCACTAAGATTAAGTTTAGTAAGAATTGAGAGAAGCCGACTGAAATAAAAAAAAGAAAAGGAGAAAAAATAGGGGAGAGAATTTAGCAGGAATACCAGTCATTCTTTTTAAAATTTGAAAGTCTATTCTTCTCCGATTAAGCTACACTTTTGTTGAGGGATGGAGACTATCTTGTTCTTCATTCTAAACAATGGAGATCCAATTTGGTAGACTATAAGTATGGATTCTAATTTACATTTTGTGGTTTATACTGGGAAGTTATTCTGCGTGCAGTTTCTATCAACTTTATAATCTGAAAGTTGTTTGTAGTCCGATCAAGTTGTATTTTGGTCAGTTGATAGAGGACACATTGATCTTGATTCTGAACAATTAGATCGTGATTTGGATTTTTGCAAAGGCAGGGTTTTATCTCCATTTATGATCACTTGTTTCTAATAATACTTTGTTCTCTTTATTGCAGCAATGTAGATAAATCATGTAGATGAATATTACTTTGTAATTTGATTAACCTAAATTTGGACAGATAGTAGGGGACATTTGAAATTTCATCTTGAATAGTTAGATTGTTATTTAGAGGTCTAGTTGTTAAGATATTATTGATAGAAGTGTCTTTCGTGTTAGTTAACTCATTTGGCCTCTCATTTTGATTCAAATTGAGTTTGTTCAATTTGGTTGATGTAATTAACGTTATATACCTCTATTGTATTCACTTATTGATTATAATAAAGTTGATTTTTGGATCAGTGTATCCCGTAGTTTTTTCTCTTTACTTTAAAAGGGTTTTTCACGTAAAAAAATCGATGTATTCTTTTGTGATTGTTTAAATTGTCATATTTGTTATTCAATTAACTTCTCATAAATTCAAACAAATGGGAAATGTCTCTTGGGCAATTTGTATTTTGCCCCTCTCTCATCACAGTGGTCAAGTCCAAAGGTTGGAAAGATACTGTAACATGGGATTGACCAATTCACATAAAGCAGCTTCAATTGTTTATTAATTTGATCATCGATAATCTGTTGCTTTCATTACCATTCTTGATTACTTATAACTAATAAATGCTTATATTTGGTGAAAAATCCATGCATGATTTGTACGATAAATATTTACAAACAAATGATATGGCTTTAAAAAAAAATCGGTTATATTTTATCTAATACTTATCTAAGGTTATCTCTTGTTTTGAAAATCATATCTAAAATGCAAGAGATATGTTAGCAAATAATATTAGAATATTCTTTGAAATTTCAGTAAACTTTCTATAATGAGTTTTTTTATATTCACATGTTATTTTATAGAAACAATATCTCTGATGTATGAATAAAGATTAAGAATGAAATTAAAGTACATGTTACATTAAAGTATTCATTTATCGCAAGTTTTAGTTCTTCATGAATTTATTATTTTGCCCAACATATAACATATTTCTTTATACACCTAGTTTACATAACTCATCTTGATACAATTATAATTTGAATCCAAAGAATTGAAATATAATTCTTCTTTTATTCATATATTAAGTTTAGATTTAAGCATTATGTAAATTCTAAATATTTAATAAGAGGCATTGAAATAATAAAATTTTCAGTCATGCTTCTAATAACAATCAATTAAATTAATATATTTTTAATTTAAATTTTAAAAATCGTTAGATAAAATTAAAATTAAATTGATTTTTTAACTATAATTAGTATTTTAATTTATTTAGCAGTTTTCAAAATTTATATTTATATTGAATGGATTGAATGAAATTAAAAATAAGTGATTAATTAAAAAGTGAAATAAATTTTATTGTTGTATATAAATCATGATTAAATCTATAATTAAAATTTTAATTAATAATATTATTATAATTAACTATAGACATAAATTTTAATAGACAATTATTCATGTTTAATATCTAAAATTAAATAACTTACCTTTAGTGAATAAAAATATAATTATGTAAATTAAGTATAATTGATTTATAGTGTAAAAAAAAAAGAATTAGATATACATTGAAATTTTAAATTTAATAAAATATTTTTAAAAATTATAAATTAGTTTCTAAATTAATATTTAATACTATAAATTATAATAGTCTATTAAAAAATTCTAAAATTGAGCTAATGCTTTTAGTAATTTTTTTTTTTTCTTAAAACAATCGTTCAAAACCATTAACTTTCTCTTAATTTTAATAATACTAATACTAATATAGGTATAAATCATCATTTAAAACTTCACAACTTATTTGGATGGCAAAATTTGAAAAATTTTGCCATAAACTTTGTGTAAAATTTATTATAAATTTCTTACTTTAAAATTTTTATTTAAGGGACATAGCAATTATGTGAAAAATTGTGCTTAAAATTTTGGATTAAATAAGAAATTTTTGGAATTTGAGAACTAAGTAAAAATAACACAAAATTCTGAGAATTAAATTATGGTTTTGGCCTCCACAGAAGTGTGCATAAGCACTATCATGCGTTGGAAAAAGCTGCCCGAACTCATTTGGCAATGCATTCTGAGTCAAAAGTTCGTGCGAAATCAAGAATCACATTATTTATCCAGCAAACCATCTTTCAATTCCCCCTTTTTCCCTTTTTTTTATTTCTTTCTTCCTTCTTTCGTTGAGAACAAGGAAAATTCAACGGCGAGGCACGTGACATGTGCGACGCCCACGTGGTTTCCATTGACCGGTGAAATGACGACTGCCTGATTATAGGCATATTAATTGACACTTAACTTTTCTTTGAACCAATTAAAAGAAACTGATTGGTACTACCAAATGAACAAAGAGAAATAAAAAGGCATTGCATCGAATCTTTTATTTTTTTTAATCTGGCAATTCGATACTTAAAATATAAATTAATGGATAAATAACTATCAAATAAGGCAACAATCAATATTTATTGAAAAACAAAATTACTTGAAGTAAAAATAAACTAAATATTCATTACTAAAACATGCAAGATAAAATGATCAAAAGAATTAAGAAAAATAAAGAGAAATGGATGTGTCAAGATAAAATAATAAAACAAAGACACATCAGTATTTAAAGAGTTTTAATCATAATTACTACAAAATTCTTTACATTTCATAACGTTTTTAATTATTATATATAATTTTACATAATATTATGTGAAAGAATTATTGATTGAATCATAATTACTAAACAATTTTTTTTATCTTCTATAAAATAATATTTATAGTTATGATATAATTTCACATAATATTAGTTTAAATGACACAATTAACTATTTTTTGAAAAAAATAAAATTAAAAATATTGTGTGAAAATTGAGACAAAAACTCACGAGACTAATTATGATAAATTAAATAGTAGTGACTAAAAAAAAAAGACCAAAGGGAAAAATAGAAAAATAAGAAGCTGGATCCAGCAAGCACGATAACAACCCCCCGGCCCACCCCAAGGGCCCAAGCCCCAGACAGAATGGCCACGAGCCCATGACGCGTTCCTCTCTGCAACTTGTATCCTCACAAAATAATATTTAATTTAAATATATAGTACCCACCCAAAAATAAAAAAAAATAAAAATAGCAAAAGAAAAGATAAAAACAAAATGAATCCGACGGTCCACATTGCATACGGGGGTCCCATTTCCCTTTCAAAATGAGAAGAGTGCCCCCACTCCTTCACCCTCCCTCCTCCTCCCACGGACGAATTATTGGAGCATCTCTCTCTCTGTCTCTCTCTATCTCTCTCGCAGATTCTCTCTTTCCATCCTTCCATTAAGGTGACCGTATCTTCCATCGTTCTCGATCTCTCTAATTCTTTCTATCCGATCTGTCAAACATCGCTTGGATCTGGTTGTTTGATTTTGACGTTTGGCGTTTTGTTTTCGATTTTTGGTTGGCCGGATTTGGAATTCTGATTAGTGGAACGAGATCGGAGATCTAAATCTTTATCATTATTATTATTATTTGTTTTATTTTATCCTTTTTTATCTTTCATTGTTCACTGGATGTGTTTAACACTTGGGGGAAACAGAATCGTTGTGTTGATCTGTGTATCTTTGTGTTTATTTTTCGAAGAATTCTGAGGTAATTCAAATTTCTTGCGCATGGTTGAGCATTTATTTATTTATTTTTTTCATAATTTGATTGGATCTAAAACAGAGTCGTTTGATTGTTAAGTAATTAGTTGAATGAAAAATGAAGAAAAAAAATAATAAAAGTCACCGGTACTTGATATTGAAAAATGGAGGTAAGTTTTTTTTTTCTTTTCCTTTATTCTCTTTAATATTTGGTTCGTTCATTGTTCGGGATTGCACGTAGTAAGAGATGTGAGTATGTCTTGGTGGCAACTTGTACATCTCTTTGTAACTCTAATTTTCGTTTTTTTTTTTTCATGTGAGATTGAATTTTATGATCTCATTTTTTATCTCCAATCATCGATGGTGCTGAGTGTTTTGTTGTTGCATCACTGCATGAGTGTTTTAAGATTGCTTTTACTTATAACTTTTTTGTTGTTTCTGTTGAGAAAATGGACTTGTTTATCTGTTTCAAAGTGATTATGATGTTTCATGATTAGAGGGACAAAATTGAGAAATGATGTTGTTTTGGCTGACCCCAATGTGCTATGGCAGGCAGTAGAAGATGGCCGACACTGAGGACATTCAGCCACTCGTATGTGATAATGGAACGGGAATGGTCAAGGTGTGTATCAAGTTTTCAGCAGTTTTCCTCGTATAATTCTTGTGGAAATGAGAAATGGAAGTGGCTGTATTTGTAATTTTTGCTAGGGAAAGAAATTGTTTGCTCTCAGAGGGAATAATTCTCATGTTATTTGCAACAGTTTTATGTCTTCTAGATTAAAATCCCCTTAATACAGCCTGTATCCAAACAGACCTGATAATTTGTAATGATGATGATGGGCAACTGGTTATGTTGGTGTTTTTCTTTTTTTCTTTTTTTTTGGGTACTCATTTAGCTTCAGACGTTAAGTTTTACCATTGATTTTGGGAAGTATCTTTGTTTGTTATTAGGTTAGATTTTCTGGTGATGATACCCGAGAGGATGAATTATTGTGAAATGTTTTAACTTATAATATTTGTGAATTGTATTTGGAGAAGTAATGTCTTTGTTTGCGCTTAGGCGGGATTTGCTGGAGATGATGCTCCAAGAGCTGTTTTCCCCAGCATTGTTGGTCGTCCTCGTCACACTGGTGTGATGGTTGGAATGGGCCAGAAAGATGCATATGTTGGCGATGAGGCTCAATCCAAGAGAGGTATTTTGACTTTGAAATACCCAATTGAGCACGGAATTGTGAGCAACTGGGATGACATGGAAAAGATCTGGCATCATACCTTCTACAATGAGCTTCGTGTTGCTCCGGAGGAGCACCCAGTACTTCTTACTGAGGCTCCCCTGAACCCCAAAGCTAATCGTGAGAAGATGACCCAAATTATGTTTGAAACCTTCAACACTCCTGCTATGTACGTTGCCATTCAGGCTGTTCTATCTTTGTATGCTAGTGGTCGTACAACGGGTAAGTCTTTTAATGATGAGGTTGATTTAGCCTATGTTGCAGTTAATGGAATATGCTCCAGTCTGAGAGTTGTTATGCTACACAGAATATATTTTATGATTTTGCTGCTGCATCTAATTGCCTTAATTTGCACACAAATTGTTTGCAAGATAAGCAATTTTAATTTCTGTTTGATTGTCCTTTTTCTTAGTAGTATTCAGTGTGATGGTTGTGGATTTGCTGGATAGGTATTGTGCTGGACTCTGGTGATGGTGTCAGCCATACAGTCCCAATATATGAGGGGTATGCCCTGCCACATGCCATCCTTCGTCTTGATTTGGCAGGCCGTGATCTCACTGATCACTTGATGAAGATACTCACTGAGCGTGGATATTCTTTCACCACCACAGCAGAACGTGAAATTGTGAGGGACATGAAGGAAAAGCTTGCTTATATTGCTCTTGACTATGAGCAAGAGATGGAGACCTCCAAAACAAGCTCAGCAGTTGAGAAGAGCTATGAATTGCCTGATGGACAGGTCATCACCATTGGTGCTGAGCGTTTCCGTTGCCCAGAAGTCCTCTTCCAGCCATCAATGATTGGAATGGAAGCATCAGGCATTCATGAGACCACATACAACTCCATCATGAAATGCGACGTTGATATTAGGAAAGATTTGTATGGCAATATTGTCCTCAGTGGTGGTTCAACAATGTTCCCAGGCATTGCTGACAGAATGAGCAAGGAAATCTCGGCCCTAGCACCAAGCAGCATGAAAATCAAGGTGGTTGCACCGCCAGAGAGGAAGTACAGTGTCTGGATTGGAGGCTCCATCCTGGCATCCCTCAGCACCTTCCAGCAGGTTAGTTCAAATACATACCCAGAAATGCACATTAGTGGTCTCACATGGGGCACTTAATTTTCATACAATTCTCTGACTTTTTTGTCCCCCTTCACAGATGTGGATTGCCAAGGCAGAGTATGATGAGTCTGGACCATCAATTGTGCACCGGAAATGCTTCTAAACATTCATGGACGGGGTTGTCAAAGAACTGTTTTCTTTCTCAGAAAGAAGTGGTTCAGCTTTCCACCCTTTTCATTTTAGCATTGTCATCCAGAATGTTTATTCTGCTATTGGACTGGTGACTTTGAGAAGGTGAGGATTTTATTGCCAATTGGTCCAACTTTTTTCATTTTTGTTTTTCTTAGAAATTTTTTACTCTTATAATACACACCCCCATTCAGCAAAAGTTGTTCGCGGGTTGGGAGAAGGGTTCGTTCAGAGTCTCGTTCTGATTGGCCGTTACAGAAACAATACACACAATGCTTTCCATGAGAGATACTCCTAGTTTACAGACATTATTCTCACTTCATATCTGATTTGCATCTCATTATCTAAAGTCTGAAATGAGATGGGAACATAGAACATATTATGTTAGCCAGGAAAGAAGACGTGCTTTGGTGTGATTATCCTTGTGAGGAAATGGGTGATCTTCTTGGATGGATCCATGTCCACCAATCTGTTCTTGGTTTTCAAGTGATGGGGTGTTGGTTCCTTGAACTTCTCTATCTTCTTGGTTCCTTTCTTTCCTCCGTCAAAATCTTCTGGATTTGCGCTTAAACCTGTATTTTCTCGATTCTACTTGTTTCTAATGGAGTGGGAATTACGTCTTTCACGTTTTCCATGGCCTATGCATTTGAAGCTTTAGTTTTCTGAAGATGCTCGTTGGGAAAAGCTGCCAAATCCTTGGATTCCTCGTTAAATTACGAGCTCTGGCTCGCTCTTCTTTGAGAAGTAGCCCATCTTCAAGGAGATTCAATACTTTCTCGCACAAGTTTCTAACGCTTAAGCCCCAGTTGAATATGTGGACCAAAAGGAAAAAGGAAAAATTTAGAAAATTTCGCTGGAAAATTAAATTTGGGAAACAAGGTATGGGTGTAGCCAAACTCCCGACTCGTCTGCGTATTGAAAGCATCGCGTCTACTTAATGACATCTTTATCATCTCGAAACTTACCTGAAACTCTGAGAGACCCACGGGCCAGCGGGTGTTCTAAATAAAAACAAGGTCCTGTATGCAAAAAAAAAATAAAAAAAAAAAAAATGGGTGTTCTAATGAAAAATCACGACGATGATGGAAGCCTCTTGCGAAGTATATCCTCGAATTCTCCAGTAATCATCAGCTTAAAAGGCTGCCCGTGGAGCTACACGGGTGTATAGTACGTGTGTTCGGTGGCCTAAGATCTCCATTTGTGGCTTCCTCCGTCAATCTTTATCACACAACAAATGTTTAAGACATATTAAAAAGGTAAAAATTCAAGGAATCAAATTATCTTTTAATGAAGTAAACAAAGACTCAAGGTTTTATTGCACTAAAATCAGCTAGCGTCAAGCGAGCAATCTTGATCTTCTCTTAAATTCGAGAAGAAAGAAGGCTGTTTCTTAAATTCTTGTTTTGGTTTGATGGAATCAACAAGTCCATGGATAAGAGGAAAGAATAGAGAAATGAATCAAGCCTCATCTATTACAAGCAAGAAGTGCAATAACCCCACCGTAGCAAAACCAGCTACCAACTGCTGTCCAAAAGTGTGAGTGTGTGTACACGTAAGAGTTATTTAGAAGAAGGACGCGTGAGAATGTTGCAAAGAGAGCAAAGAATGGCTTTAGGTTTCGACTTTCAATTGGAAGTCTGACCATCGATGTGGAAATTGGAAAGAAAATTCTGTCATTAAGCATATATGCGTGGATTGGTATGTGCTTGTGTCACTAAACAATGCTTAAAAACCTTGTCAAGATCGACTGGAATGATAAATTGGACCAAAAAGGTGCACGGATATTTCTTGCAATTCAGTTGACCAGCACAAAGGAGAAAAAGGGCTATGGATTCGGTCGTCGACAAGTTGTAGCATCGGTTTGCTACCTTATAGATTGGTGCTGGGTAATGGTAACTGCAACCGCAGGGGAACCATCTCGTGGGCTGGTTCAATCCCCGTCATTTGATACAAAATGAGGTAGATCAGCTCTAGGCACCGATCCATAACAGGGCTCGCAGTTTAACCCCCACCCCCACCACTTCAACTAGTTAAGATCTTAGGCGTTGCACCAACAAAAAAAAAAAAAAAAAGGATTAATGGTCATTCGGCCCACTCGTGCAGACCATGGTATCTTGTAACATGAATTGCTTGAATGAATCGGTATTACAAATTTAAAATATATACAATAGAGTGATATCGTCAATCCCAATATTATATCACTGTTACGGCGGCACCCTTAATTTCCATGGGACCTTCCACCTATTTATATAGAGTGTTACTGATCGGTATAAGCATATAGGCGAAAAGTTTGAAACTCGAATTCTATACAAAAGTGATAATCGTAGGTCTCAAAATCAGATCAATATTAATTTGCAACCATTGATGCAATGACTTGCAACAGACACATTGCACGCAGCCATATAGAAATTGTATGTACGTGTATGGATCGATGAGCCGAAAAAAAAAAAATTTGTGGGGTCACCATTCATTTCCTTAAAAACGATAGCCCTCGGCAAGTTCAAACTTCAGCTCTTCGTAGGGGTCGCAAAATATTCCGGTAGAAAAATAGGCAGCAAGTCGGCAACCAGATAAACCAAAACTGCATTCCAAGATTAAATGGTCCAGGGAGTACAGATTTTGGACGGTTGTGGGATCGTCAGTCCTGGCTACTGACAGGCTCGAACCACCACAGCCTCCAAGCCCCACAACCTAACCGGACCCTAAACGCAAGCAAATAAAAAGCCAGGGACCTAACTTGGCGACAGGAGAACGTAAATTCCAATGGCACAGCGAAGCATATTGGGAAGACTAATGCATGTCTCCTATCATTACAGCGTTTTCCTGGTATGCAAAGTCATTAAATGAGCACCATTCTCATGTCATATGGACGCTCAAAGTAAAGAAAACGAAAAATATACGAATAAACAAATGTACAGTCTATACGAGTATCTTGCTAAACCTGTTAGATTATAACTTTACATCTTCAAGGTCACCGAAATTGGCCTCTTTCATTTTTCCCCTTTTTTTCGATAAATAAAAGGTTTTAAATTCTGATAAATAACAGTGGCCTTGTAGTACTTCACCGCGAAGAATCAGTTAAAAAGCTTCCATATTCCAGCCTTGTATCGCACAGATATCAGCACAAGCTCCCAAGACATGTTGGGAAGACTCGGCAGATTCACCTTGGATCCAGGAATTTCAGAACAGTTTACAGAAATCTCCGTCATAGGTGTAGCGAACCATTTGCATAGGAAAACCAACTCAACAACAAAGCACCATCTGCACAAAGTCGACACTAAAAGCATCAGGCTTTTCATGACATTCACAACAAGAGCAGGGGAAAAGGAATATAAAAAACTGGGAACAGATGCCAATAAATCCATAAAATAACTGACAAGTTTGTGTCTACTTCCGACCAGCAAAACCAACAACGTTCTGTTTCCGAGATTAAAAATACGAGGCATAGGAATGATAGAAGGGGAGGAAAGGGAAAGGGAAAACAGAGCGGTTTAATCTCCTTTTGGATTGATTGGTTGCGAGGAAAAGGAAGGAAAACATCCTACCTTTCCTTCATCTGAATAGAAGGTAAATGAAGAGGGCACGAATCATTCTTAAACTGAATTGCTATCATATTCTTACCAATCCCAAGCTGAAGTTGGTACCGATTAAAGTAAAAGGTCAAAGTGGCAGCTGTCTTCTTTTAAGTATAATATTAGTTCCCGCGCTTTTTGTTTTTTTGTTTTTGGGGGGGGCTAGTGCAGGAATGCATTGAATCCATAAGATAAACGGTTTTGTAGGTGAGATTCACCATGCGGGAGAGATTTCAACCTCTTCTCGATCTCCTTACATATGGGATTGCCGATTAACTAAAAGAAAAAACCGGTTAAGAAATTCCAAATTTAATTTATCTACATATACCCGAGAAATAATATCTTGCAAATAGCTTTACATTCAAGATATTATGAAGGATACAGTATCAGTAAATATATGGCAGCTGGTTGTGTGACAGGCAAATTTTATGTCTGTCTTTTCTACTTTTCATCAGCCAAAAATAGCAATGAACTAAGCCACAGGAAGTATAATAAAGAAAAAATCGCAAATTTCCCGGAACAGGATACCGACTCCGACTCTGTATGAACCCTGAACTAACTTGACAATTAGGATGCCTTTCCTTTGCTTTTCTGAAGGGTGGCAAGCTGTTGCTGATTTCCAGGCATGGCCCCAGGTTCTAAACTTGTTTATCCGCTTGAATATACATCTTCAATTATATACTGACAAAGGTATGCCAAGAAACGTGCTTATCAAGAATTATTTTGAAATGACGAGGACTAATCGGCAATTTACTTCATTTACCGACCTATTTACTCTGCATTTACTATCAAAAGAAATATGAATGTGAAAGTGGCTATTAGATTTTTAAAAGAAGTTGAGAGAGATAGCAGTAAAAGGAAAATTAGAAAAATGGAGAGAAGAATTACTTTGTTGTTTTGATTTCTATACCAATATATAAAGTTCTTTGTACAAATTAAGTGGAAATCATTACATAAGCATGCTTTACTTAAACAAAATTACAAGTAAAAGAATCTAAATAATCAATCTGTCACCAAATTACAGCAACATAAAGACCAAAGTGTAGCAGTTTAACTGCTTCTACTACCACTAAAGAAAAATCAAAATAATATAGCTATTAAATTCAATTACAACTCTTTCCTTGACTTTTAACATTAAGGGATACCTAGAGTCAATATAAAAGATGCAAGTCTTCAAGTTTGTTTTTCAAGAAACTTTTCATTGCAATTCTAGGTTGCACAACAATAAAAAACTAGATTCTTTAACTTTAATGCAACTTAAATAGCAAGAAAACTAAGTTTACCAACACTCTTTCTTAGGTTCCTCGGTGTTCATGCTCATTTTAGTTCTTAGATATTCAATTTTTTTTCTTAGCAAAGCCTTGGTCAATATATCTGTAATTTTGTTCTTCTAAATTACAACGAATCAACTTTATCTCTCTTTCTTGCTGCATTTCTCTAATTAAGTGAAACTTTATCTTAAAATATTTTTATCTTACCTTGAAAGATAAGATTTTTTTAAAATAATTACTGTTGATTAATTATTTACATTGATTGTAATAAACTCTAATTGCTTTAGTTTCAGATCAGTTAGCATTTTCCTTAGCCAAATCAAATGATTCATTGGAGCCACAACAACAACATATTCTATTTTTACAATGAATTATGTAATTACTTCTTCTTAAAGCTTTATGCATATATTCTTAATCTTATGAAAAAAAAAAAAAAAGCCTAAAGTGCTTCTTAGGTCATCAAAATACCTAACTCAATCATTATCTGAGCACCCAAGCAACTTCACTTCGGTCTTTCTTTTAAACCAAATTCTAAAATCAGTTGTTTTCTTCTCTTACCTGAAGATTCTTTTTGCTACATTGTAATGAATCTTATTGGGAACTTGTATCTACCTTGACACAAGGCTTATTACATGCATTATATCATATCTAGTTGTTATTAGGTACAATAGGCTTCCAATAAAACCTCTATAACCAACATAATCTACTTTTTTTTAGTTTCATCTTCCTTACAAAGTTTCTCACTTCTATTAAAAGGAGTTAGAACTAGTTTGTAGCTAAATATGTCATATTTTTCAAGTAAATTAGTGATATACTTTGATTGACTAATGAAGATGCCATTTTAAGTTTGTAGAACCTTCATCCTTAAGAAACAATTCATTTTTCCAAGACTAATCATTTCAAAGTTTGTCTTTATTTGAAGCTCGAAATCATTTCTCAATAATTTTTTACTTCTTATAACAAGAATGTCATCCACATAAATCAAAATAATTAAAATGAAGTAATGGATAATTAATAGTATTTACAAAGTGACTTTATTTTGATTTCTAATGAAACCAAAATGGATATTCATTTGCTTTGCTATAGCAAACCTTTAGTGTCTATTTTAAACCATAAAGAGTCTTATTTAAAATATAGACTTTACACTTAGCTCTTTTGACTTAAAAGTTTTGTGATTACTTAACATAAATTTATTTCTTAAATGTGTCATTTAAAAAAAGCTGATTTTGCATCTAATTAAAATATTTTCTATCTCCTTACAGCTAAGCAATTTAATGGTGTTATGCCTTATAATAAGAGTAAAAGTTTATGTGTAATTAGTTCTATAATACTGAGAAAAGCCTTTAGCTAAAGCCTTGTCTTAAGCTTCTTAACTATTTTATTAACATTAAACTTCACTCTATAAATATATTTTACCTTAATTATATGTTTGTGTTAAGGCCTTTTTATAAGCTCCCAAGTTTCTTTTTTTTTTTTAATCATTCTAAATTCCTCTTGTATATTTTTAATTAAGTCAATTGACTATTAAACTTCTACATAACTTATTGGTTCTAAGATTGCAACATTTCCTTTTTCATAGATATTTGTAAGAGGTTTGGTACCTCTACTTAGTTTACCATCAAAATCTGTAACTTGCTTTATTGTAGTCTTATTCTTTGCTAGCCATTGACTAGAACACATATTAAGATATGTTATCATTTTAATGTCTTAATTCTTACTTTATTCCTAAATAACTTTTTCATCTAACTTTACATTTCTTAAACTTAAAGTCATAAACTTTATACACCTTTGATTAATAATTATACCTAAGAAACATATATATGCTTGCCTTTTCATCTAGCTTGTTCCTTTTCTCATTAAGATCAAGGTATAACTTGCACATCCAATACCTCCATATGTTGCAAAGAAGACTTGATTCCATACTAAGTTTCATATAAAGTCATGTCCTTAAAGGCTTTTGTGGAAAGCCTGTTAAGAAGATAATTAATAGTATTTACAACTTTAACCTAAAAAGTCTTTGGCATCACCTTTTCAAACATTAAGCACCTTAACATTTCCATTAAGGTTTTATTTTTTTTATTCATTAAATCCATTCTATTATGAGGTGTAAAGAATAATAAATTGATAATGAATTCTTAAATTTTTATAGAACCTATTGAACTTGTCAAATATATGTTATAATCCTTTACCAAATCTAATACACTTGATATTATAACTTGCTTAGTTTTCAATTTAAGCTTTAAACTTGGAAAATATTGCTGACGCTTCTAACTTATGCTTTAGGAAGTATATACAATTATATTTGGTACAATTATCAATAAAAATGATGAAATATTTGCTTCCATTTAATGAAAAAGGCTAGTATAGATGAGTTTTAACTTTTAAAAGGCTCTCTAGGTTTGATTTTGTAGAAGGTACTGCCTTATTTACTTTCCTTTTGGACAAACTTCACAAAAATAACATTTACATCCATAATAGGTATGTCTAATGCTAAATTATGCATATGTTTCAAAGATCAATAGTTAGAGTAACCTAGTCTTCTATGCCAAAGGGCATTATCATCTATAACACTATTATAAGCAATAAACTAGTTTTTATTATAATTCACAATAAGTTTTTGTTTTTTATTTTTATAATTAGTATCTTATGACCTCAAATATTTGATATTTGCATCATTTATCATTAAACAATTAAGAATATTTCTTTTCCATTAATTAACCTACACTCAGTATGTTATGGTCAATTTTAGGAAAATAAAATATAATAGCAATTCATTTTGTACTTAATGATATGTTCACAACCATTACTCATTTTCCTTTAACTAAAAGATGGTCTTTATTCCTAATTATAACCTAAGAATCGTAACTTATGTCTAACACTTTGAATTTGCTTATATTATTAGTCATATGATGGGTGCATCCACTATTATGCTTCAAAGATTTTCTCAGTAGCATTGCATGCTACCATAACATCAATTCTTTTTCTTGCTTTCTTTTTAACCATTTGAGTTTGTTAAGGAGCTCTTTAGCTTATTTGTTTATTTTTACACACTTAGTCATGTGCCTTATATTTTTGCAAATGATACATTAAATGATAAGTTTTATTAGCAATATCTTTTCAAATGGCTAGTTTTCTTGCAAAGCTTACAATGATCTTTTTTTTTCAACTATTTTTTCATTTTCTTTCCTTTTTTCCTTTCTCTTTCTTATCACCTTGACCCTTAAAGCCATTTGATTAACCCTTTTCCTTACCTTTTACTACAAAGGCAACCTTTGTAGTCTTCTCTTACCTAACAAGCTTAACAAGTATAAATTTGCTTAAATTTTTAAAGTCTTATAATGGTGAGATCTTATACTTATATTGCTAAAGTAAGTACATAATGACTTTCTTAATAACACTTTAATTTTTAAGCTTTTCCCTATGCAACCTAATATGATTTAACCTTTTTATAAGCTTATTTGTAAATTGCTTAATTGTTTTTGTTTCTTTTATTTTGAAAGTTTCAAACTCTTTTCTGAAATTTAGGATTTGTATGTGTTTTATCTTATCATTTCCATAAAACTCTTCCTAGAGCTTGTTATAGTTCTTTTTGGCTAATTCATAAGCCATAATCTTGATAAAAATTACATTTGAAAGTACATAATAAATGCAAGTAAGGGTATTGAAAACTTTAATTTCTTTTCTCTACAATGCTTAATTTGTGCAAGAATAGGGCTTTGAAAGAGTTCATGAACCTAATTTCCACCTTCCATAATCTTTCAAAAGTCAAAAGCCTCGGAATAAATCATTACTTTTATTGCCCAAATAGAATACTAATCTCCTAAGAGCATAAGAGGTGTTAAGGTTGGATGTTAAATGTCATTTGATAGTTTTTAGTTTTTTGATAATTGGTATCTATAACTTTTACAATTCATGTCTCTTCTCCTCGTTAGTTTTTAGACCCTTAAAAAAGATTTTAAATGCTTTGATACCATTGAAAGTGGTTATCAAATTTTTAAGAGAAGTTGAGAGAAATAGTAGCAAAAGGAAAACAAGAAAAATAAAAAGAAGAATTATATTTCTACATTGATCTTCTTCACAAATATATAAAGACATTTTCCACAAACTAAGTTAAAATCATTACATAAAGTATAACTTACTTTACTTAAACAAGATTACAAGTGAAATAAAATAAATAAGTAATCTAAGCAAGACAAAAATTATAAGTGTAGAAGTTTAACTACTCCCATTACTACTTATAGGTCTTGTAGAATGAATTATAAGTATTGTAGTATATGGAATAGATTATTTTAAATAAACAGAGAATAATTATTTTAATTTAGACTAAATAGATTATTATATTATGTTATTATAATAGAATTATAAGATATTATTATTATCATTATCATTTTCGTATAATGATTAGATAATGATTAGTGTAATAGTTTTTAATTTGGTTAAGTGGGAGAATGCTAAAATTTTTTAATTAGTAATAGCATAGTATTTTTAAATAATATTCATATTAAGAAATTAATTGTAATGTAACCCAATTAATAAAAAACAAATATGAATATTATTGTACTATTAAAAAATAATATTAAACGTAATCTAGACATTAATGAATACATTTAATTTAAATTATAAATTTTTGTAAATATATATTAATTAGTTATCTTTCTTTTTTAACATATATAAAAATTTTATGTAAAAATGTGTAATAACGACAAAAAGTTACACAGGAAAGAAATTAATTATTAAATTAAGATGAAATTTTTAGTACATCAATAGTTTCAATTTTTAAAATATATAATTTTTAGGGTATGATTTATATAAAATTATTTAGTTCTAAAATTTAAAATTAATATTTAATAATAATATTCTTATTTAATAAAATTTAACAATTTTGTCGCGCAACCCTAGCCTCAGCAGTCTATGCAAACCCTCGATGGCCCAATTGCTTATGTGCATTTCTCGGGAATGCTTAATGATGTTGTTGTGCCCCTTATGTTCACCGATTACGTCATGTGTATAAGTTTAGTATCCTTCGTCGTGCCAGTATACTCCCCCTATCCAATCTAACTTTCAAATGAATTGAGACCAAATTTAATAATTTTACTTTTCCAAGAGGAAAATATTTTTAGCCAATGTAGTATCTAGGGTTTCGTGTTTTTTCTTTTTTTTCTCTTCTATAACAAGGATGACTTTAATAGTAAGAACAGAATGACATAAAAAAGCATTTCTCATAAACGTTGAAAGCTTAAATCTTACTCTTTTTAACTAAATTAAGATTAGTCGCTAATTTACATCTTGTTATGGTAGGATACTTCTGGATGTGATGTGTGGTGTTGTTGAACATGACATTCCCTTTTGAAAATGTGAGATTAGCATACGTTATTCACATTTTTAATGCATTTATGGACAATTTATTTTTAAAATCTAAATGAGTTGGGGGGAGAAAAGAGTTTACTGACTTTGTTTCCGTGTAGGTATTATATAATTATTACGAGGGAAAATCTAGGAAAGCCTACCGAAAAATTCCACCCCCCCCCCAACCCATTTGATATATATAGCCTCTCTAAAACTCACTCCGATTACTGCCAGTTTCTTTGGGTCTTATATATATATATATAGCCTTTCAAGCTATTTAAGCATCGGATCATCGATAATTATGAGAACTAATCAGATTACAACAGCATTATTATTGTGCTTGTGCAGTC
This sequence comes from Ceriops tagal, assembly GCA_021533255.1. Lineage (NCBI taxonomy): Eukaryota > Viridiplantae > Streptophyta > Magnoliopsida > Malpighiales > Rhizophoraceae > Ceriops > Ceriops tagal. The sequence continues at coordinate 8,271,448 of CM038602.1, forward strand.
CTACTACTATGATCCATCTGGGCATTCGTACAGGACCCTGAACGAAGTTCTTCTTGCCTGGAAACAATCGGGGATGATACTTCTCGAAAAGTAATGATAAGGGTTAAAAGCATACACAGATATATATATGTTTGCAAGCCAAATAAGAAGCATCATGGTTTCAAGCCTCCATTACAGGAAGATCTAGTCTTTGTCTGATTTTTTTTTATTATTTCAGGAAGATTTGTTTTCAACTCAAGGGAATTTAAATGGTAACATGATATGTTTGACAGCAAATCTTGTTTAGATGACAGCAATAGCCAAATAGCGAGTCTCCACTGTTTGTTATACACTGACAAATGAGAATTATATGAATGGAACAACATTCAATTAATAAAAAAGATATCAAACTTTAAAAGCGTGAAAAAGATCACTGCTTTTAAGAACATATTTTTGCTCTCCCAGACAAATATTTTAAAAATATGACAGGTTATAACAATTATTCTTTTAGATGCAATATACTTTGTGATAATGTGTATTGACGAGTGAAGAAACAGAAACAGAAACAGAAACAAACTCGATTAATTTAACACTTTCAGAATGTGTGGCAGAGTATTTGGGAATTATGTGTCTAGGGAGAGAACATGAATATGTTCTATTTAACTCATGCTTGGTATAATTACTCATAAATTGCAACGATCTCAACGACTTAGTTAAATAAAAAAATATATAAAAAAATAAAATGAGATTAATTGTAAAAGGACTTGAACAATAACTTACCCCACAACTATCATAAAGAATACTACCAAACCAACCACCGGCCGGTCATGTTTCGGCTGCCATCACACTAACCACTGCGCTCGTCACATCTACTCTTCCTTCTGTCACTCCCGCCATATCCCATCGCCGACAATTGCTATTGTGAATAACGACAGTGAATCTTAAAGGAAAAAAAAAAGACAGATCGTAAAAAGAAAAAAAAAGGGTTAGTGTATATATATATATATTAACGTATATATTTGATAGGTATATATTTAATATTTTGTGTCTATTAGTATATATTTATATTTGATAGTTGTACGTAATTAAATAAAATAGAGCAGAGTTTGGGTGCATATTGTACTTGTATAAATATAGTAGATTGTAATGAGAAAATTGCGAAACTTTTTCCAATTTTTCTAAATTTAACATAGTATCAGAGCATGTTGCTCTAAAATAATACTGAACTCTTAAACTATAAATCCTAAGACAATGATAAATCAAAAAGTTTCAAGTTTAAAGATCAATTCGCCGTTCTTATTGAGCGCGAATGACAACTCAGTCAATTTAATTACGCAGACACAATTCAAAGGACTAAATTACGAAGAATGGGCTAAAACCATGAGGATTTCGTTGAGGGCAAAGAAGAAACAAGGTTTCATTGATAACACCATTAAGGAGCTGAACCAGAACTCAGATGAAATTGATGATTGGTGGACAGTAAACTCCATAATTGTGTCATGGATCTTTAACACCATCGAACCAGGCTTGCGTTCCACAATCTCATACAAGGAAACGGTAAGGGAATTATGGGATGATATCCAGCAGCGATTCTCTGTTCATAATGGTGCGTAAGTTCATCAATTGAAAACGGAAGTTGCAAATTGCAAACAAAACGGGCATTCGATCATGACTTATTATGGTCGACTCAAGAAACTGTGGGATGATTTGAATGATTATGATCCTATGCTTACTTGTTCTTGTAATGGATATAAGTGTAACTTTGTTACACGGTTTCAACAGCGCCAAGAAGATGAGCTGAAGTTTCAGCTGATTTGTACCTATTATTATATATCTATATTTGGTAGTTACACATAATTAAATAAATTAAAGCTGAAATTACGAGAATCTGGGTGCACATTATACTTATATAAATATAACAAATTGCAATAAGAAAATTACGAAATTTTTACCACTTTTTCTGAGTTTAACAATATATATATAAAGCAAAATAATTTATTTGGTTAAGAAAGACATTTCTTAATCTTATTAAAAATAAATTTTAAATATATTTTATTTATATATATATATATATATATTTATCTAATCACATTTTCTTAACTTCTAAGTAACCACCTTTTCAGTGCTCTTACAAATTTTGAAAATATACTAATCGATCTCTTATTATTTTTAAAAATCTAATAGATTAAAAAAATAAAAAATTAAATGCATAAATAACGTTATTTTACAATTAAACTACTTATAGTAAAATATGTATTACAATACAGCTGAATAATATTATCTAAACTATATATTTTTAGTTATAAGATGTAGAATTAATTCACAAAAAAGAACAGAATATTACACACGTGAGAGAAACATATACATTCGGCCTCGCAAGTTGCAAAAGATCAAAGCAACAGAGCAAGAGAGACGAAAACAGAGATCGGCAGATGTACAACTATCAGCAGTACCTCCGTATCATTAAATTGTCGTGTACATCGTCTATCCAACTTTTGAATGCTTGACATCATACCTAACTCAACATATGTAGGAATTAATGCTATTGAAGAAAAGATTCAAAGAAAAAAAACCTCCTTGACCATAAAATACAAGGCAAGTGGAAAAACAAGAGCAAAAAATGGCAAACCAATATCCACCCGCCATAGAAATACACCTTGGCGAAGCAACTACCAAATCGACTTTGTTGGACGCGCTGCCAATAGTAAACAATCCTAGCAATCGCCAGAAACCAGTACTGCTGACAATGATTAGGTCCCCAACTTGAGATCATGAAAAAATGAAAATTTCCTGTATCATGTGTCCTTGCTGTTTGTGTCCTCTCTACAAAATTATAACTCACTCGGGTTGCCACTTACTGAAAAAAAGAAGGAAGAATACCAAACTGATAGCCGAATTACAATTGATCTCTCAAAAAAGGAAATTGCACTTCCAACCCAAAAAACTCTGTAAGTTTTAAAGGCCCCTCAATAAGGAGTGTCTCCGCCTCTCAAGTTTCACCCTCCAATTAGTATCACCATTTATTTCCTTCAAGAATTGTTCATCTTCCACTTCAGATTGGAGCAACAATTGCAGCCTTTTCAAATGTCTACTGCACTGCATATGATCTGAATAATTAATGCAGCCAAAGTTCCACTCATCTGAACCAAGCTGTCTCTGGTATGGCGAGTGCCACTTTGCTTGCAAGTAAGCAAGAGATCTCCATGGAGGAAGAGGCATTGAGTTCAGCTTTAAAGAAGATTTAGTAGCTTCAACCATGACCTGAAGATACTGTTTCAACCTAGTCAGAGAGCCCACAAAAGCAACTGGAAGGGACTTGAGTATCCTATCATAAGAGTCAACAGGCCTGGCTATTTCAAAATGGCTTCGGAAGTCAATATCAATAATCAGTCGCTCAGAGCTTACAGCATTTTTGTAGTCAATCACGTCAATGTATTCATGATTGCCTGCAGGTAGAAACATTTCATGGGCAGCAAATTAAATGCTAGAAACTAATGGTCAGCATATCAAGAAAAAGCACTGGTTGACCACAAAAGAAAGATTCTAGATGCAAAAATAGGCAATAGAAGTGAAGGACTACATGTCCTAAATAAATAGGTAACTTTCCATTCACTCTGATTAAAAAAAAAAAGAAAACTGATATTCAATTAGTTAAATGGTTTAACTAAAAAAAAAAAGACTCATTTTGTTTAAAAAGTTACAGACCTTCAAGAACTGCAACTGAATTGAATCCTGAGTGCAAAAGATTTTCTCCCTAAATCAGGTCAATGCCAGAAACCATTCTCCTCCCCCCCAAAAAAAGGAAAACAACTTGAGCTTGAGTTTTGAAACAAGACCACATACCTCCAGGAACCTTGCCACTACCCTGCCATCTGGATGCACACACAGCAGCATCTTGACCAGAAAGTCTCAAGAGCTTTACCAAAGAAAACCTGATGCAGCTTGCATTACATGGACCTGACTTGACAGGACAGAGGTCTGCATCCTTAATAGATTGCATAAGAGAATGAACCAACGTCAACAAGTCACTCTCATGCTGAGGTACTGAGTGCTTGTAAAACTGCAATATAAGTAAATGAGAAAAATTATCTTCAAATGAAAAACTGTATTAAAACAATCAAACAAATTGTGGTGACCCATCCCAAGTTCAGTTGAGCATCAAGATAATAAGAGGTTGTACATAGAAGTAAAATCTTGATGACTAGTTAAAAGTAACCAAATGTTTGAAAGGTGCAGGGGAATCCCAATCTCACTGATGGGGGGAAAAAAAAATGGAAGCTGATCAAAATGATCCAGCAAATTTGTTAAAGCAGACCTTAACATGTACCAGGCATATGGGGGATTTACAGGGCTGAATGGCACAATGCGCAGCAGGCCATATAAACAAAAGCATTAAAGACTGCAAAGAAATCAGGTTGATACTCTATGCTCAATGAGACAATTCAAAAAAATCACATAGCTTAATTGCCATTCAAGTGATGGCTGCATAGAATCTAAAGAAAATCCAGCAGATGTTATCAAGAAATCCAGAGTCAAAAAGAACAGGCATGATGACTTGTTTGAGAGCACTTTCTTTGGGATTGCCAAACAAAGGGTCCATAAACCCCAGGCCAAAAAGTTTTCAAAGAAAGTAATAACTCCAAATTGGAAAGGAAAAATTACACTAATGAATCGAACCACTAGTCGTTAAGGAAAATTAAAATTCCCAATAATCTAGCAAAATAACAGTTCTGAGAGTTCCTTAATTTTTCGCCTTGCCCAATTTGGCAGAGAATATTATTATTATTATTATTATTATTATTATTATTATTATCATAAACCACAATTATATCAAATAAAGCTCGTAAAATTATTTAGTACTAAAAATAGATTATTAGATTTTCATTGATAAAAGGGTAATAAAAAGGAAACATCAAGACTATCATAATAGCAACAGAAAAATTAGAATTTCTGCTCTCTAATCTTCCCCCGGTTCTCTTCTAATAACTAGGGTTCCGCAAACAATCCAATTCCAGAGCATTCTACACATATTCCAATAAGGGAAGATGGTGGAAAGATGACAAGCGAAAAAACAAAAAATTCAATTACCGAAATCTTGTCGGCGAGGTGATGAAGATCGGAGAGACCGGATTCACTGTCGCTGCTGCAAAAAGAATCGGCGCCGCTGCTGCCGCCCTTCTCTAGGAAATCGCTGACCATGAGAGCTAAGTCGTGCTCGCTATCGTGGCTGAAACCTCCTCCGATCTGCCCAACTATCCCCCTCGCCCACCAGTCACCCGCTACCGTCGCGGCGCTCATGTCTCCCCGCCCAAATTTAAGGAGAAGAAAACAAAAACGACGTCGTGGTCACCGGCGTCCTTTTAGATTATACGCCTTCTGTTCTTCTGCAAAATGGGAATGGATTAACGTGACGCGTTTTGCTATCATCACCGGCGTTCTTATCATATATTGTTTTTCTTTTCTCCAAAATGATGCGGGGAATATCAGTATTATTATTTTTATTTTTTGGGTGGTTTTCCTTCTTATCTTTCTTCCCGGAAACGCCTTGAGCGTGTTGTTAGTTAGGCCGGTGGGCGTAGAGGAAGGGGGGGAAGTCAACTCAAAATAAAAATGAAATTTGCTGTGTTCCTGAAGGGGATAAATGCCGGAAAGTATCGGAGTTGCGTTAAATGACAAAAATACCCTTAAAAAATTAAATTAATGAACTGCCTTGTTTTCGAAATTTATTCTGCTGCGATATTCTTGGAAAGAATAAAATGGTTTGAGGAAGCAAATTTGAACACTACATCTTACTTATTAACAAAACAAAGTCATTTTATTTTCATTTTCAGGAGAAAAATTGGGTGAAAATAATATAATTTAATCACACCGTTACTTAGAAAATAATACAAAGTATTACAAAATTATTATCTTATTGAAATGTATAATATTTATATTTATAAAATTCAAAGATTTTTTTTTTACTTTTTGGACGTAGGATTTCGTCACAAAAAGGCACGGGGCAAAGCATGATATTTTCTCACAAACGTGTAGGAATTTTGATTTGTCGTCCCTTTCCCTTTCCCCTTCCCCTTGGGGTCTTGCCGACCAAGTTTCTCTCTAAACCTGAAGGGGGGGGGCGGACATTCTTTTAATAGCTGGCCAATTGGAAGAAGATGGGCTGATGATTCACGGAACTGTTGGGATAAGAAAAGCCGAGCTGCCGTCAACCAAGAAACGAGTCACCGTCTTATCAGGTGATATTTATAGACCGAAATTTGAAATCATTGACCCTTTTTCATTGAATTTTTACTCTTTTTAATGAACTTATTTAATTAGTTATAACGTTAAATGTTTATTTTCTTCCTTTTAATATATATAGTTATAAGAATATTAAATATTATTTATTTTTCATTCAACTAGCATGCTAATTAAACTGAGTGACTCCTATTTCTAAGACGACGTGATCCTATTTTGGTATTAAGATCACCCACTAATTTTCTCTTATTATACCCTCTATTTGTTATTTGTTATCATTAGATTATGAAGTATTAATTATATATCTTAATATGCTAATATAATTATTTATAAATTTTTTATATATATTAAAAGTATTTAAATTTATATATTTATAAAAAATAAATTATTTAAATAATAATATATTTTATATAATTGATAAATTTAAAATTTTATTTTATATATAGTAAGTAATTTATTTTATTTTTATAATAATTAGCTTATGAACTTTTAAAATTAATTTTATATTGTTAACTTTTAATTAATATAATGTATTTTTTTATAAAATTATTTTTGAATAAAATGTGAGAAAAAAAAAAGGTTTTTACTAAAAATTATTTTAAATGAAGAAATTACTTATTTTAATATGAAAATAAACATCAATAATGGATAGTTATGAAAGACATACTTTTTTTGGTAAATTAACAAACAAATTTAGATATAAAAATATTTCAATAGACATTATCTTTTTTATATATCAACAGACATATTTTTTAAAATTTAAATTACTTTTTTTGGACTTATATAAACTCATTTGTCACATAAGACAAAACAACACAAATAATATACACTAAAGAACTTATATCCAATTATTATTACAACAGTGTATTTGTTAAAAACAAATGAAATTTTAAAAAAAAAATTATAAGTCTTTATAATTATAAGATTGAAAGATTAAAAGATTAAAAATTATAATTATATAAATATATTATAAAAAAGTCAAACCGTAGTACGATTGTGACAAAAAATCATAATATTATTGTATTTGCTTTCCTTCCTATTAAGGAGTTTGATAATAAATTTAAAATTTTCAAGATAGTAATTTTGTAAATTCTATATAAATTATTATACCTTATTCTTCTTAAATTTAATTTCTTTTTATAAATTTACACACTCAATAAACTTTTTATTATAACATTATTTTTATAAATTTCTAAGATCTCTCTCTTCCTCGGCAATGTAAAATTTGGGTAGTATGCTCCCGTTACATTCTCCCACACCAAATTCATCGACGACCTCGTTGATGTTCTTGGACACGTATCGAACCGGGTTCTCGGCATTCTGCACCAAGTCGAGAGTCCTATGACAGATAGGAATAGATTCTGATACCACTTGTGGCCATTACCTTCTCCTCAAAAGCAACCTGTTAGAGTGTGCAGTACCCACACTTATATAGTCCAAGATCTCCATCTTCCTCGACAATGTGAGATTTAAATAGTGTGCGCTCATTACATCTAACTTTAGTTAATCCTAACAAATGATCATTTTTAAGCGAGAAATATATTCCCAAGTGTCAAGTTCACAATCTAACCAAACTTTGGATTATCCTAATTTCAATGCAATCTCTTTCTCCCTCTCTCTCTCCAACGTGAATCAATCCAATATCGGGCGCCTTGGCATCATTAAATTGTTCAAGCAACTGTAGAGTCTATGGACTGACAACTAACTAGTTGAAGGACTACTCACTATTCAACCAGGCCCTACAGCTCACGGTAAGCTTCACACAATCAACAAAAGGACGGAATAGACCCATGGCATGTGCCAAAGACTACTAAAAAGCCGCCATCACACGGTGTAAACACAGCCTGGCTGTTGTCCTAAATACTAGAAAAGCTCTTCATTTTGGTTTCAGGTGCATAGGCTGAACATTTGACAGTAACTAAAGAGAGGGAAATAACCAGATCTCTTGCTTTTTCTAGTTTTCATTAATCTGCTCCAATTCTCAAAAAACTACAAAGTGTGAACATTAAGGACGAAAGGCTACCGTGTGTCAAGACATGCATTACTTGGTACAAATTGCCCATAGGAGAAAATGACAGCAACACGTAATGACTTTTATCTGGTATGCGCATTGTCTTAGACATAGGATATGAACTGTAAAGGGCTATGAACTACAAGGACCCAAAGCGACACCAAAACCCAAATTTAGACATTGAGCCAATTTAGTTAAAACAATGGAAGAATCCAAAATCAACATATATTTGTCTTTAGGATTTTCCAGGAAACCTAAATAACATCATATAGTGCACTTATGAGTGACTCCAAAACAAAACAAGATAACACAAAATGATTGGGCAAGAATTCCAATCAAAACTAAACTAACTTTTCTTGTCAGTTGCATAAATTACCATTCTCACTCAACATGAGAAGAGGACTAAAGTAGATGACATTGTCATCGAGGCCTCAAATTTCTCTGCAAAAAAAAAAAAAAATGATGGCTAAAACATAATATCTAGTTCAGTAAAAAACAAAAGATAAAAGTTATCTTGAAATAACCTAACAAACTCTTTGTCCACCATGACACACAAAATGAGAATCAATAGGTAGAGAATGAATGCAAATTTTGCACAAAAGAAACAATACACCATCTGTTAGAGTGGTGCTTAGACATGACATTATGTTGTCTACTTCCAGAGCAAAAGAGTTAAGAAGAGACCACCTGCATGCAGTAAGGTGAGGGTTGGGGTAGGGGTATTGCAAGGGATTTAAACAAGAACATACTTTTGGCCTGTCGTTAGGTAGTTGCAGTTGCCTATCATGACTTCTATCGGTATCTGACATTAGCTGTCCATTTTCATGCTTATAAAATGCTTCCAAGGTTCTCGCAGCAAATGGACGAATAATATTCACTTCCATTGCAGACATATTTTTACACTGCAATAACAAATTCAAGAGATCACTGGTGTAAAAACCAAAAACCATAAAGCAAAAGGAAGAAATTTCAATTGGAGGCATAATTCAATAAAAAGACAATTTAAAGGGAAGAAAGGGTTTAACGTGGTACTCATATTGCCAGCAAAGCAACAGAATGCAAGATAAAATAGGATACTGCACGCCTTAATGTAACACAGAAAAAATCAATCTACATAGCTCAGCAAATAAGTAAATTCCTAATACTCATGCTCCTATCAAATCATAGCCTCAAGAAAAAGGCCATTTAAAAGATGCCAGGGTTCAGTGTCTATGTCATTAATGATTAGTTGCACTCCAAAGACCTATATTGTGGATAAATATTTCTTGGTCAAACATCATAGGTCCCCAAGAATGGATCATGTGATAAGAAGTCTATATACTTACCATCATTCAACACTGCATCTAGAGTCACCACATTCTGCACTAGAGTATTTTAAATTTTGATATGAACCAGGCTAATAAAGTTTGTGAGACAAATGTAGAAGCTAAATTGTGATCAAAGCCAGCGATTGTGTGTTTGGGGGGAGGGGGCGATAGAAAAGCATACCGTCACTGAAGATGCAGTAAATTTTTCTAAACTAGTCTCCACTTTATGAAATCTCACATCCCTGATGTCCTCAGTAAGTGACCTCACCTGCAAAGATAATGACAAGTGATCACAAAAAAAACACATATATGCACTGGACAAACTTAAATGCACCTTCAAGCTCACCATGTATATGTCAGGAATGTCATCACGTGCACTGTCATCAAGAAAACAACAATTGGTATTCAGTGCTGTTCAGTAATTAAATATAGCATCAAATGACAATGGCTTGGTAGTTACTGGTCAAAAAGGAGTCTTGAGATTTCCACATAATGAAAAGGTAATGGCTGAAATGCATGAGAATCCCGTTCCCCTTCCAGAACCTGAGTCAAGTTTTCTAAAACATCCAGCAACAGACAGTTACAACAACAGTCTAAAATTTTTATCCTAACTAGCACAACTAAGACTGGTAAAATCCTGATACTATACAGGAAGAGAAAGCATACTCAATACGGCAATCAGATCAACTCCAAGAATATGAACATAACAAGGTATCATAAGCTTCATATACTCTGATTAGTAGATGAATGTATTGAGTAGTAGAACAAAGATGAACAAAGCCCATAATTTTGAATAGCATTGTTATAAAAAACTGCCGCTGATTGGAACCAAAAGGGAAAATAAGACAGTCAAAGTTCAAAGCAGCATGTTGTTATAATGATATTTGAAATGAAGTGCATATTGCAAAGAGACCTACCATTCTGTCTAATATCAAAATAATAACAGCATGAAAAGGCTACTGAACAAAAGAAATCATTCAGTAGTTGGTACATGCTACTTAAAATATTTCAAGTAATTCCTACTTTAAAAATGTATTAGAAGATTTGGGAACATGGTTTAACTTAAGATATAATCTGAGCAGACAGACAGCAGTAGAATAACAATGTTGCTTGACATATTATAGACCAATTTTTTGATTATTCACTTGCAATCGGCTTCAGTAATTCCATCTTCTTCAAGCGAAAAGGTCCCATTCTAACCCATTTCTAATTTTGACTTTCATTAGATGGCCAAGTACCCATTCTAACCTAAATTTCAGTCAGGCAAGGGTAGACGATTTTAACTTCAAGTTGTAAAACCACAAAGACAAAACCTGGGTGTAAATAATAATAATAATAATAATAATAATAATAATAATAATAATATGGACATATTCAGCTAAAATTTGAGCTCTATTTTGTGCCTATATGCACGCCGTGCATAGCAACTCACCAATTGACATCCACTGGGGAGGCAGAATTATGCATTTCCCTCGCTTCTTCAAAGCCACCGCTAACCACAAAGGCACTTGCGTGGGTATTTGTGGATAAAATGGGCCATAGTCGCCCTGGAATTATCCCAAATCATTATAGATTTAGCACATGAATTTGTGCCAAAAAGAGTATCCATTCATACATATTAGAGAGAGAGAGAGAGAGAGAGAGAGAGAGAGAGAGAGAGAGGAAGAGAGACATACACAGATGAAATTCAGAGAATCCATTCTAAGATTCGGAACAATCTCCACTAGTTCATCCTCGGCCATAAACTCCATCTAAGCAACAAAAGCTGTAAGCATTTACGAAGGAAATTGAAGAAAAAAAAAACATAGTAACCAAAGTAGCCGCGCGCTATAGAGAGAGAGAGAGAGACCTCTTCAGGAGAAAATAGAGAGAGTTGATAATCAGATTGACCAGCCATTTCTGCGAGTATTAATCGCTCTCAGCGCTGCTGCTTTTAGATAAAGAGACTGAACAGGTAAAATTAGAGAACTAGTAGCTATGAATTGGAACCGAAATTTGGACTAACCCTAGCTGTAGCAAGAAGCTTCCTTTTCTTTTTCTTTTTTTTTTTTAAATTTGGGCATTTCGATTTCGGGTTTCTTCGTCCGCTTGTGCTTTTTAGGGATTAGGCGCCAAAAATTTGACTACAATTAGCGGGGAGTAATGTTTAAAATTTTCAAAAAAAAAAAATATTTATTATTTATTAAAATGAATAATTTTTTATTGATAAAATATTTTTTATAATAAACAAAAAAAATTTTGTATGATATTTTAGTATTATTATAAGCGGGAAGCACCGAAGCAAATTCAGCTTACGAACCCATTGGGTAATGCCGAGTCCGGCCCAAGGGTTGTAGTTCCTCTTTCACCCATATCACAACCTACCAACAAGCACAATTCATGGGCCTGGATAAAAGTTAATCGTCCCCAAGATTTTTTTCTTTTTTTTTTTTTTTTTGGGGGCTGGGGGTCGGGGGGCTAATTGGCTCAAAATTGGAATTATATCTTCAGCGGTGCTAGAGACATTCGATTATTAAGATTTAGTTAATTTTAAATTTTTGCTTATAATTATACTCTGATTTAATTTTAGTTAACTTAGTTAAGGGACAGCATATGATGAATGACAACATTGATATTGAGTCTTTCAATGAATTACTGATTTTTTTCTTTTTTTTTAAATGCTGATTCCTGTATTTTCTTAATTTTTTAATGTTAAATATCACGTTTATCTTTTTTTAATTTTCATGTTCTTTGATTTCATATTTTCTAATAAATATGTTTTATCAAAAAGATTATATATGCTGCCAACATCATTTCTTGAGAATTATACCGAGCAGCTCTCCTCGTTATAATGCCCGTTGACAGACAAGAATCAAGAAATAACGAGAATGACAGAAAATAATTTTTTATGGTCTGAATCCTACGGCGCAAAATATGCAAGACCTCTTAGCTTACAGAAATTATGATACGTACGAGAAGTAAGGACTCACTGCATCTAAAGGAGTCGAACAGGCCAAGTTGAATGACTTTGGAATTAACCAATTTAGGTTTGGGTATTGAAATATGTCAATTAAATTATTATTTATGCACATTATATTTTATAGATAAAATTGTATGTTATTGTTATGATTATTATTATTATTATTATTATTATTATTATTATTATTATTAAAATAGTTGAAATTATAGATTTTTTTAATTATTGGTATATTAATTTGTATACAAAATATACAGTTATATATATATATGGCCAGTGCATGGGATCTCATGTTGTGTTGAAACAAAAAAATATAATGAAAGTTTTATTCATACTAAAGAATATGCTCAACCAAAGTTGATTGTGCATCTTAAACAAATATTTTGGGATTTGGAGCATCTCAAGCTCAAAGCAAAATACAAATTGCCTCGATGAGATTTGAAAAAATTTAATTGTATGCTGTAAAATATTATATATTTTAATAAGAAATCAAATCTCTTTATTGACAGTTGGCATTTGTGCTGTTGTTTAGAGTGATGATATTGTTCAAATTTGTGTAGTTTTGTGCACAAAGAATATTTATATGGGAATATGGCAAGTGTTTTGATCGTGCAAAAGCTATAATTAATTCATAGAGGAGGCAGGTGGAGAAACTAGAGCAAGAAATTCAGAAAATTGTTGAAACCAACCAACTTGCAACAGCAGCATTTGGCTCAGTGAATGAGGACTTGGACTTGGTGAATGAAGTTATGATACTAAAGCTTGAAGTTGCCAATTTGGTGAACAAGGGAGTTAAAGAAGTTAGATGGCTACAAAAAAAAGCATTATCCTGCATAAATTGACAATCAGTGTATGCGTACTGTCATTATTAGCTTTTACTATGTGTATGAAGATGTGAAGTTGTGTGAGTTCCTGTATTTGTAGCTCTTGAATATGGACATGATCATAAAGTCACGAACTTTATTTAGTTTCCTTCCTATGAAATGAAAATTGGAGGCTGTTAACCCATAAATTGCCATAGTTTGGATTCATATAACCTGATGGTAATTACTTCCAAAAAGTTGTATTGACAACCACAATGAAAAAAATGGGACGCAACTCACTGTTACAAGCTTTGTCTAAGTGTTCAAAAAGCTTTACATCCTATGTGAAAACAGGTCAGCTTATTAGAGAGAGCTAGCGACAAACACAATATATATATATATATATATATATGTAACGTCTCTAGCAAAAGATCCAATAACTAATACTGAAGCAGTAACCACTGCTTTTTTTCCACTTGCTTCTTGTGCTCCTCCCAATATTTAGTGCCTCTTCAGAATGAAGTCCCAACCGACTCTTCATTGCACAAACTTCCCGTCAAGTACAAACATTAACTGGGTAGAATACATTTTGTGCATCTATAGAAAATTATAATATCAAATGACAAATACTAAACCTATTGCATTTGGTTAGTGAGAATGCTTGGTTTTCCTTTCCATTCAACTCTTCATGGCCTGAATGGAAGCTCATACTCCAGGGGATCGACAGTTGAAACTTCCCTTTTGTTCTCTATATTTAACTCTTCATGTGATTTGACCTATAACAAGGTATAGTAATGTTAAAATAACCATTGGTTGAACTCATAATATTTATTATTTGTTAAGAAGATTTGAATATCAATCAACAGCTTACATTATATATTGGCATGTCAATTTTGGTATTGATGTACAGAGAGGGTCCATAAAACTTGTTTTCGAGATCCTTATTCAATGCCTCACTCATGTTAGTTTTTCTGACTTTATCTTTGTTCTTGGTAGATGGCTTTTTCCCTTGGCCTTCTTTTCTTTTTTTTTGGCTAACAGACATAGTTATGTTTGGGGGTTTGTGTCATTTGCACAACTAGTGTCACCAAAAGTTGACACTTCGGCTTGCTACAACCTCAAAACTTTGATTGACAACCTAAATCACAATTAAAGAAGCATATTTCAGTTAAAAGGTATAGAATCTAAAGTGATGTAATTTGTTTGAACTCAAGTCAATTTATTAGCTTTAATTGATCAACCTTTTTAGCTTTGCATATCTTTTTGTAGTGGCCATGATTTCTACAAATAGTACACTTTTGTATTTATCTACTCCTTGACAATTTGAATGTTTGGGACTCTTATTGTGATACTTTTCTGGGCTCATCTTTATCTTTTCTTTTAGCCTTTGTTGGCCTCCCGGACATGATACACACTTCAGCTGGAGTCAGCTCCTCATTCTAAGATCTAAGCCACAAATGTTTCCCTCTGACAGGCTATAAGGATTCTTGATATGCAATCAAGCATACATCTTTAAGATAATTGAAAATATTTGAGATTCCAATGGCAATTTGGCATTAAAAATAGCACAAATTGAATGCCTGCGTAGGATTCCAATCAGGTCCCATGCTCTACAAGTGCGGCTTTGTTGCTTTAGGAAAAATGTGTTTATTTTCACCTTCAACAACCTTATATCCATCATCACCATTCCACACCAAAGAGTACCCCAGTGCTAATTTCTTTCGTTCACCAACAATTTCCACAATTAAAGGTCCAAAGTTTTCATGTCATTTTCTTACACTATTACTTTAACAAACAAACCGTGTCATGATCATTACTCTGATCTCTTCAAGCATGCTTATTATTGGCTTGCTTCTTGCTGCTAAATCCAACCATTGAACATTTTGCACGTATTGTTGTCAACAGAATCACAAAGTGATTTCATTTTAATGAATGTCCTACACCAAGTCACAGGAGGGTCGTCAAGTAAGTTTAAAACATAACCAAGTGCAAGTCTATTCAGCATTTTCATTTGCACCTCTAGATCCTGTAGATAGCTGGATGTAGTATAATTCTAAAATTGATATCACAGATCACTGACTCTCCACCTTTTCTTCCAATTCATAAAATTGGGGGGGGGCAAACATTCGATGCTCAGCTTACAGAACAACTTCACCAATTCATTTGCACTTTCCTTAAAGATCCTTCAACTTCAAGTCAAGCTGCTCTAATATCCTCTTCTTCAACTTATTGGACAAAAATCTTGAATTAACCATTACGGACTTGTTTGTCTTTGTGCATACGTGCTCGGGGGTGTAAGTTCTTATATAAACATCTTTGAGGTCTTGTCAATGGTTGCTGACAATCTCTATAGGCATGCTTGGCTGTTACTCTCCTTAGTTCATTTTTGCAATGCCTTATGTCATATCTCATCTCCAATGCATATTTATGATAGCTTCTGGAAATTCCTGTTTGCATTCAAATAGCATTCTGACATCCCATACAAGGATATGACACCTTGGATTGTCTTGATTTTTCTTACTCCTTACTTTCTCATTTGCACTATCTAAATTAACTTCAGTATCAGTGTAACCGTCATGATCATCAATAGGAATGTAATCACTGTTTACATGAGGCACTTGTATTTATTCTGAATCTATTGGTTCATTCTACTTTTGTACATTAGATTCTTAACGATTTGCTTCACCAGCAGTCTTATCACGTTGCCTACTAAGAAAGTCTTTTTTTTTACACTTTTCTTGATATCTCTCAGCTCCTTATCACCATTGTCAGTCAAACAATCTATAATACCAACACAATTTTCTTCCTCATCATTGCTACCATCTTCATCTACAACAGGCATCTTGTCTTTCTTTTTAGAAACTGCATCTTGCTCAACATCATGCTTATGATTGCTTTGGGTTCCAATATTAATCTCTTGTTGCTGTTCACCACAGACCTCTATATCAACAAGGGGTTATTTGTCAAAGGCTTAAATCAAATTGATTTTTCCTTGATGTTCAGTACACACTTGTTTGTTTATCGACAGAAATAGCATTGTCAAGGTCTTTACTGTAAATTCCTTCTCTCATAAGCAAACCCTTTGTTGTAGCCTATCTCAATGTTTCCTCCTCATTAAATTTTTCAATTATGCCAACTGCATTTTCACCAGCATTTAATTTGACTTCCACATTTTTGTCAGTTTCTAAATCTTTCCTACCAGCACCATTTAAAGGCACTTCAGTGGTCCACTCGCTGGGATGAAACAACAGGTTGTCTGCCACAATGGTTACATCAACCTAGTGGACAACGGTGACAAAAGTCAAATATCCACTATCTTATGCCTAAACATCAAATCTGACCAGTAGTTAACACTAAAATTACTATCAAGCAAAAATAACCATTTGGTAAACTCTTCCCAGGATCATGAAGGTACGTTTTTCCCACATTGATGTAGCCTAGATCTAGCTCTTCATCACCAATGTCGGTAGAACAATCTATAATACCAACAAAATCTGCTCTCTCGCCACTGTCACTATCTTCATATACAACAGGTAACCTTGTCTTTCTTTTTGTGCACTGCATCTTACTCAACATCATGCTTATGCTTGCTTTGGGCTCCAATATTAATCTCTTCTTACTATTCACCACGGACCTTTTACATCAACAGTGGGTTCTTTGTCAAAGGCTTTACTCAAACTGATTTTTCCTTGATGTACAGTACACCTCTACTCATCAACAAGAGTAGCATTGTCAACGTCTTCAGCGCAAACTCCTCTTCTCGTGGCAAACCCTTTGTTGTAGCCTGTCTTAATGTTTTCTTCTTCGTTAATTACCTCAGATATGCCAATTGCAATTTCGCCAGCATTTAATTTAATTTAACTTCCACATTTTTGTCAATCTCTAGATCTCCCCCACCAGCACCATTTGAAGGCACTTTAGTGGTCCACTCAGGAATGAAGGAAAAAGATGTCTGCCACAATGAGTATATCAACCTTGTGGACTAGATAAATATCCGCTATCCTATGCCTAAGCATCAAATCTGATAAATAGTTACACTAAAATCATTGCCAAGCAAAAAATAACACACCTGGAAAACTCTTCACAGGATCACGAATGTGAAATTTTTTCCACATTGCTGCAGCCTAGATCCTTCCTTGCCATGTATCTAGCCTCAATTTCTGATTATCTGTCGACATCAACATTATCTACGGTGTTAATTAATCCCCCCCCACCTCCCAAAAAGTATTTAAACCTAGATTGCTACACAAATCTGGCCCCATGGAATATTTTGAGGCTGGCATAAGAGTCCATTCTGTCCCTAAAAAGAAAACAATTTAACAGATGCCTTAGTGGTTAATTTGTCACAGAAAAAGACAAAGAGCTTTGCATAGTCATAGTGACAAACACTGCGTATTATTGAAACATTGTGCCCCACCACCTCTTGGACATTGCAGCACTTTATATTAACTGGACTCCACAACCCAAAATCACTATGTCAAAAACAAATTTATTTCCAATTTTTAACAAAACAGAAAGAAAATTGCATACATATCGTGGAGATATTTTTAGATCACTTTGATCATCCTCTATTTTCCCACTAACCAAACCAAACGACGTCCAAGAAAGTCAAAGACAATGCATTTGCACCTAAAAAAAAAAAAAAGAAGAAGAAGAAAAAATGAAAGTCAGACAAAACGAAAGGTATAATAGAAATTGTAGGTTTGCTTGGTCGGCCAGGAATAATACGGTGAAAAAAAAACAAAACCAGGAAACTATGCCAAAGAAAAGAAAACGGAAAAGGGAAGAAAGGAAACAAGAAATGCGGAATATATAGCTCTGTAAATTTGAGCTATAATTAAGAAAAGCAAAGACAGCCAAACAAATAAAGACTTTTGCTGCTGAAGAACAAGTAGTTATGTGACAAAGCCAAAATGAAGGTGAGCAAAACAAAGAAAGACGTTGAGGCATGGGAGGGACAAAGGGACAACAACAACCCATTACTGAAAGTGGACCACAAATGGGAACAAAAAATAAATAAATAAAATCCTAATGGTACACAACAATCAAAAAGGGCACACTAATAGGCAACAAAAAGCCATTACTGGAAGTGTCTTTAGACAATTAACAAGGAAATCTAAAACCCTGATTGTTACGAGGGTTCCAATCATTTCAAACGCAATATTCAAGAAAGTTGCAGATTTGGGCTTTGTTAACCTGATCGGAGCAATATCCATTAAAATAAGCACAAAAATCCAAAACCCTAATTTTCAATAAGACAACAACCGACAGAGAAAAAAAAACATAATTTTAAACCTATAAAGCATTAAACATTCATTAATTATATATAGATACCTTTCAAACAATGATTCCAAGAAAAAAGCCCCAAAATTTCTTGAAACCCCACAACGTCTTGGTCCTTGAAACCCAACTAATTAAGCATGTCGTGTTTCTGACACGGCAATTAGTTATTGTGTCTGGATGACACGTTGCTTTGGATAACAAACAACGTTGTTTGATCGGGGACATAACAGTACTTTCGATAGCGTGCAAGACCATGCTATCCTTTCGCAATTTACACAGCTACCCTTTCGCAACACCGATGGCCAAATGCCAAATCAATGGTGCTCTCTCTCTCTCTCTCTTTCAAAAGCTTGTTGAGGTCTGATTTCCAAGTTGCCGCAATTTTGCTTTCGGAAATTTTTTATTTCGATGAAAATGTGGGAATTTGCCCCCAACAAAGTATCCGTGTTTTTATTTGAACTTGCAATACGTATCGTGTTGGAAGTTGTTCTTTTTTTTTTTTTTTTGTAAATGCAAACAGTATATAGTACGCAGTTGATAAGTTTTGTAATGTAGTGTTTTCCATTACACAAAACAGCAGAGACTGACTAAATTCTGCCAATCGAAGCAGAATTTTAATGATCCTGAACATTTTTAGGCTTCTATTTGCCGGTCTATTGTGGAATGCTATCTGGTTGAACCGTATGTATATTGCTTGCTTCTGTGGACACTTCTTTAAAAAAAAAAAAAAATTGGAAGTGTCGTTCCTGAGTGAATCTTTGATATTGATGAATGACCATTGAAATGATACTGATAGCATAATAAAGATCAAAATTTTGAGTTGATATCTCTCCTATTTACAGCGCTGAGATGCTTTTGAATCTGGGCCTTCACCGGGTCATTCTGAAAGGAGGCAGCTCTTAAATGAATCAAATGAGGTGATGCGTAAAACTTGAGCCTAGTAGGTGCTGTCTATGTTTTCTGCTGGCTGATGCTTTACTGGCCACTTATGCATTGGTGCTCTCTTTTTATTTAGTCTTTACTAATAATTCTTGTTGTGGATGCATTAAAATTAAGTTTGTTGGAGGATAAGGTGGCATATGCACTTGCTCAAGGCTTGAAAGTGTTAGTTTGTGTTGGGGAGACTCTCGAGCAGCCTGAAGCAGGATCCACCATGGATGTTGTTGCTACACAAACAAAAGCCATTGCAGGCACGCATATTTCAACCACATGTAGACTGTTTTACAGTTAAATTGTCTTGAACGAGGTTGAGCATTTTGGTTTAACAAAGTCTATTGGCAGTTGGCTTTTGTCTGCAATCCCAAGGATGAGTTAATTTGTAAATGTGGTCCCACATTAATTTATCATTATATTTTAACTGATTTTGGATCAACAAAAGGGTATCTTTTAATTGCTTTGGGGGACATTGACGGCCAACACAGTGGATTTTGCAACTTCTGATTTTGCTTCTTCCTTGGGCTTTTAAAGTTTTATACCATAATTTGCTCAAAAGATGACGTCTTATCCATGATTCAGGGTTTTGGTGATTTGAATAATTTTTTCGGGTGAAATCTCCTGTACATTTGGGAAGGTCTTGTTTCATCAATGCAACTTTAAATGGTCCAGTGAGAGTGATGGAGTAGCTTTACTTACCCTTTTAATTGTAGGAATGTTCTGCTTTCTGTATACTTGTCATATAGTGGATATATGACTAGTTTACTGATTTGCTTGACATATAATATTTTGCAAAAGAGTGATACGTCATTCAAATGCTACATTATTCATTCGTTCATATGCTAACTGTGCCATCATTCAACAATTGTTATGACCGCTTTCAATTCACTTCCAGAAAGAATATCAAACTGGGACGTTGTTGTTCTGGCCTAGAACACAGTGTGGGCTATTGGAACCGGGAAAGTTGCAACTCCTTCTCAGGCACAGGAAGTTAGTTCAACCTTTTGTAATTTTTCTTGTAGATTATGTTTTGATGCATTGGAAAATTCTTTCTTGTGGAATTGGAGAGTATCGCTCATGAATAATTTGTGATAATTGTTAGAAATTGAAAGAGTAATAATTCTTATTATTCTTAATAATACATTAGACAATAGCTTTATAGATGCTAGACCTAATAAAAAAGGAAAGTAATAAAAAAGTAAAAATATATCCAATCCTATAACTTATGGGACTTTAAAAAAACCTACCTAAATTAGTTTATTTCTAAAGATATATTCTAAAAATTGCTAACTATGCACAATATAAACCATTAATCACGTTTTCCTACACTCCCCCTCAAGCTGGTGAATAGACATTCTCCATTCTCAGCTTGGATATTATATTTTGAAACATTGAACTGTTTAACCCTTTGGTAAGTACATCAGCAAGCTAGCTGTGTGTAGGCATGTAAGGGGTACAAATCAACCCGTTCTCCAAGTATTCTTTGATAAAGTGTCTGTCGACTTCGACGTGCTTCATTCGATCATGTTGTACTGGGTTGTGAGCTATGCTAATTGCAGACTTGTTGTCACAATAGAGTTTTATTGAGCCATTCCACTTAATCTTCAAGTCTTCTAGAATGATATTTAACCAAAGTACTTCAGACACACCTTGAGCCATTGCTTGAAATTCTGCTTCTGCACTAGACCTAGCTACTACATTCTGTTTTTTACTCCTCCATGTCACAAGGTTTCCACCAAGAAAGGTGCAATATCCAGTGGTTGACTTTCTGTCAACAATTGACCCAGCATAATCAGCATCTGTGTATGTCTCAAGTACTAAACCTCCATTCCTTTTGAATAAAATACCTTTCCCTGGTACTCCCTTAAGGTATTGTAATACTCGATAAGCTGCTTGTAGATGAACTTTCTTTGGGTTATGCATGAATTGGCTAATCACACTAACTGCATATGTTATATCTGGTCGTGTGTGAGACAAATAAAGGAGTCTTCCTACAAGGCGTTGATATGTTGCCCTGTCTACCGCAACATCCTCCTCTGCTTTTCCAAGTTTGACATTTTGATCTATTGGAGTACTTGCTGGTTTGCATGCGGTCATGCCTGTTTCCTTGAGGAGATCCGTGACATACTTTTGTTGGGAGATAAAAATGCCCTGCTTAGAGTGAGCAACCTCAATCCCAAGAAAATATTTGAGCCTTCCTAATTCCTTGATCTCAAATTCCTTGCCCAAACAATAACTCAGGATTTGTTTTTCTTTGTCATCATCTCCTGTCACTATTATGTCATCGACATAAACCAAGAGAGTTGTGACTCCCCCTGAACTTGAGTGTTTAATGAACAATGTATGATCCCCTCGGCTTTGTTTATATCCCATAGCTATCATAACTCTAGCAAATCGTCCGAACCACGCTTGTGGTGATTGTTTTAGACCATATAAGACTTTCTTCAATTTACACACAGTTTGAGAATCCAAGTTCTTCCCATAACCTGGTGGGACCTCCATATAAATTTCTTCCTCTAGTTCTCTATGCAAAAATGCATTTTTTACATCAAACTGTTGTAATTCCCAACCATAGTTAGCTGCTAACGACAATAAAACTCTAACAGTATTCATTTTTGCAACTGGCGCAAAAGTTTCTAGATAATCAATTCCATAACTTTGAGTATATCCTTTGGCTACTAACCTTGCTTTGTATCTTTCTATTGATCCATCTGCTCTATACTTCATTGTATACACCCATTTACACCCTACAGGTTTCTTTCCCATTGGTAACTTTACCAACTCTCAGGTTTTATTTTTCTCTAGTGCCTCCATTTCCACATTCATAGTTTGTTTCCATTTCTCCTTGGACAACGCCTCGGATAAGGTGGTAGGAATGGTAATGGTGTTTAAGCTAACAAGGAAGGATTGATGAGATGGTGAAAATTTCTTAAAAGACATAAAGTGTGCAAGAGGATATAAAGGTCGTTTTGTGCACTCTCTTGTTGCTTTCCTAATGGCAATAGGAAGATCCTGGTCATCCTTACTCAAATGAAATTCAGTTTCATTTTGCAATGTAGGATTAGATATTGTTACGTCATTCTCAGGACTTGGGTTGGACTCTTGGACTTGCAGAAATTCAGGAATGGTCATCTTCTTCTTGTGAACACCTTGCCCTTGCCAAATCTTACATTCTCAAGTGCAGAATCTGTTTTTTCTTGAGAATTTTCAGACATAAGTTCAGGTTTAGACATGGATTTAAGAGAATTTTCTGACATAAGGTTTGGTTCATTTTCAACTATATGTTTAGGAAGATTTTCAGGCACACAGTTTGGTATGATGGGACAAGATGAACTGGATGGTTTACACATGGACAGTGGCGATAGATCAAGTAAAACATCCTCATCCTTATTTGCTCTTGTTAAATTCTCCCCCTGAAAATAAGGATGGGTGAAATAGGACTCATGTTCATTGAAAGTGACATCTATTGAGACATAAAACTTCCTTGATGGAGGATGGTAGCACTTATACCCTTTTTAAGTTGAGGAATACCCCACGAAGACACATTTTATTGCCCTTGGATCTAATTTTCCCTTAGTTGGACAGTGAACATGAACAAATGATACACACCCAAATATCCTAGGAACAAGGTTATTTGTAGTTTGTAGGTCAGGGTAGAATGTAGAGAGTATTTCCATAGGACTTTTGAATCCCAAAACTCTAGATGGCAAATGATTTATGAGATGGGCAGCAGTAAGAACTGCTTCCCCCCAAAAATTTTTAGGCACATTGTTTTGAAACATAAAGGCTCGGGTTTTTTCAAGAAGGTGACTATTTTTTCTTTCAGCTACTCCATTTTGTTGTGGGGTATTGACACAAGATGATTCATGTACTATCCCTTCTTTTTGAAAATATGAAGTTAGGGTTTGATTGAAATATTCCCTAGCATTATCTGACCTAAACCTTTTGATATTGACTCCAAATTGATTTTTAACCATGGAGCAAAAATTTGGGAGAACAGTAATAACATCTGATTTATGCTTGAGTAAAAAAATCCAGGTAACACAAGTACAGTCATCAATAAATGAAACAAACCATCTTGCCCCAGAAATATTAGGAATAGATGTAGGACCCCAAATATCACTGTGAACGAGATAGAAAGGAACAGAACTCTTTTTGTTACTGGCTGGAATTGGTATACGCTTGTGTTTAGCAAGTTCACATACCTCACAATGAAAGTTTTCAACATTTAGATTTTTAAATAAAGAAGGAAACAGAATTTCAATAACTCTAAAAGATGGATGTCCAAGTCGGCGATGATGAAGCCAAACTTTCTCTTTATTGGATGAAAGATTTTCTGACATAAAAGAATGAGATAATCTGCCCTTAGTAATGTTTAATTGACTTGATGCTTCAAGGTAGTAGAGACCATACCGTTCTTTAGCATGTCCAATCATCTTCCCTGAATCCTTGTCCTGAAATTCACAATAGTTGTGATGAAAAACTACATTGCAATATAAATTTTGAGTAAGTTTTTGTATAGAAATCAGATTTGTGGACAGTTTAGGGACATGGAGGACATTTTTTAGGATCAATGATGGACCTATTTTAACATTCCCTACACCTGCTACAGTGGTCACAGAACCGTTTGCTGTGGCTATTTTTCTACTGCTTGGACATGGGGAATACGTGGAAAAAATATTTGGTAAGTGAGTCATATGGTCAGTAGCTCCTGAGTCCATGACCCAAGAGTTAGCAAAGGTTGTACCCGAAACATTTAACCCGATGGAGAATGGAAACTCACCTGAATATACCAAAGAACAGGTACCTGAGGGTTTTTCAAGGCTGTTGATAAGTGATCCTGTCCTCTCGATCACTTCTTGGTTAGGACTGCCTATCTCCTTTGGTGTTGCAGAAATTGTCTCTGCAACCTCAGACATCTTTTATGGAAAAAAAAAATAACAATTCTAGGCAATTAAGGTCTTCCACGTGAAGTAGAGATCACCAGCAATAAAGGCTAGCAATCTGTTTTGATGTATTGAGAAAAAGAAAATAGAAGGAAGAAGATTACGAAGAATAAAGGCTCTGATACCATGTTAGAAATTGAAAGAGTAATAATTCTTATTATTCTTAATAATACATTAGACAATAGCTTTATAGATACTAGACCTAATAAAAAAGGAAAGTAATAAAAAGGTAAAAATATATCCAATCTCATAGCTTATGAGACTTTAAAAAAACTTACCTAAATTAGTTTATTTCTAAAGATATATTCTAAATATTACTAACTATGCACAATATAAGCCACTAATCACGTTTTCCTACAATAATCGTTAC
Organism: Ceriops tagal; assembly: GCA_021533255.1. NCBI lineage: Eukaryota > Viridiplantae > Streptophyta > Magnoliopsida > Malpighiales > Rhizophoraceae > Ceriops > Ceriops tagal. The sequence goes on from CM038602.1 coordinate 8,296,273, forward strand.
CGACCAATGATGCAAATGCTGCATGAGTGATTGACTGCATTGTGTTCTTGATGATAGAAATATTTTTTAGTACCACGAGTGTTTCATCTGATAATATATGATAAAAATACTTTTGGTATGAAGAACTCTCACCCGATAAAAGTTACTCATTTTTGACTTTCATACGATGTCTGTGAGGTTGCTTCTTAATATACCGCTACCATATCCTGGCGTATTCTGCATATGTGAAAGATTTGTTGGGCTATTTCCTGCATACTGAATTCCCCTGGAAACGGAGTCATTAGTGTATTGAAATGTGTCAATTCTCTGGGTTACTTTTTGTCAACCCGAAGTAAGGGAGAGTTTTTTTTTTTTTTTTAACTCTGATAGCAGTAAATTCCTTGCTCCAACCGCTCACTAGAAGAGCGGAGAGCACTTATTTATATATGTAATTTAGTACAGTTATTCGATTAATATATATAAATCCAATCATTCTGCCCGAGATTATATTTGAAGCATTTAGTGAGGTTGGGAGTAATTTCTTGGGATGTCCGTCGGTTGGATGTGAAGCCACTTGCTCAGTATGAACATCTCTTGTATCCATTTCTGTTGGGTTGTTTATTTATTATGGATGAGATGTGAAACCCTTACAATTTTTCCCCTCCGTACACGTGAAACTCACACTTTTTCTATAACAATGACGAGATCATCTGGGGGGATCACCCTTTCCAGGCTGTTGAATCTTGAAAGAAGGGATTGCAAAGGGTTGACCAATTATAAAAACAAAAAGGTGAGAACTGAGAAGTCAACAGGAGTTGATGGGATCACATGCACAGGAGTCAGCGGCTGTTAAATGCTAAGCCAAGAGCGAATGACACGATGCTTTGCTTGATAGAAGCGGTGACGCGTTTTGAAACCAATCTATGACTTTGTTGTCTCGTCGTGGTGCTTTTTTAACGATGAGGTCATGAGTAAGTTTCGCGACAAGGAGATGGTGGGTTGACAATAAAAATAGCAACAAGGCAGACTATCAGAAGTATTTCCCCACTTGAGATTAAAATAAAATAAAATGAATTAGAAAAACCATTAGACTTGACTCTCTAAGCAAATTTTTGTTTTTCACTTCTTTTAAAAGGAGTAAATATTTCAACCTCCAACCTCTCCATTTTCAAAATTCTCTTCCATTTTTACATCTTCGATGGGAAATATCGTGTAAGACTTCTTCATAAGTATTGTTAGTTAATACTGCAAGTTATTACATAAGTCGTAAGACTTTCCGTGTAAGTTTTGTATTTCTAATCAAAATTCTCATTATATTCTTTATATCTTTCAAAGAAAAATGTGAAATTTCTGATGCACCAAAAAAAAAAATTAATATTCTGGCTTCTTCACACGCACCCTTTTTTTTTTTTAAAGGGCTAATAAGTCCTCTGTATTGACTTGGTGCTGCATATAAAGCATCCGGTTTCATTTGCATCGTGGCTTCTATTTCATGACTTACTTTACCCATATTGCATTGAAATTAAAAGGTGAGAGTACTCTTTTCCGTGAGCCACAAAGTCTAGTAATAGAGTCGTCAAGACTCTTAATTGTAGAAAGCAACTATTACAACCTGAGAGCGACAAATCAAAATAAAAGCTTGAATTTTCCACATATAAAATTTAAAAATTTTACACAAAAAAAGAAAAAAAAATACTAGTGTGAATTAAAGAAAATATTACATGATTAGTCTTTCTCGACTCTATATTTTTAATTAAAGCACAATGAGGAGTTTGATTGCTTCTCTTCGCTAGATATCTTCAGTTGGATTATCTAATAGTTGGATACTTAATAAGTTAAAATCAGGAATATGTATTTTAGAGGTGTTATATTTAAATCTTCGAAGGTCAAGTGGAGTTTACAAGACAAAGAATAGCCACTTACTAAGAAAAACATAAAAGATTAATACTTTTGTACTCATAAATCTGTAAAAATTTTTATAATTTAGTCTTAAAATTTTTTGCATTTTTATTTAAATCTTTGACCTTAAAGATTTTTTTTATTTTATCAACAAAAAGTGGTCAAACTGTTAGCAAGTGAAATATAGTTAGAAAAAAAAAACAAACACAAAAAAAATGCACATAGGGGCATATTTTCCTCCTTTAAGATAAAGAATAAAATTTTCAAACAAAAGATTTTAGAAAATTCTGTTAAGAAAAAATAATTTAGAATTCAAAAATTACCCTTCCGTTATTCCAAACATGTGACGAAGAAGAAGAAAAAGAGGGGGAAGAGGCTTTCCAAAAAGGAGAAAGAGACATTTAGAGGAGGAAGAGGAGGAGTTGAATAACGTATTTGGTCCTTTTGTTTTAATAACTTTTGATTGTATTTATTTTTTTAATAATTTTTATTTTATCAATACATATTTTTAATGGTTTGATCACTTTTCAACTATCAAACAATAAATTTATGAAAGATCTTAAAGATTGAGTACTTAAATAAAAATATTAAAAAAAATTAAAATTCAAGATGTAAAATTTTATAAAAATTTATGACCAACAAAAAGAAGTGCATATGTCGACCCATTAGTTTAGATAATATTTGACTCTAATGGGACAAAAAAAAACAGGACGGTTCAAATTATTTTATTTATTATTATTATTTTTTTGTATTTTTCCGATGATGCCACATTACACGATCTGATGACGGAATAATAATGATAATGCAATGGGCTTAGGAGAAAAAGTCCTGCCGCTTAACGATTGGTTTCCCAACTCTTAGTATCGTGTACGTGAAGTCTGAAAGTAACTGCTTCGGTTTGAATGGTTTAAGCCCTTGTGGCCGAAATATTAGATTCATTCGCAGTACTGAAGAATACTGAAAATACATTGCCTACAAATATTATAATAAATTAATGAATTTTTTTTTTATAATATACATAAATGAACATCATTCATCAATTATAACATTCAGAGTCCCGCCCCCATTCCAATCCAATGGACGCGGCCTTGTGTTTTTGACTTTTCCAACATGAAACAGACAGATAAGAAGGCCAGCCAATGGAAGTGTATATAAATATCGGATGGTTAAACTAATGTTACATAAATTTGACCCAGATTTATCGAACAGAACACTCTGTAACTGTCTGTCTGCAGCATCGAACAAAACTTACGGACAAGAAGCGCGCATGTCAACGAGAACGTGTCCCCCAGCCGAGGGTTCAATAAAAAGAACTTTCCGAGAAGGCAAATAGAGAGAGGGAGAGAGCCCCGAAGCCAATCTGTCCACGTTCCTCCCCCTTTGGCTTTTCTTATTATTATTATTATTATTGTTTTTTTTTTTAAATTATACGTTCAAATAAATACAATTAATTTTTATATTATATATTCACTATTTTATCTTATTTTATGTATAATATAAAATTACTTATATTTATTTAAGTTTAATAGCTTTAAGTCTATCTAATCTAATTCTTTGTTTTTTTTTTTTTTTTGGGGGGCGGGGGGGTGTATTTTAATCAGTCAGAGAGTGTATAATTGGGCGGCCGACGTGGTGGGTCACAATTGACTGACTTTTACGTCTGCAAGCTCTGCTTTCACACTGGGGTCAAGTCCTTGTTTCCCTTGACGGACGCTTTTAGCTTCTTCTTTGCTTGCTTTTGGCCGAGAGGCAAGGCATTTTTCTTCAACTGGGTTCCTACAGTTCTTTCAATCTTTGGCTCTGTCGTGGTGGGAGGGAGGGGTTGTTGGCCAGAAGACTGAAGACCTTTAATAGCTTTATGTCCCATGGGGTCCTGCCTTAGTGCAAAAATTAAATCTGAGAGCTCTGTTCACAATGGTATGTTTGGGTTTATACTTTTGCTAAAAATTATGTCTTTTTCTGATGTTACAGAAAGGAGGCTGCCTAGTTTTGATGATTAAACACGAATAAGGGCCTCTTTAGCTTTATTTTCTTGGAAAGGTTAAGTATGTTGGGCTCTTTTTGATATTTAGTTGCGGGTCTAAGCTTAATGTATTGGCTCTCTGTTTGATTGCTGACGAAAGAAAAAAAAAAAAAGAAAGAAAGAAAGGATAAGAAAAAGGAGCAGGAATCTCGATTCTCAGACTTTTGATTCTAGCTAATTTTAATATCGAATATAGCTTCTGCTTCTAGGCCCTGTGTACAATGCTCTACAGCAATTCTCATTTTCCCTCAATTTTGTTCCCATATTGGCTGGTTTTTATGCAGTTTTTGGTTATTTTCTTCATTGCTTAAGTTCATGGTCGTTAACTTTCTGTAAATACTGTGATTGATGAAGGTATTTAAATGTGTAGGCCTGAATTCAAAGTATGATAGCAAGAGTGGAAATGATAGGAGTGAGTCAAGCAGCAAGGTGCCATCTGGGAGAGTTCATTCAACTCCCCGGACGGAGGGTGAGATTTTGCAGTCCCCCAACTTGAAGAGCTTTAGCTTCAATGAACTAAAAGCCGCCACGAGGAATTTCCGGCCAGATAGTGTTTTAGGTGAAGGTGGCTTTGGTTGTGTCTTCAAAGGGTGGATGGACGAGCATTCATTAACTGCTGTTAGGCCCGGGATGGGCATGGTCATTGCTGTGAAAAGGCTCCACCAAGAAAGTTCCCAGGGCCACCAGGAGTGGTTGGTGGGTATCCTTTTGTTGCCTTCTGGTATCTGCTTGTTTTTTGAAGCTTTCAGTCACCCTTTGTGCATTCTTTATATATGATTATACAACTTGAATAAATGTAAATATTTCATTCAGTAGCATGCAATGCTGAAAAGTACCTTGGTAGGCTCTCACTCAACTAATTACGTTTCTGATACATTTATGAGGATGTCTTGAAATTATGCTTTGCGTACTTTTTGGTGCATAAATTACTTGGTGAGATTGAAAGATTTCTGGTGGTTCTTTGTTCATAGGCAGAAATAAATTACCTGGGCCAGCTATGTAATCCGAATCTAGTGAAATTGATTGGTTACTGCTTAGAGGATGGCCACCGCCTTCTGGTGTATGAGTTTATGCCCAAAGGAAGCCTGGAAAATCATCTATTTAGACGTGAGTTAATTGATCTCCTCTTCTGTTGGCCTTATCAAGTTTGTACTCACAGGGCAAACACTTTCTAAGAAGATCATATTAGAATAAAACCATTTTTTTCTTTCTCTGACCAAATGAGATACATGGAGCAGGGGGTACTTACTTTCAACCACTCTCCTGGGCTCTACGTATGAAGGTTGCCCTTGATGCTGCCAAGGGTCTGGCATTTCTTCACAGTGACAAGGCAAAGGTGATATATCGGGACTTGAAGGCATCCAATATCCTGCTTGACTCGGTAGGTGAAAATGCTGATTGCTGAATATAGTTATTGGACTTTGAGTTCTTGACCGTCTGATACACCACTTTTTTGACAGAACTATAATGCCAAACTCTCTGATTTTGGTTTGGCCAAAGATGGGCCAACAGGGAGTAATAGTCATGTCTCAACGAGGGTCATGGGTACCTATGGGTATGCTGCTCCCGAATATATGGCTACAGGTATCTCGTCTATGCTGCATTTTGAATGAGACTTCTATGCTCTAGTTAGAGGTGGACTTCCTTCCCTCTTATATGGATCATGTTCTTTTTTCTAATTGCATTTCTCTTTGTTTGTGATGCAGGCCATCTAACCAGAAAAAGCGATGTGTACAGTTTTGGAGTTGTTCTCCTAGAAATGTTATCTGGCAGACGAGCTATAGACAGAAACCGTCCTTCCAGGGAACAAAATTTGGTTGAATGGGCAAGGCATTACCTTTCTAATAAGCGGAGATTTGTTCAAGTTTTGGATGTTCGCATTGAAGGGCAATATTCTATGAGTAGTGCTCGAGAAGCAGCTAACCTTGCAGTCCAATGCCTATCAGCGGAACCAAGATTTAGGCCAAACATGGAAGAGGTGGTGAAAGCATTGGAAGAACTGCAGGACACCAATGAAATTGCAGAGCTTAGGGGATCACAGCACCAAAATCCCGAAAAAGTCCATCACAAATCAAGCAATAATCCTAAGAGTCGCATGAAAGATGTTAATGAAGTTTGCAAAGGAAAACCTGCCTCATTTCCAAGCCAATCTACTTCTCCTCTCCGTGCATGAGGGAGCTTTGTTTGCATTAATGCAAGCGCGGAAAGTTTAATATTGCATATGGCTTCACTTTTTACCATGTATACTAGAATGTGAAATAAGACGCGGCGCCCCCCCCGGTGGACAGCTGCTTCAATATTTTATGTCATGTCAGCTTTGATGAATTCCTTCTTTGTCTCAGTTTTGAGGAAAGGTTGCAAATCTCCTGAATCGTGATGGTGTTGTTAGCATGACTCTTGAGACCCAGGTAAATGGCGTGTAATAATTAAAACGGATTAATACGTCTTATCAAAATTGTGGCTCCGTTGGCATTGTCCAACCTTGAAGTGAATCCTAGCGGAATTCGGAAGATAGTGATGGTAACACCACACATCTGGCAAGTTGCATCCCAGAGGGCATCTTCCCTGAATTCTATTGAAAACGAAAGAAAGGAGATATTTGTTGATCTGATGAATCCATTTGGCAAACAATTCCTCTGATTATGGTATCGGGGACAAGGACAACTGGAGTAAAGTAACTATTACGATCTGTACTTGTGCAAAAACTGACACCAATGGTTACTGTTGTCATCTCGGTTTTTCTTTTTCCTATATATATACAAAGTTTGAACTTGGATGGTGTTTGGGCCTGCCCGTCTCACGGGATAAGATTGATTAGCGCACATAGTTGGGAGAAATGGGTACGGTAATTTTCCATTTTTCTTAAACCTGCAGTTAGTTGTTCTTCTTTTAACTTAATTTTTTAAACGCTTATGACTTGTTTAAACAAAGTTAATTTATAAATTTTAATATGGTAATGTATTTGTAAAATGATGTGTGTCTAAATTCTAATACATATGTCATATATTTTTAATGCATATATTGAACATTTTGAATTAATGTACCAAATATGTATTAGGTGCATATACAATTAATTTCAAAATTCTAAAAAGTCATACGCTTAATATTCTTTTCTAATAAACATATTTGTGACTACTTTGATGGTGAAAAGTAATAATTAATAAATATCTTTTATTCTATGTTTTAATTTATAGTTTTTTAAATATTATGTTATAGGTATATGTAATACATTCTTTTAAAATTCATAAAAATATTAATTATAATGTAAAATAATATAATAATTATTATAAGTCATTTATTAAAAAATAATAAATTTATTCAATTATTTAAATTACAAATATATTTATATATAGTATACCTAAATATATTTTATACTTGTGTCCATATTTACTTGTATCCTAATTTTTTAAGAGTTCATATGTCTTTACCTCAATGTTGTGTCATGTTTCTATCCCAATACCAGTGTCCATGCATCATAGTAATAGAGTAAAATGTAATACATGTTAGATTTTAATTATATAAATTAAATTTTTAATTATAATTATTACATTAATTGATATGAAAATTTTCTCAAAAAATTAATTTTATAAATATTTATATAATTATATTTGAATTTTATAATTAATGTCAAATATTATTGTATTGAACTAAATAATTAGAAAATAATAACAATATACAATGTCAAGTTCTTTTATATTTTATGCTTTTTATTTAATTATATAATACTAATTTCTAATAATAATTCATTGCTTAGATAAATTTTTATTTGTTTAAGATTATTTTTTAGTGATTAATTAGTTAGATATGATTCTATTTGACTAAATAAAATTAAAATTGAGTAGTATAATTATTTGCTTAAGATTATTTTAGTTTATATAAGAGTCTTATATATGTGCAAGTATATATTACAAAATTTGAAAAAAAAAAAAAACTAGTGAAACACTTATGTGATGATATTTGCTTAATTTTAAGAATATTTAAATATTTAATTTAAGTTATAATTTTTTTTATATTTTTATAATTTGTAACATTTAATATTAGTTAAATGTTTAAATTTGTAGTCATTTTTAGTATTTTAATAAAATTAAAATTTTGACATGCATCTAATTTATTTAATTTATATTAAGAATTATTTATATATGTTTATAATCCACACAATGTGGATATTTATTATTAAGGAAAATAACAAGAAAATAATATCTAAAAAAATGAAAAAATACTCATAAATTATTCTTTTTATTTTTTAAGAGAGAAAAATTATTTCTAAATATTTCTTTTTTCTTGAAAAAGATGATACTCATAATTTAAGTCTATTTTTATATCTAATTCATGTTTATACACACTCATAAAATGTAAATAATCATAATTAAGAAAAATAAAATAAAAATAAAACTTTTAAAATAAAAAATATTCATAATTTAAATCTTTTTTCTCTTTTTGTTTTCATAAAAAGAAAGATTACTTTTAAATTCATTTATTATTATTTTTAAATACTCATAATAAGTATTTTTTATTTTTTTGATTTAAATAAAATACAAACAAATTCATTTCTTAAGAAATATGATAAACCCATATAAGTTTAATACCAATAATTTTTCTAATGTTAAGGAAAAATTATTATGGTTAATTTGAAAATCTTCTAATTTATGAATAAGTTTTTTATATATATAAGAAAATAAAAAGAGAAAAATATGAAGAAAATTCAATTTCGAGTGTTTGGTAAAGATTTTATGTTGTTCTTTATTTCATTAATTTATGAATAAAAGAGAATAGACTATATAAATAAAATTTAATTAAAGAAAAATAATTGAGTTTTCTTGAAAGAAATACTAACATATAGGTAATTTTTCTTAAAGAATTGTTCAAATTTAAATTTCTCTTAATGTTAGTAATATCAATATAATAATATAGATATATACTTATATCTATAAACAATATAAAACTTTCATAGTTTTCATTAACTTAACTAACACAATATAAATTGTAATTACTCTCTAAATTTAAAAATGTGTAATGTTATCTAAATATCTATATCTATATATAAATATATATTATTAAAATGAAAAGAAAGTTGGTAAAACATTATGTGGCAATATTTGCCTAATTTTAGAAACTAAGTATTTCATTTAAATTTTAATTTGATATTTATTTAATAGTTAGTTTGATATTTTCTTAAAATTTCAATAAAATTAAGATTTTAACATATATTTAATTTACTCAATTTACTTCATTATTATTTAATATATATTATAATCTATCTAATTCATGTTAACAATTTTTTTACATATATTTGAAATCTAACACCATGCAAATATTTATAATTAAGAATTATAAAAAAATAATCTTAAATTCATCTTCTTATTTTTTGAATAAAAACATGTCTGAATTTATCCTTTTTTTCCTTTTTTCTTAAAAAAACAACACTCAAATTTATTTTTTATTTTGAAAGAAAAAAATAAAATACAAGTAAAATGCACCTTTTAATAAATATAATAAATCTATGCAATTTACTGTTACTTATATGATAATTTATCATAAATTTAAAAATTAAGAATATTAAAATATATTATAATTATAAAAATTTGAATACAGTTAACATATTATTATATGAATCAGTTAATATAAATTTAATTACAATTAAGAATTCTATTTTAATTATAATTAAATTCTCCTAATTATAAGATTCTTCAATAAAAAAGTAAAAAAGTAAAGAAAAACTATTCTCAAATTCTCCTTCTTAAAAAAAAAGAATTATTCAAAACAAAAAGAAAAAAAAATTCTCAAATTTAATTTTTTCATTAAAAAGAATTACTCTCATGTTTTCTTAAAATAAAAAAATACTCTACATTTTTTCTATTTTTTTAAAAGGAAAAAAGTTCTTTTAAATTTTCTCAAAAAAATTTAAAGAAAATTTTTTAAAATCAATTTGATTTAATTATATTTTAAAAAATTAAATTAATAAACAAGTTTAATTTAATTAATTGTAAAATCTTAAATTTTATTATTTTAATATATATATATATATGTATTAAATTTTAGAACTCACATACAACGCGTGGTCCAAATCTGGTTAGCTTAAAGACCGCCAGCCGCCCCACCGCCGCCTTTGCACGAACGGACGTCAGACAGTAGTGTACCATTGACTTGACAGCACCCTTTCGATCGTTGCTTCGCTTGGCTTCTCTCAGGTAGTCCCCTCTTTCTCTCGGTCGAAGTCATTGTTGTGCAGGTAACATGAAGCCATAAAATCCTTTTGCCTCTTGGTTTCTGCGTTTGGGTCTTCTCGTTTCGACTAGCAGACCCAAGAACCCTAATTCTTCTCTTCCTCTGTTCGCTAATAAGAGGAGATCGAGGTTCAAATTTGTTGTGCTATTCGGAGTTCTGTTTAATTTTCTTGTACTTTTATGCGATCTTGCTCTTTTCTTTCTGGAAAATAATAATAATAATAATAATAATAATAATGAATCTTTAGGTTACCATGCCGAGTCAATCGAGTCAAAACAGCACGGTTAGTCTTAGTTGACTTGTGGGTTTTTTTTCTCGAAGATTAAAATTCGAATGAAGATTTGATTTGATTTTTGATGTGGATTTTCTTTGCCAATAAAGAACAGATTGGGGATTTTGAAATTTTATTCTGTTTAATAATTGATTTTTTTTCTTTTTATTTTGATCAATTTGGGATCGGAAAATTTTCTTTTTTGGGAGAAGTAATCCCGTGCTCATGTGCTCACGGAAAAGTGAACTAGAGAAAGAAACTTGTAATGGGGAGGCAATTCCTGTTTTGTTCGTTAAAATTGTGCTAGACTGAACTTGATTTGACATTTACTGTTAGGTGATAACATGAGGAGGTATAGTCCACTTTATTATAGTCCTCCAAGAAGAGGGTATGGTGGGCGTGGGAGGAGCCCGCCCAGGAGAGGATACAGGGATGGTGGCCATGGGAGGCGCAAGGATCAGAATCACGGAAGCCTCCTAGTTCGAAACATTCCTCTTGACTGCCGGTAAATATTTTGGACCTTTTTTGGTCTAATATCTTGGTTAGTGTTTGTTTTTTCCTTAAGTTTTTTCTGTGTTCTTGTTGATTTGTGTGTTTATTGTTATTTGCAGACCAGAAGAGCTTCGCGTCCCATTTGAGAGATTTGGGCTTGTAAGGGATGTATATATTCCAAAGGATTATTACACAGGGTATTAATTCAGTTATTGCGTAATCCATTGCTTCATTTTTCTCATGATTTCATTGGCAATTTCGATTCATTATCTGATGCTTCTTTGTAGTAGTTTTTTATACAAAAAGGTTGTTTTACTCCAGGAAGAGAGGTTCAAAGGATACAAACTACACATGCATGATTTAGGTTTGCACTTCACCTAAGTTCAACCAGCTACTTACTAGCTTTGGTTGAAGTTATGCCATTTAAGCTCAAGCTTGGTCTATAGGCTAAGGGATGGACTATTTTGAATTCAATTTATCCTAAGTTTGCTGATTCAAAACGAGACATTGTGTTTGCTGTGGTGTGTTAATATTTATTACTTCGTTTTGCATTTCAAACTGTCTTTCCTAGTAGCCTGTTTTCATCAAGTTTTTGATGTTTTATCTCTTTAATAATTATCATAACTGAATCCTACTTAACTTAAGCCTTAATTCTTGCTTTCAAGAAATCAAGCTTGAAACTAATCATGGGGAAAATAGTATTTTACTGGTTGATGGATTGGAGCTTAACAAGCTGAGAGTGAATGTTTACTTTCTGGATTTATAATTTCCGCCAGATGTCTACATTTGATTGATGTTACATGCAAGTAAAGTTGTTTGCAGTGGACAGTTTGCTTAGAATATGTTTTCTGTTGGTTCCATGTTATTAATTTTCATCTTAGTTTTCAGTTACGTTATGAATTATTTGATGAAAAAAGAATTACATTTGGGTTACATTTGAAACAACAATTGAGGCATTCATCTTTTTAGCTCTTCACAGCAAGTTAAACTTTGAACTGGTTTGTCAGGGGGGATGTTGTTGGTTTGAAGTTAAAATCAAGACTAAGCCCCACAATTGATGAAGGCCTACTGAATATCACTCCCTAACCTATTGGTCTCAAGAGTAATGTTCAAAAGAGGATTGTTCCTTTATGAAGCAAAAATTTGTGAAGAATGTTCCTTTATGAAGAGAAAACTTATAATTACACTATCACTAGAAGTTTTGAAGAGGATGAAGATTGTTTCTTGGCCAATCAAAGGCAAGTTGAGGAGATTTTAAGTATGGAAATGTAGATTTCAAGTCGTCTTTTATTTTCAAGGATGTGAAGAATTTTCAAGTCACTTGCCTCTTTTGAAGTTGCCTTTCATACTTGACTATTAAAGGAAAAGGTCAGCGACTAAGCCTACCTTATGCAAATTTTATGTCGACACATGTAATTACTGGGAGCTAAAATGTTGAGGTGCAGATAGGTAATTGTATTATCACAAAATCTAGGCAAGCTAATCTTTGTAATGTGGCCATTTTCTGATGATATATTGTTCAACCTAACGTTCATACTTCATTGATACTTGTCTGTGTCTTATATGTAGAGAACCTCGAGGATTTGCATTTGTGCAGTTTGTGGATCCATATGATGCTTTGGAGGCGCAGCATAGGATGAATGGTCAGATTGTTGCTGGGAGAGAGATTTCTGTTGTTGTGGCAGCAGAGACTCGAAAAAGGCCTGAGGAGATGCGCTATAGAGCTAGGGTTAGGTAGTCCATTCCCACTCCATTCTCAATGCAACTTTGCTATTTTAGTCTTTAAATTTTCTAGATGTTTGTCTACTACACATATCTCATGTTATATTTTTTATGGTTTGCAGAGGACCATCAGGCTATGGAGGAAGATCAACTTATTATGGTATGATGTCTTTTATTTATTTTTTTGTTTTTTAATTGGTGGTCCCATTTTTATACTAAGTTCACCTGTTTTGCCGACAAATTGAGATTCATGCTCCTTGTCCTTTTCTTTTCTCCACCTGGGATGGGGTGGGTGGCAGGCATGGCCAGAGAAACAACTTTAGTTTGCAAATCTTTCTCAAGTTGGGGGCTTCATTTTAGGTTATAATTTCATAGTTTGGTTTCTCGCATGTCTTGTACATTGATAACTTGAATCCTCAATGATTAAACAGATAGACATGAAGTTGACACTTTTTGATAAAATATATATATTCTTTTTTTTCACTGCCTATAAAAGCTTATACCTGGACAATCTGAATTGAAGTCTGAACTGAAATCCTTGAAATTGTGTGTGAACTTCTTGTAGCAGTGTTTCATGTAATATTAAATTGAGATTTACTGGGATTATATTGGTCCTTGAGTCTTCTGGCTTCTTCGGTTGGCTTCCAACAGATTGATTACTGTTTTGTCCAATATGTTTCAGGACATTCTCGTTCACGCTCTCCTCGACACTATCCAGGTTCTAGGCCTAGATACCGCTCTAGGTAAGCCTTCATCTTTTACAAACTGGAATCATCTTGCCCTTGTCTGAAGCAAGGTTGATGGATATGTATGTTAATTGTGACAGGTCATACTCTCCCGCCCCAAGGCTGCGAGACTACTCTGCATCCCCTATTAGAAGACATGCAGACTATTCAAGATCTCCTAGAGGTCCTCCACCAGATAGAGATGGTGACAACAATCGTAGATCGTATTCTCCAAGATTGTATTCACCAGGTTATGACGATTCCAAACATGTGCGTGAAAATGGCAGTAGGTATGGCAAGTAAGTGAATCTACTTTATTCATCATCTCAGTTTATTTTTTGCTGTATGAGCCTGTGCAACTCATACATTTGGGCTTTTGCAAAGAACCAATTCTTGCTTTTGGCACAGTTAAAATGGACATATAAATATGGTGAAAATTTTAAGAGATAAATCCCATCGTATTTCCCCTGTATGAAATTGTGTTATGGTTTTTCAAGAAGATAAAGATGATATGTCATTCTAAGCATGCAATGTGGGAAGAATCTGCAGATGCATGGGAGGAAAGGTTTGGTTGTCTTAGAGGATCAAAGCTCTGTGGGGGGTTTTGAATGTTCTTTTGTCATCCATGTGTTTGACTAAGATGTCATATATGCTACAGAAAATCTGCTTATGATTACGAGGAAGTGCGAGCCTGGAGACCTTCACCAAGTAGGGCATCAAGATCACCCTCGGGATCTAGATCTAGATCTGCTGACTTGTGAGCCAAGCAAGGCAGACAAGGCAAGTTGAGTGCAAAGATGGCATGTTAAAATATCTTATTGGACAATATTAGTTTGATCAAGTAAGTAATAACATGTTTTTCTTTTTCTTTTCTTATTTTTTTGTTACCTTTTTAATCTGGCAGATGGGGGAAGTTACGGTAGCTTGCTTCAGTTGCTTCCTATGGGCGAATCAGAATGTATTATAGTTTCTCAAGATGCTTCTGAACATCCTTGCTTGTTTTGGTTTCTTCTTTTCTGAACTTCCGACTTTTGTATCTGCAAGTTTTAAAAACTGCAAACAACTCTTATTACTGCAGTCTCGATTTCTATTATCGACGTCCAATTACAATCCCATGTTGTCATACATTTTTTACATTTTTGAACATACCGTAGTCTGCAAATAACAGAAGCATGGGTTTCACTTTGTATCTGCATGGTTCGGATGCTGGAGCCCTTACCGTCAAGGGATAGGTCTCGCAGGTTTTATTGCTAGGCACCTCTTTCTATCAGTTGCCATTGGAGGGGCAGCATGTTGTCTGACCTTCGCCACCTGACCCATGTATGCGATGTTCAGGGAAACCATTATTTATGAACCATTCTCATCCAATTAAGAAACTATGTGGTCTTTCATTATATAATAGGGGATGAGTTGGAGAACTGGGTGAGCAAGGGACATGTAAGAGACATCATTGGCAAAGTTGGCATTGATGGTAGATGATGATATTCCTCTTGCCTAAATCCAATTGTGATTAGATGTCATGGCAAAATGCATTAATTGTTGTTATTAGTGTACACCCACCCGGCCCCCCCCCCAACCGGGGGAGCCTTCCTGGGCCGCAGCCTTCGAAAGGATAAAACAATTACAGCCCCCCATAAGGTTGGTTAACATACTCTGCATGCTAATAAGTTGGATAAACTAATGGGCAAGGGAGATGCACAAGACGCTGAAAGAGCACTGAACCAGAAACGTGCTACGAGTCACTGAACCTTGTGCGTGTGCCAATATGGGAAGCCAGTTAACTTTGTTACAATCATGGGTCACCAGCCTCTCCCAGAAAGAGCATTGTCTTGGATATATTTAAATTGGCCCATTTGAAAAAAAGAAGAAGAAGAAGAAGAAGAAGAAGAAGGAACGTAGTCGAATTCTAACTCGAATTGGTGTTGCATTCTATTAAATTATTATTTGTGCTATAAGATTGCAAGGTGTAAATTGACTTTTTTTTTTTTTTTAATTTCTAGAACGAAACAAAGACCTATTGGGAACCGGACTGGGAACTAGAATCAAAGGGGAGGCAATCCGGTTATGGTTATTCTTCCCAAAATCGAAATGCAACTGTAATTATAGCACGTAGAAACCGATCAGAAATCAGTAGCTCTACAAAAATAAAACATAAAAAGTTAAAAACAATGATTCAATGACTTTTGTTCTCCAAACCCTTTCTTTTTTTCCTCTAAAATTCAACTTATAAATGCCCCCCTTTCCCATTTTGTTTTTCTTTACACTAATTTCTATTTCTTCTCATTGTCTCACGTTCTATCAATGACTATTATGTCTCTAATTTCAACATTTATCTTAGTAATGGAATTTGAATTATTTACTCGTATTCTTACTGTTCAAAAAATTAGTTGTTTATAATCTTAATTTTTTATAGACTAGTTACCGAAAATTTTCAATTCTGGTATTTTCAAATTTTAGCTCTGGTGGACTTCACGTCTATCACCCTCTTTACAATTGTTTAAACTTGAAAGTCAAAATCAACACTTTGATGTTATCTACAACATTAGTTCATGGAATGGAATAGCCATGCACTTCACTAACAACAACCATCTCTCCCACTCCACCGCCACCAAACATTCTCACTGATCCTTCCTTCCTTCCTTCCATTCTTGGTCCAACTTTTCCTCTCTTCTAACAATTTAATTTAATGGCATCCATCCACGATCGTCCAGGTAAACCCTTACTATTTCTGTTTTGTTGTTCCAGCTTGAACAATGACATTTCAAGATTATCTAATGCAACCGGGTGATGACAATCATAGAAGACTCGATCTTGAAGAGGCGGTTTAGAACTTCAAATCATATATACCCTTCACTTTTTCTGCTTCATATGGAAATTTAGTGACGAGTTGCTTGTACTAAGCAGCCTTTTATGTGGTGCAGCTTGAAGATTGGCAAGCAGAAGTTGACGAGAAACAGCAATAAACGAGGCCTTTGCATTGTGCACTCCACGGACCTGTGCTATCATTTCCTCCTTTCTTCCACCTGAAGTGAGTAATTATGGTACAAAATTAATTAAATTTTTAGAGATTAATTCTATGGAGGGGAATTCTTCATTTCCAGGTTTAGGGTCTTCTCGCTGAACTCATAATGGTGGAGGACGAGACCATATGGCTAGAGACAAAAGTTGATCAGCTGAAACTTGGCCTGTGCCAGGAGAGGACACAGATCGAGGAATGGAAATTGAAGAAGCAGCAGCATAGGAAGCTCAGAGGACAATATCATCTACTACCCTGCTCCCCAGAAAACCCAACAATGCTAAAAGAAGATCTCTCAGGAGCGAGAAAAGGAAATTCAGAAGAGCCTCTGTGGATTCCACAGATGAAATGTCAAGCACACTTTTGTGACGGGTATTCTGTACATCCCAATATATTACCTTTTGAAAAAAAAGGTAATGGTGTATAACAAGTGTTATTAAAACTAACCCAACCCTACTTTTGGACAGAAAATAACAGTACACTTTATACCTAGGTCCCACCAGTTACCTTTCAATTTCCCTCACAAGAATATTATTGCATAAAACCACGGTGCACAAATTAGCGTTTCTGCAATGTCTTTCTTGCGTTATTTATTATTTTTTTTTTTATGGTGAGCAGAAGATGAGAAATCAAGGAAGCATACAGAAAGAACACAAAAATAAGACCGTATCGCTTAAGAAAGTTGCATCGAGAAACAGAATAAACTCTCTAAAGAGCTAATTAGATGCCTGGTACATTTCTTGATCTAAAATCAGGCAGCACAGGACAGAGAAGTATCTGCCATTCTTCCAAACCTTAGCCTCTCCTGCACGAATGCAAAAAGCCCAAAGTCCTCGTCCAGCTGTAAAGCATCCATATTCCCTTTCACCCAGAATGTCTCAATCCTTTATCCGTGCAGCACCGTCATGCCAGACTTGGATGGAAGTTGTACCATACGAGAACTTCCAAATAATTAGAAACTCATTGGGTCTATCACTTTTCCCATTTTTCACCAATGGCTGGAAATTTGAGTTTGATTAATTATGGCTTACCTATGGATGCAATGATCATTCAACTTCCTTCTCTTCAGGTTACGTGTTTGTTTTTCATTTGCTTTTGGTTTCAGGGTCGACGTCTGTCAATCATCAATTGCCGGTGATGATTTATGAATACTAAACTCTATATCCCGGCGTCCCCCACACCCCCTGGGGTGCCACAACTAAAGAATAAAAATTAAGAATCAATTTTTAAATTTGAAAATTTTCTAAGAGGAAAAGAATTGGCCTAGCCCATGCAACAAGTCCCTCTTCTGTAGGAAATTGTGACAAACGATGAAAACCAAAAGGCAATATGGAGAATCTCAAGAAAAGTCAACTTCAACAAGGCCGATGCAAAGGTCCAATGGAATCCAAATTACATTGATATTCAACAGCTGTGAAGTGTGGAGTATACAGAATAATATATTTTTGTTCAACTTCTCATGAAGTCAAATTCTCATCAGTACGAGTCAAAGGTATCAATGGAAAATGCTGTTACAGTCTCACAAAATGTTATCCAACACATTATCAGGTATTTCAACTGTTCTCTTTCTAATCAGTGATAGATTGGATGGTTTTTCACCACAATAAACAACTACGAACTGGAAAAGGGATCAGCTAAGGAAGCCTACAATCTTATTCAACAGATTTAACCCAAATACAGTTTCCTCACAGTTGACTTTTATTGACAGACTTAATGGTTCAGAGCATTTACCTTCAGCAGTAGCAGTAATTAAGCAGAGAATTGAGTTGCTCAGAATTTCACTGCTGAAACGTAAACACAAACCAGATGCATCATCAAGGTTGGCAGCAATTGGTGCATCAATAGATACAAGAAAAAGATTTGCATTGCTAAGCATCCTTAGTGCAAGGCTCTCACAAACCAAGAGAAACTTGTCTCCCATTAGCACATCACGCTTGTCCCTTTTAAGCCCCCCAATGTGGTCAGTGAAGGTGCAACTGGTACCGCCAAAAAGGGAGAAAAAAAAAAGAAAAAAGAAAAAAGAAAAAAGCAAACAATTAAGAATACCACACATAGATGAAAGAGAAAAAATACAAAGATATTTTGAATGGAAAAAATAGATGAAATCCCATTATCATTGGATTAAGACTTATCTGCATCAAAAAATATTCCATTTGAATATGTGTCTTCTGTAATTGCTTCAATTGGAAAAGTTGTGTATATGAAAAGCAACACCTTTTCATGGAAAACATAATACATCTCCTTGATAGTCCAAACAGACCAAAATAATTCTGCCTCTAGCCCCCCCAACATCCCCCACCCCGCCCCCCCCCCCAAAAAAAAAATCTGACAAATCATTATTAAAGGGGGAAATGAAGAAAGACAAAATTTTGAACTCATAATTATGCAAACTCACCTACTTAAATGAACTTTATGAAAAGCAATAAAGGGTTTAAAGTGACCCACCTTCTTACATATTCAAACATTCCTCTAAGGCGAGATTCCTTGTCAATGAAGGATTCAATGTCCATTGGAATTGGTTTGACAAAGTATCCAATGTCAGGCCACAACTTAACAGGTAGCTTTTTGCCACCAGAATACAAGGCCAGCTTCAAAGGCAACAAGTGGTGTTGGAAGCGGACATGGAGAGTTCTTGTTTTTGTCTCGCCCGGCTCAAGAGAGGTGACAATGTCTTCCATGGGAACCAGTGTTGGCACATCGGTCAGAGATGTCACGGAGCTGCAATGTCCAGACAAAAGCCAGTAAAAGGACTTGGTGGCTAAGAGTTGAGTAAGTATCAAGAACGGATTGATGTATAAGGAGACACTAGTCTGAAATCAAGTTCTCAGCCAGAATCCCTAGTTTTGATAGGAATGGGGAAAGCTGCCTGCTAAAAGTACAGGAAATCAGATATCTATAAATAGAGAGGCTAAAAATCCTCCAATTACACTTGAATTTTGGTTTTCAACCATAGCTTTAAAACTGGACTGGAACAGATGCTTGGACTGGTGAACCATTCATGGGTCTGGTCCAGTTTTATTGTTGAACCAAACCAGGAGTTTAAAAAGGATATTCCCATGCAAAAGGCGTTCACACTACTGCATCTAGGAAGGATTAGATGTTCCCAAGTCACAATAGAGTAAACTTACTATTACAACAAGGCTTGCCCCTTAAACCAAACGAGGAATTAACCCCAAAAAAATGGCTGACCTGGCTAGAGTGACCTCGGCAACTTGATGACACAGCTGGGTTTTGCCAAATTTTTGTATTTCATTTTTTGAAAAAAAAAATTACATTTGTTGAGTAAAAATATATTTGAACAAATATTATTTTATAAATATAACTTCTATTTGCATGATTTAAAATTATTTAAACTATATTTAGTTGGATTTTATTTAATATAGTACTACTAGCTATTAAAAAATAAATAAGAATTAACCCAATGGTTCAATTGCCGAGTCACCAGTTGGACATGTCCTAGCTCTTTGTCTGACTCAAAAACTGGTCTGGGTTTTAGAACTACTTTTTCAACAGACACATGCCATAGTTTGGTCTGGGCAATGCAGTATTCACAGCATTGTTAAAGTAATAAGAAAGGTAAGAAATTTTAGTAAACTCACCCCTCAGTTGAATTGGGAGTTCTATTTGATTCTTCCTCTGCCAAAGTGACTTCCGAAATGGTCTCAGAGCAACAATTCTCAAAGAAAATTTCTATCATCAAAAGTAGAGGAGATATGTTTGAACTTTCAGAAGAGAATGAATAATCCACCTTCAAGCCATGTCCATTTGCTGGATCTAAGAGTCTGTAGGATTTAGGCTTGACCCGGCTTCCAATATCTCTAATGGAGATTCTTGCTGATGATCTATGGATTTGACCTTGTTCTAATGTCCTCAGACTTGACAAACCAGGCTGCTCATCCAACCATGAATCTAGAGCTCTCTTTGACATCAGTTCCTCAAATTCAGTAGAAGAAGACTGAGGAGCTCCATTCTGGTTCTTATGCAAACCAACAGTATCCGAGACATGAATCAGTTGATCTGCAACATCATCATCACCTTCACTTGCAGAACCCATTGCATTACTGCCACCGTTGCCACCTGAAATTGTACTAGAATGCCCAGAGCTGTAGTCAGAATCACTTTCCTCATCCAATGATCCAGATAATGTATCAGAATCAGCAGAACCCTCCCCTATGATATCTGTTCCTTGAGTATCATTTAACAGGCCTGGCTCATCATTAAGCACACTACAGGGTTTTGGAAGAGGTTCATATCCAGGAGCTGCATGAAGAACTATAAGGGACAGAGATCCAGGAAGATAGATCCGATGATTCACCGGTTCTGCTGAAAATTGCTTTACTTGTCCCTGGAACATATTCTTTGCAAGTATGTGTGGGAGGTCCTCATTATGGAGCAGACAATTTGTGCCTTCCTCTGGTGCTTGAAAACCCAGCTTGAATACCAGAAGCTTCTTCAAAAAAAGAGCCCTGTCACGGACATCATAATTCAAATCGCATTCTGCAAGTTCAAGAACAAAGCTGGCTACTTTTCTCAATGTCCCAAAGCCATCATCTTGTGCACCAAAGAGCACCTGTACAACAAGCTCCTCATAGAAAGCATTTTTCTTTTCTAAACCACAAAAATATGATGGGAAAATAAATAGAGTTACCACAAAGTGTAAACAAATTGTAGTTAAGAGTATGAAAAAGAAATGGTGCATACTGATTTATCATGTAATATCTTGCCTGGCAATTTATCCCAAATACATTATTGGACAACTTGGTTGCCTTATACTCTAACCACATTAACGCAATAGATTCTTAGGAAAGTAATGGAAGTTTCTTTCATGTACCTTTGCAGTAGTATTGAGAATCTGAAGCTTTGACTCCAATGCTTCAAAAGTAAAGCTCCAAGCAAGATAGCTGAGCACAGTGGGTAACATCCTTGGGATCATCTCCCCTAGATTACAGTACTCCCCCATCATCCAGATTATTATTGCACGGGCTATAGGAACCTTGATTGAATCCAAGCTACGAACCAACTGCATCACAACCTTTGCAAATGGAAAAAGAGTGTATCAAATGCAACCACAAGTGTCCAACCAATAAATACAGGACCAATGTTTTAAATGAATGACTATAGTAACATCAAGTACTTGTAATATGCAATAACTATAGGTTGAAGTTCATACTAACCCATAATACTGCCAGAGCATTTTGCATGTAGCCAGTGACTCAGAAACGTTTACCATGAATTTGCCAAAATTGATACAAGGAGAAGAAATTTTGAGTAAATAAGCGGAGTAAATAGGGCCTTTCAGTTGGAATAATTAGCAGGCAAGAATTTGGGCATAATAAACAGTGGACAGGGATGCAAAAAGGCATTTATCAACATCATGGATATGGCATTAGTAATTGTACCGACATATTCATGCTTCTTCTACACTTATTCTTTCCATCAAATTAAATTGATAAACTATTAAACTTTTCATCTTATGGCAGAAGAACCTTGACCTAAGTTCTATCCAAATTTTGGTTCACATAACCGGGTTCTGATTTCAAAATTTTACATGATTCTCACATCCAAGTTATCAAAATATCCCCAACATTTGAACCACGATAAGAAACAAGAGACCAGCAGAAACACATACAGAAAATTAGGAAGAGCATATGAGAACAGAGTATACCTTTTCATGACTGGGAGGATCCTGCTTTACAATTGTTTTCATTGACATTATTGCTTGAACTAGAACACCTCCTCCATACTCAGAGTCACTGTTAAAAAATTCTGCAAAGAATACCACATTCAGCAACTTGGTTTTCCTTTTCTACTAAAAAGATAAGATGCAACTGAAAACAGACCTTGTCGGATCAGAGATAACAACCCTTCCAAGCATGTATTAGCCATTTTGGGAAGTCTCTGCGCACATAAACCAATAGCAGCAACAGTATCGGCTGCAAATCTCCTGTCTGGATCTCTAATATAATCCTAGTAGTAAACTAAAAGATAAGCGTAAATTCATGTACTTAGATACTGGGTCCATAGAGGTGATGTGAAAAACAATACCCAAAAGAGTAGCAGAGAGAGAGAGAGAGAGAGAGGATTGGGACACAAAACAGAAAAGACAATTAAACAATCAAACAAATGTGCCTAATATATGTGCTCACTTTATTCTGCCTAGAGGCAAATATGAATCACTTTGTTCCAAAATTGACACTGTTTGTCATTTCAACATCACAATTTTGGAGTGACAATGAGGTGTTCCTTTTTTTTTTTTTTTTAAGGTTGAGAGCAAATAAGTCAACACAATTCCAAGTTTTTACACTAACAAAACCATCATTATACTGTTCTTAACGTTCTCCAATATTTTAGAAGCATTTCAATCAATACCAATTGAAATATTTCTATCTGGTATGATATACCTTCAACTAGCTTGACTCAAGGCTTTTTCTACAAAAGCTTAGACCCAAATTGGTTCTATTTTACTGCCACTTTTATTGGGCACCTTGCATTATTTAAAACTGCCTCATTGGCCAAAAAAAAAAAAAACCAAAACACCAACATCAGCCCCCGTAGCTAAACTGCATAGCATGCCAATTGACGAGAGCCCAATGTGCCATCCATTTTCATTCAAATGAGAAGGCAACAAAAAAGGAAGTCATCAGCATGATGTTTTAAGGTGAAGCAACATTAAATTCAAAAGGCATGACTAGCAATACTGATTGTCATTATGTTGTATGGGAAAATTCCTACTAAAAGGAACCTATGAAATAGACATAGGAAGTTAGTATAGCAGTACCTGGAACTCTTTGAAGATAAATGAAATTGATGAATCTGTGGCAATACAACAAAGGATCTCAAGCTTCAAGGATTTTATCCGATATGAATCTGAAGAAACTATGAAGAAGTCATCAAAATGGGAGGAAAAAAGAGAAGGCATTGCTTTAGCAAGTACTTGAATGTTGCAAAGGACCTGCAGAGGTAAATAGATAAATTTGAAAACCCATAAGCTTTTATCTCCTCCTTCGAATAGTAGTTGCAGATCCAAAAAATATTCTTTAATGATTTTCTTTTGAATGGATACTATTTTCTTTGAAAATTCAACACTATTATTTTCAATTCAAATAATCAACTGATTTCCAAACAGACAACCACCAAGGCATCAGCTTGAAGGTCCTCCATCAGGAACTCATTCACATATCGTGTATCAGCTCCTTGACATGATGACTACTTGAGTGTTTCATAAGGCAAGAAGCAGCAAAATTTGCATTAAAGGTAATATTACCTTCTCTAAGTATACATAGTACCTATACAATATATCAAAAGGTCAAAAAATATTGTTATTGTCATATATATCAAACTGAACAATAAGAAATGTAACATACCACATATTGTGAAGCACTTGATGATCTCATCAAAAAAAGAAGGGGCTTAACAATTCTCTTGAGATCTTCCATTGGTCCCATGATCCAGTGTACACCAGCTGCAGCTAGCACTACAGCACTGTTGTTGCTCCATAGCAATGGAGATGTACACTGAAGTAGGATCTTCACGTCACTGTTAATTTTGCCAGACACAAATCTTTCACTGCTGAATTCAGCAGAAATCTTCTTATTACAACTTGAGCGTAACAAATATTCATCAGGGCTTTCAATATAACACCTAGAGACCATGCTGGCCAATTCAATGTCATATTTTCCACTCATGTCACTTAAGTTATCTTCCAATGCACAGTTGATATCTGAACCATCCGCTTCAGAATGAGAGCTTTCTTTCCCATGTAAGGAGAACATTATGGATTCTTTTGCTAAACCATGCCTTGCTATTACGTAACGCAGAAGCATACTGATTAAGACTATCTGACCCCACTCTTCTACATCAGGAAGGACCTCACATAACCTTCTGTAATTTTTTCCAATTAAAGAGTAATTGGTTGGACAAATAGAAATAAATGCAGCAGCAGCAGCTCCAACTACTCCAGGCGAATGGTCACCTAACAATATTCCAACAGTCTGCAAAGAAGAACAGCTAGTAAATCTCCCAGAATGACTGATATTAATACTCATCATATCCAAAGGTATGCATCAGTACATCAACTCTGAAAGTTGTGACGAGTAAGATATGCATATCATGGAATCCTACTTTATAAACCAAGTAAAATAAAAAAAAAAAACACCTATTTTGCAAAGTATTAAAATGAAGGAACAAAAACTAAGTAATCCAAATGAAAACATAGGAAGCAGCAAAATTTTCATCCCCATACAAGTTGCCAAACCAAGATGGCACATGCACTTGACCAATTACAGGGGGATTCAGAACACTAAACTTATTCATGCAACTCCAATGATTCATGTTTCTGTGCAAAGACATAGCAGGCACATCTTTAAATAAGGAGAAGAATCAGTTATTTGTTTATCTATTATCTATTCTATGCAGGGGAGTAAATATTTTACATCATAAATTATAAGAGAAAAATATCTCGTCCAATACAGAACCATTCACATATCTTCCAGGACCAAGGAAAAAAGTTTAATCATTAAATTCATAAACTAGAAAGGCAAACAAGTTTCAAAATGGTGCCTGCAAATAATTGACCAAACCTCAATGATTGTTGAGGAATTTTCCTCTAAAGGCAAATCATTCAACTTGGGAAGAGCATTGGCAGCGCATTTTCTGACATAAACAGACGGATCTCTAGCACACTTGCCCACTGCCACAAGAACAAGAGGTGCAATTACATGCAGTCGGATTCCTGCCATGGTTCGAAGTGCCCATGCCCTTACCAAGGGGTTTGGATCTCCCAAGTCCTTCTGGAAGGAATTGATTGATAGCAATGCCTCATTCGGACGCCTTAAATAGAGAATAAAAAAAGATGGATATTAGTAATACCAAACTCTTCCTTATGCCTCACATGATGTGATAAACCAACCTAAAAACCAAGTTTGACATGTAACATAAAATGCAAAAGGTACAAAAAGAGTTATGTAGCTTGAACTCCACATTAGACAACTGCAATCCTAGAAATTGTGGACCATTCAATGTTATCTGTACTTAAATGCATTCAACAGGAAATCACATATGCATTTTTATTACAACATAGTCCTGATACTTTAGTGGCAGACAGCCAAAAGAAATTCCTCTTCTGTTTTATTTTACCTCACGCTACCATGGTTTATGCAGAGTAGGATGCTTATGCAATACCACATTCAACTGTGCGAAGCATATTTTAGCACAACATTTGATCTCACAACATATTCTTGCCATAAATGCTCAATGTTCTAATCCTTGTGGAAGAATTATTTCATTGTTTGTGTATTAGATCTCTTACATACTTTTCAGCATAATGCAGGAGGTAGACGTAAACCAGCTTCTTTACTTCCAATGACTGTGATGCCACATTTTTCACCACCTGCAAGTCCCTTGATCAAAGTGGAGAAAATAAATAAATAAATAAATAAAAGCAAACACAGCCAAATAAGGAACATGAAATAAAGTCATGAAATCATGGAATATTATCAAAAAAATATATCAAAAAAGTATCAAGATGATCCAAAATTCATTCTTATGGAAGAACCCTCCTTTACTCAATCAACACAAATTGACACAGTCCCGGCCCGGCGTCAGAACTTACTCTATCATATAGCAAACCCAGAAGATATTTTATAAACAGAATTCAATTTTTCAATAAAATATATTCAAGATTCTTTGGGCTGTTTGCTTGGAATATTTAGTTTAAGCTCATCTCAGCTTCTCTCCTGTTATTGAAGACATTCAAAATGTGATTGAATCTTGTAAAGTACGATAAAACGGACCTGAGGGAAGAAATTGGAGACGTCAAAGCCCTGAGCGATGAGAGCGAGGAGGCGCTTGAGAGCCTCACATTTCTCGGAGTCGAACTTGCTATCGAGCAAAGGCGCGATATTAACGTCCTCGGGGTCGTCGTACAAGTGGGCGTCGGTGCCGATCCGGAACATGATCGTCGACGCCTTGCTCAGCGTCTCCGCCGTCGCGCCGAATTGAGGGAACATTGTTTTTCTCTATCTATCTAGATGATGACTTTAGAAAATATGTACTGAAAAAGAGAGAGCGAGCCTGTACAGTTTTTGGTGATTAGCAGAGATGGAAGAGATGAAGAAGCAGTTGAATAGACCGTGTACGGACTGAGAGATCCGAAATGGACCGGTCCAATTTTTCAGCAGATCACTGGACCAGGGCCCCAGAAGTCACTGAGAGCCCCCCGCCGCTAAGCTAAGTACTCCGTTTTAGTTTCTCTTGAAGCCGATTGATTCTACGCTCTAATAAATGAATTTTACGGATATTTTAAAAAATAATAAAACAATGAGAAATTTTATATTTAAAATACCTTATTTTACACCGCGTAGTAATAATTTATACTTCATAAAATCTCAAAAAATGATTTATAATTTATATTTTTAGGTATAACAATCAAACTAAGTGAAAACTAACAAAAATAAGTGAAAAAAAAATTCTACCCCTTTTTATAAAACCAATATTTTACTAAATGATCAAATGCTTTAAGGTATATTGAGACAAATAAATAATAGGTTTTTCTTGGGTGAAAAAGAAAACATTTTGTATGGGTACAGAAAGGCTAAAATATTGTCATGTGTTATTTTCACCTATTGTAAAAGGTAAAAAAATTAAAGAAAAGAAATGATTTATTTTTTGTTATAAAAAGAGAAATGTTTATTGAAGTTAGACTTAAAGTTTAATTACACACAAATTGCAATTAGTCTTAAGAAGGAAAAGGAAAAGTTGAAAAGGAAATAATAAACAAATAAACTTACTTTTTATTGACATGTTGGATCATTTTTATTTTAAATGAAATACATAAATTTTTTTCCTAAACTATCATATTTTATTAGGTGTGGCTTAGGTTTAGGTTTCAACCTAGATAAAAAGCATGAATAAAAGTAGAGAGTTACATGCCTATCAATGCTAAGGCTATCCTTCAATTCCAAGTAACTTATTGTCCAAGTGTACCTTTAAAATCATTTATGTAATTTGGCAACTATTTTTTCTTCTTTCCTTTTAAGTTTTACCTTTTCTTTATTTTTTATCCTGCCTTCATGAATGAAATGTCAAAGTTCCCATTAGTTTTTGAGATTTGTTTAAAGGGAAAATACAACAATTTTCATAATGGATAATAAAAAGAGAAATGAAAAACCTTAGTAAAATAACAATTGTTTTGCTTCATTTATTATTGTTTATTGCAAACAAGGTTACTTCAAATACGACAATCAAAATCCTTACTTTCTTCTTGTGCTTTTTCTTTTTTCTTACACTTTTTTGTCAACCAAATAAGGTCTAATGTTGTTGTTAATTAATAAATGTTTACAACGAATACTCTTCATCTGACATTTTATATTATTATTAATTTAATGTTCTGATTTAATAAGATATGTCTAAGCATCTTTTGTGATATAAGTCAAATTTTCAATTTAAATATCAAGAATAAACTTATTAAAGAGATGTAAAAAGCACGTATCTTTATTGTAATTCTTATTAAGGAAATTGATTTCAAGAACCAAAAGTTATTAGAAATGGAGAAAAAAAGTACAATAAGTTTTTACAACAATAAATGTGACAATGATAGAGAATGCTAGGTTAAGAAAGATAAATCTTAAAGGTATTTCAAATATTATACCCTTCTACTACAAAATCATTAATATTGATTTAATCATATATTGTAACAAAATTTAAAAATGACTATTCTCATTAACAAAAAAATACACCATGGACTTATGACAACGTGGGTGGCATACATATGTACATATGTTAGTATTTAAATTTAGAGAAAAATAACTAATGAATGATTCATGTGTGTTTGTAAATTGTTGTATCCTTGCAATCTTATCCTTATAGTAAAAACTCTTATAAAGATGAATGTACGCAAACACAAAACTTTTAAGGCTGAATGTGATAGGAAAATAATTAAAATTTTCTTATGAGATATGATGTAATACTTCAAAGTCAACCATTTATGAGATGTAGAGAAAAGAATGCTTATTAGTGTATATCTTGGTAAGGATGCTAAGTTGAGGAGTATAGTTTAGATTAAGACTTAGAATACATCATGAATTATAAAAGAATTGTTGAAAAAATTAAAACATAGTGACATAGTGTGCAACTATGTCAAAAAGCTTAGTTTTTTAATACTTGTCATTTACAATATGTTAGATGAGGATAAGTTCTTCAATTTCATGTGAGGGCTTCAACCTTAACCACAAATTAAACGAAGGAAGTAGGGTGTGAAGGATATGCCCCTCGCAATTGTTGATGTTATGACTTGAGTGATTTGCAAATTAACACTTTTGATTCCTTTAATGGTAAATAACTTAGATAAGGATAAAAGAAAAAAAGAAATTCTTAAAAATGTAAGCAAAAGAAAAACAACAAAAGAAAAAACAAAACTATTATTCCAAATTAAGGTAAAAGTAAAACATAATTTGATTATTTTGTTTGTAATATCCACATAAGGAAAAGAAATATATATATAAAAGGAAAGTGAGTGTCTTTGTGGCTAAAAGTGGTGGTAGTAACATTAGTTTAGATGATGATAACACTTCTTGAGTCAATCTTGTACAATTAATTAATGTTAGGCATGCAAAACATCTCTTATAATTTGACCTGATTTATGTTAAAGTTGAGCTAAGTAAGCAAAGTGGCAAGTGTAAAAGACTTCTAAATTCATTTGGCAAGGATTATTCACTAAGAATAACCCTTTTAGCTATCATGAAAATGACTGAGAAATATATATATGATATATTTTGATTACAAATATTTCAATCAATTTAATTACATTTTTTTAATTTTCCCTATTTTTAAAATTTTTATTTTTGTAAAAAATAAAAAAATTAAATTATTAATATGACTTTCATTGACACGACTCTCATGTCTTTATTTTTTTCAAATGTTAAATTTGATGGAGGCAAAGTTCCACTTTTTCATGACAAAGGATTCCACTAAGCCTAAGTTTTAATTTTAATTACAAAAATAATCAAAACATATCATTGCCATGTAAGTAAAGCATTATTAGTCAAGGTACATATCTAATTTTTTTTCAAAAAATAAAGAAAGAAGAAAAAAAACCTTACATAAATAATAAACAATAAACAATTATGTAGAGAAAATTTTTTTAATAATTTACATGCTAAATTTGAATAAAAGAATTAATAATTGTTTTTTCAATAGTCTTAGTCCTTATTATCACGGGTCTTCAACCCTTAACATTGTCTAATTGCATAATTATCTTAAGGATTAAAAAATTCAAGCCCTTATCCAAGTAGTTTCAGAGTCAATATCTATAACATTATTAGACAACTTAGGTTAAATAAAGTTAAATTACCTATAGTTTCAAGCTAAACCCAGTCTTATAGGTCTAGTTCTTGAATTTTATAATAAATTAGCAATCTATTAATGTGATGGGTCACATTACTTATGTTTGGGCCTTCACTTTAAATCTAAACTCAACCTTGTTTTGGAAGGACAATTATACCTCACTTTCTTATGCTAGTTAGCATTATCCTATAAGCACAACCATGTTTTGTTATATAAGGTCATTTGTACTTTTGTCTCTTATGTCTTCCCTAACATACATGCTTATATAGTACTTAAGCACACTCCTTTAACAACCACCTTTCTCTACTCAAAATCCTTAATCTCTAAGTCCTTTTTTAAATCCACATAGTGAAACCCTTTTTTATGAAATTTCCTAGTAAAACTTTAACTACTATTAGTACCATTAAGTTACCAATCTTAACTTATTAATTTCTGTCATTTTATTTTTTACAACATTCGTGATATGGACTATGTCCTACTTAGGTTTTTTGCCTTTTATCTTACATTGTCCTTGTTGTTCCCTATCTTTGTCCTAACTTACCTTAATACAAGCCTAATTTTATGACTATGTCTTCCACATTAAAAACAAATGACATGGATTACTTTGTAGTCAATCCTTCACATTTTCCCTTAGTTTATATCAGATGACTAATGACATATTTAAATTAATTTCTATAGGAATCCTAATATAATTCCCTTTTGAAACACCCTTAATGGTCTTATCAACCTTTTAAATTTACTTAACTCTATTCCCTAGCTTCCATAAGGCTTGGAACTTTAATATTTTATTGATAGATAACTATAAGCTGACCAATACGTGCATTTTTGGATTTAAGTCTAGCTCATCATTAAGTATTGACCAACTATTACTTATAGACTTTTATGAACTATATAGTCTTCTATATACAAGTGTTAATTATACTTAACATTAAGAATACATATCTATATGAAGTTTTGTGTCACAAAATGTCTCCATAATCACCTAAAATGCCCATTTTAATGATCAATAACTAAACCATACCATTTTAAACTTTCTTGTTAAACTTTTTTATTGTTCTTTTTCAATTGATTTGCTTTCTTAAATGATTGTAAAATATTACATGACTTTAGTTTTTCTATTTCCAAATTTGTAAGAACTAATAAAAGGACTAGAATTAACTAAATTAGTTATCTCTTTAAGTAAAAATAATTTAAGACCAAATTATTCTTTAAAGCTTAAATATACATAACCTTATAATAGGTAACCCAATCTCAAATTCTAAAATTGTGGACTAAATTATATGTCTCTTAACATTTTATCAAATTTTAATCAAAATAGATATTAATATAAGTATTAAGTTAAACATTTTAGAAAGATAATGAAAAGAAAGATCAAGTTAAACTTAGCTTACTTAATATATTTATTAACTTCCTTATCTCCATAATTGTACAATACATATTTGTGTGCTTATTTTAAAGAAAAAATATCCAAAGTAAAAGTTTTGCCTTTTATTTTCCTTTCATTATTTATTATATGACCTTTATTCAAAATGATAAGTGCTTGTTCTTTTATTACAACGTCAAATTGTTTATTATACCCTAGAAATTAAGTTTTCACTCCATCATGTATATATCTTAAGCAAAACACCAAACATGTTTTAATTAAATACCATTTTATGATTAAACCTTTAAGATAACTTTTATTTTGTATATATGATTTTAATTTGTCTAAAAAACTTCTTAAAACTAAGATGTAATTCTCGTTATTAATCTTCTATTAGCTTGTAAAAATTTTTAACTTTTATATAATTTTTATACATTGCCATAATCTGTTAGATATCTTACATCTATAAAAGTGTCATTTAGGAGTCATTCAATATCATTATGCATGTCAACTTTAAATTCATCTTTTATTACACTATTTGATAAAAGCCCTTTACCATTAAAAATCCATTTTTTATATCTAAACATAAAGTCCATAATAATTAAGTGTTCATATATGACATTCCTATATTTTTTACAAGGAAAAAAGATTTCGTTTCACTTAACAAACCTAGAAAAAGGCTTATTCAATAGCTTATTAACCCCATCTAAATACTTATTATTTATTCTATCAAAATGCATATAATTTTTATTGTTCATTATTGATTAATTTAACAAAATTAATATAATTAGATATATGGTTACTTTTCCTTTCAAATACAAATAAAAAATTCATGTATATAATATAGATTATCATTATAGCTTTTAAAAGTAAATAAATGTTATAAGTATATTTTATTTAAGTTTATTTATAAAAAAATTATTTTGAAAAAGCAAAGAAATGCTATAAGTCATTACAAACACTGAATAATAAAAGGATAAAACTAACAACAAATTATGCAAAATAAAACAAACATAATTATGAAAAAATCAACACACATATATAAGTACTAATTAACATGGGTAAAAAGGGGGGTTTATCAATATATATCATGCAACAATAAACTTTGACTATAAAGCATTACTTAGATTAAAATTGAAAATAGTTTAAAAGAAACCAATGACATTAAAACAATAAAAAGAGGTCAAAAAGATTTTTATGACCAATATTGAACAAAGTAGTAAATCTACTTCAATTTAGGTCCAATGTACTTGCTCTTTGGTCATAAGTGTTATTAAATCATTATGCACATGATTATTGTTCATCAAATTTACCTTCACAACCAAATATAAAAGTTAAAGCAATTTCACGTAAGCCTATCAATATCTTTATGACTACTTATTACAAATATATAAAGCTAGGTAAGATACCTAAATAGACAATAATAACAATTTTAAAAACATATAATAGCATCATACACATAAATATTTATGAAAAATCTAACAAGAAACAAATACTAGTATGAGAAATTAATTTCAAAGCATTCAATTACTTTTAATTTTTATAATAAGTTTGGTTTTTCTCAATAAGTGACTAAAACAAAAAGGAGTAGAATTTGTAAAATGTAGACCTTAAATCAAGTAAATGAAATTCCAAGACCAATATAGGGGATTATTGGCTTAAGTAATTCACAACTCTATCTAGTACACCTAATAAAAATATAAACACTAAACAAAAAATTATAAGAATCTACTTATTTTAGCTTTAATAAAAAAATATTAAAAATTAACTTTCTTTTAAAAAAGATAATAGTAATACCTCTAAACAATTAAGCTCAATCATTTCAAATTTACATAACCATATTCATAATGACCCTCGTTAAAATGTCATTAATCAGTAGTAGAAAATAAACAATAAGTTTAACAATGATTACAAAGCAATGTTTAGATTTTATTAGTATAATCAAATTAAGCATCCAATGTTAAAATTTTAGCAAAAATAGCTCATAAGTAATTAATCATCCTCAAGAATCTTTGTGCTCCCAACTCTCATAACAAAACTACAAAAAATTGTATAGAAAAAAAAGAAAAATAAAAATTAAAGAAAAAACCATAATATAGCTAATACCATCAATATAGATACAGAAGATTATATAACTTAATGAGAATGTATAAGAAAACCAAAAAAGAGATTAAGAATAGGAAAATCGGAAGAACTTGATAAAGAAGATAGACGGAGATGAAACCTTGGCATGTAGCAGTGAAATGTACAATTCATCAAGCAATGAAAGCAAAATTGAAACAAAGAAAAATTCAATTCAAGCATCAATGAAATCAAACGTGGAGCAAATGGAACCTTAAAATTTAAAATCTAAAAATCATTTTCATACTTAACCATCAAATTTGCATACTTAAAAAAAAAAAAACCTTAAAATTTGTGGTCAAGTATCAAAAGAACCCTTAAATCTAGAAACTCTTTCAAACAATTAAAATAGAAGCCATAAACTAGTGAAGATGCATACAACCAACAAATTTGCCGATGAGAACCTTTGATGAAGACTTGGCGAAATTGCAAAGAGAGATTGAGTGATGGAAATAATGATGAGAGGTTTAGTTTGACACGGAGAAAGAAGGATAAAGTTTCTAAATTATCTATTATTATTTGATTCATAAGTAATCAAAACCCAAAACAATCTAAATATTATTTGATTCATAAGTAATTTCATTCAAAATGACTTGAACCCAAAATAATTTGATTCAAATTCGATTTAGTGAAGTTTCAAACATGCAATAATTAAGCATAAAAATTTGGTGTAGGGTGGCTAACATATATAGACATTCACATGACAACTATTCTATCAAAAGGAGGGAGAATCCATGTGATTCCATAGAAAAAGTAATTAAAATCAGCATGTGACGGCTTGCGGGTGCAACGACGTGTCAAAGGTAGCGTTCGCCATGCTGGTAGCTGTATGAACATGTGTGTGTACGGGGGAGGTGAAATGGCAAAAGGAAACTGCGGGAGGCTGGGCAGATTCACCAGAGATTGGTGTTTTTTTAAAGCAAATCGTCATTTCAGCTTATTCCCCCCCTTAACAGCATGTTTATTTTGGCAACTTCCGCCGTAACAAAAACAAAAAAATAAATAATAATTATTATAATAATAAAAGCATTTTGGCTAGCGAATGTCTCAAAACATTTCGTTAACGAATAGTACAAGCTTTTTTTTTTTTTCTGACCAAAACAGAATACAGGCCTTTAGCTATTGCCCGGACATTAATGCCATTTTACCGGCTGGTTCGGTCTTGTGGTCAAAAACTTACAAAATATTTCTACGGGGAGGTTTAAGCCACTGGTTGTTGGTTTTGAGAGAGAAAAAGTAGAAAACAGAGAGAGAGAGAGAAAAAAAAAAAGCGACAGAGCAGAGGTTTACGTGTTTCATCAATTCTGTTTCTTTCTTTCCTTCTTTTGCATGAACTTGGTTTCAACATCTTGAGTTTCGTTTTGTGTTCACTTCCGTCTTGATTTTTCCTCTGGATTCTTGTAATTCTGAAAGCAGTTGTTCGTTGGTCTTGATCGCGTAAAATCTCGTTTCTTCCTGTAGATATTTGTATAGATTCTGAAACGCAAGACCATCGCTATACGGTGAGTAATTAGATTTCTTGCAGAATTCACTTTCCTTCATTTCTTTTTGTTGGTTTGTTGAATTCATTTTTAGTTTTGATATTTGAAAACACTCGGAAGAATCTGGATAATTGTAAAAACTTGGAAGAAAAAACTTTTTGGAGCCAGAATTGAAATCTCTACATCAAAACAGAAAAATTACTTCTTCTTTTTTTCTTTTTTATGTTTATTTCTTTTTGACGAATTCGGATGTGGTTCGTTTTCTGTTAGTTTATGAATAGAAATCCTCTCCCTCTCTCTCTCTCTGTTTTTTTTTTTTCTTTGCGTTGATACAATCGATTCCGGATTTGGCTTTTCTGAAGATTCGAATTATGTATGAGTTCCTTTTTTTTTTTTTTTTGGTGTAGCTAAACCCAAGTCTAGATTTTAAAACCAGCATCTTGTGTTCTATTTGGTATAATTTCGTTCCTTGCAAGCAATTGCTAGCTGCCTCTAATTGTCTGATTGGGTATAGTTGATGTCTCTGGATGTTGTTGAAAGTTTTATCTGTTAGTGACTTGATCTGGTGGCTCTCGTTTGTTTCAATTGTTAAGTTGGTGATATTTGACTTCCAGGAACCTTGCATTTTTGTAAATCTTGCTCGAAAGAATATAATTTAGGCCTAATCTGGAGCATTTCAGTGGTTTTTTTTTGTAAATTAGCTATTTCGATTGTCTCAATCATCATCTCTCATTTGATCTGTCCAAAGAAAATGCTAATTTTCAAATCACATTAGCAGAGTGGCTTAATCTCCAGTTTTGGTTTAATTATAGGACCATATTGCTCCTTTCTTGGTCTGTACAGTTATATTGCACTTATACATGCCTAATTTGGTTGTTTCTTGTATGGATTTGATGACAGTGAAGTAAATTGAGTTGACACTAGTTGTTGGATGACTTGTTATGTCATGCATGATTAAGATATGGTTCTGAGGAAGAGTAAATATTATGGATTCAATGGCTTCCAAATCCCATCGTTCCCAAGGGCTCCCAGGTCAGCTAGAGTAAGTATCATATGAAATTTGAAGTTTTCTGTGCTTTCCAGTTTTTGTCCATGTTGCTTTCTTTAAAGCCTAACTTGTCAGAACTTGTGATTCCAGGGAAGGGGCCTGCACAAACAGAAAATTGAGGATAATCACATCTATGCAATTGAGTTACTTGCTTCTTTAGCAGCAAAGCTTTTGCAGGAGAGTGAAAGTTCTTCTGCATGTAGTAATGCATCTGAAGCAGATGAGCAGCCTGCTGTCAGTAATGATTTTATTAAGCAAGAGCCAGATCAAGATAATATACTCAAAACAGAGCGTTTTGACCAGGGAAGCTGTGAAGAAAGTGTATATATCCCTGGTTTTCCTTCACAAAATATCAACGAAAAGTGTGTTTTAAAGGAATCCCCAAGTGCTGCCGGTGATTTTATGCTGGAGCCTTCTTTATTAGTCACCAACTCTGATTCCTCGGATAAAGTCTGTCATGATGTAAAGTCCATAGTTGAGAGAGGCTCTCCTGATCTTGGAGTTGGTCATGTAGATAGTGCATTTAGTAGACAGAAGGGGGATGATGGACTGATGGCCCTGGGTTTGACTAATAATAGTAGCTGCAGTTCAAAGGATCCTGTGGAATTGTGTATCAAATTTCCTGCCTTGAACAATCTGGCCAATAACTTTGGTACTTCATCTTGCAGGGACCCTGTTAGACATAAGAATGATCCTAACTTAGGTGGTAGAGATGATGATGAAAAATTTTCTAGTTGTAATAAATTGATGGCCAAAACAATGTCTTTTAGGCCTCCATCACTAATTGGTGACCAAAGAATAAGGAAGTTACTGACATCCAAATGTTGGAAAAAGGCTCCAAAACTGAAGGATTGTGAACTTCCCAGAGTTTGTAAGCATTTTGTTTGTCTGCACAATATCTTTGCATCTAGAGTATATCTCCATTCATATGTTTGCCATTTGGCTGTTCTGACATTCAAGTTTATGGTTTGGCAGCAGTAGATGGGAGGATAAAGCCTCCTTATCACAAGAGGAAATGCAGTTACAATCATGAAAGATATCAACATGAACCTCTTTATAAGAGGAGAAAGTTTTCTGACTGTAGCCTAATTGTGACTTCTGATGGGGGTTTCAGTAGTGAAAGTGTCTGTAATTCACCTGAAAACAGCACAAATGGAGAGCAGAATGGTTCACTTGCAATGTTTGATGGAGGTATTCTAGCTTTATATGCTACCAATGTGACTCCTGAGGTTTGTGCTGTCTGTTGCTTCTTCTCTGCTAAATAGTTGTGTTCATATATGCAGCAAATGGGGTTTCAGTTTCGGTTATAGGTCATCAATCCTCTTTCCACAAAACGAATTCTCATGGTACTAGAGCTGCTGTTGAATTTGTAGATCATGGCTGTATGATTTCCGTTTGGTTTTTCTCAGGATTCTTATATATAATTAATTCTTTTCACAGTAAGGTTCAGTATCGAGTCCTTCAGGGTACCTGAGCTTTTTATTGAGGTTCCAGAAACTGCTACTGTTGGATCTCTTAAGGTATATTCCTGATTCTTCTCTTTTCTTTTGGTAAACATTGGCTGTCATACAACATCATAGGTGGTAGCATTCTTACATGTCTGATTTATTTCCTCTCTAGTGGTTCCATTTTCACATGTTTCTAGCAAATATCAGTGCTTATCAAGTACATATGGATTGGCAATATTAGGATCTTTGTTTACCTAACTATCTCTTTGATTTGGCAGTAAATAATAACTGATGTTTAAATGTAGTAATTTGGTCATTGGTTTTATTGTCCTTTTACATTAGCATTATTGTGGTAGTTGCCACCCAACTGTTGGTGATTGCTGATTCATCTCTTTGTTTTGTTTTATGTTGTTATATGACTTTCCATAGAGGACGGTCATGGAGGCCATGACTGCTATACTTGGAGGTGGTTTACGTGTTGGGATGCTCTTTCATGGCAAGAAGATTCAAGATGACGAGAAAACCCTGTTGCAAAACGGTATCACTTCTGAGGAAAATCTTAATACTCTGGGTTTCACATTGGAGCCCAGTCTTTTGCAAGCTTCTCCTCTTGCATGCACTGAAGATCCTCCTGCCCAACCACCATCTAACACTTCTCAACCCATACCAAGGTAATTCAGAAACTACTTTTGACTTGGGCTTTTCTGAAAGTTGGATTTTCGTTCATCCTATAAATTTGCAGCTTTTAAGAGAGAATTCTGGAGAGTCCTTTAATCATCACCTGTAGGACATGTGTTGCTGTTTGATTCTGATGTTGATGTTGGCCTTTGCTTTCTTATCACTTGTAGTTTGTATTGTATATTTAATGTTGAAATTACAATACTATCTATCTTCATTCAAATGGTTATTAGTCACAGTGACACTCAGATCTATTTTACTCTCTCTGCAGATCACCAGTCCCTCCTGTTTTGGATTCAGGATTTTCTGACACGTTACCTCACTTTCCTTCAGTGACTAATTCAGGAAGAAATATTGAAAATAATCATGAATCAGTTTCCTCTCTTGCTGAAATGTTACCTGACATAACAACACCAGAAGCTAAGGCTCTGGTTTCAGTGTCACCAGTGAGAGCTGAGGCACTTTCAATAGTTCCCGTAAGCCAGAAACCTAGGCGATCTGAATTTGTACAGCGAAGAACTAGGAGACCATTCTCTGTATCAGAAGTAGAAGCACTAGTGCATGCAGTTGAGGAGCTCGGAACCGGAAGGTATGGTGCACTAATGTTATTTACTGCTTGTTTCATCAGTATATTATGTGTCTTGTGCATCTGTTCATCCAGACTTAGTATGGTCAGAATTTTGCAGGTGGCGTGATGTTAAGTTGCGTTCTTTCAAAAATGCCGACCATCGGACCTATGTGGACTTGAAGGTAAGATTCATTTTCTTTTGATAGATTATGGCATTAATCAAATTTGGTGTGGTAAACAAAAGAGGTGCAGCTTACTTGGAAGATAAATTGATCCTATTCCCTTCAAGGGTGTGGCCTGTATTGCCTCAGATGATCCTCATGGTCATGGATATATGAGTTCTATGGTACATGAATGGTCCTTGTCATCATTCTTTTGTTGATATCTGAGAGTTTGCATTTTTGCAGGATAAATGGAAAACCTTGGTCCATACAGCTAAGATCGCTCCTCAGCAAAGAAGGGGTGAGCCCGTGCCACAGGAGCTTTTGGACAGGGTCCTGGCCGCTCATGCTTACTGGTCCCAGCATCCACCAAAGCAGCATGCCAAGAACCACGCCGCTATTCTGAGGATTACAGATTCCCCTCCTGTCAGAAATGGGATTGAAGGAATGCCCATTGTGATGTAAAAAGGAAGGAAAGCGCTGACAGGAATGGGGAACAAGAACAATTGTACAAATTATTCAATTTGATGTGATTTTCATACTTACTCGATTCATTCTTGCCTCTCTGATCCAAAGAGATTGGCACTTGTAATGAAGATCATTCTAACTGATTTTTCAATGTTTTCTTCAAAAATTGATTTATTAGTTGTAAAGCATACTGTTCAAAGGGGAAAGAACAGGAGAATTAATCTAATGTAGAGAGATGACGTAATTCAGTCTCTTGGTTCTTCGTTATTTCTTATAATTATCAAAGCAATAACAATCACCTAAAAACTAGACTTTAGTTTTGGAAGTCATCTCGTTGCCGATGCACTTTCATAACATTTGCATGGACAACAAAAGATAATGTGAAAATGAATGCCGGTGATAAAAAAGAACAACTGGAATATTGTTTCGGACAGGCGATATGCTCTGGAAGTCTTGACTCCTGGTGTGTTCGTGAATCCTTATGCCCCCGATGTAGATATTACCTGACAAAACAACTGGACTTCCAATTTCTTTCCAGGTGGCCTCCAACCCAAAAGGCGGAGAGATCATTATCCTCGTGCCAATTTGTGATGGTAGACACGTTGAATTAAATTACGTTTGGTAAGAATATACGTGCTGGCGGCTGGCTGTTGAACCGAGAGAGCCGTATGGTTCTGACAATTGTTTCTGTAACTTGAAAGCCACGCTTGGTATCACTGCCAATTGCTTCATTAACTTGAAAGGCACGTTTGGCATCATTGGGAGAGTAATGCATGTTTGACTACACTGTTAAAACTTTGTTCCCCGTACGTCACCCCCCACGTGAAAGTGGAGAGCTTTCTGGGGATTCAGGATTAATCAAATCTGTAACGATGGGTTTTGTATGATCCAATACGAAGCCAACAACACAAACCAAACTACCAACAACCGCTTGCCAGCATGGGATACTTTGTTTTGCAAGAAATTCATCCACAGGCACGTGCTCGTCACATGTTATGACAATGCGAACCAGCCTGTCAAATTTTTGATTCGATTGGAAGTGTGTCCAAATTTGAGGAAGAGGCTTCTTAAAACAATGCGTCTTGTAAATTTAGAAGGACGAAAAGAGAAAAAAGGGACAGAGTAAGGCATCGTGGCTCCATATGACTTTATGACAAAATAGGCCTCATGGGATAGTTTTAATTTAATAATAAGATCGACGAGGGAACTGCAAAGGACAGAGTTAATGGTAAGATCGATGAAACAAAACAAGGGGGGCTCTGAATAAACAATAAATTTATAAATTTAATATCATATTTTATATTATTATCATCAAAATAATAACAAAATTTACATGGTACTGCTAGGCATAACATAATTGTTAGTTTCCGAAATTGATCGGGATGGTTTCTTGTTATTAAGAAAAGTGCATCACACTGAATATTGGCTAATAAATGTAATGTATACATTGGATAGAGGGGCACATTGCTTGGACTCCTAGATTTGGCCTCGATTATTGGTAGAGCAATCATAGTTCCTTCGCCTAAATGGGGTAAGTTTAAACTAGGAAAATGCATCATATGCAATTACAAACAATCCTTTGTACATTAGTAAACTACAATTTGTTTCTGTAAGTGCTACCAAAGTGCTTGTAAGAAGAAAAAAAAAAAAGAGATTAAGCTAATGTGGTAATAATTTTCGATAAAAAGAAATGAGAGGCATAAAAAATAAGTATAAACTATGATTTAGTTGTGCTTTTTAAGTTGTGTTAGCTATAAATTCTTGTTATACGCATAAAGTGTGTTTGATATGTAAGAGATGATATGTTAGCATAAAATATGCTAATGGATAACATTTTATACAATATAAAATAGATTTATATTCATATATACTATTTTACTATAAATCTCTTTTGTATCATATACAACATAGAGTATAAAAATTTTTATTGGGTATATGAAATTTGAGTCCGTATGCTGGGTTT
Organism: Ceriops tagal; assembly: GCA_021533255.1. NCBI lineage: Eukaryota > Viridiplantae > Streptophyta > Magnoliopsida > Malpighiales > Rhizophoraceae > Ceriops > Ceriops tagal. The sequence goes on from CM038602.1 coordinate 8,337,265, forward strand.
GAGAGACTCAAGCCCAATATATGTGCCGATGATCGGGTCCCAGGATACGTTTCAGAGACGGCCTGAAACGAAACACGAACGAGCAGGTTCAAAGCACCCAAATCATTAGATTAGGAATAACACTTTTCATCCTCCTCAGGTCTAAATCATGGACGGAGTGGACCCAGGTTCACTTTTTTTTTTTTTTTCCACAAATAGCGACTTCTCAGAAGTCATGGGCCCATAATTATACTCTGAAGTTCATGTTCAAGCAGCTTTGTAGCTTCTAAAGCGATTTATCACGGTAACTATTACCTTTTTTATCAAAAGATTAATTTATTAGGATGTATATCACTCATATTTATAAAAATCAAGGATCCAGAGTTCTCCTGTCTACTCCCCCTGTCTACTCCTCCAACTCTTAGATTTAGAGCGCTTAGCGACGGACATCAGATTCGAAATAGACCGAAATAGACTGAATCTGATTATAAGGCTATTATCTTTTCTTTAAAATACTAATTTATTTGGTTGTATAGTTGCCACATTTATAAGGTTTAAAATTTTTTTATCTTTTTTTACGCAAGACTTCGTCACACATCACATGGGATAATAGAGTACGAACACCATGTGTATGTGTGGTTGGCAAGCTCTTGGCCGTGGACTTTTACTCTTTCTTACCTTTTTTTTTTTTTAGAGAATATATATGTATATTTCTTTACAGGAAGAAGACCACCCCATTTCTAAAAAATTCATTTTGCAATTGTTGCTTTATTGAAGAAGATGCCAATAATTAAGCTCGTTCAAACTCTTCATTATATGATTGATTTTGCACTGTGCCATGTGGTTGGCTGTTGGGTAACTTTTCATTAGTATAGTACCCCTTGTCAAGGTCTGCTACTTAGGCCTGGTGTATGCGATTCATCGCAGTTCAACACCACCCCATATTGAAGATCAATGGCGCCAATTGTTGCCAGTTGATGCTGCATAAAAAGATTCGTTCATGCAAAGACAAAGACGACTGTTGCGTCTATATCATGCTGCTGATGCAAAAGTCCAAATAGCACCGAAATGAAGATAAGAACATCTTTTATAGTTGCTTGAATAAAGGAACAAAAAACCCAAAAAAAAAAAAAAGAAAAGGTAAATATCATTATTTCTTACCTTCACATAAATTGCTTGTCCTCACTTGTTCATAAGTTCATGTGCTTGGGACAGATTTGTGCAATCTCCGTCTCACGACTTACACGAACATTCAAGAATTGATGGATCAATAGCTGTGCATTTTTGCCAGAATATTTGTGCATCATAAATATTCTTTTTCCTTGTTATCTCAGTCCTTTTGTGAGTTTGATATAATAATAATAATAATAATAATAATAATAATAATAGTAATAATATAATTGAGAATGATTATTATCATATATTTATTTGTTACCAAATGACTTTTCTTAAATAGATCGCCATGAACAGGTTATATTTGTGTTTATAAATTCTAAAATATGCTCATGAACTCAATGATTTGGTTGTTATGAAGACTAACTCTGACAGGAGAGCACATCGATATTACGGGTGTGTGAAGATCGACGGAGGTTAGTTCGATTTTTATATTCAAATTAAATTGTTAGTCACAATTTTTAAAATTATAATTAAATTAATATAAATCAGAACCAACCAAATTATCATAAATGATTATAAGTTAGGTCGATCAGTTTGACGGTTTAAATTATTCATATGGAGATTAAAATTTTTTGTTCGTGTTTTCTTTCTATCGATTTATTTGATAAGCAAAATTACAAACGTTCAAATGCTTATTTTTTGAATATAAAAATAAAAATAAAAATAAATAATAAGTAATTAAAAAATATGTTTTAAAATATATATATAAATAACATTTTCATATTTAATACATTGGGTAGAAGAAAATTACAGATTCTAAAAAATGGTTGTGCATTTTTGTGTGGTTGATATTTTAATAAAAAAAATATTTTTAATTTTAATATTATAAAATAATTCAACTTGATTTCGATAATTTTTGAAAATTTAAAATTGTAATAAAGTAATTCAGTACAATTTATTTAAATTATAACTAATTTATTATTAAAGATTTTAACAGTTTTAATTTATTTTTAATCCACTTAAGGACTTGCAATGACGGCGACGCGGGGAGTCAAAAAATTTCGTAGCTTTAACACTTTTTGATGGTCTCCCCTCGTCCGGAGGCGAAATTTTTGGAATTATGATGAATTCACGTGTCTTATTAGCATTTTGCGCGGTAAAAGCGATTGTCGCTTCTGCATTATTTCTCTTACTGAGAGTATTCTTACATTTTCAGCAGATATTTGTATCTAACATATATTAGATTTATGTGATGGGTAAATTTATTATATTTATTAAGAAATAAATTTTTTTAACAAAAAATTCAAGATTTTTTTATTAGAAATTGCTTTTTAAAATTTTTTTAATTATAAATATTTACTTTATGTAAAATTTTAGACATATTTAAATAATTTTTAAAATAAATTCAATAAATTACAGTAAGTGTTAGATCATAATTGGATATAGTAAATTTATATTGAAATGTTAATTTATTAAAATACTAAAATTATAAACTAATTATTAAAATGTAAAAATTTATTATAAATTACATTGAATATTTAAATATCCTTAAAATTTAACAGTAAATCACTAACTTTCTCTATATTTTGATACCAATAAAAAAATTTCAATATATATATTAAAAATATGTAAATTAGAAGTATTGATATATATTATAAACATATGATATATATGTCTGAATTTTTTTATTAAATATATTTTAAAATATTTGATATATATAGAAAAAAATTATTTCGGGTATTGGTTTCCACTTGGCTCTCTGCGATGCTAGCAATTCATTTATTTTCGAGATGACCCATTTACCGTGTATTATTTGATTGACGTGTTGGAATGAGTTTTTTTTTTTTTTTTTTTTGGTGCGCGGGGGGGGGTGTTCAAATGGTTTGGAAAAGTATCAGAAGAACTTCGAATTTGCGTGTTGGATGCCAAGGCGCATCAATTTTTGGAAGTGTTCGTGAATTCATAGATGAGAATGCGTGGAGGGACGAGATCGGATAACCAACGTGAAGCGTTGGAGGAATGTAATGACAGCTTCGATTTTGGTAGGTATATATGACTTTTGATTTTCATTTCTCGTACTTCCCGTAACAGTGAGTTTAAGCACCTTTTTATGCTATAATGTTAGGTGCGTACAACCAGCACCTCTGCAAGACTCAGACAAAAGCGCTAAAATGGCTACGTTCTCTCTCTCTGTGCATGCGTGCCTTTGTCATGGCTCAGGTACCTTGTTCTTCGCTTTCCGCTTGCTATTAGTTCAAGATTTCATTTTCTTTTTTTAATTGCTTCACCCCAACATTAATTTGTTTCGGTTGAAAGTAGTCCAGTTGTTGACCTTTTTCTTTTTCACCTTCTGATCCTTTTTATGCTTTGGTGTCCACTGTTCAATAATATATATCTGCAAGACTTTTTTTTTTTTTAAGTAATTTATTCTGTGCTCACATAGAAGGTGACGGCTAGTTCTTGCTGAGAAGCCAGCCATTACTCTGGAAGCCGAAATTTCAATGGCGAAGCAGTTACTGATTGGCCTTGAATTGTAGTGTGTTGGAATTCTCTGACGGTTTGGAAATTTGGGTTCTAAGTGGTTGGTTGGATTTGGCGTGCTGGTTAGAGTGGGGATTATGGGTGTCTGTTTTTGTGCCCGCCTTCTGCAATATAGATGGTCATGGAACAATCTTTGTCAGGGTTATGTGGTTCTGCCGATGGTTTGAAACGCAGTCGTGAAAATTTTTCTGTTTTTGGGCATCAGAATCTCTCTAACAACTTTAGATCGGATAAAAATTTTTTCGAACAGAGTTATGTGAATATACCTCCGCTGCCACCTGATCCAAGCTCGATTAGTTCCACGGTGTCCCTGAGCATGAGCCAAGAGGGAGATTCGCATGATGATTTTGATGTTAGCGATGCAGCTCTTACGTTCATTAGACAGATTCTCTTGGAGGAAGATATGGAAGAGAAGACATGTATGTTTCAAGAGTCTTCTGCAGCACTTCCGGCTGCTGAGAAATCATTATATGAACTTATAGGGGAGAATTATCCTCCTTTATCTGATTATCAGCAGGCACCTTACTCTGATCAACAACACCATGAAAGCACATATGAAAATCATGAGTCGAGTTTCACTAATTTTAATAGTCGTACAGCCAGCACCAGTGGTTGTAACTCAGCTGATCATGGTTGGGATTGTTATTTAACTGAGAATATGTCCTTGACGTATCCTTCACAGTCTGCCTCACAATCATCGCATAGCTCAGCTAACAGCATGGGTACTAGTATTGATGGTCTTGCTGATTCTCCAGAGAGTACTTTAACAGTTTCTGGGATATTTAACGATAGTGCTTCTGTTATGCAGTTTAAGAAAGGGTTTGAGGAGGGGAGCAAGTTTATCCCAAGTGGTAGTGTCCTGATTGATTTGGAGAGTGGTGGTGCCTTTAATAAAGAACTGAACAGAGAGGCCAAGGATGTGGTAGTAAAGGCGGTGGACAGGCAAGAGAATGGGCACTCTTCAGACGGCTTTAGGGGAAAAAAGAATCCCCATCCCGAGGATTTGATTCTAGAGGATGCTAGAAGCAACAAGCAGTCAGCAGTTTACACTGAATCTCCATTGAGTTCGGCTGATTTTGACTATGTCTTGCTCAACTGTGGACAAGAATTTGCCCTTCATCAAGCTTTGCAGAATGGGAAGCATAAGGATGCTCAGCAGAATGGACAAGTAAAAGGTTCAAATGGCGGAAAGGCTCGGGGTAAGAAGCAGGGAGGTAAAAGGAATGTGGTGGATTTGAGAACTCTCTTGACCCTTTGTGTACAAGCTGTTTCAGCAGATGACTGGAGGAGTGCAAACAATCTGTTGGGGCAAATCAGAAAGCACGCTTCTGCAACAGGGGATGGGATGCAGAGGCTGGCCCTCGTTTTTGCTGATGGCCTTGATGCACGGTTGGCTGGCTCTGGAACCCAGATATACAGAGCACTTATTTCCCAGCCAACTTCAGCTGCTGATGTCTTGAAAGCTTACCATCTTTTTCTTTCTGCATGTCCTTTCAGGAAGCTGTCAAATTTTTTCTCCAATAAAACAATTATGAATCTATGTGAAAATGCGACAAGGGTTCATATTGTTGATTTTGGCATTTTGTATGGCTTTCAATGGCCTTGCCTCATACATCGTCTGTCATCTAGGCCGGGCGGGCCTCCCAAGCTTCGGATAACCGGGATCGATTTCCCACATCCAGGTTTCCGGCCTGCGGAGAGGGTTGAGGAAACAGGACGCCGCTTAGCAAACTATGCCAAAACTTTCAATGTTCCCTTTGAGTTCAACGCCATAGCACAGAAGTGGGATACCATTCATATTGAGGATCTGAAGATTGATAGAGATGATGTTCTCGTTGTAAACTGTGTGTTTAGATTACGGAACTTACTGGACGAGACTGTTGTTGTGGAAAGTCCAAGAAACGTTGTTCTCAATCTGATCAGAAAGATGAGTCCACATGTCTTCATACTAGGGGTTGTGAATGGAACCTATGGCGCTCCATTCTTTATCACACGATTCCGGGAAGCCCTGTTTCACTACTCTACTTTGTTTGATATGCTGGAAACTAATGTTCCTCGTGAAATTCCGGAAAGGATGCTGATCGAGAGAGAAATTTTTGGGCGGGAGGCAATGAATGTCATTGCATGTGAAGGTGCTGAGAGGCTAGAGAGGCCAGAGGCCTACAAGCAGTGGCATGCTCGGGTCCTAAGGACCGGCTTTAGGCAGCTACCTTTGAACAAGGAGATCTTTACGACAGTAAAGGAGAGGGTGAAATCACTCTACCACAAGGATTTTGTAGTTGATGAAGATAGCCAGTGGTTGCTCCAAGGATGGAAGGGCCGGATTGTTTATGCCCTGTCTTCCTGGACGCCTGATTGTTAAATCTTAAAGGGTGCTCTTTTCTCATGGATGGGCAAGTTGATTGGATGCACACCTTATCGTCATTTTCCTGCCCATCTACTCCAACAGTTGTATGTGACCATCTCATCGTTGAACATGCTTTTTTGGCAAATGCCAATTTTCTGGCAAGTAACTCCCCACCCGTCTTTTTCCCCCATCTCGCCATTTGTTCTCTGTACACTAGCATGGGAATTTAAAACTAACAATATTGTGTTGTTTTATGGCCAGCAGATTGTCTGAAACAGATTGATTGTTGACTGCTGCTTGTGTGGTGCTACACAGGCCTTCGATTTGGGTGCAAAGAGCAGCATAATTCCTGTTTTCCATGGCACCTGCTATACTTCTGGTTAACCAACCCAAAAAAAAAAAAAAAAGAAATCTATTTTTAGAAAAAAAAAAAAAAAGGGGAACTGCAGTTAAGTTCTATCTTGCCCAATGCTCTTCTTGTGTCTCAAGTTATCAACATGTTGTATTAAAGTTCAGTCCTCGACGTGCTTATTATTGCTCGTATGTATTGTAATGCAGTCTCGACAGTGGGTTGGAATACTTAAGATGCAATTGATTATTTTCTAATTCCACAACAAACCTTTAAAGCAAGGCAGTGATCACTTTTTCCCTTATTTATTTATTTTAGGTAATCAGGACTAATAATATTTATTTGGATAAATATAAATATAAGATGATAGTAAAATATTTTTTTTTACTATTAATAATCGAAACAGATATTATTGATTTATATATTTTGTATTTTTTTTATGTGTTGACCATTTTTTTTATATATATTTTATATTAATTGGGAGGGCATGCGACAAGTGTACTTCTTACAACATTAGAACCTGATAGAATTTGCCGAGAAAGTCTCCCTAGGCAACAAAGTCAAATTCCTTTGCCATAAAAATATCAATTATTATTATTATTTTTTTCATTTCACTTTTTATATTATATCATTTTGACTTAATTAAAAATAAAAAAAAGTGAGTCAGAATTGACAATATAAGTAAAGGTATAAATAATTATATTTATTTAACCAGAAGTGATGGAGATTTATCATAAACCTAAGTTGTTGAACATTCTCAAGATATATATATATATATATATCTTAAATTCAATATATCTTTTATTTTGTTTCCAATGAAAGAAACTATCTGATGGAATTACTGTTTGATGAAAATTGGAATTTGCCGATGCAAATGCACGATAACACTAAATTACTACATTTATTTATTTATTTATAATTTAACAATGCCATCATTTTTCATTATAAAAATTGCCAAAATTATTTAATATTACGGGGTGATTAAATGATAAATTATTTATTTTTATTTAAAATATAAATTTGGAATAAATTTTGAAATATAAAAATCTATAAAAATTTAGAATTTTTTTTTTTTTTATATGTTTTCACCCATCTCTCTGATTTAACATAGGCAAAAACCCTAGTCTGAGTGCTTGCCGGGTGGGAGCGGGAGCAGAAAAGGAAGAAGATGAGTGGAGGAGGAGCAGGAACTCCAGATTTCTTTTACAGAGAAGCTCAAAGGCTTGGCTATGTAGCTCGTTCTGCTTTCAAGGTGACTTTGCTCAACACCACGCCTCCACCTCCTTCGTTAACAATATCAACAAAACAATTCCATTCATTTTGTCTGTGCTTTTGCGCTTGGGTTTGGTTGCAATGGAACAGCTTCTTCAGATGCAAAAGCAATACAAGCTGATAGGCCCGGGTTCCGCTGTCCTTGACCTTGGTTGTGCCCCTGGTGCTTGGCTCCAGGTGTCTACCATCCTATTACACCCGCAATCTTATTCCCCCCGTCGATCAAGTTAATTTTGAGTGTTCTAACTTGATATAAACTCAATTTCCACAGGTTGCTTGTCAGAGCTTGGGTCCACTCAAGAATGGCGGGGCCGTGTTGGGCATCGATATTAAGGTGTGCTGACCATTGGTGCCTCTTGATTCTCGCTGTTTCACATCTCTTATGGGGTTATGGTTTACAATTCTTGGAAATTAATTGTTTACGATAATGTTGAGTGTTTGTAATGCCCTGAATTTGAATACATTTGGGTGATTGTCATGTTCGAAATGTGGGATTTGCAGAACAGAACGTGAAGGTTCCTTTCCATCACTGTGATACCAGGGTTCGAACTGTTACTGCCGATGTCATGAACCTCCCTAGAGACCAAGTTAGGGTACTTTCTCCTCAGGTACTTTGTTGATTTTTTGTATGAAGGCATACTTTTTCTGCAAGGTAGTTTTTGGTTCTTTGAAAATGGTTTGATGGCTCAAAGTCTGTAACTTATGAAGAGAGCGGATTATCTGGTTTTTCTAGGCGATGTTATTAGCTTTGGAACTTCTGATGAACTGTATATGCAATTAGTTGCTGTTTTTTGTGATTTAAGCTATGTTTTGATTGGTTGAGTGTTTCACGGTGTTTCTGGAAGGGGCGAGAGGAATTTAGCATTCATTGAACATTGGAAAGTAAGTCTTTTTATGAAATTGAAGTGCACTCCATACCCAAGCAGAGGAGTGCCACCTAAAATGTTGTACAGAACTGCTTTTCTTTGTTTAAATTTCTTATATCAACAGATTCATTAATTTTGGAACCAGCAAGCACTGCCAAAGGAAAGCTGTAAATTTCTTATTGTTAATTTTGGTTGAACTTATCTCTCTGACTACGGTATCAATGCTTCATTTTAATTTCCTTTTTAAACTTTTCATTTATCAAGTTTTAATTTCTCAGAATTGCTTTATTGATGGATGGATTTCCAGCCTGGTAGTTCAACATCTTTTCTTTTCTTATAATCATAACCCTTCTTGGTACCCGATGGCTTCATCTTTCTTTGTTTTTTGCAGCGTAAAGGCTTTTCTGTGATACTTTCTGACATGTGTCCTTTAGTCTCTGGAATCACCACCAAAGACGCAGCATTATCTGCAGAGTTGGGCCTGCAAGCACTTGATCTAGCTGTTGGTGGGCCAGCAAGAGATAGTAACAGGAACTGCTCTTTAGATGGTGCGGATGAGGAGGGTCTATTGCAACCAGGAGGCCACCTTGTAATTAAACTTCTAGAGAGTGAGGATACCCAAGGTGGGAATCATTGTTGCTTGTATCTTTTTGCCACGCAGTGTACATAACAATGTATTTAGTACCTGAATATGATGATTATTTGCAGAAATTAGCCGGATGTGCAAACCACTCTTTAGAAAGGCATCATGGCTGAGGCCAAAGGCGACAAGATCCTCATCAAGAGAAATTTACTTGATCTGTCAAGGTTTGAGGTCCTAGGCATAAATGCCTCGTAATTTAGATCAGTTTGAGTAAGGACATACTCAGAAATTTTTTGACATTATCGTGTCACTGTTAGAACTGTTATAGACAAGGAAAATCTTGTAATGTATTCTTATGGCGGTCTATGCATTGCTAACGGGAATTTCTAAGTTTGTATTCTGTGATACATTCGAGTTGGAAAAAGTCTTTTGCACACTGATGCTGTAGTAAAGAATATCATTCTTAGGTTTTTAGGTAATTTACAAATTATCAGCCATATCGCACAAAGTTAGAAATGTTGACCTCAAGAAAATGCATATATAATGACTAGAATTTTGGGCCATAAAACTTGTGCTACCATGGATGCACATTCACAAAAATTCCTTTCTGATCTGTCTTCTGTTATTGACTTCACATCCTTTTAGTGGGAGTATCCGAAATTTACATTCGTGTTGTACCCCCACAAATCCCCCACAAAAGAAGACAATGACCTCGACTACTTTTAACATTTAATATCTTCGTCTACACGTCCACAGAGTTGGGTCATCGAATTTGTTCGTCCTGAAGTTCCTTTCTGACCTGTTTTCTGTTATTATTTGAATTTTTTGATTCTCGTTAACATCACCACATTCTTTTAGTGGGAGTATCTGAAATTTACATTCGTGTCCTACTAATGATAAGTACACACAAAGAATTCGCAAGACAACCTCAACCTCAATTCCCTCCTCTCGGCCTTCTGTACTTTTGAGCAGCTGCTTTTGACATTTAATATCTCCATCTCTACGTACAGAAGAGAGTTGGTCATCGAATTTGTGTTCGTCCTAAAGACCAAAGACCCGTATCTTTGACTGGAGCCTGGAAAATACAAAGGTAGACAGCAAAACCTTAATTCTTTTGGTACATCGGAATTTAATTCTTTTGGGGGTTGAATCTTCAACCATTAATATCTCCAAGAGTTTTGCTCGTGTTTCTAACTAGGCTAGCCTGATTAGCTCTAAACTTTTTTTTTTTTTTTAATTTTGTTTCCTCTCTCGTACACTCTAACTTGCAATTTCCTCTAAAAGAACAATGTAATCGAAAAAGGCAACAAAAAGAAATCCTTACAGAAGCAGCTTAAGAAACCATTAAACTGATCATTGTATTGCAGTGCTTACCGGTGTCTTCACAGATGGAAAGACATTCCAAAATCGCAGTGTCTCATCTCCTGCTCCAGTTACAATCGTCTGCATGAACAGTAAATGTACATTTAAACTTGGGTCATTCTGTGCCTTTGTGCCTATGCTATAACACTGCAAGGTAAAAGAATTCAAATCTCTTTTCCAATAAACCAACACCATGGAGATTTTCTAGGGTACCTGGCCATCAGGGGACGTGGCAAGATAGAGTACTCGTAAACTATGGCCAGTTAGTGTTGCAACCTATGGCAATCCAAAAACTTGCACACATAATTATATGTCACATAAAAGATCAAAGAGTGCACACCATAAATGCCACCATGTAAACTGATTCTGGCAGACAACAACCATGACACAAAAATCTCGATAAAAAGAGTTGTTGCAGCTTTAGCCCAATACCTTTGCCAGTGATGGATATTTCCATACCATAATTTGATTCTGAGAATAGCCATGAGTGCTAACCAACTCATTCACATTCTTACTCCAGGCTAGATTGCATACCTGCAGTTATGTAAAGAAATTTGGGTTTAAGTAGGTGTTGCTTCCATCTGTATGAAAACATCCCTTGGAATATTACAGCTATAATAAAAATGACCCCAACAAGCAATCTTCCAGTATATTGGATTTCAATGAAATTCACAAACTAAAATATTTTTCTACACCAGACACACTGAGATATGGAACTTTAAAAAAGGAAATAAAAGAAAAGGCAAAGAAAGAAACCTGACTGCCAGTATCAACATGGTTTAATTGATGACCATTGGTGGTGTTCCAAAAGCGAATACATCGATCAGCAGTTCCGCCTCCAGATGCAAGAAGGCCACTCTGGTGAGGGGACCAGGAAATTGCCTTAACAGCAGCTGTGTGCTCATTCAGTTTCAGAATTGGATGCTGAGAATGCTGGTTCCAGACCAAGAGCTGATCTCCGACAACCAAGAAGAAATGAAATTGATTACTGCAACTTCATTACAAAGCTACTTGAATTATTATATTCTCCTAGGAATCTGGGTAAAATTACCACTGAGAAGCAATAGTCACCTGATTATCATTTCCGCCTGATGCAAGTTCTCTGTCATCATGAGACCATTTTAAGCCGCAAACCTGTAAGATTTTGAACAATAGTTTCAAATTACCTCACATATGGTCAATAATGTAGTAAAAATTAGTCACAGGTTGCCAATCCTCACATGGGTACTTTTCTCTAAGCATTTACCTCAGACTTGTGACCAACATGCTTGCTAACAAAGTCACTTGACACACGAAGATCATGCTGAAGAATATTGCGGTCCCTACTTCCTGATGATAGTATCCGAGAATTCCATGCCAAGACACCTGTTCTTGTTTGATGGCCACCCAAGGTTCGTACCCTCTTGCATTGAGTTCCATCCCATATCTGGAATAGGAATCAACATTATAAATTTTATTCCAAGCCTGTAAAATTCAAATGAACTAACACATCCAGCATCAAATGACTAGCCTTAAATGGGCCAAATCAGACAAGTAAAGATACCTGAACCTCCCCAATATTTGTACCAATAGAGATGTATGAGCCCTCCCGGGTCCATTGCACAGAACAGACACCATCATTGGGTCCCAAGTCACACAACTTGGTCACCTGAGGAACAAACATCCTTAGAAGCTATTCAGATAGAGCATAAGCCTAAGTTTCTGCCAAAACCTAAATGTAGAGCTTTGCGTGGAAGCTTACCTTGCTATTTGTTGCAGACCATAAATAAACACAGGTGCCCAAACCAACTGCAAGTACATTCTGTGAGGACCAATCCACGAGATTGAGATAGAAGTCATCTTGAAGCGATGGGGCATCTAAAACCTGCAGCAAATCGACATTCAACAAACAAAGATGAGCAACGGTTGCTGTTACATGCATCTTTCTGGAATATCATTTGGAAAATAGAACTGCCTGCAGTGAAATTGGTCACTCCCATGGCAAAAAACACACCAGTTTCATTGTGTAAAAGTACAGCTACTGCATAAAAGAAAGGAAATTTCGCTCTCCTGTGAACAAAACGAACACGTTTTCTTAATATTATTGCAAATGTTTTGAAAGAAAAAGACAGTATTTTTCTAGCAGATCCAATCTAGAATGGAGATGGCATATGTTTCATAGAAAGACAGTATTTTTCTATCGGACCCAATCTACAACGGATTCTTTGGCCCCAATTTATTCAGGCCGCCAAACACAGAGTTATTGGAAAGAAAAAAACAAAATGAAAAAGGAAAGGAAAAGGAGAAGAGAGCTGGGTTTTACCTTATGGGGTGTCTTGGGTACTTTTCGTGGTGGTTTAGGAGGGGTAGAGACCTCAGTAGAAATCCCACCATCATGCCCCAAGATTGAAGGAGAATACGGAGAATTGGGGGCCCAGTAGTCGCTAGTCTTGAACCTCAACATATTCTTGCTAGTACTATTCATCATCATGGGAGACCCTGCTGCAGCACCTGCAGGAGAAGAAAAAGAGCCAAAATCAGGTCCAAAAAGTTCAGTTTTCAACAACCTCGAATAGGCTTCATTCCCTCCTTCTTTGACCGGGGACCCCTTCTCCGCAAGCCCGAAAGTGTGCAGTCTCGAAGATGATCTGCAAGGTATGAATCTGTCACTGCAAGTGGATGCCTTTGACGGTGAAGATAGGCTCGAGATCGCTCTCGGCGATTGTATGCTCGATCTTTCTCGACCCGAACCCGACAAGGTATCCAGCCGCAGAGAAGCCTCGGTCATCCCAGATGGGAGGTTTAGCCGCCCACTTGTTCTTCTCGGTGGCGTCGTCTCCATTTCTATTCTTGATTGTGTTCTTGGATTTTCCCCCCCCTTTTTTTTTTATTTTTCACTTTTTCCTTTCTCTTGGTTTAAAGATTGAAAAGTCCCTCTCAGTGTAACCAAAGAGAGGGCAGCACCGTTCCTTCAGTGGTGTTTAAGAAGATTTGCAACGGTCATATTGGGGTAGGGTATATATAGGAGGAGCGCCTGGGTGACCTCAGGAGTGGGATTTAGACTGCGATTTTGCAAGATTTCCAACGGTCAATTGCTCTGTTTTTTTTTTTTTTCACGTAAGCAGGCTCCTTGCAGCTGTATATTTGTTTAGCAATCTTACGTAGTTTGGTCCGTTATATATATATATATTTATTTATTTATTTATTTATTATTTTTTTTGTTTGACAACAATTATTATGAAAGAATATAATAAGAAAAATGGAAGGAGAGGTAATTTTTGAGCGGAGTTAAAGAAAGAGAAAAGAGGGCGTCGTCAGGGGTACGGTGAGAGAGGAGAAAGTACAGAAAGAAACAAGAGTAGCCATAGCAAGAGAAGATTAGTTTAGTATTTTATATTTTATTAATATTAATTAGTGATTTTGACTCAATGAGTCCTTTTTATTTAATGATTAATATTGGAAATACTCTTACATTTTGTCTCTGTGAATTCAAGAAAAAGAGATTTAGCAAGAAAAAAATTGTACCATTAGAGAAGGAGATCAATCTCTTTCATCATACAACATTAATTTAGGCAATGCAATATAGTGAGATTCTTGTGACCAAATGTGGAGAAAGTACAGAGAGATGAGAGAAATTGTGGTGAGAGAAAATATATGAAAAGAGTGTAGATAAAAGGAGAGAGAGAGAGAGAGAGAGAGAGAGAGAGAGAGAGAGGTGATGAAAGAGAAAATTTAGAGAATATTAAGAAAGAAAATTTAAAAATAAAAAATGAATAAAAAGCGAGAGGATATACAGTAAAAAATGAAGAAAAAAAAAGAAAATGTTAATATACTTTAGAAACTAAAAATAATTAAAAAATTTTGACTCTCTTCAATTACATTGTTAGTTTTTATTCTTTTTTTTTTGTTATTTTGCTTTGATTATTTGATATCAACTTTGCCATTTGTAGCAACTACTTATCTCTGTACTAATTCCTTTTACTAATATTGTATATAAAGTACTTGGAGGATTTTGTGAAGAAGAGATGTGGCATGATTGACTAGAAGGGCGTTAAAGAATGAGAGATGCGTTATGAGTCTACTACGGACAATGTTTAACATTACTCTATTGTTCCATCAAATTGATGAATCATACAATGAAATCATGAAAAACGATAATAAAAAAATGATTATGAAAGACTACCTCAATTCCAGGCAATTCATTTGAGTTTGCAGAAACCAGATCAACGAAGAAGGGTGATCCGCATAATTTTTATTGATTTAAAGAAAATGTTTGGTCAAATTCTCCCATGAGACATGCTTGACACGGTAATAGCCCACGCAAGGGAGAGCAGGAGCTGCAACAGATTTCCCAATTGTTGCCTTTTACTTGTGTGATTCTCCTAAGAAAGAACTATCTTTACCCCCTTTAACTTTCGACAGACGGCTTTGTCACAATTTTTTCCTGCTTCAGAAAATAACTTGTTTCTTCATGATGAAAATTTTATGTTACTCCAAGTTGCGGACCTTCTCTTTCAAAATGGGGATGCATAATGTTACGGATCATTACCTTCTTTTCAAAAAGTAATTAGTAATTTATTGAGTTGTGCAGTACCTACGCTTATATAATCTAAGATCTTCCTCTTCCTCGACAATGTAAAATTTGAGTAGTATGCACTTATTATATTCTTCCACACCGAATTCATCAATGACCTCATCAATATTCTTAGATACGCACCGAACCGAATTCTCAGCATTCTACGCCAAGTTCGCCAAGTTGAGGGCCCTACGGCAAATAGGGGTAGACTTTGACATCACTTGTCACGGGACTATTACTTTCTCCCCAAAAGGTAACCTATTGGAGTGTGCAGTGCCTACGCTTATATAGTCCAAGATCTCCTTCTTCCTCGACAATGTGAGATTTGAGTAGTATGCACTTATTACAATAAGCTTACATGATCTAAGGACGATAATAAAACTTACATAGAAAATGTGAATAGCTGTCGACAGCCAGGTAGAAGAACAATACTGACTAGCAGATATCAACCACATTTAATGGCCTGAAGTCTGAACAAGGGCAGAAATGAAATGACAGGGACGAACTGCCCAAGCCCAAGAATTTGTCCAAAAGGAGTTCATCGTTGCCATCTCACATCAAAGAGAATCAGAAATAGAGTGTGACAATACAAACTAAAGTGTGTACCGAAACTGGTATCTCCGAAGCCAATCTTCACCCTTCTCGTAGTAATCCATTCTACTAAATGTCTGCTGCGGAAATTGCAATGTAGCAGCATAAGTAGCAGCACCCCGCCATGCATCAAAAACTGGATCCAATGCTCTGACTACCTTTATAGGTGACCCAGATGGCCGAATCATTCGAATTCCAGCTTCCAACCGCTCGGTCATACCAGGGTAAAGGCAGCTCCCGCCAGTCAAAAAGATACAACTAGTTAGTCTGTTTTCCAAGTCTTCATCTGCAGAGCGCAACCTCCTCATTGAGACTCCAGCCATCTCATCCAGTCCTGCTTGATGAATTCCAACAAGGCAGGGCTGAAACAGAATTTCAGGGCATCGGAATCTTTCAACCCCTAACAGAATTTGAAAATCTTCCTTCGTCAGGGGACGAAACCGCGGCATCTCAGCAGCAGGCTGTCCAGGTCCTAAATCTGGCTTAGGAACAAATGTTGGGTCTATCTCCTGCCAGATTAAATTGAAACGAATCAGCCAATGACAGGTACTTCTGCTAAAAGCTTACAATAACTAAACAGCATAACGGCCTAGAACAACATGCTACAGATACCTGTAGCCTAGAAGAGACACGGGCAAGCTCTGCTTCATCCTCATCTGGTCCCTCATCATCATCATCTTTACCTTTGCTCATTAGTTTGTAAAGCTGCCAATCTTCATCTTTGGCCCCAAAAGTATCCTCACCTTTACCCCGATCAAAGGCAGCTGTTGTCAAGAGGCGCATCCTTTCTCTTTGGGCAGCATTCAATCTCTCACCACGACCAACACCACCAGATGTGTTATTGCCATTTGAGTAGTTCCCATTTGTCTTGAGCCGCTTTCGCTGCTCAACTTTCTCAGAGAGCTCTTTGTATTTAGCACGTGCCTGTTCTAAATAAAGCTCTGGATTCTCTCTACATTGGGAAGAACAAAAGCAATCAGAACTAAGAGATGGCATGGTTCTGGTAGCAGATTAAATTAACACTATTTAGGACACCAGAAATAATGGGAGGCGCTTTCCTTTCTCTCTCACCCACCCCCTCTCCCCAGTAAAGACAATAGAATCAAAATCTACACATTGTCCTCAACATCTCATGTCAACTAAATCAAAATAACCATTTATGAGTTAGACACATACAATCGCTTTTCTTCATCTAGTTTATTTTTTCTCTCTCGCTCCAGTTCCTCCTCAAAGCGTTTCTGTTTAGCTCGCTGCCGGCCATCAGATGTGGTTTTAAGGAACAGTTGTCTCCTCTTTTCCTTTAGCTGTTAAGCAAGTACCATCAGTAGTGAAATTTAATCAAATTTGTAATGAGGAAAGTCACATAAGCAGCATTAAACATAGTGTTGCTTCAGAAATTGTTAAAATACATAAAAAGTCCCAAATTGATAAAGTGTGAAGATGTAGATCATATATTAACTACAACTGACCATTGCAAAAGTTCTGGCTATCTTTGAGAAAACAATAATAATAATAATAATAATAATAATAATAATAATAATAATAATAATAATA
>CM038602.1:8354389-8451277 GCA_021533255.1 Ceriops tagal
TAATAATAATAATAATAATAATAATAATAATAATAATAATAATAATACTAATAGAACTTCCAAAAAACAAGGCATATCATCAGTCAATTGGCATAAAGACGTACCTGCTCTGAGGTAAGCATGTTGTCAGGAACACTAACAAGAGGAAACCTCTCATTTCCAGAAGAGTCAGTCTTCTCTTCAACTTCGGCAGGTTCGCCCTTTGGCTCACCTTTTGCTTTTCGTAAAGACTGTGTTACCTTCAGTATGGTAGCCTCTATTTCCTGCTTGGAGACATAGCCGGTTTCTTTCAGAAAAGATGGAATTTCATCATCTGCCACTTGTTCAAGCTGATGCAAAAGAAATTCCAAACCACGCAACTCATTATCCAGTTCATTTATCCTAGATGACCTCTTAGCCTCAGCCATTTCTCGTAACCTTTGGCCCTGTCTCTCCTTTATAGCGGCCTTTCTGGCAATCTCCTCTTCTGAAGGGGGCTCCTCAACCGGTGGTGGAGTCCAGTCAAGCTGCCAACACCTAGTTTTATCTTCAGCTTCCTTGGTTTTTTTCTGAACATAATTACAATGGTCAGCCTTCAGAATCGGTAAATAATATGCAAAGAGATCCAAGCTTGTCACCTGAAATAGTTGAGCTTCTGAAGCATAATCTGATGCAATATAACAGTGTTCCATCTTCAAGTCTTCAACTTTTTCCCATGTGAGTCGTTGACTGTAGGACCATGTCGAATACATATCAAAATATGCATCAAGTAAACATATGTAAGATTGAAACACAACCTAATGGGACTCACATATGATGAGGATATTTGAGTGAAAGAAGTTGCTTCAAATAGTCAGTGGTGTGAAATCCCCCTATGTTAGTTCGGCAGCATCCTTTGAAAATAGGCTCTCCATCAATAAACTGAGAACAAAAATTAATATAATTATGGCAAATAGTTCTACACATTTATACTCCTAGTACCTACAAATAATATCAGATCTTGGAAACAAGTGAGGCTGGACTGATATTACCAGACTATTGAACATGCTTGACATCCAAGTACAATGCACAAGCAAATATACCCAGAAATAATACCATTTCCAGGTTTAAAATACTAAATTGCAGACAAGTTAGCAACAAATACAATATCAAGGTAAAAAGATGCACACATCAGAGAGAGAGAGAGAGAGATTTAATCATCATTCCAGTTTGATAGCATCAAGCTCATTATTACAGATATTGCAGAATGTTCAAAACACAACCTTCTTCTGCACTTGGACCAAGCAGATACAAGGTTAGGAAAGCATACCGGAATAACATGAGTTGTAGTGAATCCTGGGCATAAAGCAAGTCCATCTTTATCACAAACCCCAAGTTGTTGGTTATACTTATAACTAAATGCAGAATCAACACCAAATGCTGCAATGATGAAACAATATACTAGTTAATTATGGAAGCAATACATATGTAAGGAGCACCAATAGTGACAATAAAGGGTATTGGAAATTTCCCACAATCAACAGCTGCAAACTTATACCTACAGATGGAACTCCATAGGTTTCAAAAAGCAGCTCTGCCATTTTACTGCGGGAGTGAACTGGGTTGCATACACATTCTGTTATCAGTACAGGATGATCAATCTGTTCTGCCTCAAGTAAACAAAAATCAGCAGAGAATCATGTGAACATGTGGAAAAACACCACCGAGGACCCAAAAGAAAAATCATGCAACTTGTATAACATAGTGCATATACCAAAAATCATCATGGTACATGCATGGCAGTGTTTGAAACTCCAACTTTGCATTCTAAACAAGTTTTTTTCACATGCTAATTGCACAACCTTTATTGGGTATCCATTCTACACGATCCTAACTTTCCACAACTTAGCATCCAAGTTTAAATTTTCTTGAAGTGTGAACCCAAGAATATCCACATTTAAACAAAACTGCCACAAATGAAAATAACATAAAGGCTAATGAGAACAGAAGATTCGTGATGCTCATGGGCAATATGAGATAAGGTGATTTAAACTAGACAATAAGCCTCTGCTGTAAAAAAAATAAAGACAAAAGTAGCATAAGCAAAAAAGTCTAGAAAAGATAAAATATTAACAATAATTCAATTCCTATGGTAGCATAAAATACCAATTTCCTATCAATTGCTCTCATTGTACCTGTGATTCATTTGCTCCCAGCCGATCAAATCCAAAGTCAAGAATCTACAATAAGGAGGAACTGGATAGTTAAAAACCAATATGTGGCACATTTAAATGAACAGATCTGCAACCCATTCTCATTCATTTATTTGTCATGGAGTGAAAATGAACTGTAGTAATTCAAATGACTCTAAATTTACTGTTCTGAATGATATTAAAATTGCACAATGCTAGGTAAAAGAGCTATAAACTTAAAGATTGCAGTTAAGTTAATTAGGATAAACATACATATTCCATTATCTCAAATTGATACACAACATCACAATCAAAAGCGGATCGTGGACCAGAGCGAGTGCAGTCAAAGTATTTCAACAATGCAGGATCATGGTCACCAACAACAGTTACGGTTTCACCTGTGCAGCCCACAAAATATCAAATCAGAAAAGATTGAGTTATGCAGTAATAACTCCCACCAAACACCCTCTAAGAAAGAAACTATAAGACACGCTCTCACTTTTTTTATAGAGCAAATAAGCACATCACAATAAAACATGAACAACAAAATGAAGTTTTCAAGACCTGAGAAATGGGCCTCAACCAGCAAATCTGTTGATCAATTGGGATTTTACCCTTTAAAAACAGGGGGCTACTTAGCATTATATTTTGGTTAGGTTAAATGCACTTAAACACCGATCAGTTCGCCTCTTTTTCATCCTAGCTGTCTGGGATTCAATTTGCACTGTAAGACCCTATGCTTTCCAATTTTGGCACTTAAGGTCCTCTAATTTCACTTGGCCAAAACAATATCATTTCACATATGTTTTATTGATTTTTTTTTCAGCCAAAATTATAAAACTCATTAATTTCTCGTTTTCCACATCAACATTCCTTAAAACTTCAAATTAAAATCCCCAAATAAGAATCCCACCATAAAAAAAGGAAAAAAACAGCATATGCGAAACACCTCTTTTGCCCAACTTAATTAACAGAATCATGGAGGAGGGCCTTAACTGCTAAAATTGAAAGCACCTTGTGTAGTACAAATTAAAATTTAGTGAAGTAGGATGCAAAACAGGTAAAACAAAGGAGGTTAAATTCAACCTCATTTTCTCAGCAACCAAACAAGAATATCGAAGGGTGGGGTGGACAAAAAGGAGATGGTAGCATTACCGGTGGTCTTGTGTCGAGGCCTCTGAACAATGTTGCGGAAAATAACCCGAGGATCGGTCTCTCCGGCCCACCTGATTAACCACACAAAATTGCTATCGTAAACACCAAAAAAAAAAAAAAAAAAAACGCATGTGTGTGCGGTGTGTGTGCGTGTGGAGGGCTAGGGTTTTGTGAAAACTACCCAATGCGGAAATAGGAGGCGCCATTATCGATGACGATGGGAGTGGTACAAGGGAAGTGATTGTAGTCGATTTGTCTCTCAATTTGCGACAAGAACGGCATTTGGGAGGGCTTTGTGCGGCGGCGGGATGCGAAGCTCTCGTGGCTCTAACGTCTTGGTGGGCTGGCTCACATAACAGACCAAAAAAGAGAGCAAAAGACCATTGACGGTGCGTGGAAGCAAGAAGGAAATTGCCGCTGGACTTGTGGACCGGTTTATTATGATGCCGAACCGGGCAATTGTTTATGAGCCGGCTTGTGCTCCGAAGCAAAAAGGGCGGTCAGCGTCTCTATTGAATTGGAAATTGGAAATTGGAAATATTTCATTTGGTGGACAGAATTGTGACTTTATAATACATGATTCTTTAATCATAAACTCACAATTAAAATTTCACTAATAAGATTGTAATATTTTACTGAAATTAGAAAAAAATATATAATTTCTAACATATAAACATTCTCTAAATTCCTTAGATCAAAATTTAAGCAAAAAATACAACAATATATGAAAAATCTAAATGACTCAATGAATATTTAATAATCTAATAACACACCAATATATGATTATCCAAAGTCACAAACACTAATTTTAATCATCATTATCCATTATCCATAAGGTCACCGTAATCCTTATAAATGCCAAGTTCTGCATTAACATTTTGTGCATTGTACTCAAGATCATTTACCCATTCGATCATTCTTGAACGCCTAATTATTGTCATTATTGCTAAATGTCCTGGACTTTCCGACGGGTGGAAAATGGCATGCCCTGATTTATAAGGGGCCAATGTCATGAATCTTCCTTATTGAATTCGTTGACGTTCTTGTTGTTCTTGTTGTCGTGGACTAAAACCCTCCTGCTAGCTGTGCGGGGAGACCAAAGCTCAAAGGCCCAATTGGTGGCCTGCATGCATGCATTGGAATCTATTTACAACCATTCTTATGGCGTTAAATTAAGCATCAGCTGCACAAGAACGAGAAGCCATCATTTGAAATCCCCTGAAGACAAATAAACTTTCAACCTTAGTAATCCATCCAAATTACAACAAAAAATGAACTAAAAGACTTGAAATTCATCAGCATATATAATTAAGAAGATAAAATCAACTGCCAAAGTGGGAGTATAACAGGAACGAGAAGAGGCTCAACACACTTGTTCTAATCATTAAGATGGTGAAGTTTGGCAAAATGACTAAATAATAATAATAATAATAATAATAATAATAACAATAAAAACAACAAAACAAAACCAAAAGGACTAAAAATCGTGAGCTCTGTCTGGTGACTGTTGGGGCATTGTATTGGGCCCATTACGAGAGTCTAGAATAAGCCCTTTTCGTGCCTCTGAGGCAGGTCAGGATTCTTGTCTGGCCTTTCCACATTGGGCCTCCAAAATCTAGAATAAGCCCATTCACTTGGACCAAATCAAGGGAACGGATCCGATCTGCAGGGGACTGCAATGCCCTCAATCGAACATTGGCATTTTTGGAAGCCACGGAGAAACATGGCTGGAAATAAATGGAATCATGATTACTTAGGATAATTTGTACTTAACATCCTCAATTTTGTATTTCACAATGATTCATCACATCATATATTATACAGTTAGCAAAAAAAAAAAAAAAAAAACATATTTTGATTAATAGTAACTGTCAATTAATTTAATGGAAATGATAAATCAACACATTTGCTTATTTCTATTACCAAAGTTTGTACTGTTCTGAAAATGAATCTAACAATTAACAAAATATATAAAAAAATAAATATAAGAAATTTATTTGATAAAAATTTCCTGCAGCCATACTGTAATTAACAAAATTAATGCAACAAATAGTCTAACTATAAAATGCAGTCCAAAAATAATTTTTGTGTTCGTCTTAATAAGTTAAAAATAATTCAATTTCTTTAAAATACTTATAATGGAATTTTTGTATATATTTCAAACTTTTATTTTTTAAATGGATACTTAACAGAGTTTGTTAATTGGTACAAAACTCAAATGTGAGTATGTATGTCTTGTTTTTTTTTTTTTTCATTACATTTAAAAATATAAGGTTTATATATCTTTACCGAACCTAAAATAGGTTAAGTTAAATATAAATTTTTCTATTATTTATACTTTTGGGGAACAAATTTCAATTAAGCCTAGAGCTTCATAGGATGGTCCTTCCTGAGTTCTCAAGTGACAAAAATTGCCGCATTTGAAAGTGAATAGTGCCCTTCGCTAAGGACATGGGGGTGCAGTGTCTTTTGCTGCAACTGGAAATAATACGTACACGGTAAAAAGTGCATGGGAGAATAAAAACAGTAACTTCGGAAAATTTTCTACTTCGATAGGTGAAAGTTTAGGTAAGGTCGTTTCTTTATGGTGGGGGTGGCGCTGAATTATTGTACCATGCAGGAGGCAAAGCTCGCTGATTGAAGGGAACATATCGTGCCAGTGGTCTGGCGTATGGATTCTCTGGTTCTACAAAGTGCATCCGGCATTGGATCTACCATCTTCGGTTGGTTTTTCTTACCAAGGTGACAATGTTCTAATTTGTACCATTTCGTTAAGGAACCAACTGGCAGCAAGCTTCACACGAGTTTTAGTCCGAAGAGAAACTGAGCCGAGAATTGGGGAATTGTTCATTCCTCTGAAAACGAAACAATAGTTGAAAATGGAATCGTCAATCCCAAACAATAAAAAAAAAAGAAGAAAAAAAATAGAATTTGGGAGCTTTTCAATGGTCTAACGACGAGGATTCACCTTTGTATTTTTGGATTTCAACTCTATAAATACTTTCTCTATTTCATTTCTTTTCATATCAAATTCTGTATTCTTCTTCTCAATCTTGCTTTTTCTCTCAGTATCTCCCAATTTTCTCTAACCATAATATTTTATTTTTAGTACATTTTAATTGGTCACTTATATTCTTATCATACAAAAAAATGATTTCTTTATTCTCTTAATTTTTTTTATTTTTCATTTACACATTAGCTACTATTTCACACTTATTTTTGACATAAACTACAAAAGATATCAAGTGTAAGTTCAAGGTTAAATATAAGGTTATCATTTCATATTATGGGTCACTTCCACAGGTCAGGAAAGAATGACAAATAAAATATTATAAACAAAAATAATTCTTTTTTTTTTGTTTTTTTTTAAAGGTATAAGGTGTATTGAATAAATACCACAATCTTCCATTTTATTTCTTTTATTCTTGACAGAAAATTATCTAACCTGCAGGTCAACCCTAGTTTAATATATGATATGACCCTAAAATTTTCTAATTCGAGTTGAAAATTTAACCCAAATATTTTCGAGGGAGTGGGCTGTAATTTGATGCCGCTCAAACATTACAGGACGTGCTCGTAGGTGGACTAGATTAGTGGGCATCTTGTCTCTTATCATGACATCCAATGAAACAAAATGGTAGACAGAGAACACACAGGGGAAAGAGAAAAAATTAACTCAATCCCAAGGCGATCATAAAAAACTCCTTTGTGACCTCATCTCCTTCACTATCATCATCATCATAAAAAACTCCTTTATCTCGACAGCCTGTATTAACATTACCCATCCATAACCATGCATAATCAATGCATTATGGAAATTGTTTTGATTTAATTGATATTTGAGAAAGACAAGAGTGCTTTTGAGCTAGGAACCCATTTCTAGAATCAAAGTGACTTAAAAATCATATTTAATTTCCTCTTAGCTAAGGCCAACTTTTCTCGCCTTCCAATGAACAAGCAAAAAGATGTGATTTTTGGTACATCTGAAAGGTTAAAAGATGTGATTCCGAAGACATGAATACACGACTTCCTAAAAATTCTTCGACATTTTCAGTCTATATCTGAAATGAAATCAAATTGGAATATATTGTTTTTCTATTTTTTCGTTTACAAAAACAACTAATTAACTAGCTAATGAAAATTATTGTTTGATCAGCAAACAATAATAGTTTTCTGAAGGTATTCGTACAAACAATTGAGCAAATGCCAAATGATGCAGTTGTTTCTTTTTTCCTTTTTTTTTTTTTTTGACAGGTTGTGTGCTTTGCTGCTTCGTATATGTATACATAAACATATATTCTTATTGCAATAAATGACCATCAACATTATATTTTTCGCAATTATCCCCAATTCTAGAATTCAAATACATAGAACCTTATACCAGTATCACAAGCTACACAACTTTATACCACTATATATATATATATATATATCCAATGTGATCTGATCTGCTATATGATTAAACAATATATAGAATCCTCCACGTGGTAACGCAATCTACGTAAAAATGTCAATAAGATGAACGAAAAAGACCAAAGAAAAAAAAAATGATGGCTAAGAGGCGTGTGTGTGCCTCATGCAGTGGCGGGGGTTGGAATCCCTATCCCCTCTTCACCCTTCCCTCTCCTTGAGGGCTTTGACCGTCCCTTTCTGACGCTAAAAAGTAAAAACAGCGGGGAAATAAGTGAGATGGGCGTATGCCCACGAGCACAAGAAAAAGAGAATTGAGAGAAGGCTAGACGACGGGTAGCTAGGCAGTGAACATCTGGGTTTTTCCATTTGGAGTAAGCTACACATTCAGATCATGCAAATGCAACATAGCATCTGCTGTTGTCCTTCCAGTTCTCAGCGAGATTTCTGGGCTGCGTGTTTTCGTTTGACAAATCATTTCAAACCAGCTTCTTAGCTAGGCACACCTGCCAAGGAATAGGGCTAAGTTTCTTATACAATATGTAAATCTGAAGCATCATTTTAAAAGTAGAAACAAGAAACCTGCAATGCCAGTATACTTGGACCAGTTCCGTGCTAATTAATTGGAATTATGTCATTATACTACAGTGCCAAGAGTATTAGGTTAATGTTTTTGCATCGTATGAATCTAATTAATTTGACATATTTTAAACAAAGATTCCCATTGCACTATTATTATCGATAAATATGCATATATGTTCTGATATTAATTCAAATCATGTATGTAAAATTTAAAATATATAACAAACAGTTATAATAGTATAATATATGACTATATTTAAAATGCGCATAATTTACTGTGTTAATTTTTTATGTCATGAGTATAAGGTTAACGTTTTTTATATTTTTTTTCATTTTCAAATTTGTTGAGCAGAGTACAAGTTTAATGTTGGTCAAGAGACAAAATATTAAGTTAATGAATTTCCTTATGAAAAAGTCTTGGGGGGTGTGTACTAAAACATGCAAGCATACGTTTGCATTGCATTTGAAATCAAGGAAAGAAAAAAAAATAAAAAAATAGAGAGAGAGAGAGAGAGAGAGGAGAAAAAGTCTAAAATTCTTCTCTTCCGAGAGCTAGGACATCAAGGAATTGTAAAGAAAGAGATCGAAATGCTGGTTATTATTATTATTTTTTTTATGCAGGAATAACGAAAAAATAGAAGGATCAAACGCAAATTACTTGTCAAAATTATAATTATTTCCCCAAACTTTACCTTCCTCCATTCTCGAAAAAGGGAAATGTTGGCAAATCAAAAAATTATTAACAAAACCTTTGTTTTAAGTATCTTGAATTAACAATTTTTGATACATCAATTAACTATATACCCTATCAAGAAAAGTATAGATTATACTACCAAAAACAGTTAATGCTCTTCCAAAATTTCTCCCAAATAATTGAAAGAGATATGAATGTAGTCGTGAAAAGAGCAATTTTTACTCTTTTTATTCACCTTTCCTTTTTTTCTCTCGCATATCAAAAAATGAAGTAATAATATTTTGTTTGCTCACTTAACATTAGAGCAATCTTCTTCCACGACTATAAATTAGAGCATCTAATACTACACTTAATAGAAGACAATATAAAAGAAAAAAAAACCATTTGAAAATTTTTTTAAATGGGTATCGAGAATAAATTTTCAAGAGGGAGACAAATTTTATTAGTAGAAAATACACTACAAATCTGAATATGGTACTTAAGAACAAAACAAGTCTCATTACCATGCCTATGTATGTATGTATATATGTATATATATAGTAAACTTTTAGTTGGAGGAGCATGATATTAAGGAAAATAGATACATTGGTCTAAGGTCGTAAAATTTAGAAAAAGTTGGCCAATCCTTTGTTTTAATGTGAGATTTATGATACCTTAATATCCTTAAAGGCAATTTTAATGTGTCCCTAGAGGCAAGAGATTATTTTTAGGGACTTATGCTAAATCTCATGATGACAATTTGGCTACGAACATTATTTAAGAATGAATACAAATGGAGCAACTAAGTGGATGCTAAGCTTCCTAACCAAACTTTTGTGTCTCAATGTAACTTTAAATAAAGGCTAATCTATAAAAGATGGATCAAATAGCTCTTTATCCAAACAAGTCCATGCTAGCCTAGCCTCTTTTGAGAATACTTTAAAAAATATTACCCCATGAGCACAAACTTATAAAAGAACAAAAGTAATAAGATCCTTTACTTAAAGAAAGCATGTAGTACTTATGGGCAAACAAAAAGAAATAATATATACTTTAGCATGACAACAAAATGTTTCTTCTTGTAAGAAACAAAGTTGGTTTTTCAAGTTCTCAGTACATTAACTTTTGATTCATTGGTATATGTTGCAATGTAGCCTTGCCAAGAGTAATGGTCACTTTAAGTAGGAACTATCGTGGGCTTAAGAACCCACGAGTAGTTCAAAGATTAAAGAAGCTAATGCAACTTTAAGCTCCTGTATTAGTCTTTCTTATGAAGACTAGATTGAAAGCTTATAAGATGGAATTTGTGTAATTATAATTGCCATGCCAGCATGGCTTTTTTATGGATTGTTTACGCATTAAAAGGGATAAAGGAGGGGGACTAGCTCTTTTATGGAAAGACTCTATTATTGTAAGCTTGCAAACTTACTTTTCTAACTATATTGATTCTTTAATTCTTGATGGTATATAAACTACCAAGTATATACAATTAGCCATAAGATTTTGATAAAACACTTGGGGTTTACATTGTCAAATTAATTAATATTTACAAAAGTTGTGTCTTTATAAAGGTGACTTTAATAAAATACTATTTTCCATTGAGAAAAAAGGCAATAGGTTGAAACAGGTAAATTTCATGCAAGCTTTTCAATAAATGGTGGAAAAGTGTAATTTTTAGGACCTTTGATATAAGGGTTTTGAATTCACCTAGACGAATGGAAGATAAAAAGAAGACAATATCCAAGAAAAGCTTGATAAAACCTTTGTAATGCTAAATTTCCTAAATATGTTTTTGTGTTCAAAGGTTAGGTACTTGTCTCATTTTTGTTTGGATCATAACCTTCTAATTATATGTAAACTCATCTTTATTGACTTCTTGTATAAGATAAATGCCATTTCGATTTAAAAGCATATGGCTTTGTAAGGCACCAACAAATTCTTAAGAACATGCTAAGAGTTCTCTTTTGACCCCAAATCTTCTAGCAATTATTAGTTGTTGCTACTATGATTTGGTAGCTTAGGAAAAGGCTTTCTTCAACAATATTATAAATCAAATTTAATAAATGCAAGCCAAGCAGATTTAGATTCAACAACTTCCCCATCAATAATAAATCTGGCAAAATTAAATTTTATTAATTAAACATTTATAAGCTATTAAAGTAAGAGGAAAGTATATAGACATAAAGAGCTGGGGTCTTTTGGTTGAACGAGGGTGATAAAAACATGACTTTTTTTTTCTTGCAAAGGCTACCCAACAAAGCAAAAGAAATTTTATAAGGCAAATCATTGATTTGAATGAGTTGACCTTGTATATAAATAATGACATTACCAAAACATTCACATCTTATTTTCGTAATTTATTCACTTCAAATGGCAATCTATCAATACAACTTGTACTTGTTAAAGTTTAGGGCCATGTTATTGATCAAATGAACTTAATGTTATCTAGACCTTTTATAAGAGAAGAAGTTAATTAAGCTTGAGCCATTACATTCAAACAAACCTTTAGAGTTGAATTGTTTTAATGTTTTATTTTACCAATCCTTTTAACATATTGTCAGTAAGGATGTGACAAACATGGTGCTAGAAATTCTTAATAGAAAAGGTGATATTAACTCCTTTAATTACACATATATGTGTCTTTGTTTACAATGTGTTTGCCCTTAGAAAAAGCTCTTCCTTTCAGCTCATTAGTGTACACAATGTCACTTGCAAAATTACTTTCAAGGCCTTTGTAAGTAGATTAAAGCATATTCTTTATCAAGTTATCTTGAAATCTCAATCTATTATCATACTAGAACATTTAATTAAATATAATGCTTTAATAGCCTTTAAGACCTTTTATTACATGAAGCATAGACATAAAGACAAAAAAGGCTTTATATGAGTAATGCTTATGATTAAATGAAATGAGCTTTTCTTAAGGTATCATACCAAAGATAGGATTTGTCAAGGATTAGGTTTAATTGATTATGCATCACATGACCTTTGTTTCATACTTTGTTATGGTAAATTCTATTTTTAAAAAGCGGTTCATGTTAGGGTAAGCTATAGCTTGGTTGGTAAAGAAATTATCGGTAAGAAATTCAAAATAGGAAATTATTATATTGATATCAATATGCTAAAGATCTTGCTAGTTAATAAGAAATATTTTTATAAATTAAATTACATTCCATATTAGGCAGAAATATTCTCTTTTTCTTTAACTAAGATATAAAGATGTTTTGTGTAAAGAAAAAAATTCAATGAAATATCAACTTCTTATTATGATATCAGAGCATATGATCCCAAAAAATTAAGAAATTAACAACAATAAAAGAAACTTCTTCCACCATGAAAGAGGCTTCTCCATTTGGAGTGACAGGTTTTCATGGAGAGGCTTTAATTCTTGCTAACCTATTTATTAAAATATCTTAATTATTGAGTTAGAATTCAACTTTATCGTGATATAATCTTAAAATGGGTGTAATTGGTGTCAAGTTAGATGGTACCAATTATGACCTTTGGTTTCAAGTTTTTGAGATGTATATCTTAAGCAAAGAAAAACTAAGATACATAAAAATATCTTTCCTAATCCCCAGAGGTAGGCTTAACTTTTAGGAAGTAGAGGATAGAAAATGTAATTATAAAAAGTTCGTTGATCAACTCTATGAATTGTAAATTGATTGAAATTTATATAAGATTTTTGACAACAATAGATGTATAGGATTTTATTGCTGTAATGATCTTTGATGGTACATACACGTCAAAATTATACGATCTTAAAAGAAAAGTCATTAGAATAAAGCAAGGGGGATAGATTATAAAATCATATTACAATAATCTTTAAGGTGTTTAAATAGAATTGATTTCCTTACATTATAAGACATGTTAAGAAATATAATGTTATCATTTAAGAGGATAAGGTATATACCTTTTTAGATAAATTAGATAATCGATTGGATAAAATTTAAAGAGATATTTTTTAGATTAAACTATTCCAAATCATTAAATAAGCATATGCTTTAGTTTATTGAGATGATTTTTGACAAGTTGTTATGTTATTAAAAGGAGAAAGAGATGGGATATAGAGCATTGTTATGGTATCAAAAGAAGGGTCTAAGTAACCTTTTCTTCAAGAGATTAATCTTGGTTAGGGAACTACTTCAGTAAGATCTAAAGCTTCAACAAATGGAGGAAGATGCTCTCATTGTGGGAACCCCAAACATACATTATAAATTTGCTTTAAAATACATGATTTTTTATATTGATGGCATAAGTTAAGAGCTAAAAAGAAGCATAATGGTGAGGTAAGAGAAAATTTAGGCTAAATTGTAGTAATGGAATTTAGATAAGGTTTATCTTTTGTGTTACAAAGAAGGAATCTGTCTTATGACTCAGTTCTTAAGCGGTGACATTAATTGCTTTAGGAAATAAATTAGACCTAATAAAGAAACAAGGTAACAAAGCATATGACTTTTGATTTATTAGATTTTGATGCCTATTATAATTAAAGAGATCTTTTGTAGTTAGTATAAATAATATAGCCTATTTAATTACATAAGCCAAAAAAGTGGAATTATCTTCCACTTTTCTCTTTCAAACACTTTGTTGGTTCTTTCACTTAAGAGTAAATTGTTATTTATAGGTTAGTTAATAAAAGATTTGAATTGTTATGTACTGATATACTTGAATTTTTGCTTATTTCAAGACATTTTCATAAAAGAAATTATTAGTTGTGGTATTAAATAAGAGAGGCTATATTATGTTGATGATTTTTCTCTTGATTAGGCAAATTTAATAAGATAAGTTAATGATAAATGATAAAAGTGTGATTATGAAATTATTATCTAAGTTATCCATCCTTTCTTATTTAAAGTATTTATTTTCAAATTTGTTTACAAAATTCCATAAATCAAGTTTTCAATAAAAAACTTGTTTGTTGGCAAAATGCTATCATGTTTCTTATCCAGTGAGCATAAGTAGATGTCCATCACCTTTTATATTAATTCGTTTTGATGTTTGGGGGCTAGCACCTATCCTAGGATCTGTAGACATTTGATGAGTTACTACTTTATTGATGATACACCCTAATGACTTAGTTTTATTTATTAAAAAATAAGATTAAGGTGCTTAAAGCCTTTTGTATAT
The DNA here is from genome assembly GCA_021533255.1 of Ceriops tagal. Taxonomy (NCBI): domain Eukaryota; kingdom Viridiplantae; phylum Streptophyta; class Magnoliopsida; order Malpighiales; family Rhizophoraceae; genus Ceriops; species Ceriops tagal. The sequence continues at coordinate 8,368,490 of CM038602.1, forward strand.
TCCATAATATGGTGAAAAATCAATTTTTTGTCAAGATTCTAGTGTTCTAATTAGATAATGAAAAAAAGTATCTTAATAAGGACTTTTGAGAATATCCTAAAAAGTATGGACTAATACATTAAACTTTACATTCATAAACTCCTCAATAAAGTAGAATTACAAAAAGAATGAATAAATAAATTTTAAAGAAAATCAAAGCCTTTTAAATAGTTACACATATGCTTTGACAATTTTAGGTAGATATTATAGTAATTAGTATTTACATGATGAATAGAATGGTATCATAAGTTTTCAATTTCAAAATTCCCTTGTAAGTTCATTTTGCGTATGTAATAATCCCATCTTGTTTGATGCTTTTGCCAAGGCTATTTGGTTGTATGGTTTATGTTTATCTCCATAAAACCTAGAGGACAAAATTAGAACCATGCTCTATTTGTTCCATTTTTCTAAGGTATAAATGTAATAAAAAAAAAGATACTAATATTATGATTAGACTTTAGAAAGGTTATATATGGTTTATGGATATATCTTTCATGGAGTCAAAATAATTCTTTTAGCCTAAGTCATATCGTTCCATGATTATTAGAGAACATTATGATAAAAGGTGACAAGTGTTAGTTGTGTTCTAGTTTTAAAGAGTAATGAATAAAATTTGAGCAAGAAGAGTCAGTCATGGAGAATTAGCACAAAAGAATACTATTTATGCATGAGAAAATGTTGTTTTAACAAAATCTAAAAAGGATTATAAGGGCTTTAGGTTTAAACTTCAAGAGAATGAGGTCATTGGGTAAGAAATAATTTCTTTTAAATTTAAATAACCATTTCTTCATTGTTTAGTACATGTCTAGTGTCTAAAGAATTCCATCAAGGTACTATATATGAACTTTCTTGTCGATGAATATAATATTATGTGTGGTTATAAATTATTTGATAGGAAGAATCAAAGAATGCCACTAAAGCAATACTCACCACATGTTAAAAGTAAGAAAGCCAAGTATCTTATTGCAAATTATGTTATTACTCAATAATTATCTCTTTCTTTTAAGGCATTTGTAAGTAAGCTATTTAGTAGGTGAGTGTCTGAAACCATATAAGAAGCATTGGAAGACCAAAGTGGACACGAGCAATTTATGATGAGATGAAAGCATTGTAAAAGAATCCTATTTGGAATTTTATGGGTTACATGAAGGAAAGAAACCAATAAGGTATAAATAAGTGTTTTCAATGAAGTATATAATAAAAAAATCGATTGAAAGATATAAGACAAGACTTATAGTAAAAGGATTCACTCAAAGATATGGTATAAACTACTAAAAGACATTCTCCCCAGTTACAAAGTTGAACACTTTAAAAGTCCTACTATTTCTTGCTACTAACTCATATTGGTTACTATACCAATTTGATATAAAAATACCTTTTTATATGAGAGTTTAACAAAGGTGTTGTATATAAAAATTGCACCTAGTTTTGCTGTCTCTTTCAAGGATAAGATAATATGCAAATTGAAGAAGTTGTTATATGGATTCAAGTAGTCCCTAAAAGCATGGTTTAGATGATTTAGTTTAGCAATGAAGAACTATGATTTTAAACAAATCAATGCTAACGATACCTTATTTCTGAAGCATAAAAAAGGATTGACAACACTTTTTATTATTTGTATGGATGATACGATAATTACAAGAGATAACAAAGAAGAAATTGATAATTTACAAAGGTATCTTGTAATAGAATTTGATATGAAAAATCTCGATGCACTAAAATACTTTCTTAGTATTGGCATTATTTGGTCAAACTAGGTTATATTTTTGTTTCAAAGGAAGTTTTTATTTAACTTATTGGCTAAAACAAGAATATTAGAATGTAAGTTGGTAGATACACCTATTGTACAAAAACATAGGTTAAAAGAAAGTGGATCAAAAGCTAATAGATAAGGAGAGGTACCAAAGGTTAATGGGAAAGTTGATTGATTTATCTTATAAAAGACTAGATATTGTATATTCTGTTAGTGTGATAAGTCCATTTAAGTATAATCTAAGCAAAAATCATATCAATGTAGTATTTATAATCCTAAGGCACTTGAAGTACTCTTTAAAAAAGGAACCAATGTTTAAAAAATATAATTATTTGTATGTTAAAAGATATATAGTGCAGATTAAGCTAGAAATGTCATTAATAGGAAATCCACATTAAGCTCTTTAACTTTTATTAATAGGAATTTGGTTATATGGAGAAGTAAAAAATAAAAGGTAGTTGTTTTATTTGGTACAAAGGCTAAATTTCAAGATATGGTAAAAGGTATCTGTTAATTATTCTAACTTAAAAGGTTGTTTAAAGAAATTAGACTTATGTCATAATCAATTATGAACTTATTTTATAATAATAAGTTTGCTACTAAAATGGTTCAAAATCAAGTTTAGTATGATTGGATGAAGCATGTGGAGTTTGATCAATAGTTCATCAAAGATAGGCTTAAAGGACAGGTTATATAACTTCTTTTTGTAAGGTCAAAGGATCAATTTACAAATATTCTCATAAAAGCAATAATAAGATATTCTTTAACTCACTCGACAAATTGGATATGAGTATATTTATGTATCAATTTAAAAGAAAGTGTTAGTGTGAGTTGTAGTTTGGTAGAAAAATTATCAACCAAAAATTCAAAATATAAAGATTATTATACTAATGTCAATTATACCAAAATCTTACTAATTGATAAGTTTTTTTTTTTTAAATTGAATAATATTTCATATTAAATAGAAATATTTTTTATATAATTAAGATATAAAAATATCATATATAAAAAAATTCAATAAAATATCAAATTTTTTATTAGTTTACACCTTCTAAAGGACTCCATAGGTAATTATATAAGCTTTAAAGGTTTCAAATCCTTTTTGCTTTTTTTTTTTTTTGTGTGGATGATATTCTATTGTTCACCGAAAGCTTCATTGGTATAATACAAACAACTTCAAAATATTCTTAAGCTATATATAAGAGCTTTTGGGTAAAAAAATTAATATGGAGAAGACCTCACTTTCTTTCAATTCTAATATGCATGATAATATTAGAGAAGTCATTCGAAATTGCTTAGAAGTTGTTTGGATTTTAAGTATAAATGTGTAAATTACTGTAATTAAAAGTCTTATATCACAAATGAGAGAAAGAAATAAGTAACATATAAGTGAAAATGATCCATAAACCCAACCTTTAAGGTTTTGGATTAAGAAATCTCCTTGATTTCAAGCCTTTACATTTTTAAATAAATAGTGTTAGAGTTGATGATTCAGCAAGGGACGAGCACGGGAAAGAAGAGATGGATTACACTCACTAGCATTATCTAGGCAGAGTGGTAAGGTATAATAGGGGACAAGCACTGCAAGGAAGAGATAGATTACACTCACTAAGTTTACCCAAGTGGAATGGTAAGGCATAAGGTTGGTTTATAAATGGGCTTGGTGGAGACGTACGCTTCAGATCAAGTAAGTAAAGATGGCTCCTGAATGAATTTGATGAGGACGCACACTTTGAATCCAGGGAAATAAAGTTGACTCACAAATGAATTTAATAGAGTAATAATTAACTCTTAGAGCATTCAAGACCATAATTCAAGCAATTTCAACTTATATGATGAGTTGCTTTCTTTTACCTAAAACTCTTCGTCGAGGATTGCCTTGCTTATCAACCGTTATTGGCGGGGAAGCTGTGAAATTCAACGAATAATTCGTTGGTCACCTTGGGAAAAAATAAACCAAAGGCTGCTGCTGGTGGCCTTGGATTTCGGGACTTCTAGGAGTTTGACGTGTTGTGCTAGATAAGCAAACCTGGAGGGTTGTGCGGAATGAAAAATTCCTTGCTGGCAAGGATTTTGAAAGCAAAGTACACTCAAGGAACTCCTTTTTTACAGCGAAATTGGGCTATAATCAAAGTGTTTCTTGACCTCTGTTGATTGATGGACTTAGACGACAGATCGAGAATGGTATGAAAATTAATATATGGTCAGACTTATTTTTTAAAAATAAAAGTAGCTTATTATTAAATATTAAAATATACAACAATATATATTAATTTTATGTAAAAAATTGAAAATTTAATGTGCTTCAAAACGAAAAGTACTTGTCTTTAAATAGAAACGAGTCCTATACAAAAATTATAGGCTCCTATCGTTGATAGATAGTTCAAAAAATTTTATTCTATAACTATTCGTTAAAAAGTTACAACATTGAGTACAGATATATGGTCAAACCTGGTTGCCCAATCAAAATGGATTCAACAAATAATGTGGCTTCTCTCATTGACCAGGATACGAAGTGGTGGAGGGAGGATGAGGCGAAGCAAAATTATATGCTTTCAGAATGTACTCAAAGTCTCTCCATCCCTTTTATGCCGATTAATCTTTCATTATAATAGACTGGGGAATTATGCAGTAAAAAGTGCTTACATGTTGGCCAGATCAAGGTCCATGGGGATCAGCATCCAACCAAGTAAATGGCCTATGGAAGAAGCTGTGGAAATTGACTTTATAAGAAAATTAAGCATTTAATATGGAGGGACTGTAAGGGATTTCTACTGTCTAAAGAGAAGTTGGCAAGTAGGGAACTGCTGGTTGATCCAAGTTGTGCAAAGTGTGGAGACCCAGAATCAAATTCTCATGCTCTACTTCGATGTCCTTGGTTGATGACATATGGTTTCCAGGTCTGTTCGGACCATGTATACGGGAGACAGTTCCAGAAGATTTTCATCACTGGTTTATGGTAATGGCTGATAAAAGATCACATGAGACATATGGGCTTATTTGTATGCTGACATGGGCACTTTGGTGAGCTCAAAACCTCTTGGTCATGGAAAGCAAGCAAAGCACCCCAGACATGGTTATTGAGATTGTGCTCCGGCTCTACTGTGACTTGAATAAAAAAAAAAAAAAATGACAATGGGCCTCTAATATAGAAGTAGCAACAGGCAGTAAGAAGGGTAGGATTGGAGCAATCTTAAGAGACCATAATGGTTATACGAGAGGCGTTACAGAAGGCACTTGAGCTATCATTGACTGATATATGGGTAGAATCGGATTGCCCCCTAGCAATTCAAGCCATTGTAGCACTGTTGCTGGCCCCTTGGAGGAGGACGTGCGCTTATTATCAACCAGATTCTCAAGCATACCATGTTAATAGATAGATTAATGGGATGGCTCATGCTTTAGCAAAATTGACATTGTTGAAGGAGAATGATTTGTGGTTAAGCCATGTTTCATTGATTGCTCAACAAGGCCTAAGGACCTGTCTTTTGCATAAATCAATAAAGTTGCTTTCCTCTCAAGAGGAAAAAAAAAAAAAAAAAGTCACATCAGGTCCCCCCCTCTCTCTCCACCTGTCGATTTTTTAGACTATGCCTATTTTAGACATTATACATTCACCGTAATTATTAATATTTACTGTAACACTGAACTTTTGCGTCCTTTTCTTTTTGGTTAGTTGAGAGAAAGGGAACAATTAACTGGCAATTTAAATTCAAGCAAGCACACCAGTCCTGAATTATTACTTGTTCAAACAAAAAAAAAAAGGTCCTGAATTGGTACCAAAGTTTGAAATCTAATCCCGATGAACTCACCAGCTTAGTGAGTCCTGAATTATTACATTGTTGATTTACTCAACGCATGAGGTAATGGATGGAGAGACAACTAGCATGCTTTATATCATTAGTTTCGAATATAATTCGAACTCCACAATTCCAACTCTGAAAACAATTCTAATCTAAACAATTAAACGTTATTGATTACAATTCTTTTCATTGTTTCGACAAGTGGTCATCTATAATTTGAGCCTCTCAATTCAAGCTATTGACATTGGAAGTAGAGAATTCAATCCTCTCAACTGATAAAAAATGTAGAGGGCACACACCACACTACTTTATTTTTGGTAAGAAAGTCATTTCTTGAGTTAGTATGGCCTTTGTGCATTTTGGATCCATATTTGACTCTTAGAGATTTCTATGTTACTAACTAATCAACTGAATGTTTTGTTGTCGAAAAAACTACTCACTAGAATCAATGAGTCACATTGGTTGTAGAGTTGTTTTTAATGCTCGAAATCTCAGAGTTCAGATCTTACTTGGAACTGAGAAAAAGTGCATCTCATTACACGGTAGTATCCATCTTGTGAGATCAAGGAAAATGACTAGATGATAAAATATACGAGATAAAGAAAGGTATTATGGTATTATATAGCTAATGAGACCCTTAATGGGCACAAAAGGATGGCAGTACTTATTTAGAGTTGACAAAAGGTCACTATGAGTTATGAGAAAAAAGAAACGAAAGAATAATTTTTATATGTATTGAATTGTAAAGAGTTACACTGATTTAAAAGATAATATACAAAATAAAAAAATCAAAAAATTAATAAGATATTTATCAAATCATATCATATTTATGTATGCGTTTTAATATAATCGAAATATATTTGTACAATAAATTTGAATTTTATTAATAACTATATATCAGAATAAAAAAATATTGTATTAAAATTTATATAATTCCAACATGACTTCTAATGAGAGCTTTAACCATGTGGGAATAATGTTCAAACCTAAATGTCCTGTCCCACTCGAAGAAACCCTGACTTCTACTACCTTCTGTCTTAAAAGATTCGTCTAGATGAGTAGTTCTTGTAAGTGTCAATGAAAACTTAAAATAAAGTGAAGGAAGAATTGATAAGAATATTTTCTATTGCATAAAAGGGATGGTTAAATCATCCAAATTTTCCATCGTCACCGAAAGTGGTTCACTAACATGTGAACCAAAATTGCTTCATTCGTTATCCTATTATCTTAAAGCCTTCTTAACTGGCGTAATTATTGTCATCCTTGATTTGTACTTTTGTTCCAAAGGTGAAGATGATAACACAGATCACTTGCAAAGCACCTACATTTGAAAGTTGTGCGCATCTCTTTCTCCCTCTCCCTCTCTCTCTCGCTCTCTCTCTCCCTGCCCCCCCCCCCCAACCCCTCAATAATCTGTCGCCAGGTGCAAGTTTCGCTTGCTATGTATACAAATACAAGCATCCAGTAATAAATTAAAATGCAGCAATGTGACAAAAAGAAAAAACAAAGAAAATGCAGTGAATATAAAAAGTCTATTACTTGTATATATATATATAAAATATAATCGTGTGAAATTATTAAATTTCCCACTGAGTTCTGGAAGTGCAATAAACATCGGGATCAAAGTGGGCTTTTCACAAATCAAACAGGTAACTGAATTACCTAGTAGGACCCACAAAAAAAAAATGATTAAACAGAACTATCTACTGATCGTGTAATGAAAGTAGAATTATTGAAATATCTTATTGCCTATTCAATAAAGGTGAAGAGAGTACGGAAACAAAAAATCAAGAGGGAGAGACGGAGTTAGGATGCATGATATAAGACCCTTTTCAAACATTCAGATTGCTGATATGTGTTATTCCATGTACGAAGGAAATTGTATAGATGTGATAGTAAGTGAAAACTAATCCATGTGTTTTGGGGTCACTTATCCAGATTTAAATCACACAATTCAAACTTTAAATCAACGACACTAGAGAGGGATTAGTGGAATCCCTCGCAATACTTTATCCTTATGACATCGACCACTTAGTTATCAGAAACATGGATTGAAGCAAAATCCTGAGCGTATGGATATGATCAGCTACTAATTTTGAATGGATTCAATTCTTAGTAAGAAATGCATAGGAGATATGTCTGGTTGTTTACAGCCACACATTAATTAGAAGAAATTGAATATAGATGATTAAAGGATGGTAAAGCGAACCTAAATGCTTTATCTCAATAAATAAATAAATATATAAATGATTTTTTTTTAATGCCCACATGGTGTAGAAAAAGCAAACGTAAATGGGTTACACAAAGGAAATAGAAAGAACAAAGCATACCTTAATTAACAAGCGTCACATAAATTCGACTGGCAACAAAACATAGCAAGTAGCCATAAAAGGCAGCAAACTTGCAGGATTTAATCACAGAAGAAAAGCTCTTAGAGACCCAAAAATGGAAAATGAGGTATCAAAGAAAGTAACCTGAAAACCTAAGAAAACGTTTCTATCTCTCTCTTGCTGTGTGTGCAGCGCGCGTTTTGGGTGAGGGGTTATCCGTCACGGCCGCTGTCAATTTCAGCCCCCCCAACCTCCACCCCCACCACTTTTAAAATTAACTATATTCACCATTACTGGGTTAATAACTATTAATTCAAATTTTCCATTCTGAGTTTGGCTAGAAAGACAGACTTGGTCAGTGAGGATTAAAGATTTTGGCAATTTTGGTAGCTAGGATTACGATGTGTAGCTGTTATGGGTATACCGTCTCTCTCTCTCTCTCTCTCTCTCTCTCTCTCTCTCTCTCGTGGTCATACACCCACATACTGCACCCACAACTGACAAATCTCCTATCACCAACCAATCCTATAATATCTCTAGTACTTATTGCTTGTTCCATACCCTCTTTCTCTAATCTCTATAAGTATTTGTATCCTTTAACACCCTTCAAATCCCACCATACTCAAACATGTGTATTCCTTGATCTCTCTTTCCTCCTTGACTCTTCTAGTTATAAGCTTTCTGTTTGTGGGGTAAATAGCCCTTCCAAATTCTATTTGTTGAGTATTTTGCATTTTCAGTCTGCAACATGCCTACAGTGGAGAGCAGCATTAATCTTCGGATAACTTTTCCTACCAAGTGGGTGGGTCTGTGTTACTCTCTCCCTTACCTGGGCATAGGCTTGAATCTTGAACTTTTGAATTCTCTTTTTGCAATATGTCCTTTGGCTCTCTCTCTTTCTCTGTTTTTTTTTTCTTTCTCCTTTAACTTTTCTTTTAACTTTCATGGGTTGAGCTGATTTAGGGTTAGGGCTAGGGTTCCCACTCTTCCTCTTCTTTGTCTCTTTTTGCATGGATTGGCAGATGGACGATGATGATTACCAAGATCGAAAGGAACACACCAGTCACTGTTTGCTGATGGAGCATCATCAAGATTCACAAACTTTATTAGGGCCCATTAGTAGAGTAAGTGGTGATGATGATGGCCTTTAGTGCCGTGGTGGTGGTCCCTTCACTTCTCTCCAATGGCCCTTTTGATATGAGAATCTTGATGATGCTGCAGCGGCAATAAATGGCTAATATATTTACTTTTTCAACAACTAATACCCACAAATCGTTTACTTGGCTCAAGGTAAACTCGTTAAACGTTTTGGAATATGCCCTTTTGCTTCTTATTGTTCTATGTTATTTTTCGGTTTTCCATTAGGATAGCATTCTTTTATCTTGATTTTGCTGCTTTATGTTTCTATTGGTTGATTTTTGCATTCTGAAGCACTAACCAGGATAGGGTTTTGTGCTGTTTAGCTAACAGGACCATGTTGCCTTAGGTGTTGTTTTCTGTGCCTAATGACTGGCACGATCCGTTTACTAATATGGTTTAGATCTATGCATTGACGGTGGGATTTACATGGATGATAGATTTTTGAAATGATTTTCTCTGACTAACTTCTTCTCCCAGAGAGTTTTTACGTATTCCCTCCAGCTGTTGTTGGTAGGTATGTCTGTACTTTGGTTGAAACCCATGTACCCTCTGAGAATTGATGAGCAGCTTGCTTTTTATTACTTTTATGAACTTTTGGTTATTTTTCTGTTCATTGAAAGGTGCCTCTCAGATCAGTAAGACAACTCTATTTTTCTGTTTCTTTTTCTTTTTCTTTTTTTTTTCCTTGCTGGTAGACCAGTTTCCGGTACACAACATTGTCGCACATACAGTCATTTCTTTGCTCCGGTCCACGAAAATCGTCGCATTTCTTTTGTTGTTTGGTTTCTTTCCTAAAGATTTATCTCTTTTTATTGGGTATTTTTCAAATATGTTTCTCGGCATGTTCCTTAATTATTGTCATTTTCACTTTGTTTAAGTATATATTTGATTTTCCGGGACTTATTTCTGGACTTTATTTGCGGTTTCTTTTTTTTTTTTTCTTTCATTTTTTGTTTCTCTCTTTCTTGGGAGATTGGAGATCTTATAATCTCTGCCACCTAGTTTATTACTCTGATCTTTACACTTAGCTGCTTTGTTGTTGGCTAATCTATGTTTTATTTTATTACGCACGGGCAAATGAATCTGATGCCTAAGTGAAAGAAATTTAGATTTACACTCGAGAGTTTCAAGTGACATATTTAATATCCATTTTTCGTGCCTGCAAGTGGCCTTGCAGATCATTCCGCACACTAACTATGCGGCTTTATCATGCCATGAGGAGGAGCTAGAATTTTAGATAAAGGTGGCTGGTTAAACATTTGCTATCTCTGATTTCATGGAATGTTTCTGGTTTCCTGTTTATTGTCCTGAAGTTGCAATCTTTGAGGGAGAATCTGAATGCTGATCTTCTCAAACATGTGAAAAGTGACAGGATCAGACATGCACATTAGGAATCGCAATTAGGTTTTGTGATGGGTAACATTGTGTGAGGTAGTGATTAATTTGTGATCTGTATCAGCAGAGAAATAAAAGAAAACTTTCCATTAGTATTTCATGATAAGGAGTTGGCTGGTCTGTTGAGAACTCGATGATGAGGTAACTTATCTTCTCGATTCTCTTGACGATTGTAAGAATTTTAACATTTTTCTTGTTTTAAAGCCCTTTTATTCAAAATTGTCTTAATGGTAACTCAGTTGCCCATGAATAGGAAGGATTTGGAACAGGTCTTTCTGACAACTAATTCAATTCATCGTAGAACGGGACGACCGGAATATTGGATAGCCTACGTACCAAATTGGAGATTAAGACCCAGTTGAGTTGAGGGGAGCTGTGGGAGGTTGGCTTTTGTCCTTAGGGTCAAAGGTATGATGTATACACTTTTCTTTCCTTAAACTGGTGGAATTAATTAATGTTGGATTTTTCATAGGTCCATCGAATTCTTCCATCCTCCCGTTGGGCGAGGTGTTGGGCGCGTTTTCATCGCGAGAAGTGACCTTCTACTTAACGTACGATGTCAAATTGAAGGAACCCTCTCCCGGGGACTGGATGTGACGGACATTTGTGCAGGTGACGGTGGGAAGAAAAATGTGGTGTGATAGCAAAGTGTTGATATCTTTCAGTACCTTCTGAAACATGTTTTACTCTTACCTTTGCTTGTCTCAAGTATAATATTAATTGTCTCGTAGATTGGACAATGCCTGTGTACACAGATGCATCACAGTTTTGCCTGGCCAAATAAAACGATCCAAGCTAGAGCCGAGAGGGAGAAAGCTTCTTTTTCGGAGTCATCGTCGTGCCGCCCTTTTTGGTTATTTATTTTTTTTTATTTTTTTTTGGCGGTTTCCAATCGAGGATGATGTCTTATTGGTGTGGCTGCCATCTAGCCGAGCCTCTGCTTTCTATTTTCTGCTGCTTTGTAATTGTTGCTAATAGCCTGATTCACACCCCACAAAAAAAATAAAAAAAACAAAGTAACCGGCAGCTTTATAATCAACCAGGTAATGCAATTTCATATCCAAGGAGCTGCAATTGTTACAATCGCTGCTATAATTTCCAAAAGCAGCGGTCGTGAATTTGATTGTGATATTGGGGGGGGGGGGGGGGGGGGGGTTTACAAAAAGACCCTTTTAGAAAAAGGGTAAAACTCTAATTTTCCATTACACACAGTAATTAAGTTGATAAAAATGCTTTCCTGCGACTTCGATTGTGCCGCGTTACAACGGATTGTTGCCGTGCAGCTCGTCGGGTGGTCTCCTCATTTTCTGCCCCGTTACATGAAAATATGCTGTAAAGCTTTTCCAGGGTCTGGTCCCTCGACTGATCTTGCGAGACAAAACTGTTTAGGCCGAGAAAATTGGACACAGGCCCAAAATCAAGTTTACATCATCCACCTTTGTCTTCGCCGTGCCCCATTTTTTTTTTTAATCTTTTCTTCTTTCACGAAGTTTAAGCTGGAACAAGACCTCAAGCATGCCACCAAAAAAAAAAAAAAAGGATTACGCCAAAATAGATATTAAACGAAACCAATAATATTCCCTACCTTAAAAAATCCATGGTCCTGATAGAAGGTAAGATTGCCTGGAGACGAGGAACAAAACCCTAAACTCCCTCGTGTAAATCAATTATAAGATATCAAAATCAAGAAAATAATAATCATAATCAATAATCAATTGGGTTGCACTTGATTCTTAATAGCTGATTTCCTGTTCTCCTATCCATGTCATGCATAATCCCAAAAGGCATTTATATTCGGACAGGAACAGCACGATAAAGCTATTTCGAACTTGCGGAACGATGATCCACGCTCCTCTTTTAGCGCTCTTCCTAGCAATAAATATGTGAACCGACCATAAATACGTACGTACATACATACATACATACATATTATATATATATATATATATGCTGACTTGTCACATCACTGGTCTAATAATTAGAACATGGCCACTAATCATTGCGTTCTAGTGGCTTAGCTAACTCATTTGTTTCATGCAATTTCCTGAATGCAAGTCTCCATTAAGATATTTGATAGAGGTAAGTATACATTTTAAGTATGAATAATTTTTGTACTAGATAATTTTTTTTTTCAGATATCATAGAATTTGCCGAATTTATTTTATAGACTAATTCATTTATAACAGATTTTCTTTATACGATAATTTATTATTTACAGAAAAAAAAAAAAACTAGTTCGTTTGTGATGTGAAGACATAATTCTCCTTAACGAGACCATAAGGTGCTATCCAAATTTTTCTTAGAAATAAATAAATAATTGCGATAAAAAGTGAATCCACAAGAACCCCTCCCTGCCTGATCAAAGATAGGTCATCAACTCTGCATGTAAGAAATTTGTAATAAGGAAAATCTTTCATATACTCAATTCCCTTTTCTTCTCCCTTTTTTTTTTTTTTTTTACTTACATTTACTTACCCTTGGTCTAAAACTCGAATTTCAAACCTTTAATCATAAAAATAACTTTGGTAATATTAAACTAAGACTCGTTGATTCTTGTAGTCAATTCTTACAAACTCGTTTGCACTTGGGAATAAAAAATTACAAAAATCAATTCTATTTTCTTTTTGTATTTATAAAATGATCAACATAAAAATTGACAAAATTATACAAACATTTAATGTATTTCATAACATTTACTCTTCTTAGTTAATTTCCAGTATATCTTCATAATATGATAAATATTAACAAATTTTTTATATTACACAAAATACTTAAATCTCTTATATAACATTGACACTCTTTTATATGGCATCAACGACAAATTGCATTTCTTGTGTACAGAGTGCATTTGAGTCTATGATACTTAGCCCTTGTAATAAATTAATTTTCTTGGATGTTGACCTCAAGAATCAAACTTTGATTAATAAAATGTGAAATATATTAAATTTACTAAATAGATGAAATATGACCTTGTGGACGTTGTTTTATCATTTGTAGCTGACTTGATGATAAACGACTTATTCGCGTCCGTTGTGAGCCTTTTTTTAGTACATCACAAAAGTTCCATCGCGAGTTTGTGCTGTGCCATTGACAAGGTAAGATCCTTGAATTTCATATTATTTAAAGTAAGTTGTGAATGACATATCAGTTAAAACCGCTATATATTAAAAAAAAAAACAAAGGAATAGTAAAAAGTTAATAATATACACGTTAATTCAGTTAATATATTGCCATTGTAAAAAATTAAAAAATGGGGGGCTCAAAAAAAAGTGGGGGTCAACTATTTTCAGAGTTCTCCCTAACCTCTAGACTTTGCTTTTTCTTTTCCTTTTTTTTTTTTCGGAGAGTTGCTTCTCATTTTCCAATTCATGTATTCCAAAAGCGTCGATAAGCCTATTGTTTAGAATGTGGAGCTCATGATTGGCTTTGCTAAATGGACGCTTGCATGGGAAATCGATAACAAACGAGTAGGTAAACGTTAATGCTAATAGCTCTGAATCATAATTGTTGCTTAAATATAACAGCAGCACTAAAGTAGATAAAAGAATTATGAAATTAAGCGAACCAAGCTATATGCCCATAGGCACATGACCATACAAGACGGTTAGAACATAGACGCAGAAGGCACGACCGAATAGGACAAAGTACTTATAATCAAATTGCGGCACCAAATTAAGTTATGAACTAAGGGGACAACCAAGTAGTCCCGTGGCTCCAGATGCGATCTATTTTGGTTCTTAATTCGGCTGCTCTAAATTGTTCACGTCATAGATGAAGAGTCGATTGCATAAAACTTTCCATGATTTTGCATTGGTAATGCTGAAGCATCAGCATTGGAGCAGAATTTTGATCCAGCTAATGACAGGAAAATATAAACAAAGACGCCCAAGATCCAATAGAAGGACACTCAGAGATGAATATTTTCAGGGTTAGTGCATCTTGCCACGTGAACATGGCATGCTTCCTTTAAGGAAACTGCTCCTTAATTCTTTTGCATGTTTTGCTTCATAATTTTTTGGACTTTTCGTTCATGAAATGCGGTCTATTGTTCCCTAGGAACAAGCAACAGGGAAAAAGTTGCCCCTATGTTTCCGTTTTCACATTATTTTGTTCTTTTTCCCACAACAAATGACTCCCTGCTAGGCTGCTAGAGTGCATTATGATGAGCGAGAATTGTATTTCTTGCTGAAATCGTACGCTCAATTCATTTGGGACCGCGTAAAATTTCAATTGAGGTATTACGGTAAGAAATCCCAACTGCTAATCATTTCTCAACCTTCGTTTTGATTCTGTTGCCTACTACTTGAAGTGGAATTATTTGAAATTCAATGTGCCTTTCAAGCTTTTGTTCTTGGATGGCTTTGCACAGAATGTTTCTTTTTATATTCTTGAAATTAGAATGACACGTTGGTCAAGTCAATAAATTTGAACAGCTCGGGAACTTATTTTTGATCCTAGTCGTGCTTGGAAACTTATTAGATTTGGAAATAGCAGATGTTACTCCATTATCGTCAGAAATAGTGAAGTATTCCGGAACATGTTCTGTTATCTGCTCTGTGTCTTCTAATGTGCAATCGGATAGGTCTGCCTAGAACTTGCAAATCGTTTTTGCATTTTCAACAAAGCAAAGCATAAAATGGGAAACTAAAAATTTTGCAGAATGCTGATAGTTCATTCAAAGATTCAACCCACATGGCACATGTGATGCAGGTGTTGAATTGACCACGTAAGAAGTTTTCCATTGAAATGGCATTTGGATCCAGATCCTTGTGATCTGACAGTCAGAACAGCTCCAGAATTATAGTTAGAAATGAAATGGAGAAATAAAGAAAGTTACATTCTTTTGATTTAACTGAAACATCTTGTTAGTGATACTTTATGTTGTCATCTTAAGTTTTTGCCCCTTTCTTTTTTTTTGTCATTTCTCAATTTGCTATTATTTTCTGTTCATGGGGCATCAACAAGGATATACCGAAGCTGTTCTACCCTAAACGTTTCCTGATTACTCAGGCAAAAATAAGAGGAAAGAAAGGTGACATAGAAGCCAATATAGATGAAAGATGAGTTACAAGTGCAAAGCTTAGTTTAGCTAACCGATTAAACATTGTATGACCTTCTCCTCTATTTGCGTTTCTGCTACATAAAGTAATAAGAGAAGTTGGAGCTTATTGTGAGGTTCATGCTTGATGGCTAGTAATGGTGCAATTGGTCTGGAAATGTTGTGTTATGTGTAACAATCATCTTCTACGAGAGATTTTGTCTGCGACATAAGTTCACCAACTCAATGACTGCTGTCTGATGGCAACTTCTGAGGATTCTAGTCCTCATGCATTGCACCAAACCAGCGTCATTCGATCATCGTTGGTTTAACTACGGTGTATCTATTTGTTGGACATAATACATTCAATTCGGACAAACCAAATCTTGAAGCATACACGAAACATATGGTCATGCGAATACCATTCGAATACAAACACATAGAAGCTTGAAAAAAGAGGAAAACTGCAAAGCCAAGAACACTTTCTTCACAGACCAATGTTTGAGTGGGATGCACAAATGCTCCTTCGATAGCACCCCTAACAATCATTTGGCTATCCAAAAAATTAAGTGTACCTAAGCCGCGTTGGACTGTCTAAAACGTACTATTTTTTCCCAAGCCATGTAAATTTTTTATATCACTTTTCTTAAAATGAAATTTATTTTTATTAATATGCAATAAAAATTTCCCTCACAAAATAAAATAAAGTATAGTTAACTATAGGTTGCACTGTTAAAATTAAGTCCTCCATAAGTTTGTATATTTTCAAAATTATTCTTTAATTTTTTTATAATATTTCTACAATAATAGTATAATTAATAAGATTTTTAATAAAATAATAAGAAGATCAAGAGAATAAAAAGGAAGACAAAATTTTATATATCAAACAAATATTAAAACTTCTGTATTTATAAAATTGATAGTAACTTTTAATTAAAAGTTATTTTTAATTTAGTAGTTAAAAACTTGACTATTCAATTGTTATGAATTCAAATCATATAAGGTACAATTTTTTTCTTTTTTTTTGTTATTTATTGTAAAATGAAACATAAGGCAATTACTTGTTAATTTCTAAATAATTCTCTTTAATCCAACAATCATAACTTTTAAATTACAATATAAAAGTCTTGAGTTCAAAACCTAACATTCACGTCTTTTCAATTTTTGTTTTTACTTTGAAAATTTCAATAATCTCTTATTATTTTCAAAATAAAATATAAAAAATTGCCAACAATTCTTATAGTCATTTGTCTAAAAAAATGTGTTTTACAAATTAAACATTTATATAATAAAAAGTACATTATAGCAATTCTAAATAATATGGTAGACAAGTTTTGAATTGATTATTTTTATTGACAAGCTATAAAACCAGTTCAAACAAATTACTGTACACCATTATACTTCTTTTTTAAATAATTGACATATTGAAGGTTATTGTATCCATATCATTTTTATGAATGTTTTCAAGTTAAGCTTTTTAACTTATTGAAATGACTTAAACATTTCACATTCATATAGACAGATTAAGGCTCCATTATAAAGCACCTTTTCAAGTCTGTTAAGAGTCTTACAAACTTATTCTCCCAATTTATTGCAAAAATTAAGGATTATATGACATTGACATGAAAATAAAATTTGTTATAGTACTTTAATCACATTGATGATGTACTTTGACTAATTGAACTCAAGATTTGATGTATTAAGTATTGAGTTAAGTTTTTATCATGGTCAATTTGTATTTATGGCTTAAGACCCATTCCTATTGATATTTTATTCACCATGTCTCTTATTAATCTTTTTGTTAATGAATCAACCATATTTTAACTTGATCTTACAAAACCTATAGTGATTATTCCATTTATAATTAAGTCTTTTATATAGCTATGACTTAGTTCAATGTATCTAGACGTACCATTGTATACTTAACTATATACTCTAGCTAAAGTTGTAACATTGTCACGGTGTATATAAATGGATGTTATTGGTTTTTCTCACAAATGAATCTTATAAAATAAATTCCTCAATTATTTTATTTTTTTATATGATGAAGTTAATACTACAAATTCTATAATCATTGTGGAATTTATTATGCAAGTTTGTTTCTTAAAACTCCAAGAAATTGCACCTTATGAACCATTAAGATCCATCAATTAGTATAAATGTGATCTTATTTATTAATGATCTAATTGGAATTTGAATATCCTTCTAAAATAAAAGAGTAATTAGTATAACTTATGCCATAATTCTTTGTTTTCTTTAGGTATTTTAGGATTCTATTTACTCTATGCTAATATATGTCACTTAGATTACTTGTATACTTGCTGCTCATTTTACCAAATACATAGGCTATGTTTGATTTGTACACATTATTGTCATCTTATCACCTTGGCATATTCTAATCAAAATATTGGACTTTCAATGTTCTTTATAAAATTCATGTTGAAATCAAATGGGATAAAGGTCGGAATACAATATAAATGATTAAACTTACTAAGAACTTTTTTATGTAATGCGATTAAGAAAGTCTTATGTTCTTTTAATCTTGTAAGATTTTGATTCTATGGATAACATTTGTCTTACCCATCTTTCTTTTTTTAATCAAAGTTACATGAAAAAAATATTTTGGTAACTTTAACTTGTTCTAAGTTAGTTCTAAAGATTAACATTTAATCTATATATAAACAGATAATGACACATTTTCCTTCTTTGAACTTGCTATAAACAAATTTGATTAATTCATTAATATTAAATCCATTAGCAAGTACCACTTAATCAAAATTTTGGTACTATTGCTTAGGTGCTTACTTTAGTCTATATAATGACTTAACTAATTTACCCACCTTTTTCTCTTAAAATGGATTTAATTATGTGTAATAAAACCTGAAAATTAGTAAACCTCCCACTTAGTACAAAGCCAATTAAATGTAAATGGATTTTCAAAAGGAAAATAAAGGTTAATGGAACCATTAATAAGTTTAAAGGTAGGTTGGTTATAAAAGGCTTTATACAAAAGCATGATGTTGATTATTTTGATACATACTCACTAAAGTTTAGAATTATCATAATTAGGCTACTTATTGCACTCGACTCAATTCATAACTTAGTAATTTATCAAATGAATGAGAAAACAACATTTCTAAATAATGAATTAAAAGAAAATGTATATAGAGCAACCTAAAGGATTTATTATGCTTGGTTAAGAATGAAAGGTGTTTAAATTAATTAAGTCCTTATATGAATTCAAATAAGCACTAAAGTAATGGCACCAAAAATTTGATCAAATGATACTTTCTAATGAATGCAAGATTAATGAATCAAACAAATGTGTCTTTAACAAGTTGAAAAAGGGAAAAATTGTCATTATTTGATTATATGTGGATGATACATTAACCTTTTGGACTAACTTAGAACAATTTGAAGTTATTAAAATGTTTTTATCTAGTAACTTCGATATGAAAGACATAAGTGAAGCAAATGTCATTCTTGAAATCAAAATCTTATGAAATCAAAATCAAAAGAGTATAATGTTTTCTCAATTGCATTACATTGAAAAAGTTCTCATTAAGTTTAATCTTTTAGATTATATTCCAACATCTACCCTATTTGATCTTAACATGAATTTTACCAAGAATGTTAGAAATCCAATATTTAAATTAGAATATATCAAGGTAATAGGATGTCTAATTTACCTAATGACATGTATAAGGTCAGACATAACCTATGCAGTTGACAAAATGACTAAATACACAAGTAATCCAACTGACATGCACATGAAGTAAATAAAATCTTAAAATACCTAAAGAAAACAAAGATTTATGACATAAGTTATACCTATTACCCTTTTATTTGATAAAGATATTCAAATGTTAGTTGGATCATTAATAAAAAGGATTATACTTGTACTAATGGATGGATCTTTATGTTGGGTGGGGTTGCAATTTCTTAAGGTTTTGATAAACAAACTTACATAATAAATTCTAAAATGGCTTTAGGATTTATAGCGTTAGTTTCAACAAATAAAAAAGTATAATGGTTAAGGAATTTGCTTTATGAAATTCTTCTATAAAAAAAGCCAATATTACTTATTTATATATTGTAACAATGTTACTACTCTAGCAAAAGCATATAATCAAATATATAATGGTAAATTTAAACACATTTGACTAAGATACAGCTATGTGAAAGACTCAATTATGAATAGAGTAGTCACCATTGATTTTGTAAGATCAAGTCAAAACATAATTGATCCTTTAATAAAAGGATTAACAAGAGATATGGTGAATAATACATCAAGAGATATAAGTCTCAAGCCCATAAATACAAATCATCTATGATAGAAACTTAACTCAATATTTGATACAATGTTAAATCTTGAATTTAACGAGTCAAAATACATCATCAGTGGAATTGAAGCATTATAATTAATTTTATTTCCATTATAAAGTTATATAGTACTTAATTTTTGCAATTAAATTGGAAGAATAAGTTTAAGACTCTTAACAAATTTAAAAGACTACTTTATGACAAGAGCCATAATCTACCTATATAAATGTGAAATATTTAGGTCATTCCAATAAGTTAAAGAGCTTAATTTGAAAACATTCATGAAAAGGACATAGATATAATGATTTTTAATGTATTAATTATTTAAAATGATAAGTATAATAATGTCCAGTCGTTTATATAAATTAGCTATATAACTTCTTAATAAGAATAATTAGTTAAAAACTTATCTACTATATTGTTCAGACTTGTAATATACTTTTTACTATATAAAAGTTTAATTTTTAATACATTTTTATTTATACAAATAACTATCAGAATTACTGAAAATTCTTTATATTTCTTTTTATTTTGAAAATGGTAAGGAATTGTTGAAATTTTTAAAGTAAAAACAAAAATTAAAATTGTAACTATTTTATATGTCATTTCACAGTAAATGACACAAAAGAAAAATAAAAGTTGTGCCTCATAATGAATGATCAAGTTTTTAATTGTTAAAGAATAATTGTTGATTAAAAGTCAATATCAATTTTATAAATACTAAGAGTTTGATATTTGTTTGATATATACAATTTTTCCTTCCTTCTCTCGATATTTTTATTATTTTATTAAAAATCTTATTTTTTATAATATTACTATAAAAATATTATAGATAAATTAAAAATAATTTTAAAAATACACAAAATTTTCAAAATTTTAATTTTAATTGTTTAAATTGTAGTTAAATATATTTTGTTTTATTCTATAAAAAATTATATAAATTTTTTTTATTAATAAAAATATATTTTATTTTTAAAAAATAAATATCAAATATACAAATTAAAATAATTTTTAAAATTTTTAATATAGCCCTACTTTTATTTAACACACATTTGCGCCAAATTTCCTCTACAGTGGACGGGGTTAACTGTTGACCAAGAGGACGGAAGGGAGGGGCGCTAATGTTTAGGACTTTGGGTCTGCGCGACACGACACACAAAGTCTCCGTTAAGCCGACCCTCCCGTGTGCAGAGAAGAGCCAAGAGGTGAAAAATTCAGACCATGTGCGCGACGTGGTCTTCACTGACAATCAGTGATGAACCTCAACAAGACCGACGTTCCCCTCTTGCATCACCCTAAAATATAATGGTGCTTCTCATTTTTTTTCTTTTTTTAAATTTTGGGTACATAAGTTGAAACGTCTTTCATCTGGCAACCGCCTATCTCTTCTTTTTTTTTTTTTTCTTTAATAATTTGAGACTTCTAAATTGTATTTAGAAGTTCTTAATCACAGGGGGCTTCTTTTTTTTTTTTCATTTTTTTCTTTTTTTTTCGGGTGGGGCATATGAGCATGTGTTAGTGTTAAACTGTTACAATTGACTGCAATTGGTAGTCGTCTTATACCTTCTTCATGTCATTTAACATATTATAACAGATGTTGGATCTTATTGAATATGCAGTATAGGGTTTTGGCTTAACATGTTTAAGGGACATTATGTGAGATCACCCATGATTAATATCCATAAGAAGGGACTGCACTCCATCAATATTATTAAGGAGTCATACAACTTATGAAATTAGTTTATTAAGTGAGATCCATGAATGTATCATATATTAAACTCTGATATGTAATTTTTTTTTTATTTAAATTTTTCTGTTTTGGTATGTTGCATGCTTGTCGTATCATTGTTAGGGTAGCTATGAGTTGATCGAATTAGTCACAATCCGTAAATATATAGTAATAAATTAGATTTTTTTTTTACTATCATTATTTTTAAATAATTAATCCAAATTACTGGAAAACTTTTACTTTTATTTATATTCTCTTAACCTACACTGACACAATGATGCTCCTCGACAAACAAGAAAATTATTGCTTTTATGAAACGAAAAAAGTTGAAAAGTATACGTATATTTATTATGATCCATCAATGCTCCATTGTACTTGTTAATAGGCAACATTGCAATTGGCAATTTTATTCTTCTTAACGGGAACTACAATTGCCATTTTGGTTCAATTTCCCCGTACGGATGATGATCGTTGTTCTCTCCTCTCTAAGTAAAACTGAATGTCATCCTATTGACCTGTCTTACCCCCTGAACTTTCTCCATTGGCATCAGCTTACCCTCCTTACCTTACGCTCCTAATTTGTCCTTTTACCCATTAATCACCACCATTGCTTCATTACGCCCCGAATCACCGCCATTTATCTCGTCCCTT
This sequence comes from Ceriops tagal, assembly GCA_021533255.1. Classification (NCBI taxonomy): domain Eukaryota; kingdom Viridiplantae; phylum Streptophyta; class Magnoliopsida; order Malpighiales; family Rhizophoraceae; genus Ceriops; species Ceriops tagal. Next base: position 8,390,691 of record CM038602.1, read on the forward strand.
CCAACCCTTCTGTATTCATTATGAATAGAGAGGGGGACATTAATGACCTAATAACACGAACTACTGTGCTCCAATGCGAGGAGCACACTTAGAGCTAGAATTTAATTAGGCCCAATTATGCAAAGTCGCAAGCTCTGTCCTCATCGGAAGATTGTCTTCACCAAGCCTTTCAACGCCGATGCGGTCAAATCTATATTATGAGGCCAATCTGGAACCTGTCAAGGGATTTAGAAGTCTAAACACTACAAGCAAATTCTTTCCCTTGGCAAGGAATCTAAGAGGTGAAAGATTCTCAACGGGATCTCATGAAACATCTCAAACCAACTTTTAATCCCGAAGGAATGGCCCCAATATAAAACCCTTGGAGGCAGTTGACCTCTTCACATCCCCACTATGGCTTCAAGTCCATGGCTTATCCCTCGACCAAATGATAAGGGAGAATGCAAAATATGTTGGCAGTAATGCTTGTAGGTCTAATGGAGGTAGACTATACCCTTGACAATGCTCCGGAATGGAATGGCTATCTTTGTCTTCTTGTAAATTGCTACGTGGAGGAATCAATGAAAATAGACTTTTGGAGCAAAACATCTAGTGGACCTATGACCTGGATCCAATTCAAGTATAAGAAACTTTCTGACTTTTGTTATCTCTGTGGAGTTCACTAAGAAAACTTGCCACCTAAAACAAGTAGTGGAGCAGGGCTTTAAGGAGTCGCTTTAAACTAGGACCTTGGCTGTGGACGGAACCAATATCAAAATAAGCTGGTATCTCCTCTTTATAATCTCAAAAGGACCCTAGAAAAGGAGTGCCCCTAGTCCAGCATAGCACAGCCCCCCAAAGGCTGAAGAGATTGGAAACAGGGGAAGCGTTTACACGCAACGAGCCAATGGAAGAGAGTATAACACCATCTTTCAAGGAGACAAATAGCGTTAATGACTCTTTAACCCATCATAGATCCCAGGAATTGCAAAAGGGAGATAAGACACTCCAACAGCAACAAAACAAAGGTGGGCTAGCAGCGCCCCAACAGAGAGAAGTTTCCTTGACTTATTTGTATAAAGAGATGCACAAATCCCAAACAGCCACCCTCTGCCTTGGCACCTTACAGAACCTTAATATGCTTTCTGCCTAACTTGTTTCCACTTCATATGTACCCTTACCTATCTACAAACCTACACTTTTAGGCCCCAAAGCACAATAACCCATTATCTGCATGAAACGTCACCCAAATGGATCGAAGTGCTAGAGTGTGGACAAGTTATTGAAGAAGCCTGGACTATAGAGCATTTGGATCAGTAAGCTTCTAATTTGCTAAAAAGCTCCAAAACTGTTAGTAAGCTCTCTAATCTTAGAGAATTAAGCAAATGAGGAACTTTAGATTAATAATCAACCTGCTTAAAAGAGAAATTGCGGTTTGTCAACGGGGACCCCTTACAGCTGAGTCACTAGAAAAAGAACAAGCGCTCACAAAGCAGCACGATGAAGCAAGGGCACAGGAGCAATACTGGCACTAGCGATCTCGTATTAATTGGCTCTCTCGTGGGAATCACAACACACGATTTTTAAAATCTTGATCCATTTGGCTTTTATAGCATAAAAGAATCCACGCTATAAATTGTAAATAAACTAATCATAGTGTAATAGAATTCATAAGAAGCACTTCAGTATTTAATAAATAATCGTATTTTCACTTTTATAAATATTTTTTCACCATTATAATTATTTCTATTTGCTTAATGAGAATTTTAATTATTGTATATCGTTAAAGTATATATAAGAAAATTTAGAAACAATTAGACAAAAAGTAAAAATTATAAAATCTTATAACAGTAATAAATATTATAAAAAATATAATAATTTGATATAAAATATAAATGTCAGATATTGTCTAAACTAAAAAAGACAATTTATAAACTGAAATAAGTTTTCCTACAATAGTATATTAAGTTTAATGATATTAGACATTTTTAGATTTAAAAAAGAATATTATTAATCAATATATATGCTAAGAGATTAGTGTGAGTAAGTTTATTTTCAAGTCTTATATATTGACAAAATTTTACTTACTACTAATGTTTTAGTTATATTGTATAAGATTAAAAAATTTCTTTTAAAGAATTTTATAATAAAAGATGTGAGAAAAGCATTTTATATGATAAGAATATAAATGTTTCTTATTAGATCACAAGGGTTGTTAAAATTATCTTAGAAATATTATAGTAAAAAAATTCTAATGAAATTTAATATGAGCAAATATTCACCTATATTTTTCTTATAAAGAAAGGAAGCAAATTTAATTTCATGCAACGTTCTAAAAATGATATGGAACATAAACAAATAAAATTAATTTCATATCTCTTTGTTTTGGTAGTTTAATGTATTTGTAAACCTCTACTAGACCATATATCAATTTTGTAATTAAAATGTTATGTAGGTATAAAAGAAGCTCCCTTATTATAGAAATTGTGAGTTACCTGTTATAAGAAACCATTTCTTGACTTGACTTTACAAAATGCTTATTATTGAAATTTTCTTTTATGATAAGGCCTATACCATTATCAAACCCAAGAAAAATAGAAGTATATATAAGTTCCTTGTTAAGAACAATAAATAGGAAAAGATTAGCACACAATTGCAAATAAATGATTGTGACTTGAAACAATCTCTTTTCTTCTATCTAATAGTTATATTGTTTATGTTGGAATATGAAAATATCATAACTTGATTAACAAAAATTTTCTCAATCCAATGAAAGGTAAGACGTGCATACGAAGGCTGACAAACTCTTGCAAAAAAAAAAAAAAAAAGAAAAATTATCACTTTGTTCATCTTGACCCAAAAAGACAAAAAAAAAAACTAATTCAATGCACAAGAAAACACCTGTAAGTACTAAAAGGAGGCTTAGAACAACTACCAGAGTTAGTTCTAGTCAAGACTCAAGAAGCCTAGCCTTGAAGCCCTAAGGCGAGCTACAAGCTCGGAGCAACTTGTTGACCAACAGCGCTTCCTCAACAAGTTCAGGGCGAGTGTGAGGTTTCATAAGAAATTTCGTCATATGCGTAGAACACTGCATCTTATTTAATTCACACTTCAAGAATTAGACTGTCTCACTTCTTCTATCACCATTTAAAATTTACTTAACTATTGTACTCCGTGAACATAGAAATGAAACCATATCACTTCCATTCAAAGGTAACAACCCAATCACTATTTTTATGTTTTTCATCTCTTATGCTTCATATTAATTTAATTAGTAGAGTGTTAATATCAAAAGTTCTCTCCAGTCCTTAGTCGTGTACCCTTTTACATGATTTAAGTCCATCTCCACCATCAAGTGCAGCACCGACCCCAATATCTTCCTTAGTGAGTGCCTTATCAGGTAACAACTATTAGTTTGCAAGAGGTATTGAAGGAATGAAGACCTATTTTGCACATGATGTGTTCAGTTTGCCCTTATTACTTCAAGTTCTCAACCGATCAAATTAATTTCCACACACCTGGAATTACAACCATCACAGGCTAATAGCCCCACACACAGCTCAGTGAGATTTCGTGCATTAAATTCCACCCCCCCCCCAACTCGCCCTTCCCATAGACCATGAGGTATGTATTGGGGACCAACAGTTTTTGCCAAAGGATATTCAATCCAATAATTTATAATAAAATAAAAAATATATACAAGACTAGTTAATTAACAAAAAAAAATACAAGTCTCGGGGGCAAAGAAGGCTAGATGAGACCACTGCCTCTCCCATCGGTAATCCCACTTTCTCTCTTTCCCTTCCTTATTATAAATAGCAACCCAAACCCACAGTCTTCTTTCCCTTCTTCGGTGACTCTGTTTCTCAAGTCTTTACTCCTCCAGACTCACCGTTCTGTTTTAACTACGTCTCTGGTTCTCTTCCAGACCCACTCCGTCTTTACTCCTCCAGACCCACCGCTTATCTTTCTTTCTTTCTTTCTATTTGTTTTTTCTTTCACTCTCTTTTTCTTTCTCTGGTTTCTCTGTTATAATCATGGCTGCCACTCTTGTTCATAACGCAAGTGCACCACCGGATTTTCACTTTGATGAGAAGTGGAAGTTGTCAAAGAAGGAAGGACTATCACGAAGCCGCACCTCAACAAGTCCGCTCACCAGGAGTTCATCACAGTCACGGTCACAGAGAAGGTGTTCTTTCACACGAAAGTGTGCAAGATTGGTTAAAGAGCAAAGAGCGAGGTTCTATATCGTGAGGAGGTGTGTTACTATGCTCATTTGCTGGCGTGACTACAGTGATTCATGAAACAACTGCCTCTCTTCTCCAAGTCATTTACTTTTGTTTTCTGGGCTGTCTTCTTTATTTCTCTCTCTCTCTCTCTCTCTCTGTGTGAGATGGTTAAGAAAAAAGGAAGTTACTGTTAAGTTCAGTGCTTAGAGATTAATATGATAAAGAATCAATCAGATTCAGCTTTTGCTCTTCTTACATTCATGACCATTTAGTGGCCTTCTTCTTCTTGTTTTCTTTCCCCTCTTTTGGTTCTGGGTTTTCTTTTCTCTTCTTGTTTGAAGTGATGGGGTCTGTCTTCTGATCTCACCTCTTTCAAGCTTTTTCTCTCTTTCTGACTTATTAGAGAGAGAGAGAGAGAGAGCCATTGCAGCTACTGCAGGTGACTTTGAGTGGATCTGGGGAGTTTGGCTGCACATGCTAATGTTATATTTTGTTTTTTTTTTTACAAAAAAAAAATAATGCAATTATTGACATTAAAAACTAATACTGTTATGGTAAACTGAGTAGATAATAAATAAACGTAGGTTACATTATAGGTCGGGATAAGTCTTCACTGGATTCTAAATTTTCGGTAATTTTTTAAATTAAATTTTAATTTTTATGATACATGAGTTGTTTTAGACAAGAATTAATGAAATTGTTTAATATGTGGTTTCATTTAATAGAAATTATATAAAAATATTTAAAATATATTTGTATACGTAGTTGTTAAATTTTGTAATTTTTATTTGTAAAAATAAAAATTTCAAATTTTTTCTAATTTTTTGAAATTTACAAAGATTATGATTTTTGTTTTTAATATATAAAATAACTGTGAAAATTTTAGTAAAATATGTATTTGGAACAATTTTTGTATTTTAAAAGTGTATTTTAAGATAATGATCATAAAATAAAATCATGGATTTAACAATTTAAATAATTTTTATTTAAGAAAATTATATAAGATAAAATGAAATATTTAAAAATATAAAATTTGTAAATTTTATTATAAAAATTTAAAAAATTTTAAGGCTTAATAAAGAATTATTCCTGTTATAGCTCTTTCGATGGTTTAATTGCAGCTAAGGGGGCAAAAGAGATGCCATCTTGTGGAAAAAATCAACCCTTTTTTTTTATATATTTTTTCTGTCCGATATTTCTGGTGCATACTCAGAAAAATAAAATATTAGTTCTGTTTATGTTTTTTTTTTCTTTGAAAAAACACATCATCTATATATATATATATATACACCATTTTTTTTAAATCAGTCTCTTATGTCTCATTCAACTTTTTTTTTTTATTCAGGGAACTAAATATATAAGAAATATTAAATTATTTTTAATATTAATAAACTTAAAATTTATTATTATGTTATTAACATAAATTTTTTAGCTTTTGAGAACACAAATTAACGAAGAGATTTAAACTCAAATAAATCCCCACGTCAAAATATTACTGAGCTAACAATTTAATGCACGAAAGGCCGTTCCATTTCGTACACCAAAAAAAAAAAAAAATTATATCATTACATTTTTTTCTCAAAAATATACCGTCTTGAAAAATTATAAGCCACCCACCGGAGTGTGGGCCCCGTTGACCCAGTCAACCTTGCCAAGTCTACATCTTGTGCTGCGGCAAATTCGTGGCCCTTTTTTTTTGTTTTTTTTTGGTTATTTTTTCAATCTCACGTGATTGTTGTAACTGAGCGTGGAGCATTGAGGGTATTTATGTCCACAGCATTTTACGGCTGAGATTTCTGCTGTTTGGGAGCGTGTGCGCCTGCGCGCTGTGGATTGCGTTCTGGCATGATGTGTCTGAATCTGACCCTTCGTCAAAAATTGGAAATCATAAAGCCGCATGACTTTAGCCAATCTTTGACCCATTTCCTCTTTTTTTTTTTTTTTTTTTTTTTTTTTTCTGGTTAAAATTTTCTGTGTCTCCTTTGGCACGCCAAAGCTAAAATCCAATGATTAATATTCGAATCCCAGATCTATTATGGGTAGGATGAGGTTTGCTTGATTACCTGGAAAGTGCATAAAAAGAAGAAAATTTCAAGGGAAGCAATGTTTCTTTTTTTGTTTGACTGTAAAATAGTAAGTCACGATGAGGCAAATTTCATGCAATCATATAATTAATTATATACAGCAAAATCTCAAACATAAGCATTTGCTTGCAAGTAGTTGCACCTAAAGAAGATTTCTAACTCATACAAAATTATTTTTTAATTACTATAAATAGCAAAAAAATTTTCTTTTCTTCGACTTACAAATATTCCCAACACACCACCGCATAGAGGGTTCTTTGTTAAACATTTTTTTTTTTTTTGGTCTTCATAACTTTAATTGTATTCTGCATGGCCTGGAGCCAACTCCCTGTCTTGCACACTTTAGAGTTTGTTTGCTTCGTGAGAAAAGGGGTGAAGAGAAAATGATGAGAATAAAAAAGTAACAAGAAAGTGATTTTTCATTTATTTGGAAAAGAGATGGGAAAGAAAATTTCTTCAAAAACAAATAAAAAAAAAATTCTCATGGAATGAACCGTTCGTTCACAGTTTCACGGTTCAGGTGAGAAAAAAACAAAAAAAGAAACAAGACTTTTTTTTTTAATAATTTTTATTACTAACTTATCAAATTACTCAATTATCAAATCCCTCATTAATATTTAAATAGGTTACGAGTGTTATTTTGGCTACCAATAATTTTCTTTCTCTTATTTTGTCTTAATGCCTAAATGAAATAAAATTTTAATTTAATTCACTTAATTAGTGAATTAAGTTAATTCGATATTGTACGAGAGAAAAAAATAAAAAAATTAAGTAGAACTTAATTAAAATGAAAGAATATTTAATTAAAGATGATAAATTTATTATATTCAAAACATAATAAATGTAACAAGCATTTTAAATAAAATATTATATTTTTTATTCAATTTCTCTTCCTCCCTCTTCTTTTTTAAGTTATCAAATAACTTATTAAAATGAATTATTTTTATTCTTTTTTTCTGTTTTTTCTCTCGTAATTTTCTTTCAATCCAAACAAGACAGTGGAGACCAACCATTGGACCTCTGGCGAGCCAGTCCCCCTTTTTTCTTTTTAATTTTTTAAGTCAGAAATTTATTAAATAACAAAGAAAGTACAGGATAATTGTGCCAGAAAGCTAGCAAGACGGAACCACTCGTTTAAAACAAGAGACAAGAACGAGAAGCACAAGAGCCCCCACAAACCAGCACAGGAAAAAAGACAAAAAAAAAAAAAGGAAAAAAAAAAAACAAAACTGCGTCAAAATACGACCGAAGCCAGCAGACACGCAGATGCACGCAACAAGACTCACCACTGAACAGAAAGGCGGCAGAATCGCCCAGAGACAGAATTAGGAACTTGTCTCATTTGCGAGTCAGTCCCTTTCTCCACTGCTCTCAGCCCGAACCAGTGGCCAATCCAAAATATCTGGTCAGTGGAAAAAGTCACACGTAGTTGATAACATATTATTATGAAAAAAAAAAGTAGTAGTATAATATTAAAATTATTAACATTATTACTTGGCATAAAATTCTCGAATAAACGTTATATAATCATTTACTTTGTGAGAATTGAGATATTAATTTTCATTTTTTTGTTAAAAAAAAAAAAGAAAAATTGAAGAGCTATAATTTGTACCATTCTAATCACAGAGGATTGGTTTTATTGTTGGTATAAATATATCATCACAAAATTTACATATATATATATATATATATGCTTCTAAATGTTAAAAACTTGATCTTTGCCTCTTCACCTTGATGAGTCTTCTTCCCCAATGACGACTAATGTTGACTTCTTGCGATTGACCACAGTTGTTAAATTATGTAATTTAAAAATGCTTTACGTCTGTCAAGAAATTTCAATTCAATTTTGTTCTTTTAAGATGCACATAAAGTAAAACGATTTTAATTACCTAACTAAGTCTTTCAATTCCATTATAGAATCGATTGAATTAAATCCAATGTTATCACAGGATTGAATTAAAAAAAAAAATAATAATAATAATAAAAAGCTAGAAACAAGAGATTTTGACAAAGCAGCATCTCACATGCAAAATATCTAATAAGAATTTAATGATAGATTCCAAAGTGGATTAAGATTTGTGGGCCGATCGTGTTTTTGCTCTTTCTTGACCTGTGAACCTAAGGTCCCGCCATCCACTTCAGGAGAGCAGATAATCTAATCTTTGATCTTCTTTTTTTTTTTTTTTTTGGTTTTTGAATTTCTTGGTGTCTCTTTAGGCACGCCAAAGCTAGAATCCAATGATTAATGTTCAAATCCAAATCTATTGTGTAGGATGAGGTTTGCTTGATTACCTAGAAAGTGCATAAAAAGAACAAGAATTCAAGGAAAGCATAGCCTTTTTCGTTTGACTGTAAACAGTAGTCAAGAGGCATATTTCATGCAAGCAAATCGTTATATACAGCAAAAAATCTCGAACATTGGTCCATTTGAAAGTTCTGGTTACCTAGTGGTTCCACTTTTAAATGCGTTGGACCCCACTTTGGTTGAAACCATTTTTAAACTTTTGGTTGCAGTTAAGTATATGGGTTCAAAAAAATTGCCAGGGCTATTCCAGATTCCTTCGGACTTGATCCCCATTTGTATTCTTGGCTTGTTTTTGCAACCCAACAATGTCCCGACTGCTACTTCGATTATGAGTATTACACCATCAGATTCTATAAAGGTTACAAATCGTGGTTTCAAACCAAAATTTAGATTGGATTTGTTTGAGATTTAGAGTCATTTGAGCTTTGGTTGCATTGAACTTTGGATATAATGAGTTATTTTGACTTTTAGCATATCAGATTTTGAGGACATCAAACATTTATATATGCTAACACGGGTTGATCTGCGTGTTAAGAAGTGAAACATCTATACGGTAACCTCAACTTATTGGGATACGCATATACTCGTGCTTATGCGAAAGTAAGACTAATCCAAAAAGGACTCGCCAGCCAGAAAGATTCAAACCTAAGTCAACTCTTAGCATGATTGATCTCAAATCTGGCTGATCTAAAACAGCTCGCCTGATGAATTAACGGAAATGCACTAGCTTGCACCAACTCAGATGTGATGACAAAAACTCTTATGGCTGGTACATGCCTATATGTCATTTCCACCATCAACATCCATCCGAAAATGCCGTTAAGGCTCCCAAGCCCACGAACCGAAAGGAAAAACAAAAACAGCAGGAGAAGACAACTGGAAATTTTAATATTTTCGGCCTCCGTTTCTCACATTTCAGGTCATTGAATTGTCGGCGACATCAGCTGACGAAGTGTCAATATGGTTCAGTCGCAACTCCTCATTCTGTTCCCAGGATCTCTCGTATTCCTCAACTGAACATGGCAAATAGGGCATGGTTCACAAGATGGTAGGCTAGCTGAGTGACGTGAATGTATAAACAGCTAGCGCAATGAAATCAGTGAATGGAAAATCAATTTTCCTAGGCAGCATTTAAGAAAACAGGTGAATCAAGAGTAGTTCATCCATGACGTAAGAAATGTTCCTTGCACAATGCGGGATACCTCGTGCTTGTGACACCCTTTATACGGGTGCTTCTTCCCCGGAATATTCTTTATACACTCCGACCATTTATGTAAGTAGGTGAACTGGTAAACTCAACTTTCAGAATAATTAAATAGAACATACCATAATAAAAAAATTATGCGAGAAATGGGGCAAGCAAGGTCAGGAGATCGCACCTTTGTGGTTGCAGACTCAGATTTCACTACTTGGCGATTAAGCATATGCATTATCAAAAAAAAAAAAAAAAAAACATAAATTTGTTTTCCTTACCAGATGTGTATAGCCTCTTCAAATTTGGGGGCAATGAAAATGTTAAAAATTTCTTCAGCATATCAAAATGAAGAAGAGTGAGAGAGGGTTGAAAACACAGAGCATTTAGAAAACGATAAAAAACAGAAGAAAATAGGAAACATTTGAGGAGCATAAGTTTATTGTTTAACAATTCAATTAATCAAGAAAACTGAAGATCAAACAATGAGGTATACTCTTACAATGCAACTAATATACCAAACAACTAATGCAAGAATTTATCAATGAAATAAAGAAGAAGTAGGTAAAAAGAGATGCCTGCACTCAAAATCTCCTACTACTTATTAATCCAATTGCAACATGGGCCCAGGTAGCACTACTTCTAATACAGAGGGTGCTCAATCTCAGGGTAGAGGGCTTGTTATCGCAAAATTAAGTACTGGTGAAATGCATTGCAAACTTTAATCATCTTAAGAGCCAACCTTCTGTTCACCTGATAACAGCACGCCTGACGCTGAATTTCCCCAGCAAACAGAACTTCATTGTTTCTAGTGTTAAAGAAGAAGAGGAAGAAGAAGAACAATGACAAAGAATGGAATAAATCATGCATAAGGTAAATTTGCCTGCACATTCAAAAAAGTCCCCACATCTTAAATCAACAGGTCAGTTTACCTTTCGCCACAGTGCGGGCATTCAAAAGCTGATAACAAGATCTGCAGGGATAGAGAAACTTAATATAGTGACTAACTGTGATATCAATCCGATAATGGGAAAAATTAAGCTTCAGAAAGAAGTAACGTGGAAATGAGACTTACGCTTAGCACTCATTTCTTTTAAATTTTCATGCAATGAAGCCCAATAAGAGAGGAGGTGAAAACATCACAATGACCCATCAGTAGCTGTCAAATAATCAAACCAGAAATAAATACCTACTTGTCATAAACAAAGAAAAGATCTACAAAAGAAAAGTCTATCAGAACATTAGCAAAAAGGGGATTGATGATAAGTAGCAGATAAGAAATGTACCTTTCTAAAGCGGGGAATTATGGTCAATAGAAACTTAGACATGCCCTGTTCAAAAAAAAAAAAAACACACACACAGCGTATGTGTCTGAACTATAATAATGGAGAACTCTTTTGTTTCTTTACAGACATCTGCGGCACATAAATGGACTTGTATGGATTTCTATGTGTACTGGGTGACATGGCATTATTACTTCACCGGACGGGATCATACATTGAAAGTTAACTTGTGGGTGGAAGATGCAGAGATGGAATATGTAGTTTTTTCATTCTGTGTTATCTCTTTTATTTGAATCCTACACTCAGACGAAGTTTTTGTTTACCAGTGAAGCAACATGGGGTTTCTGTGTTTCTGATGCCTTCAGCAATGCCGGGAACAGCTCTTTCTTTAATTGACGTGTTGCCTCTGTTTTCAAACACTGTGTGAGGTCAGAATGCTAAGTTGGCTTTTCTAATGAAGCATATGGTTGCTACACTTGAGAAGTGGTCTCAGACATGCAGGCAACCATAAACCTGGAAGATGCTCATTCTGTTGATTTTCTAGCAATGTCAAAGATATGTGGCCAATGGGGTGGATTTGAGACACCAGAGAAATGGGTGACTGGTGCATCTGCTGGTCACACAGCAGTTTGCTTGAAGGATCAAATGGGGAATTTGGGTTGGTGAATCAAGACACGAGAATGAAAAGGTATGTGATAGACTGCAACCATATTGCTTTGTGGATAGAAAGAAGTTAAGACCATTTGTCATCGACATTGAATGCCCTTTTAGACCTTGGCATCTGGATGATGTTACTAGCCCTGTTTGGTGTACACCTCATAACTACTTTTGATACCAATCCCTGTTACCAGACTGCTGCATATTTATGATATCTTAAAAAGCAGTCATTCATGATTTTTGTTTCTTATCCTGCTTATCTAAGACAGCATATTCTCAATCTTTGCCTAAACCTCTTTGTGTGTGTGTGTGGTGGGGGGGGGGTGTGCATCAATACTGACAATATATTGGTAATTAGGTAAGTTGCTCATCTAGAACTTGCTGATATGTGTAGTTATTGATATGCTTGTCATGGGTGGGGATGTTTAGGGTTTGAAGATGTGAGTGCTGAGAGCTAGAAGGTTGTAAAAGGGGATTTTCCGTTCTTCCTTTTTCTTACCCTCTTTTGACTTGAGTTTCCAGGGAGAAGAGATTACAATAGTAATGTCGTGGGATGAGTGGTGGAAATTGGCACTGAAGGATGTTTGTGGGTGCTTGCCTGTGTCAGTGTGCAAACATGTGCTGTGTGCTATCTTTTTGTTTCAGGCTAAATTTTTCTCTGGTTGTAGTTTAGAACAAGAGTTATGTATGATTAAATTTTCAACATTAAGCTTTTTGTGCTTTCGTATTAATAATAGTATGCTGTTAACTCTGATTCTGTTTTCAGGTAATTTCTGTCATGTCTATGTGGACACGCGTGCAGCCAACTTATGCTGCAGATATGTGGAAGGAAGCTCTGAACAAATGACTGTCAACTGAGGTATATGTGCTTATTTATTAAGTCATTCCCTTTCATAAAAATGAGGTTGATTTACACACAAATTCTCGTTTTTCCTTGAGTTGCTCACGTAAGTTCTACTGGCAAGTATTTTACTAGTTGGGTTGTTCGGCGGAGATTTCGATCTCACCTTTTAATTTTTCAGGGTTTGGACTTGTACAGAATTCTACCTGGGACTGAAGAGCGTGGCATGGTCTATGATGAATTACTTACCATTCCAGAACAAGATGAATGGGTATATAGTGATGGGAAATCAACATATGTTGCCCTTATTCTCAAAATGTACAAGGACGCTGGAGTATTTGGTCCCATTCCCAACTCTATTCAAGTGACTGAATTTATGGTAAGCTGTAAGTACTTTTTGAGACTCCATATTTGGTATGGTGATTACATTTATGTCGCATAGCATGGCTACTTCGTATCTTTGCAGATTTGTAACTCATACATGCTTAAAATTTTCTAGAACAACCAAACACGGTTGCCTCGCTGGTGCAGTAAAAAAGATGGTCGACTCTCATTCTGCTAGATTCTTGGCGAGTCTCAGATGGAATTGCCTGGGTATAACAGCATTGAGCCGTATGCCAACATGAATCTATATTGTCCATCCTTACCACCCATTTATGACAGGCCTGCTCAGCGCAAATTTGGGTTCTTTATGTTCTTGCTAGTTCTCAAGACACGATCGTGTAGCTTATCACTTTAAAGACGGAAAGATGATTTCAAGTTTGCATCTTTAAATAGCACTCAGAATATTTCTGTAAGTTCTGCATATTGTTTCAACTTCCCAACAAGATATTCAGCGCCTGTATATAAATGTCAGCCTTGTAAAGCAAAGGCATGTTTTTTATATGTTAAGGATATTCGAATACGATCTTGCACATATGCAAGGAACACACTTTCTTTGTCATCCATTATAAATTCAAGTTCTTGTTCATTTATGACGTTGATTTTTCTGTGAGAAGGAGTAATTTAAAAGGAGAGCCAAGAACTTATTCTCGATCTGTTGAGGTTGCCAATGTTTATATGCGCGCTACTGGTTCTGTTTTCTTGTCCAGAATGACATGTGTTTGTTTCCTCCAGCATGTTCTTCTAGCATTTTGAATGAAGTGTATTTCTTTGGTCCCAGAATGGTGATTATTTCTGGTTAAACAATTCATAGCTTACCTGCAAAAAGATCAGATGCTCGTGGCCGTCTCTCCATGGCAGGTCTTTTTGGTTGACTATGATTCCCCTCCCTTTGAGGCTGGTAGGGACATTGGATTTTTAGTACTCTAGATTTGCTTTTTAGAACTCTAAGATAACTTTGTTCGTTGTTAATCATAGACATGTTAATCATATAAAGTTTCTAAAAATAAAAATGAAATAATAAAAAAAAAGAAAATGGATAGAGAGAGAGAGAGAGAGAGAGAGAGAGAGATTTTTTTTCTTTTCTTTTCTTCAACCTTAAGGTTGTCCTTAGCTTACGTATGAAACGAGACTAAATCCTCTTCGATATGATTTCAGGGACACACTCAAAAGATATTTTGATGCATTCAGAAATTACATCACGTAAAGTATAGGGGTGCTTTCTACCCTTTCATATAGTCGTCTAATGTGCAATGCGCAAGAGAAATAAAACGAATTGTATTAGAACCCCATGGAGCATCTTCAGAATGTGAACTTACTAAGTATCATTATTTTCAGTGATAGAATTTTTAATGCTAATATTGTAGATATTCTATTTCAATTAATAACACTTTTAATTCATTCACTTGATTAATCTTCTTTATCAATTCAAAATTGGCTACAACTTGAGAGCTTAATTATTTTTCACTATATATATATATATATATATATATATATATAATAAGATACAGGATGATAGTTCTTTTTTTTTTTTCAAGATAGAAATAAAGTAGGTTATCTATAATTATAGTTCAATGAATAACTTGATTCTGTACTATATCATGAATAAAGTTGTCTAGTTACCTTTTTGTATTACACTTATAAAATGTAAAAACCTAAATTAATAAGGAGTATAAACTTACCCTTTACCCTTTATTCTTTTAGCCTTTTTTTTTCTTTTTTTCTTTATTCTTTTTTAACTTCCTTTTATGCAAATAATGCGTCTATGAATATTTTGATCTGGGACATTAAAAAAAAAAAGTAGATAAATGTAGCAAAATATTCACAGACGCATAATAAAACAAAATAACCTCCAGAGAATAGCAGCACGCTTAATTCGAAGATTAATTAGTTGATTAACGACAGATTACAACTTGCTCAATTGTCACCCAATACATGAGTTAAGAAACAATTATTGAAGAAGATTAAAGCTTACAGCATTCCTCATTTGTGGATAGAAGTCGAACGAGCATTTGATAATATCCTAGTTAGAGCAGTACATTCTTACAGCATACTCTCTCTCTCTCTATGGGCTTTTTTTTTTTTTTTTGTATAAGAAAATTCTGACAGCATACCCTAACCAAGACATTGAAAAAACAAAAACACTGTTCTCACAGCCTGACCCCCTACACACCTCGGTTTATAGGTGTTTAACCTACCTTCAAGATGTAAGACGAACTTTCTCCATCCATGCCCATATATAATTAATGAAATTAATTTAAGCTGTAAACTTGTATCTCTTTGCCATTTCTTTCTGGAAGGGTTAGCGCCTAAAATGAAGGCTACAACACCAAGCCACGTTAAACCAACTAGAACTTTCATCTTTGATTAATGAGTTTATATATGCAGGGGCTATCAATTTCATAGATTGGCTTATGCGGGTCACTGCCTGTAATTTAAACCATATGGGAAGCATCCAATCCACCTTGTCAATCCTCAAGCCACCCAGATCCTGCCCTGAATTTACAAACTGGACACGTTCCTTGTCGCCGCAGCCATGGGTCAATGCAACTAGCATGGAACTGCAAAACGAAATGATAGGGTCACGGCTGTTTTGCTAATAATACAGAAGCCATTACAAACAGTTTAAATGGAGCAGAATAAGATCAATCGTTAAACTAACAAAATAGACAGGTGCGACAAAGGTGAATATGAATATATAGACAACAAGATGATGAACCTGATGCAGGCATGGCAAAGTACGGATCACTTCTCCTGCATTAACTTGCTCCAATCACACACTACAAGTTAGCTCATCTTGTGAACATTTCATGCTCCCAACTGAGTTTAAATAATCTTGCTTCTTTTGCTAAAGAGAATATGAAAAACTGATCAGTTCCAAGAGCAAAAGTTTGGCTGCAAATGAAAAAGCTTCAGTCCATGCCTAGGTCATGGAACATAATCATAATGAACAATCTCCAATTCAGTATCAAATGTCAAAAATTTGTAACAGCTTAATAAAGCCACATGAAAAATTAACAGAACTTTAAAGTATTTCAAACTGATGCACTCAGAAAAATGAAGGAAAGAAAAATAGTCAGTCCTTAGTGCCCTAGGCATTGGGATTATGGGTCCTGCATTATGAGTCAAGTTCTCCTACGCTCTTGAAGAAAGCTGAAGTCCGTTACCTCTAGGTTGGAATGAGGTCACCTTAACTTTACAGCCAGTTTCATTCCTCAAGAAACCAGAAAATGACTATAGAGAACAAAAGGGGCTAGCCAGAAGAGTTTATGGAAGTGGTGAAAAAATGACGCAAAATCTGGCCTATTAAGGCAGGACAAGTTTATGAAGAAACCATGGATATGGAGCCCCAACATGCTACCATAAAACCTCTGAGCAAAAATTCCAGTATATCCACAAGAAGCCAAAAGAGATTAGACCAGAAGTTTATACCTCAGCAGTGACAGAAGATGAGGCTTGTTGCATTGAAGAGCTGCCACTGAAAACAAAAAGGTTTTTGTTAAGCCATCAACCTCCATAAGCATTCAAGAATGTGAAAATTATCGAAAAAGGATATTTTTGTACAAACCAAGGAAACAACAGCAGCAGACCATACTTTCGGGCTGGTTTTCAGCACTCTTAATCAATCAAATTATCTGCCATAAACCCCCTACTGCACAGATGCTGGTCATCAAAAATACTAAATCAATCCCTACTCAAGCTGCTTTTACACTACAAATATTAAGCACATGAAAGAAGCTGGTACTGCTGCTTTCCCAAGAGAATGAACCCAGCAGCCCAAACATCTAAACAAACTCCATTATTTCTCTATAAAAGTCATTGATGGCATCTAAATTAGTCTCCCAAATGCAGTTACAACCATCAGCAAATATGTCAAGGAAATGGGAAAAGACTTCAATAAAAAATAGGGCATCAGGGTGTCCCAGTGTCTGCTCTCCCACATACTCTGTGGTTTGGGAAGAACACGGCCTTACACCTGTTTCTACAGAGAAGCTGCTTCCATGACTCAAATCTGTGAGCTGGTCACAATGGAGTAACCTTATTGTTACATCGAAGCTCACACTTCCAAGAAAAGATTTCAATACCATGATTAAATCAGCCTTTGCAGCATTTGAAATGGCGCACAGTCAAATATTTTGTAGTCGCCAGCACACATAGGAGCAGACTTAAAGAGTGCATATGGTATTCTGGACACCTACTTCTGAGATGTAGTGACCTTGTACTTATGAACAGGGAGAGCATTTATCTCTTCCTCACTCATTGATGCAGTGGTAGGAACATTATCAGAATCTAGTTCTCTCAAAGTCTCATAATCTGCCAAAAAATTTAAAAAAAAAAAAAAAGCCAAGATGAACTCTTTTCACGTAAAGGAAAAATTCAGCAAGCCTGTTAAGAAAACCAAACAAACAATTTATGTCATAATATAGCTTTTACAATGCAATCCACCACAGATCACAATTGGGATTTGTAATTCAGACCTCAACAGAGTATAACCACATTTACCGCACGTAGGTTGTCAAACTCCTGCTCAAGAAGGGCAAGTTGGAGTCTGAGGCCTTGCAAATGCCCTGTAGTTGCAAGTGCCATGGATGGTGGCATGTGCAACCGCAGCTCAGAATGACCAATAAGGCCAAAGGACATTGCAGCATGGGCCTGAGCCTGAGCTTGAAGTTGTTGACAAGTCGCATACATCCTCAGGGTTGTGGCCATTAGAAATATACCAAGCACGAGCCAAAGCTGCACAAAAAAATGGCCGCATAAAATTCCATAAATATACAGACCATGAAGGTAAATCCGAACTGCATTTTATATTGCACAGCCAAAAAGTAACAGTGCCATAAAGTTGGGAGACATCTGGTTTGAGTTCAATATCATGAATAGCAACAAAACTGCCAATTATCAGAGAAGGAATTTATGGATCATAAATTATGGCAACAAAATAACCAATAATAAAATATCAAACAGACCATAAGTGAGCTTAGGAACTTTGCAATTACCTGTGACAACAAAAACTAAGGAGTTCGAGTTAACGGGGGGAGCAGCATGAACACCCCTGACATACAATCAGAATAAGACAAACATAAATAAATGGTGGTCAACATAAATTGGCAAGTGAATAGCAATGCATACACTCATGTTAGCAGGCTGAATGTACATAGCAATCATGAGGTATAACGGTGGCATTACCGGTGCTCGCCGCCGCTCGGAGGAAAATCCAGGAAAGCCATTTTCTAAGTCAGTTCTATTACTCCCTCTGAAAACAAAACTCATTGCTTGTTCTTGACTATGCAATGGCTTCTCCTCGCCAATGCAGGAATCCACCGATTTAATTGCAGCTTCACGTAAATTAAATCGTATTAAAATCATAGATTAGTTCTCATTCCAAAACCCTAAAAAAACACCAAAAAAAAAAAGGCAGAAAAAGCTAGAATTCAATTCCTAATATTAAACGATTAGGTCAAGAAAACAAAACAAAAAATAAAATAAAATAAACATACACACACGCACACACCCACATTTCATTTCACTTTGGTATATAACAAAATGAAAAGCATTAAACGACGGCAGTTGGCGTACATTGCGATTGCGTAAAAACTTCGGCGGATCTGAATGCCGTGGAGCTTGAAAGAAGATTGAGAGGATGAGTTGGAGTGAAGCGAGTTGACTAGGTCGCGTTGGGTTTTAACATTTTTCCCTTTTTGTCTCAAATTCTGCCAATGCCAACGCTTCCCTCGTTGGCCCTTCCTCAGAAATCGTCGATTGTTGGAGAAATTGATCTGAACAATTAAACGACGTCGGTTTCCCCTTTACACCTAAAACAAAAATGAAAATATTGATGTTTTTGACCATATTTAAAAAAAAACAAAAAAACAAAAAAACAATTGCGGACAAAATGCCGGAGGGGAGACAAGAGCGTCTTTGGACCCCCGCGGGGGGCGGGGGGGGGGCCAGGGGGCGGGTGGGGGCCCTGCTATGGAGATATGCCCACCGTTCTTACACGTGCCCATGTTGACATGTGGAACATACAGGAACGTGGTTGGTTCTGACAAAGATGTACGAATTCACGCGGCTTTATTTATTTTATATAATTCACACTTAACTTTATATTTATATAAAATAAAAATAATAAAATAAATTTATATAATATAAAATTATTAACAAATTATTCTCATAAAAATGTAAATAAATATAACACGGTCCTCTCTCTGTGTTAAAATAGGTTTGCACACAGGGCAGGCATATGGCTCCTTTGTTAACTCGCTGAGAATTACAAATTTAGAGCGTAAAGTGCCACCAGCACAATTTAAGTCACATTTTTACTTATTTATTTATTTATTTAACTAAAAAAAAGGAAGAACTTCAGAACAAGTCTGGAATAAAGAAAGTGATTTTCATTTTACCTTCTTAAGTTGAATTTAAAGTCCCAACAATCAAAATGAAGAAAATATTATTTCATTTTTTTTAGTTTAAAAAAGTAATGGAGAAAACAATTTTATAGTATCGAAATTATTAGATAAAAATTAGACAGTACTATAAATTAAAATAAATTACTTTAAATTTCACTCACACTAATTTACAATAAAAATTTATATAAATTTTTTATTAAATAAAATAAAGTATAATTGATTATAAATTATATTACTAAAATCAAATTTTCAAAAAGTTAATGTATTTTTATAATTATTTTTTAATTTATTTATAATATTTTTATAATAATATCATAAATATTAGGATCTTTAATAGAATAATAAAAAAATTTAAAGAAGAAAAGGAAAAATTATATATATCAAACAATTGTTGGATTTTCCATATTTATAAAATCAAAAGTCACCTTTGATTCAACAGTTGAAAATTTTACTATACATATAAATAAAAGTGTCTTATACATTGAACCTATACATAATGAAATTATCTCACAAATTGAATCTTTATATGATGAATAATATGATAGATAATCTTTAAACTATTTTTTCAAGTTTGTTTATTAAGAATCTTATAAATTCATCCTTTTAATTTATTATAAGAACCAAGTACTATATAATCTTGGGATGAAAATTTAATTATAATACTTTAATCACACTAATAATGTATTTTGACTTATTAAATTTAATACTTCATATTATATCAAGTATTAAGTTAAGTTTTCATCCTAGGTAATTTGTATTTATAGACTTAAAACTTATACCTCTTAATATTTTATTCACCATATTTCTTATTTGTCAAATGATCAATTATATTTTAACTTGATCTCATAAAATTAATCATAACTACTCTATTTGTAATCAAGTCTATCATATAACTATCTTTTAGTCTAATGTGTCAAGACTTATTATTATATATTTAATTATATGTTTTTGCTAAAGTTACAACATTGTCATAGTTTATATTAATGAGTCCTATTAGCTTTTCCCATATAAGAATCTTATAAAGGAAATTCTTTAATCATCTCACTTATTTACTTGCTAAAACTAATCCATTTGTAATTGACTCTATAAAGCAAATTCAACAATAGTTACAGAATTTGCTATGCAAGTTTATTTTTTAGAATCTCAAGAAATTGCATTCTCACTAAGTATAAAGATTTTTCTACTAATAAAATTGTGATCCCCTTTATCAATAATCTAAATGACATTTAAGTATTCTTTTAAAACAAAAGGGTAACCAATATAACAAATGTCATAATTTTTTATTTTCTTTAAATACTTTAGGATTTTATTTACTATATATCGATCTATATTACTTAAATTACTTATATACCTATTCATTTTGTCAACCGTATAGACTATGTCTAACCTTATACATGTCATTACATACATTAAACATCCTATTACCTTAGCATATTCTAACTAAAATACTTGACTTCCAACATTCTTAATAAAATTCATATTGCGTTCAAATAGGGTAAATGCTGGAATATAATCTAAATGATTAAACTTACTAAGAACTTTTTCAATAAATGTAATTAAAAAAGAATTATGCTATTTTGATTTCATAAGATTTTGATTCCAAGGATAATATTTGCCTCACTTATATCTTTTACATCAAAGTTACTTGATAAAAGTATTTTGGTAGTTTCAATTTGTTCTAAGTCAACCCCAAAAATTAATATGTTATTCACATACAAATAGATAATGACACTTTTTCTTTCTTTAAACTTATTATAAACACATTTGTCTAATTCGTTAATCTTGAATCCATTCCTAAGTACTACCTAATCAAATTTTTGGTGTCATTTTTTAGGTGTTTATTTGAGTTTATACAAGGACTTAATTAATTTACACAACTTTTTCTCTTGATTAAATACAACAAATCCCTTAAATTACCTTATGTACACTTTTTCTTCTAATTCACTATTTAAGAATATTGTTTTTACATTCATTTGATAAATTATTAAGCTTTGAATTCAAGTAAGTGCAATTAGTAGTCTAATTATAATAATTCTAACTATTGATGAGTTAGTATCAAAATAATCGACTCTTTTTTCTTTTTGAATTTTAAAATTCTAACAATTATTTTATAACTCCAAACTCATAAGTAATTGATGTTTGGTTTCCTTTTATTTTAAAACTTATATGAGATTATTTTGTTACTTTTTATTGGAATTATGTTCAAAATGTAGCATATTGTAAGTCATACCTCACTCCAAAATCCATTAAGTTAGCATTGACCATTTCCATCAATATTCTACTTTTGCATTTAACAACACCAATTTATTATGGTATATAAGAAATAGTTGTTTGATGAATGAATTTTGTGAATTCAAAGAATGCAATGTCATAATACTTCCCTCCTTCATTATATTGTAAGCATTTAATAATAGGTTCACATTGCAATTCAACTTCAAATTTATAAATTTTGAATCTTTCAATAAATTTATTTTTAGTATATATCAAATAATATGATAGAATTTAAATTAATCATTAATGAATGTTACAAAATATCTTTTTCCTTCTAATATTGAGGTATTATGCAAATCATACACATCACTATGAATCAATTCTAACATACTTAAAGATCTTTGAATGTTTAGAAATGTACTTCTAGTTATTTTTGTTAACATATAAGTTGCATATTTATATTTAAATATATCACAATGTGATAATAATTCTAATTTAATCATATATTGTAATCTTTAAAAATTTATATAGCCTATTTCAATTAGAAAAAGGAAATTTAAAAATTTTACCTTAAAATTATTGGATCAAAAAAAAGGTTATATTAAAAATAAAAAAAAAATTATTTTAAGTTATGTGTCAAATATCACTTTTTTTAAAGATAAAATTTACTATCATTTATGCAAAATTTTCTCACAAAATAAAATTAAATACATTTGACTTCAATTTACATTATTGAAAATATCTTCAAAAAGTTAGTATATTTTTAAAATTAATATTTAATTTATTTATAATATTTTTTATAATAATATTATAAATAATAAAATATTTAATAAAATAATAAAAAAAATTATATATATCAAACAAATGTAAAACTCTTAATATTTAAAAAGTGAAAATAACGTTAAGTTAAAAGTTACATAACGCTTAAGGGTTAAGAATCTCATTCATTTTATTTTTTTTTTTTTGTAAATGTAATGTTTTCCTTTATTTCCTTCTCAATTTGGGACGATAAACTTTTGGCGAGGTTCGCATCAAATGTTCTCCTCATTTTCTCTATCCCGTGGAGTTTAGACGATTATGCATAAATTGTCATTCCTTAAAATTAATTAAGTCAATTTTTCCCTCCTAATTTTTCCTTTTTTATTTTCGGGTTACCAATTATGAGTTTTTTAGTCATTTAATCTAAGCATTGTTACATAGAGATCTAATTGAACAATGGCAATGGCGGACGAAAGTAAAAGGGAAGAGAAAAAAACCAATACCAATCTAAGCTTGTTTTGGGGACCTGTGAGTGACGTTTCCTTTCCAGATTTCTCTTTCTAGTCTTCCTAGCAGCAAGCATCATTTAGGGTTAAAAATTTGATGAATTTTTCTTAAAATCAAAGTAAAAAATTGAAGGTTGCGAGGGAGCCAGAAGAGCAGCCTCTGGCAAGTTGCAAAACCAAAGCAAATGTGCTGGCACCCACAGTCTAAGAAGCTACCTGCTCTGAAGCATTAAACCAAAATTGACCATACGGGATCCCCTCTTTTTCTTGTCAAGATATACATGTACTCCCCCTTGGACAAGAATTTTTTTTTTTTTTTTTTGATAAGTCACTTTGACGGGAACGTTAATGTTCGAAGATTTTTATCTTTTTCGGGATTGAATAACATAGTTCTTTAAGAAAAACGAATACACTGGACATTGCACACCGATGATTGCCCAGACCAGTTCTTGGGTACGGAATGGTGAACTGCATTAGCCATAATTTCAATAAAATATAATATAAATTCATCATGTTTGATTAAAAAAGAAAAAAAGCACATGTTTCCACCGTTCCCACTGTCTGGGTCATGAATCCTCAAAAACGACGTCTGCCTCGAGATTCAAGTCCCTAGGCAGAGCTCCACCACATTGGGTAAAGATCCCAGTTGGTCCTATGGCATTTTCATTTCAGTGAGAAATTATTCACCCACCTAAGCCTAGCTGTCGACCAACAAGATCGCACCTAACCTCAGCCAGCCCAATTCTAGAGTTCTCAAGATCAAACTCCATCCAGAAGTTTTGCTGGTGATGGTGACCGATCACGAAAGCCTCAATCCCCAACATGTCAGAGTTCCCAAATGTAAAACACCACACCGAACCCTTTCCCCTGACCTCGCCCGGTACCCGATACAACAGCCTCTCGCCCGACACACTCATCTCGGCCCCCTCAAACAGTAGACTCACAACCGGCAAGTTGGGCAAACTCGGCCGATTCCCATCAACTAAATAGCACAAGTCCATTGCCCCTTGAAACACGAAATTGGGTTCATTCAGAACTCTCAACACTCCATTCGTTTGCGACATGAACTCATTTTTCAAGGCAGTGTAAACCGGACCCAACAAGAATGTGAACTGAGTACCCGAGTCAACCATCGTCTGGCCCGCTCCGGTATGATCCGGTTCAAAAACCGATTTGGGTAGCGAAAGGGCTTTATTGTTTACCTTCAGACCCTGTAGCTGAACTGAATAAGCGAGCCGATCGAAATAAGGCAATGGGGTTGAGATGTGAACCAGAGGAGTGTAGCTTAGCGGCTTGAGCCACGAGAGATTCGCACTCCCAAGAAGCAGAACGCCGGACGAGTCAATACCCGATATGCAATACGAGAATTTCGGGAGATCCATTTGGTTCACAAACGACAGGGAACCCCGGTTCATGCCCATTAAACCCGTTGTCTTTCCATCTTCCTCAGCGTTTGAACTGGAACCCGAGTCCATGCACCCGAATATAGTTGCGGGTCGGGTCGACGATCCGAATCTGAAAGTTTCGAATGCGAGGTTGCCTTCTATGGAGGAGGCGTCGGCGTAGGAGATGGTGACGTGGCAGAGTTGACTGAGGTCGCAGGAGACGGGTGTGGGGAGGTCCCGGGTTCGGGTCTTGCAGGTTGGAGAAGAGCAAGAGATTCTGGTGTACGTTTTGGAGGCAAGGGAGTTAAAAATGGAATTCAAGTTTGGTGCTTTCTTGCAGTGAAGCCAAGAGAGCTCGCTGCCTGTGTCGAGGACCATGGTTACGTTCTGTGGGGGCGAGCCAACTGTTAAAGAAACTGTGAGGGAAACATCATGGTGGAATATGAGCTTGTCCATTGCCGTCGAGGCGACCGGGAGGGACTTCGGCATTGAGACACGATGATCTCCCTTCTGGGTTTTGAGGGATATTATTAGTGGAGATTGTTTTGAGGAAAAACAGAGCTTCGTTGATTGCAAGAAAACGAAGATAACAAAGATTTGGACAACGAAACGAGTAAGAGAGGCCATACCCACCACAATACGTCCGCTCTCTCTCAGCTTGAACGTGTTTTTTTTTTTTTCGAAAAAAAAAAATTTATCGAAGCGTCAGAGACAGGGAAGGGTAAGAAGGGAAGGGATTGATGCTTTTCGTTCTTGAGGGGGACATGATTTGCACAGCCTTTTTTAATACATCACGCACAAATTTATAAATCTATTTGTATTCAATGAAATCTTAATAATAGATATAAAATATTTTCTATTATATAAATAATATTTTACATCAATATCTAGTATATCACTGAAGAATTTATTTATATGATGTAAAATTTTATTGTAATTTGTATTTAGAACTAATTTCTCTTCACGACGAATTGGTGAGTTAGTGGTGGTTTCCTGGGGTTTTGCCTAATTATTGGACTTTGAACGCAAAGGATGGCATGCATTGAAAGCGTACGTGTGGTTTGTTTCTTGTGGGGTGCTGGCTTCGGTGTTTGACGGCAAACGACAACTAATTAAGTGCGGGAGTGTGACCAATCCATACAGTCCACCGTCCTTTCTGGTTAGGAGAACAGTGGTGTTCCGTCTGTCTGAAATGTCCAATTCCTACCCTGGAATCGGTTCAGATAATGATGCTTGTTTAGTTGGCGAGCACTTATTGACGATGACTTATTGTAGGTAAATGTATTTACCGGGATTCTTTTCTAATTAATGAGACAATGATGGATCAGTTTTGTTAACTAAATTTGAATTCTTGTGTTCCCATATTGATACGTTTTGTGTATGCGTTCAATTTGATCATCCAGTCTATAGAAATTTTCTTGGTCCTCTTTTCGGATTGAATTTCTTTCTCCTGATTTGTAATAGACATGAACTGGATGTTCTGCGTTCAAATTGTGACATGCATACTTCTAGTTCCATGAGCCTGCAGAGTACCGTTTCTCGCGAGAAAGTGTTTCGCAGACAAGAAATTTCCTGCTGGAAAACTGTTTATTTGGGTTTTGAGCAGTCCCCTGCGTGCGAATGTGCGCTGTCGGGAGTTGAAACAAGTGCCGCCATTTCGTGCTCCAAGGCACAGCGCCGCGCTTCCAAGCACTTTCATGCTACACGAAGACAAGAGTTCTAATTTTCCAATGACCAATATGCACTTTCATACCATCCTGGAACGATTGCACGAACTTATTTACATTATTAAAACAAAAAAAAAACATATTATCATATTAATTATGTATAATTAATTGTGTTCATGACTTTTGTGGTTATGAAAAACTCCGTTTCTATTGGAACTGAGAAAAAGAACCCAGCAGCCAGTCAAAAATACAAGTCAGTCTTTCTCTAAGGGATGGTTAGAATGATACTACTGTTTAGACCACAAACCTGAACAGTTGTTCGTAACCAGTTAATTAATCACGCTGATTTGTATCGCATATTGGTGATTGCGACACATAATTGAACAAGGGTTTCAAACTTTAGTCGGAAACGGGGCAATCGAGCTTTCTAGATGTTAGGTAGCCAATTAATTAATTTGGTGCTTCAACCGTCAAAGGCAATTTTAAATATGTTCTTACTTCATGGGGGCAGGGGGGGGTGTTATTGAATTCAGGCTTGTTTTGATTGGTAACTGATCGACTGCCAACCATTGTGTTTTTTCAATAGCATTGATTTGCAAAATGCGGAGGGGGTAGGAGGGATCCATCAATAAGAATGAGCCACAACCTTGACTTCGGCCATTGTTTTATATCCGCTTGTTATAAATTTGTGATAATTCGCTAATTTGGTTGAGTCATTTAAGTCTTGAAAGGAAACTATGAAGAGATTTCACTAAATTTGTAGTGAATAAATTATTTAAAAAAATGATAATATCTGTAAAAAAATAGGTATAACTCTGATTAAAAATAAATTACTAAAATTATGTTTTAATATGTTTAACGTAAAAAAAATATACATATTTTAATTAAAATGGATGACCAAATTAAAGATAATTGTGAAAGAAGACTAGAAGAGTGATGCCAATTTAAGTTGGCACAACAATTTTTAGTTAATAAGAAATTAAAATAATTTAATCTTATATTAAATTTAATTTTTAATGAAATAATATGATGAGAAAATATTTATTTATTCAACTCCAATTAAATTTAAGTTTAAGACAAAACCCAAGCTAGTTGCCAACACCAAAAATTAAAAAAAAAAAAAAAACATTCATTTGATTGCGAGGAAAATTAAGTTTATGGGTGTTTTTGCGCTGGTAATGCTAATTGCCAGCCCAAGCTAACTTCTATTCTCTATCAAACATTGGACGTTATTTTTATGAGTAACAAGCCGTGCTTATAGATTAACTGAGGTCAATCAATAATCATAGAAATTATAAAAAGATATTTTTACACCTAATTACATTTAAAGAAATAAAGCAAATTTTTTATTTTTTTTATCTACAAAAATCTTAGACACTTTAGCAAAAATCAAGTGCTGTAGATAAAAATAATAATAATATAAAAAAGTGTCATATTCTCTTCCTTTTTTTAAGGTATATAAAATTTTTCTTTCGATTCTCTAATTTTTGGCATTCAATTTTATATTATTTTATTTTGTAAAATTATTGAGTAATTTTTTTTCTAGTTCCTTTACCCAGTCTATTTTTTTTTTTTTCAAATATCTCAGTCAACAGATCATTATTTTTTCTTTAATTCTTAGTGCCTGACAATCGATTTTGTTTCCAAATTACAATAGTTTTTCTTTCAAATGAACTAAAGATGTTTTGATTTGTTTATGTCAATCATAATGATATTTTAACCATTATTTTAAACAAATTTTTTTACCAGAAATTTAACGAACAGTACATTTTGTTAATCGACATATAATAATAAAAAGTGTGTCTTATAGCCGCGCAGAATGGATGGTGTAATTTTTCCTAACGTATCATGTTGATGAATTTTATTCCATACATAACTTGAATCCAGTTACTACTGCCAAGCTTAATTCTGTGACGTAGCATCCCTGCAGTCGTTCCTATTATCGGATAATGGAAGAAAATGCCAAATGAAGCTGTTGAAAGCATGCTGTGGAATGCCAATCACCAATTAATCTAATGGAATACCATGTAACATCGACATTGCTGATTAATAACTTGAATAGGACATGGGAAGTCAAGCACTAGGAAACAGAAGAATTTGGTGTGCTATCATAATCAAAAATCACAACTTAGAGGACGAGAGAGCTCAGCCACAAAGCAAGCCGCCGTGGCTTGCTTTTTTTTTTTTTTTTTAATTTTTTAATTTTTTTTGTGATTTTGCTGCAGTAATCAGAACGCGGTTTCCGTCATTGTTTGAAGGCCCCACGCCACCCCATGATGCATTTGCGTTCATTCTGGGGCTCCGATTATTCTTGGGGGGGGGGGCCTGCCACGTATTTATTTATACCAACTCTAAACTCTCTTCCCGGTTGCTCTGTCAACCATACAAAGGGCTGTTCGAATCTGCAAAATCTGAATGCATACTTTGCATAGGGCATCATGCCCTGTTGGTTGGTTGATTGGGATTGAAGGCATTTTTTAAATGTGCGTGCGACATCCCTCTAACCCTTTTGGTTTATAATTATTCTTGTTGTTTGTTCTTGCCCCATATTGATTGACAGTCACTTATTTATTTATTTTTCTCTCATCACTGGGTCTTTCTCTTCAACTTGTCAAAGACAGACAATCCACGCTCTGCTTAGAGAATTCCCAGAAATTAATTTCCATCCATTGGTCACGTCGAATTTTGCTAACAATAAGACCGTACCTACTTTGCTAACTAAGCCGATTCGCCACCGCGACGACCCGGTGAATCTATGTCCTTTTACAGGGAATTAAGGATGACGATTCACCAACTTAGCAACTCTAAACAAAGCGAGCGTTGGTCTAATGATGGCCAACTCGGTTCATGGTAACCCGCTGAAGCTGGCGCGAGGAGGGTTCTGGTTCTGGGCTCCAAGAACATCGTTTGACCACCTCGGTCGGTCGAATACAACAATTGTTTCCATTTTATTTTCTTTTTCGCCTGTACGTCTAACCCAACAATATAAGAAATCAACATTTATTTTTTATTAAAAAAAAAGAAAACCAAAAAGAACAAAAAGGAAAAAAGCAGCAGCTCTTCCTTAACGTGACCCCCTGCTGCTCTCAACGGACGCATTCGCCTAAGGTAACCTTGTCTCGATCTTGGTTAAGGAGGGGAGCATCGAATTTTCTCATATAATCACTTGATCACCAAGTGAAAAACTTGCTTTTAGCAAGACCCAAGGGATGGTTTTAATTAGTCTGGTACGAATACCATGCAACCATAAAATTGATATATAAACAACAAAAAAAAGGAAAAAAAAAAGCTTTTTCATTGTTGCTAATGGTAAAGACACAGAAATTAGAGACATACACATTGATTTTGAATCATATAGCCAAAGAGTCTGCAATTTTTCATTGAAAGGCCAAAAAGGCAGAACAACCAATTCTTCTGAAATTGATGACCCTACCCAAGGCTCTTGCGATCTAATGGTCCAACTCTCGGATACTGCAACTAACATAACTTTGGGGCAAATTGACCCAAAAAAAAAAAAAAAGGATCCGGGGGGGGGGGGGCTCGCAGTGAAGCGGATATTTGGCAGAACGAGGCCCTGTCCCTTATTTTCTCCCCGCCCGCCAACGGTTGCTTGCTCCATGAACTCGCACATTCAATTCATAGAATGCTTATGACTATTAGTATTATTATCGTTATGATGATGATGATGATGATGATGAAAGGAAAAGGATCAGCCATTGGAGGATTTTCTCGACTAGAGGGAGCATGCGGAGATTTTCAATAATTTCTTTCATTGCATCTCTCGATCACATTCATCTGCAATTCGTCACCATGGCCTTCTCCGATTATGAGCCTCCATTTCAAAAAGCCCTTCTCCTTCTCGAAATCGAGTTGTCCCCAGCCGACCCACCACCAAAACAACCGAACCAATGCCTCAATACCCGACCTAAACCACTTCCGCCCCTTCTCCCTCTCCCTCTCCCTCTGCCTTCTCTCGATTCCCGCCATACTCTTCTGGGCAAGCCCCCAATGTCAAACCCACCATACATGTCTCTGTACACCACAGGGAGCTCTGTCTCCCCTCTTCCCGCCCCCATGAGCCTCCCCATTGCGTATCCGCCTCCCGGCAAACTCCATATCGTCAGCCCCACCGCCTCATCCTCCTCCTGATTATTCTCCCCCATAACCCGCCCGTTCCCCGCATAAGAATCGTCGTCGACGGAGGCCAACTCGCAGCGGCAAACTGGGCAAGAGTTTCGAAGAGAAAGCCAGGGGAGTATGCAATCTGAATGGTATATGTGCTTACACGGCATTTCTCGCGCCTCCGCAGCCAATTCGAAGGGCTCTTTACATACTGCACAGTGGGATTCCATGGAGGTGTGCCGCTCGCTTATGACAACCGTCGGCATCGAGTCAATTGCGGCTTTTGATGCCGGCGACTGCTCTTCTCTACCGAACCCGTTCATTTCAATCTGTGATAACTGGTCCAGCAACCTTTGGGAACCAGATCCGAGCAAAAACTCCGACATGGTCGGCGGCAACGGCCTCAGCCCGGACCCGGTGCCGTCGTCGTAAAACAGCTCAAATCCACGCCCGCTCTCGTTGCTCTCCGCGTCGGCAGGTTCTCCGCGAAGCACGAGGACTGGGTTGATCGGGGACGGATCCCCGCCATTCCTGCGGGTTCTGCGGGACCTGGAAAGACGATAGTTATGATCCGGATTTGCGCGGCTACCGATCATTATCACGGAGGGCACAGCGGCGCGTAATCTTCTGTGGTTACCACGAGTCTCGGATTGGATCATGTGAGTGGGTGGATTGTTATGGCGCTCTTCAATGAAGCCTCCATCGCAATCGGAGCAGGTAATCGGATCCTGGGTCCGTACCTGAACAAACCGTCTGCATCTATAGCACCAATGAGATAGCTCCGGCGAGGACATCAATTCACGACTTCTACTATTAAATCTCTCTCTCTATATATAAATATATATTTTTTTTCTCTGTCCCTTCGCCTGTCGTTGTGTAGATTTTAGATATAATGATATGCAAGAGAAGTTTCGACTTCCAATTTCAGGGCGGATGTTTGGTTGACGGGAAAATTTTAGGGAGGAGAATAAGAGAGAGAGAGAAAGAGAGAATGAATGATGGCTTAGGAGGAGCGGTGTGAGAGGGTACATAAACGGCGAAGCCCGGCGGACGTTTTCGGCTTGATTAGTGCGCGTGGACATTGCAACGCGTGGCAGAATTTGGTTGGGGAAGGCTCAACGACGACGTTTACAAAAGGTGTTTGACAAATTCTCCAGCGGCAATTGGTCCTTTTTATTTATTTATTTATTTATTTATTTATTTTTATTGTTTTTGTTTTCGGACTTTTGTTAAAAATAAAACGAGGAGATACGGATACGACCTTTTAAATTTGATCAGCTAAAAACTTAACCCGGGCCTTATGGGGGCGGTATTGACCCCTCAATTTGAATTTATATCTATATTTATTATAAAAAATATATATGTATTTATACGACAAAAGAAAATAAAAGACAAATAAATAATCTTAAATTTTTTAACAGGAAAAATAGAATTGTTTGACAAAAGAAAATTTCTTGTGTTTTCTTCTTTTGTTTTTTTTTTTTTTTTTAATAAAACAAATGAAAAGTGCACAACGCTCGCACGATGGTCACATCAAGCCGCCGTGGACGAAGCCTTATCCACCCATACAGCTTTTCTCATTAAAGTATTCATTGTGGAGTTTTGAGTCTAAACAATAAATTGCTTCTTCACGAAGGTTTCACCAATTTTTGTTTCTGTTTTTCCTTTCTCATGGGTCTGGTTTGTCATGGTTGCGGGCTGAAGCAGATAACTCGTACAAAAAAAAAAAGTCAATGTGATACTTGGAATATTGAATTGACTTGTTCTCTGGTAATGACTGGGAGGATAGTCTGCACAAGAAAACAATTCGCTTTTTGCCCACTGAAATTGGGTAACCTAGTAGATTTCTTTGCCATTGATAATTCCAAAAACAAATGCAAGTGTTTTCAATCCATGTACCATGTTAGCCTTGGAAGATAGTATTGGCATCTAAGAGTGTCACAATGACAAAATTTTTGCGACAGGAGTTTGCTGAGTTTAAAAGCTTACCTCCTTCGAATTTTTACAAAATGTGAATTTAAATCTTTATATACAAAATAAATTTCGATATTATGGATGATGATTTATAAAAGGTGTCACTCGCTGTGGATTTGAATTCTCAATTCCACATTCAAAAAATCTGCTAATATCTCTACGTGGTGGTGGTGGGTTGTTGCTGTAAGCAAAAAACGATTGGACATTCGATAGCGTTAGAACTTTATAATTTGGCTATATCTATAGTAATATTTAAGTTGCACCCCAACTGTTCTTAGTTTTAAATTTGTCTTTTTCTTATTTTAATGTAATTTATTGTTGTGATTCTTTTCTTTTTTATTTATTCGTTTAATATCTGTCAAGATCAAAATGTCCAAAACTGAAGCTCGAAAATAAAGGAAACCTGCTGATACTAAAGTCAGTCTCTCCTAGTGCTCTGCTTGCGAGAGTTTTCTGCCTGCTTTTTTTTTGCACGATATTGGCACCCATCTTTTGAGATTTCCAGCCCAATATTGGAGTGTTTTCATATGTTTTTTTTTTTTCTCCTTCTTATCCTGTAATTCTTACTTGGTTTATTTAAGGAGTCCGAGTGTCAGAATTTGTCTTCTGATTCCTTTAAACGGATTATCGCATCTGGGACTGTTCCAATTGTTCTTGCTCCAGCATTGGCCTTGGATTCTAAAATTTAAAATACCAATTGCGCTGTTGGGAAATTATATAAAAAAAAAATAATCTTTCAATTCTCAGGCTTTTCTTAATACCATATAAATGATATGGAAATCGCATAAGGGTCTAGTGGCAATTGAATTGGACAAAATCCTCCCTTTATTCCAATTTTTTTACCCAACGTGATAGGCAATTTGCATTTCTGATAATAGGCCTTTGCACTTTGACAAGCAGGTCCTGTTACTGCGGAAAATTAACGGAGACGAACAATTGTCCGCGGTAGAGATTTACTGGTTACCAATGTGGGTAAGAGTTTACGACGATCTTCCGTCGTCCTCTGTGTCCATAAAGACTGTTATGCTTATTGGCGAATGAGACTGGTGAATTCCTGGAAAGTGTGGAATATGATGAGTATGAATGTACGAAATGGATTGCCACGAGGCACAACCATTTGCTGTCATGATGGGTTCACGGTGTGCGGTTTGTTTTCATCAAAACTCGAAACTTTTGTTATCATTGTGCGGATATTGCCAGAGACTGTCAAATATTATTTGCTGAGCACACAAAGATCACTCAGTATGATAAAGTTGGGGAGGAACCAGTTTATTTTCTTATAGTCGCGTCTTGGTTTTTGTTTATATGTTGACTTTTTCTTAATTCTTCAAATTCAAGAAAATAAAAGGAAATAAAAATTAAAAATACTTCCAAATTTTTTCGTTTTGTTCTATTAGAAAGAAAAAAAAAATCTCAAATTTACCTGTTTTTTCTTAAAAAGGAAAAGAATCAATCTCAAATTGTTCTTTTTTTTCTTTAAAAGGAAAAATTACAGCTAAAATTTCTTTTTTCTTTTCTTAAAAATGAAAAAGAGAAAAAATAGTTATAATTTAAATCTCTTTTTATTTTTAAAAATAAAAAAATACTACCTTTAAAAAAACGAGAAGAAAATTTCTAAATTTCCCTTTTTGTGTTCTGAAGAAAGGAAAAAAGGAAAACAAAAACTACTCCATTTTTCTTAATTTTCTTGTAAGGAAAAAAATAAAAAATTTCCAATTTTACCTATTAAAAAAACGAAAAATTGCTAATTCTGTTTTTTTTTTAAGAAGGAAAAGCAAGAAAAAAGCATTTCCCAAATCTTCCTTTTGTTTCATTAAAAAGAAAAAAAAAACCCTTAATTTAACCCATTTTTTGCTTTTTCCTTTTTATCTTCTAAGAAAAGAAAAGAAAAAAACCATAAATAATCTTTTTTATTAATTCTTTTTTTTCAATAATTATAATAAATTTGTGAATTACACAACCTAGTAACAGAACTAATTACATGAAATTGGCTTGCCTCATGGTGCTGTAATCTTCATTATTTCTTTAGAGTTTTCCTTCTCCAAATTTTCCTTTTCCCAAATATGACTTACCGATAATAATTTTTTGGACAAATTCATTGGAGTCTTTTCTTCTTGTTGTTGTAATTATCTCTCATTTTTTATGGCAATAATATTTTTGTTACAAATTCATTAGACATAAAATTTGTCTATTATGTGATATGGTCTATTTTTCTCCTCTATCCTAATGACTTTAAATGTAAATTACCTCTCATTATTTATGGTAATAAAGTTTTTGGTTGTAAATAGAATTTTTTTTAGTGTATGATATGGTCTATTCTTCTCGATGTGACAATTGTCTCTCACTCTTAATGACAATAAATTTTATGGGTTAGATTCATTAAATATTGAATTTCTCTAGTACGTATGCGGCACGTCTCTTCTTTTCCCACCATGCTTATTTTATTTGAAAAAGAATTCAATAGGAAAATTATTTAACAACACTTATTGAAATATATAAGAGATATAAAATATAAATTAATTGCATTTATTTTGTTATAATAAATGAATAGAATTATAAGTATATCAAAATATTTTATTATTTTTTATATTTATATATATCTCAATAAATATAATAGTATCATGTAATAATATTATGACTGTAAATATAAATTGTCTCTTATCGCAGATTTGTTAAGCTTAGCATTTGTCCACGTCTGGGCAGTTTTGGTCTACAATAAATACTCACGAGAAGTATTTGTCAATATTATTAATCTTTCTATTTTAAATTTTATTTCTATTACGAGTTTTCCTCTTTTCTTAATATGTTAAAATTATTTTTTTAATGTCAAAAAATAATATATTATTATTATAAATATAGTACAAAATACACCTAAGTAGGCAAAATCTCGATTTCCTTTATAGGAGATATTTACAAAAAATTGATAACATTTGATGGGTGTGTATTAATAGTGTATACTAGTTACATTGCAAGAGGCTATATATATATATATATATATATATAAGTTTAAGTACATGCCAAAATAGAAAATAATAACTTTATAAGTGAGTTCTACATGCCAAAATAGAAAATAATAACTTTATAAGTGAGTTCTCTTCTTGGTAAAATAAAGCGACAGTTTTGTAAAGGTATATGTAAAATAATTACATTTATGAAAATAAAAAATTAAAAAAACAATGTCAAAAGATCTATTCAGATATCATAAGTAAGATTTTAAGATTTTTTCTTTAAATTATTTAATCATGTACTAGTAATAGGTAGATTACTTTTTATGATTAAAGGCTAATGGTTGGCTTCCCTTCATTGATCCCATATCGTAACTCTCTCCTTAATAAAAAGAAGTTTTGCTTCATTTATTCAAAACTTCTGCTACATTAGAAAATATATATATTACCTTTTCGTTATTTCCCTTTAAGACTCCCTAATGTCTACTACTTTAAAGAATTTGATTATAACTAAATTTGCATTAAATTTGAGGACATAAATTTTCTTTGTTGGTTGAATCCCCTTTAAGCTTAACATAAATTCATCCAAACAAAGTTTTCTTTGTAGTCATTTTGTCTTTGACTACCACCATATTTTGATTCTATTTGAATTAAAACTTTATATATCATAAATCATTTTTTTAAAAGATATATTTGTTTCTTACTAGGCAAATTGACTAAGTGATAATGTAAAATCTTATTTAACCATATCTATTTTGAATTGCACTATTGACTTATCTTGAGCAATGAATCTTATATCTGTATTATTAAACTTGGTAGTATCTAAAAAATACTCTACCATCCCAAACACTTACAATAAGTGGCCCATACGATATGAAAATGAAAGAATAAATATTTATTTGATTCTTAACTTATGGAACAAAAGGAATAACTGAATTTTACTTTTGCATCACAATTAACCAACCTCAACCTATCTTTAATAGAAAGCCTACTATTATCTAAATATTTCATTTTTAGTGGTGCCGATACTTATTAAATGCTTGTGAACGTGTTATCATATGTCCTTCGAGTAAACATCTCATCGTAAACGATGTTATGGTAAACATCTCATTTCTTTTCTCATGCCAAATAAATATATTATTTTCTTTCTTTGGCAGGCAAAAAGTCATGTGGTGCTTGTAAACTCATAATAGATTTTCATTTCCTAATCAAAGAAACTTTGATGTCACGAGATGTTTTATTCTTATTTTCATTCCTCTATTTTTTAAAGTTGTTTACTAATCTATTCTTATTCATTGATAGTGCCAAAATTTAAGGAAATCATTTGGCTAATGAAATGTTCCCAATCTAGACTTGATGTTAAAAGTCTGCTTTCATTTTGTCTTTTTTCAAAAAGTTAAAGTTAGATTTAATAAATTTGAAATTCCTTTCATTTCTTTACAAACTAGATAGACTCCTCTCCATATTGGAGATATTTAGGAGCACATTAAGGACCATTCTTATGGTGATAATTGTCATTCTTCATATTTCACCTTAAAAGCCATAACCTATTGTGTGTTATCTTGGTTCTATAACCTCTACAACTATTTAGTTAGTAATCCTAATTTTCCATCATTTAACTTGCCAGTGCCTATCCTATTGCAGTGTTTGTTTTTGCATATTAGTTCCTATACTATATGATGCATTTATATTGACCATCATCCTCTTGTTAGAAAAAATCGTGAACAAATTTCTCCATAGAGTCCTCCATGTATTGTTGCATTTTGAAAAATACCAAAATAAACTGGTGGTGATCTGAAGTTAGATTTTAGTAAAACTAGACATCCTGCTTTAGATAGATAGTAAGCTTTCCATTTTGTTAGCTCGTGCTCCATTTTTCTAATGATAGAGCCTTATAAGCTTTTTATCTTTAGATTAATATCTAATAGAAAACCCAAAATCTTAACGGTAATGACCTAACACTACATCTCTAAAATTGAGCCTATTATCGAGTTATTACCTTACATTTATGAATATCATAAAACATAGTTTTGGCAAGATTTATTTTCAATCCAAAACAACACTAAAAATATTGAAGAATCATTTTGTAATTTTTACCAAATTCATTATTAGCTTTGTTGAAAATAATAATGACATCTATATATTAAAAATGTGTTAATATGAGATTATTACCAATACTCACACCTTTCATAAGCTTTAACTCTAATCCCTTTCTAAATAATGAATTAAGATCTTCAACAATTAGAATAAACAAAAAAAGAGATAATGTATATATTTGTCTTAGAATTTTTATCATTTTAAATTGTTATATAGGACTCTCACTAACTAAAATATACAATTTAGGAGTAGAAATGCACTCATATATCCACTGTCTTCATCATTCCTTAAAGTCTATGTTTTTCATCATATTAGCCATAGAATACTGTTTAATTGAATCATATTTCTTGTTAAAATTAATCTTGATTATCACTTTATTGACTTCTTTTTCTTCATTTCCTTAATCATCTAATTAACGATTAATACACTATTAAGAATAAATTACCCCATTAAAAAAGCAAACTGACATTCCTCACAACCTTTCCAACTACTTATCTATATGTATAAGATAAGACTTTTGCAAAAATTTTATAGCTATATCTTATTAATGAAAATGGACAAAATTGGTTAAGTGTTGTCACTCCATCAATCTTCAGTATAAGAACAAAAAAAAAAAATGAAACATAGAGACTTCTATAACGTTTCATTACCATGAAAATTATTAAAAAAAAAATTTATCAAGTCTTATTCCACCATTTTCTAATATTATCTGATGAAGTTAAGATTAACACCATTTAGACCCAGTGCTTTATTTCCATTAGAATCTTTTGTGGCCTTTCAAACTTCAATAATTGAATAAGTTTACTCAAGAAACAAATTATCTGTCCCATTTAGCTTCTGGAAGAACTTTTCATCCATTCATAAGTAACGTTGAATAAATATACCAAACTGCTTTTTGAGATGGGTAAAGATAGTTTCCTTAATTTCCTCTAGTTCTGAGTAAGTAGCCTTACTTATAGAGACACAATCAATTATATTCTTACATCTTTTGTGTGATATCAAAATGTGAAAGAATTTAGAATTTTTATTCCTATCAATTAGTCATTAAAGTCATGTTTTCTAAAACTATTTATGTTTATCTTTCCTTAACCTTACCAAATAAACTACTTTACACTTAAAATAATTTTGTCCTATCTTTTTTGTTAGGATTTTGGTTTTTTGTTACAGAGTTAATTGCTTTACTCTGGTCTCAACTTTACTTAGGTCTCAACTTTACTTAAGTTTTTTTGATGTATTAATCTTTTTTTCTTGTTATATGTCTTTAAGAACTCTTTTACCAATTTTATCTGGTGACTTATGATGAACCTAAAATAATTGTTTACTGTTGAACAAGTTTATATAGCTTCAACTTCCTTCTATAAGCCCTTGTTATACAACAATTGGTTAAAATAGTGGAATGAAATGAGGCATTGTTTTTGATTTTTCACCCCAAAACAAACCATTGAGGAGTCAGAGAAGCAACATTGAACTTTATTAGTTTAGTCATGACACTACTTTCAACCATTTAACTTTAACTAAGAATCTTTTTATGTGACTTATAGATGGAAACTCTTGAAAATTACTTTACATGAAACATTGGCCCTATATAGGTATATCCACAAGCCTTATCTCATACATGAATTTATTAAATTATTAGATGGTCTGACTATCATTAATGACTCTCACCCTTTGAGTAGCCATTATAACAGTGTTAATGTCTCTACTCATATATCATTATCCTATAAACTAATTTTTTAGACCTTTCAATTCCTCTCAAAAAGCCTATTAGCTTTTTGGTGTATAAATATTAACCAAAATAGGAACCATACCCATTGATAAGACTATAGTAATTGCTATAATAAACCTATCTAAAATCATTTTATGTTGCAATTGAAAGATTGTAACATCTTAGTAAATTGCAAGACTCCTCAATACCTTAACTTAATCAGTAATTAATATATAAATACCATGTTTACTTTATATCTATCCCAAGAACGCTTCTAAAGGCTTCCTTAACTTTGTCTCTTAGATAAACAAAATACCTAGTTTCAATAATCTTATCCACTTATGTATCACCTTATATTTAGTGAATTTTCCCAATTTTTTAACATTTATAATACATAATAATAAG
Source organism: Ceriops tagal (assembly GCA_021533255.1). Taxonomy (NCBI): domain Eukaryota; kingdom Viridiplantae; phylum Streptophyta; class Magnoliopsida; order Malpighiales; family Rhizophoraceae; genus Ceriops; species Ceriops tagal. The sequence goes on from CM038602.1 coordinate 8,429,825, forward strand.
AAATAAATTGGCTCCTTACCCCCTTTGACAAGTAGTTGCCATCATTAACCTTTTGCCTCCTCTTTCATGAGTGACAACCTATTAATAACCTTATCATTAGATTATATCACCATTAGACCTATTATTTTTTCCACTTCAAGCACCTTATGAGGCTCTTTTTAGATAATTTTTTTCCAAAAATGAATATGTCCATTTAAACGTTGGACCTTTTCTAATTGGATTTCACACATTAGCAAAAGGTTGCCTTATGCCATTTTACATGGCTTTCTTTGAGTGACCTTTAGTGCCTTGCCTTTACCTCACTACTCTTTTCCATTTATTGTCTTCCCCTTTTGTTTTGTTAGAGTAGCTACCATAAGTTTGCCTTTATCATTAAAACCCTCATTAGGTGTAGCCACCTCACTAAGATTACTAGTAATCCGAATATAACTCTTATTGACATCTTTTCGGTCAAGATAGGATCCACCAGTATATATCACTTTCTAACTTTTCATTGGAATCAAGTTGGGTACCTTAATCTGTCTTAGGTCTAAGATAATTGTCCATAGGCCTAAACCATGCTAAATAACTTCATTTGCAAAGCTACCATGCTTTGTGATGACTTGATAGTCCATTACCTCGATTAGATTTAGCTTATATAATTTAGGCCCTCAAGACCCATCTTATCATTTCAACTTTATTTCCTTTCTAAACCTAATTCTAATTCCCAGTTGGCTTTAATTAGGATTAAAAGGCCTAATACCGATATTCTACTTGATTGACCTCCTCTTCTCATGACTTGTACGCATGTTTGCCATACATGTGTCTACATCCTCTCCAATACCCTTGTTCTTCTTTTGAATTACCTCTGCTATGCCAACCTTAAAGTCCTATAGTCCTTTTTACTCAGAATAAAGTAAAGCTTACCTTTATATTATTCCACCCTTTATAGATATCCTCTTTTCTCGTTTAGCATCACTTTTGATTAAAGACAATAAAGGTCTTGGCTCCATTTTTTGTTTCAAAGTTCGACTAGTGATGACCAATTCTTGTCAAATCCTTAACTTGAAGACTTCATCATCAATTTCTATTACCATAATTGTCAGAATGGCAATACTTGCTTTCATTAATATCATAAATTGGTAAATATTATTTACAATTTGATTATATATCCATTCTTAAAAAGCTTCCCTACCTTTCTTTAATCTAGATAAAAAAATCACCCTTCCATGCTTTCAATGGAAGTTTTTCCACCTAAATCCACACAAGATGATTGACATTTATGCAATTTATAGACCACGACTTTAGGCTTTAGAAGAAACCTTATCTCTGGTTACCTTGACCCTCTAACTCTTCCATCATATCCTTTTTGGATTTAAAGGTTAAAAGCACCTCCAACCTACTTATAATAATGACTCTTATTGGGGCATGTCCTTTTCTTTACAACTAATCATATAACCTTGCAATCAATTAAGGGTTTCAATAACCCCTATAAAATTTTGATGGATCTACTTTATATCCTTTTCCCTAGTGGTATAAGGTAGTAGAATTGGAGGTGGATTTATGTAAAAAATTGGCTTGATACCCTTATTGGATTTTTTAATTTGCCCATTTCCTAATCCCTTGATCACTACATCTTTGAATGTTCTATTCACCCTTATCCTTTTTTCCTCCCTCTATAGAGTAGATATGAGATATTTTTCTTATCATGGACATCAAATTACTTGACACCACATTGGTCTTAGGCTTTGGGTAATTAGTCACCTTAACCCCTAAAAGATGACTTAATAAGCTCTTTCTATTTAATTGGTAAGCAATATCAAGTACATCCAACTATTCTTGAATTTGACAAATCCAAATTGGTGCTTTGCCTTAGTAATCTTGCTTAGGAGGACTATATCTATAACCCAACTTTAGCATTGAAAGATACTTTATAAACCCTTAAGATCTATTTGTTTTAACAAATTGCTGACGAACGACGAAATTACTGCGAACATTAATTTTTACCTTAGATTTATTTTTTAAAATTTCTTAATAAATTAAGATTTTAAATATAGTTAAAATCAAACTTATAATTGGAGAAACCTATAAATATGATAAGTCAATTAGATCTTTATATTTTAGTTATGTGAGATTTTGTACTATTTGATATGTTACACATATTTGGTTAGCATATAATACAATAAAATAATATTAAATAGGTTAAACTCAAATACTAGGACTAACATTAAGCTGGTTTGATTAAATAAAAAATATGAAATAGTTAAACCATCAAAGGTAAACTAAACTTTGATACTATATTAAATAATATTTTGAAATTTCAAATTCATTTAATAATTTAAATTTTAAATTAAAAAATTCATAAATATTATAAATCAAGTTAAATCTTTATATCTTAACAATGTGAAATTTTGCATTCTTTGACACCTTGATTTAAAAAGGACCAAAGGGGTCTTGTATTTCGTCTGGCTTTATATTTACAAAATTCTAATATGCCGATGAATATATATATATATATAGAGTAAATTGATAAAATTTATATATAGAGTAAATTGATAAAATTTACTTTTTAAAAAAAATTATTTGGTAATATTTGTTAAGGATTTGTTTCTCTGTGAGAATATAACAATCATGATCGATATTCATATTTGTTTACAATTTTTTCTATATTTTTTCTGATTTACATCCAAAGCTTCACCATAAAGCAAACGGTGAGCTCATAAAAGACTTATGTGAAGCTTTGTGGAGTTCTTATGGATTTCCTACATAGATTAACCAAGGAGTCTTGAACATTAATATTTGCGACAAAGAGCAATTGATTATGTTCAATGACTACTATATCTTTTTTGGATGTTCAATTTTTTTCTAAACAAATGTCAGCACAAAAATAATAATATAAGCATGTCACAGGCATCACGGGGATAAAGTTAGTGTTATATATATATTATATCTTGTAACTACCTTCACAGTAAATTGTCCATAAGTTCATTCTTATTTTATCTTGTTTACTTTCTTAAAGCCATAGCAGATTCAATAAATAACAGATAAATTACGGTAAAAGCTAAAATGCATAATGTAAAAGACGAGTGACGGAGGTTTCAGAGTGGAGGAAATTATTTTCATTTACTGAAAATCGTTCTTGATTGGCACAATCGGAGAAAATGGACGCACTTGGTTGGAGTGGGTCATTAGGCAATTGCCAACGCAATTGGTCATTTATGATATCGATCCTTAAACCAAGCCCATGTTTATTATTATTTTAATAGCTAAGGAACCAAGCATACTTTGTCACCACCAGGCGTTGGTAAAAGCGCTTAGATATACATAAAGTGCAAGAAAGATTTTATTGCCGAAAGGACACAAGAAATTACAAAGATCGCACCACACCAAGTTAGGTGTAGAAAAAGTACGAGAAGAAGAACAGTAATAAAAAGTAGAAACTCAATCTAACATGTCACTAGAGCTAAGATATAGACCAGAAAACTTAGCTCATATCTAGTCATCAAGTGTTTTGAAATATTTATTCCAAGCACATAAAGAAGTAATTAACAATACTTTGGAGCAGCACAGACCCCTTATTAGGAACATTACTTTGGAAAATTCTGTAACAAGAACGAACCAGACCTACGTGCTAGTAAAACTTGTTATGCACTGTGGTTTCAGTACATTTTAACATAAAATACGCTTTGACATTAACATATCCTCAAGGTCGTCTTATACAACAAACCTGTCTACCACCCCATGCCGGCTTTATAAAAAAAGATGTTGACATAATATGCACGCATTGTTGACAATAATAATTAATTAGTAAACATTAGTCATATCTCTTCATCCATTATTGAACAGTTTCTATGAATAATGATTAGAAAAAACGAGAAGAGACAGAATACAAGGCCCCTCAATTAGTGAAAGAAGGGCTTGAACGTGCTGATTATTTTCCCAAACTGATCAGCAAATGGAGTATACGTCACCGTTCCATCGTTCCCTGCCAGAACCATGTACTTGTCCTTCCTAGTAAAGTCTGTGCATTCGAACCCTAGCGTGGCTGCCAAGATTCTTTGCACGTAATTTGCAACATCGTGTGGGCTTTTGCCAGATGAACATGTCGCCTCCACTGGCAGTTGGTTCAAAAACGTCACCTCATAGACTGGCCTGGGGTTCATGAATAAGAATACTGGGTCCAATGCTTTCCACCCTCTAGCCGTAGTTGCATGGAAAAACCCTACCCTATAATTCATGGCCACCGGCACTATCCGATCCGTTAACTCTGCGAAAAGTGCGCTAAACCTCAATAGAAATGGTTCTCTGCATGTTGTTCCCTCCGGACAAACCACTAGATCGCCATTGGCTAATGCGTGTTTGATTTTTTCCGCATCTATGTTGCGAATCCTCGTTAATCGAACGGTAGGGATTGGCGATAAAATTTCTGACAAACGCGAAATAGAGTAGGTGACCGCTGGAATTTGGCGTCCGAGTACGGCGGATAGGACCACGGGATCCATTAGTGTTCGATGGGTGCACACAAATAGTACACCCTTGTCGCCACTGCACACCTGCGGAGGTGGTTTGCCTTTGACAATGAGTTTGCCACCAAAGGCGGACAAGTATTGTTTAGCCCACATCGGTAACATTAATCCGACTACAATCCGGAGTGTTGCTAGTAAAATGCCCAATGGCATCCAAACGATGATTAAAAGAGCAGTGGAGGGTGTCGGGCGCTTGACAAGGCGGCCGTCGTGGAAGATCACCGGAAGAGGGCGTACGAGCTGGTGGCCATCATCATCGCGTTGCTTTTGGTTAATGACTGGCGGTGGGTGCATTTTTGCCTGTTGACAGCGCATGATTTTAAGCCATGGCCAATTAGTTCTTATTATAATAAAACAAAATTATCACTTTATTGCTTTCTTAGTTAAATAAAAAGTAATAAAATAAAATAAAAAAATGTATCAATTACTCACTCGGCATAACGTTAAAAATGAAGTATTTGATGTTGATCTTCCCAGTCCTAATGAGGGCTTTTGATCCGTGAACAGTTTGGCGATTCGACTGGTGATAAAATTAGAATCAATATCACCTCCCTTGACAAAACCAGTGGCTAATCCAAATCGGCTGACCACAAGTTCACTTCCAATGACCTCGTCGGCCCGCAGATGCTCCTTCAAGAACCTCTCCACCATAATTCTAGGGGTCTTGGTCATCACAACTCTTTTATCGTAACTGCTGAACACTTTCCAAGCCTCCATGTTGAGATCATCCATGTAAAACTTGGGCAAAACTGCTCGTGCCACCGTCTCAATATCCGATTCACGAAGACCAGCCGTGGCAACAAAAATCATCAGCTTGATCCCGGAATCTTCCATCCCTAACGAGCCCAGAAACTGAATGACGGGCCATAAAATCAATAGCGAGACAAAACGAAGCAAACCGGATGCCTCGAATGCTACCAACATGAAGTACGAGAATTGGTGCTGGTCCTTGAGGAGAGTCCCTTCAAGCTCTGAAACAATTGATGACTCCATTACAAAAATTTCTACCTCCCTTTCTACCCAATTTTGATTGCAATTTTTGGTTCAATCTCAAGTTATTGCTTGGGGGTGACAATAAATGTGGCTTATGGCCCAAAAAGGTTATGAAACAAAATTTGGATTGGCTGTATATAGCTTCCAATGCTGGAATTAGGCAGTTTATCTGTTTACAACTACTACTACTACCTCCTCATATACTTTTCAAGTGCCCCATCCCTTTATCAGGTTGATATACGTACAAAGAATAAAAAACTATGCGCCACGCTATTAACTCATTAACACAATTAAGATTGATAACTCAACCCCCCACCAAACTTTATTTCAAATTTTTTTTTTTCAATTTGTAGCCTTTTCATTGCAACAAGTCTACGCGTCTACATAAAATGTTTCTACAGGGCCTCTACCTAAATTATGTTAGGTCACTAACCGAAGCCAATTCACTTAAGTCATTCATGTATCTGACCGTGTGTACGATTAATATATAGTTGGCATACAATTTTGACTAAAGAATATATAGGGTAACGTAGGCATTTCCAATTTAATTATTTAGAGAGGTAATTCCTACTTGGCGTCAGTAGCTAATAACATTTTTACGAGATTGTAATTACGCGCAACTATCACGAAAACAAGAGGCAACTGGCCATGCGACTGTTGCCAGAAAGTCGGAGTATAGGAGTATATAGTTAATGAACCATTTATAAGTTAAAATTCTCAAGCTTCATACTGAAATTATAGAAGTTAATTCAAATTTAAAGTGGACGGGATTAATTAAATATTAACATTTTTAGCTTTTGAGTTTTGTCATCAAAAAAAGATAGATAGTGATAGAAAAAAATTAAAAAAAAAAACCTAAATTATGCCCGAAAGTAGCATTGAGCCCTCTAGGCGCGCCTTTGGGTCCAACACCATATTTCCTTCTTTATCACGTTCGTGTTAGACCCTACTCGTTGATATTAATCTAGAGATTTATATATCAGTTAAACTAATAATCGTTAGAAGTATTGATCATTCTCTTTTTATATTTACTTAGTTAAAAATTCTGATTCTCTATTAACTTAATTATTAAAGTGCTAATTCTAAAATGTACCTCTGTTGCTTAGTGATGTGCATTTTTTTAGAACCTACCTAGAACTCGACTATCGGACGCCGACAGTGGTTTGACCCATTGTCACCTCGACACTTGGCTTCTTTGGCGAGAACCCCTCGTCAGATCGGTTGAAGTCTTTCTCACTTCGTGTAATTAGCAATTAAGAACAGTACAAGTATACACATGGAATCGACCAAAATCTATATTGGGGGTGGTCTGTTTGTCTATCTACTGTGCATTGTCTCCAGTTCCATCTCCCATGACATCACAGTTACCGATTTTCCAGGCTTAAATTTGCCACGATCACAATTAGGCATTGGTATCACATACAAACGCTTATGACTGAAAATATCAAATCAAGAACAGGCCATCTATGCTGAAATTACACTATTTACAGCTCTATTTAAATACAAAACGGGTAGATGATATATCTATATATACATATAGATTCAGTGACTCTCATACTATAGAATATAAAAAAGAGTGGAATATACACAATTTTATTTTTATTTTCATAATTTGAACTTGTAAACCTTTGAGTTACGGCAGAGTAATTTAACAAAAATAAAATTTTTAGTAAGATAGGGAAAATTATTTTTAATTTACCGATTTACTCTTCACATGCTGGGCCAATGATTTGCTCCTTTGAACTTTGAGGTAATTTCGTGCTTTGGTTCTTTAAATTGATATTTGCTTTCTTCATGATTTATTTCTTCGTACTTCCAAGCGGAACCTAACGTTGGTAAATGAGAGTAGAAATAATGGACATTTTTTTTTTCTTGATAGGAATGGAGAATTCATTTATAAAGTTTACTTGTCATCACGATAATACAATTTATATATATAATTACCATTTCAAATGTTGTGCATCATGTGGATATAATATAACCTTAATTGCAATAAAGTATATTTTGTTCATCGACAAGTGTTAGTCCAATTGGTACGGAGAGGATTCTATTCTCTTTGTAAATTAGGAGTTTGATCTACGTAGAAAATACTGGGAATATATGCTTTAATGCAGTATGCAAGAATATGTGTATGTTATAAAAACGATTGACTAAGTGAGTTGAAATAAAAAAAAAAAAATACATCAAATAAATTTGTGCGATATAAATTATTTGTATGTTATATTGAAAAAAAAAAAAGGGAGAGTAAGAATTTGATCAAATGCATATATCGCCCACCATAAATTAGAAAATCCATAAAAAAAAAAAATTAAATGTCACTTGAACCTGAGATCCAAATTACTTTTGTCAGCGAGTCAAGGGGCACATCTCTTCGTCGCCTAGGCCAACTATAAAGGTTGGCTTGCGTGTTACCTTGCGTAGCATCAATCATGCTTTTGTTATATATATATATATATATATATATATATATATATTCAATCATCAAATTGTACTCTTTTTTAATCGGGTTTATGTTGTCCCTGCAGTCAGGCCAGCCACCATTGCTTCCATCAAAAGAAACACTGGCTTTTTGACAAAGAAAACAAAACGAAAGAAACCCTGGATCGTGGTTGTCATCGGAATGCTTGCTGGAAATTTAATTCCCCCGCAAGGTTACTCAACTTCTTTTCCATGAGCACGTCTTTTTTATTACGTATTTTGTTAGGAATGTTCTTTTTCAACCGGATTAGGTCTGGTTGGTTAGAGAATGTGCTGCTGGAAGCGGAAAGTGTACATTGCCCATGTGTAACCGAGTTTTTTTCCCCCAAGAAAAATGGCTATGCACGCAAAACTACTTCTTGGGCGGTTTCTATTGGACTAAAGATACGTGACATTGATGCTTCCGAAATATATTCAAAGAAAGAATGTCTGTCTTGTTCTATAACAAGAAATATATTCTTATATAATTATGCATGTCGTATATATGTCGTGCATTGCACGAGCACCGCAATTTGTTGTTATCACAAACGACCTCTTACTTTCTTCTCTCTGTTATTGGTAAACTCATATTGTTCTTGACAATTTATATAAGATAAAAAATTATATATATATATAGATATTGAGAAAAAATATATACAAGTTAAGTTGATCCAATAATTATAAATAAAATAATAACTTAATTTATCGTAAAATAAATTTATTATACAATTTCGTTTAATTAGAGTCTCCATTGAGTACAATCAAAAGAGTCTCGACTCAGCACAAAAGAATGTTTAGGCCACCGGGAACTGTGCGGCCTGGTTTAAACTCCTAAAACTTCAATGACTTGAGGCCTATATTCGGAGTAAGAAAATGGTTAGCCTTGTACCTCGGATGTGACCCAAATTAATGGCCCAGACAAATGCCAAGTGTCTCCTTTTATGTTTGCAGAGGAAAGAATGAATGCATGTGAGCTATGTTCAAATCTTCAATCCAGCAATCTGCATTCATTATGGATGGTTCCTTGGACAAGTGGGACAAAGAAAAATTAATAAATATTTGACATTCTTCATTGGTTGTCATTGACCAGTTAAAGCCATCAATTATGGACACAATAGCCCAGTCCATGTCATATTATAACAAATCTTGACGTCCATTTGAATTGTCTGTGAGGTAGTAATAAAATAAAATATTCTCCAAATGACTTTTCGCAGGGCCTTCTAGCATATCGTGTAATTTTTACCAGATTCAACCAAAAAAGTTTGAATTTTAACGTTAAAATATAATCATAATTCATTAACGAAAGAGAAGAAACAATAACAAATTCACGATAAAGGCCTTCAATTTTATTGGTCTTCATCAAAATTATAGAATCTTTGGTAACTGTTAAAACTCCACCTTCAACTATAATTTCCCACCCATTGGCATGAAAAGTACTCAAAAAGATGAAACTCCTTACTAGATCCAGAATGTGCTACACATCGTAGAGAAAGTTTTCAATGTTTCATCAAACATTTTGATTTGAACAACAAAAAACATATATTGTTCTCCATGAATACAAATACATTCTTGTATAATTTATGAGTAAAGAATTACTCTTTATTAGGAATCATATGATAGGAACAATTGGAGTCTAAAATTCACTCAAGTTCAATTCTTTTTCTTCTATTACTAGCAACAAATTAAGTTATGACTCCTTAGTCGGGAGGATTAGCACTATTTTTTTCTTTAAACAAATCTTGTTCCCCGTGGATATAACTCCATTCTCGATTGATTTAAAGGGGGAGAACAACTCTTTATTAGAAGTCATATGATTGGAACAACAAAAGTCTAAGTTCTATTCAGGTTCATATCATTTTCTGTTAGCATTGGAGAGAAAAAGAATATTAGCACTAAACTCCTCTTCTACAAAATTAGCTTCCTCAGAGTGCCTGTTTTTGAGTTAATTATACTTAGACTTGATATACCACTTCTTATGACAATAATTACAATTCATAATTTTATATTTAAATCTTTTATCTAGACCCATAATTGTCACTACTGGAAATTACATCCTTGAACTTTCCTCTTGCAAGTAAATCATCTGCTAAACCATCAGATGTTTTGTCAGATAGCTTGTTATCAAAAAACTCTTCAAACTAAAAGAGTTGCTTTAACATCCACAAGAGAAATGATCTGTTTATCATGAAGCATAGTCTTTAAAAATTTTGGTAAGAGGGAGACAAGGAACATAAAAGACTCAAAACTCCATTTTCATCCCTAATGTCAATATCAAAGATCCATGATAACGGAATTAAACTCATTGAGATTGGACTTTTTTTACGTGCCTTCTTCTATACAAAACATCCAAATTCAAATTCCATTTTTATTCTTTTTCACAAAACAAAACCTCACGCACATTTTAGAAGAGAATTAATGTTTGCAATTTTTTTTTCTCTCGAGGCTATACGATGTTCAAAACAAATGCCGAGGGTTCCCTTTTATCGGTGCATAACAAAGAAAAAGACACTCAATTTGACAAGAGAGCAACCAACAATGAATGTACATGGGTTTCATTCATATCTTCAATTCAACAAACAATTTGCATACATTATAGACGACTTTATGCCAAGAAGGACAAGGACATTTAATAAACATGTCTTTCCTAATTAGTTGTTTTGATCATTTAAAGTTACAAATTGCCTACACAATAATTGAACTCATATTATAACAATAACAATGAGAAATAAAACTTCATAGAAAAAAAAGGGCCATCGAAAGCTATAATAGTCTCCCAATAAGAAAATTTTTGGTAATTGTTGATCACATTTTATGCCTTGGTTTATTTTTTGGCATTAAGAAGTTGTAAATAATAAAATATGAACATACATACTTATGAGTTCCGGGCTAATTAGGCTCAATCAAGTACCTACAAAGGAAGTGCTAGCCAACTACGGAGAGTCCAATTAGAAGTCCAACATCTAGTATTAGTTTTTGGAAACTTGACAAAGTCTCACATGTTAGAGAAGCTTGACAAAGTTAAAGGGGATGTCTAAGACTCCCTTCCCACCAGTGAAGGGCATTAGGAGGGTAGGGCAATAGTTATGAAGACCCTTAAAAACTTTCAAAGTCAAGTGGCCTCTTTAGAGGCCTTTCTAAAGGAGATGCGCTAAGATAAAGTCATGTGTAAGATGGTTATATCCAACAAATGGCAACTCAATGAGAGCTTTTAGGGTGGAGACTCCTAAGCCTAAGGAATTCTTGGGCAAGAGGGATATTTAAGAGGTGGAGAATTTCCTTTGGTAGATAGAGAGGTACTTCGAGTGCCTCAAGATGGTCGACGAGCAAGACAAAACGAACATGACAACCCTTTACCTTGTAGCCATTACAACCTTATGGTGGTGTAGGAAGCATGCAAACGTGCAAAAAGGACTTTGCACCATAGCTACATGGGGAAACTTCAAAAGGGAACTTAAAAGGTAGTTCTACATTGAAAATAAGGTCTATAAAGTGTGCAAGTAGCTAAGGGAGTTGAAACATAAATCCTCTATCTGCGACTATGTTAGACACCTTATAACGTTATTATTAAAAATCCTTAGCCTAAAAGTGAAGGACTCATTATTCTACTTTATGGGTGGACTTTAAAATTCAACCAAGCTAGAAGTGCAACGACATAAGGTGAAAGAGGTTGATAAGGCCATTTTAATTGCGGAGTTCATTACCAAGCACCAAAGGGGCGAACCTTTTAAGGTTAAGAGTTCAAAGGGTAACTCCACCAAAAGTAGGGGAGAAATAGACAAAAGCAAGAGCAGTTATAAGTAATACACTTGAAAAGGCTATGAGGAGAAGAAAAAGTCCTTCATAGTGGCTAAGGGAGGGTGTTTTGTGTGTAAGGGGTTGCACATTTTGAAAGACTACTAAAAACTTGGTTCGTTGGTAGCCATGGTTAAACAACAAGTGACACAAATAATCAATGAGTTGGTAGGGCAAATTAGTTCTTTACAATTGCTTAATGCACTTAAGGTTAAACAAGAGCTTTAAACAATAGGAAGCAAGGAGCTAATGTTCAATGGGTAGCACACCTAAGTCATAATTGACACGGGTCCTACCAACAACTTTATCATTGAGGAAAAAGCTAAACAGCTTGGTCTAAATATGACCAATGGTAGGGATTGGTTCAAGACTGTCAATGTCAGTGTCAAGCCCCTGAGTGATGTTGCTTGAGGTGTGCAAATAAGTCTTGATCAATAGAGAGGCATGGTCAACTTCTCAGTGACATATATAGACAATTTTAAGATTGTGTTTGGTATGGACTTCCTTTGCAAGGTATAAGTTATTCTTAGACCATACTTAAACTCTATGTGTATACTTGAGAAGGAGGCCCCATGCATGGTTTCTATCATCTTGAAGTTAAAGAATGTGAAAGCCTTATCAGCAATATAAGAAGAAAAGAGCTTTAAGCGAAGGAAAATCACTTACTTAGCAACAATAGTGACCAATGACCCCTCTAGCTCTTAAGAGGCAAACTTACCCTAAAAGATTAGAAATATTCTTGAGGAGAACAAGGATATGATGCCTTCTAAACTACCTAAATGACTCCTACCAATCGAAAGATAAAGTTGGAATTGGGATTTAAGCCACCTACTATGACCCCTTATCGTATGTTGTTAGTTGAGCTTGAAGAGTTGAGGAGGTAGTTCATTAGTTTACTTAATGTGGGTTAGATTTGACCTTTAAAGGCTTTTTATAGCACCTCAATCTTGTTCTAGAGTAAGTATGATGATTCACTGCGTATGTGTATCGACTATAGAGCGCTCAACAAGATTACTATAAAGAATAAGTACCCTTTTCCTTTTATTCCTAACTTGTTTGACAGATTGGGATGAGCCCAGTGGATTACAAAGGTGGATTACAGTTAGGATACTATCAAGTTTATGTTGTTGAAGGAGACGAGTTCAAGACCATTTATAGTACTTGTTCTAACTCTTTTAAGTGGTTGGTGATATCTTTTAGGCTAACTAACACCTTTGTCACTTTTTTCACACTTATTAACCAAATCTTCCAACTGTTCTTAAACTAGTTTGTAGTGGTCTACCTAAATGATATTTTTATTTATAATGAAACTTTTAAAGATCATGTAGACCACCTATAAACCATGTTCAAATTTTTACAGGAAAATGAACTTTACATCAAGAAGGAAACATGCACTTTTAGGACATGAAAGGTATACTTCCTTGGCAATGTGGTAAAAATGGATAGATTTGAATGGATAGGGAGAAGGTACGAGCCATTAAAGAATAAGAATCATTAAAGAATGTGTCTGAGTCATTCCTTGGTCTCGCTAACTACTATAAGTAATTCATCAAGAGATACTCGACCCACACAGTTGCTTTAATCAATTTGTTGAAGAAGAACCAATTATGAAAATGAATAACTTAATATTAGCATTGTGTGTCACATGTCTCACATGTTAGAAAAGTTTGACAAGGTCAAAGGGGATGTCTAAGACTTCCTTCCCACTAGTGAAGGGCATTAAAAGGGCGAGGCAATAGTTATGAAGACCCTTAAGAGTTTGCAAAGTCAAGAGGCCTCTTTAAAGGCCTTTCTATAGGAGATGCGCCAAGATATAGCTATGTGTAAGATGGTTATAGCCAATAAATGGCAACTTAAGGGGAGATCTTAGGGTGGAGACTCCTATAGCCAAGTAGGGGAGAAATAGACAAAAGCAAGGGCAGTTATAAGTCATACACTTGAAAGAACTATGAGAAGAAGAAAAAGTACTTCACAACGGTTGAGAGAGGGTGTTTCGTGTGTGAGAGGCTACACATTCTGAAAGACTACTGAAAACTTGGTTCATTGGTAGCCATGGTTAAACAATAAGAGACACAAACAATTAATGATTCGTTAGGGCAAATTGGTTTTTTACAATTGCTTAATGTACTTAAGGTTAAACAAGAGCTTTAAACAATAGGAGGCAAGAGGCTAATGTTTAATGGGCAGCACACCTAAATCATAATTGACACGGGTCCGACCAACAACTTTATCACTGAGGAGGAAGCTAAACGACTTGGTCTAAATATGACCAATAGTAGGGGTTGGTTCAAGACTGTCAATGTCGATGTCAAGCCCCTGAGTGTTGTTGCTTGAGGTGTGCAAATAAGTCTTGGTCAATAGAGAGGTGTGGTTAACTTCTCAGTGACACATATAGACGATTTTAAGATTGTGTTTGGTATGGATTTCCTTTGCAAGGTATAAGTTGTTCTTATACCATACTTAAACTCTGTGTGTGTACTTGAGAAGGAGGCCTCATGCATAGTTCTTGTCATTTTAAAGTTAAAGAATGGGAAGACCCTATCAGTAATGTAAGAAATGAAGAGCTTTAAGAGAAGGAAAATCATTTACTTGGCAATAATGGTGACCAATGAACCCTATAACTCTCAAGAAGCAAACTTACCCCAAAAGATAAGAAATATTCTTGAGGAGAACACGTAAATGATGCCTCCCAAACTACCTAAATGACTCCCACCAATCAAAAGATAAAGTTGGAATTGAGATTTGTGCCACCTGCTATGACCCCTTATCGTATGTCGCTAGCTGAGCTCGAAGAGTTGAGGAGGTAGTTCATTAGTTTACCTGATGTGGGTTAGATTCGACCTTTAAAGACTCCTTATGATACCCCAATATTGTTCTAAAGTAAGCATGATGATTCACTGCGTATGTGTATTGACTATAGGACACTCAATAAGATTACTATAAAGAATAAGTACCTTTTTCCTTTTATTCCTAACTTGTTTGATAAATTGGGATGAAACTAGTGGATTACAAAAGTGGACTTATGGTTGGGATACTATCAAGTTTATGTTGCTGAAGGAGACGAGTTTAAGACCACTTATAGTACCTATTCTAGCTCTTTTAAGTGGTTGGTGATACCTTTTGGATTAACTAACACCTCTGCCACTTTTTCCACACTTATGAACCAAATCTTCTAGCTGTTCTTAAACTAGTTTGTAATGGTCTACCTAAATGATATTCTTATTTATGATGAAACTTTTAAAGACTATGTAGACCACCTATAAACCATGTTTAAATTTTTTACAGGAAAATGAGCTTTACATCAAGAAGGAAACGTGCACTTTTAAGGCACGAGAGGTGTACTTCCTTGGCCAGGTGGTAGAGAATGGATAGATTTGAATGGATAAGGAAAAGGTAAGAGCCATTAAAGAATGAGAATCGTTAAAGAATGTGTCTGAGTTGCAGTCATTCTTTGGTCTAGCCAATTACTATAAGTAGTTCATCAAGGGATACTCGACTTACATAGTTGTTTTAATTGATTTGCTGAAGAAGAACCAATTATGAAAATGAACAACTTAACAGCAAATGACCTTTAAAGGGTTAAAGGCTGTGATGAGTAAAAAGCCTGTCCTTTTTCTCACTAACTTCACAAAGATATTCAAAGTCTACATTGATGCCTCTAACATCACCATTGGAGGGGTCATAATGCAAGAGGGGCATTTTGTGGCTATGAGAGTAATGAGCTTAATGACACCAAGCTAAACTACATGATACAGGAGAAGGAGATAATTGTCATTGTACACTATTTTTGTATTTGGCATCATTATTTGCTGGATATGTGGTTCATAATTAAAATGGATAATGTGACCACTAGTTACTTTCAAACCCAAAATAAGTTAATTTCGAAGCAAACTAGATGGTAAGACTATTTGGTTAAGTTTAATTATTTATTAAAATATAATATAATCAAAGCTAATGCAATTACTAATACTTTAAGTTACAAGGTAGAATTTGCAACCATCACTTAAGTAAAAGGGGACATCAAAGATATAATCTGAGAAAAGCTCAAGCATGATCTTATGACTAGATAGATTGTTAACCTTATTACTGAGGGAAAGACTAAAAGGTTTTAAGTTGATGATGTCTTAATCTACACATGAGGTAAGCAATTATATTTGCCTAAGTAGTGGAATATGAAATGCTTTTTTGTTTAGAGTGTTATGATACCAAATAGGTTAATCACCCAGGCATGAAGAGGACATGGTCGTTGTTGGAAGTGACTTACTATTGGCCTCAATTGGGGGATGAAGTCGAGATGTATGTAAGGACTTGTCTTATTGGCAAAGTTGATTACAAACTACCTAGTGGCTTATTGGAACCCTTACCAACACCTTACAAGCCTTAGAAAACCATCATTATAGATTTCATCTCTGCATTACCTAAGTCAAAAGGTTTAGTGTCAATCATGGTGGTTATTGATCAATTTTCAAAGTATGAGATTTTTATCTTTACCCCAATTGACTATATCGCCAAAGAGGTAGTGTCGTTATTCTTCAAGAATGTGGTGAAGTATTAGGGGTTATTGCGCCATATTATAACTAATCGTGATCCTCGCTTCATTAGTAAAATATGGGATGAGTTATTCAAACTTATGAGGACTGAGCTGCATTTTTTCATAAGTTTTCATCCTTAGATTAACAACCAAATTAAGAGAGTGAATGCTCTTTTAAAGTGTTATCTTAAGTACTTTGTAAGTGCCAACTAACGAGATTGAGTAAAGCACGTAGATGTTGCTTAACTTTTTTATAACTTGCAAAGGAGCAAGGCAACAAGGAAGAGTCCTTTTGAGTTGGTTATTAGGCAATAACCTTTAATGCCACACATTTTGGATGTGAACTAATCAAGCAAAAGCCTAAGAGTCTTAAAGATGGCCAAGTCATGAAAGAAGTAAGTAGACATAATATGTTCCTACCTTGATAGGGTTGTTAAGAAGATAAAAAAATGGGTAGATAAGAGGAAATAACAAGTTGAGTTTGTTGCTAATGATAAGGTAATAGCCAAGATCTTACTCCAACAATTCAAAACTTTTTGCTCTATCCATAAGGGTCTAATAAAGAAATATGAAAGGCAATATTTGGTTATAAGGAAGGTCAGCAGGGTCATTTACAAGCTACACTTGCCAAGAACATGAAAATTTACCTAGTCTTCTATGTGAGTATACACAAGCCATTTAAGGAAGACAAGGAAGATTTAAGCCATGAAGTCTCAATTAGGGCTCCACCAATTATGGTGAAGTCTTATGATAAAGAGATTGGTAAGGTGCTTGGTAAGTGAATTGTTTGAAAACGTAATACACTACCAAACACTCAATACTTGATTATATGAAAGGGATTACCTAAAAGCAAAGCAATATGGAAAACAAAGGAAGACCTTTGACAATTTTGACAATAGCTCTAAGAGTATTAGGACTTGATAAGGGCATCGAAGAGCTAGGTGGGAAAAAGTGAAGGAAGGACAAGTTATAAGGACTCTAGAACATTTTATACCATTTTAGAATTTACTTTATGTATATAGGTTTGTAAAAACTTGAGTATAGTCATTAAATTAAATTAATCACCACTATCCATTAAAGTAGTGGAGTTGTATATAAAGAGAATATGTCATTCATCCTAAGCATTGAAAGTTATCTAAAGTACTTGTACTTTCTCAAATGTAGTGTAACACTTTCATTCTTCAACTATTTTCTTCCTCTTATGTTTTTCATTGTGCCTCACTCTCTCTTTACCATCCAAGGTAAGGAAAGGCTGACTTAACTTCTATGAAGGGCATAAAAAATAAGCTAAATGTCACAAGGTTATAAGTGAAACTTATACATTCATGACAATATACATCATAATATTCCCTAGTTTCAGTAACCTTTGATGTGAGTAATATCAAAGGCCTTAACATTAATATTTTTAACTCTTTATAACAAGCAAATGGATCTAATTTGGCATCCAATGTTTCATCTGCAGACTTCTTAAATGTTAGAAAATCAAGACAATTGTCATTCCATTTATGTATTGCACTGTGAAATTTAGAAGACAAGGAAAAAAAATCATATTAATAGCTTTATAAACTTGCAAAATTAGCAGTCCTTCTAAATTGCTGAGATGTATCAAATCAACCTTTGGTGAAAGCTTAACACTACCGCAGGAATTTATATCCAAAAATGGAAATTCTTAAACCAAATCTTAGTAAAATAATAGAAGTCTTCTTTATAAACCTTGTTCTTTTTACCATCAAACTCAAACATAAACAAGGTATTATAATAATAAATCTTATCATCATCTTGTTAAAACCATTGAATCCTTAACCACAATTACACTTTAGTTAGGCCTTAAAAAAATTTATTCATACCCCTCACAAAAATTGAATGATGAGGATCATCATCATTCTTTTACTTGTAATGATTAAAAATAGAATTTAGACATGATAAATAGATTTTTGGCAATATAATATCATTTCAACAAAAATACTAATACAACCATGACAATTGCTTAACATCCACGATACTACCAATGGGAATTTGATACTTTAGTTAATGGAACCTAATAACCCCCTCTATGGTTCGTTTGACAAACTAATTAAAATCATTGGCCATAATCAAAATTACCTCTTCCCTCTTGAAACCAAGATAACCCTTATAAATTTTCAAGGTTTTAATATCATAAATCTTATCCTTTAAGACATATTAATTATTAACCTTCTTTATAATTTATACCAAGATTCATAAAGAAAATTTTGTCCTTACTAAAAAATATATTAAGGGGCAATTAAAAAAAAAAACTTATTGTCATTCTTTCCAACCATTTCTAATTTCTCATTTTTCTCACTAATTTCAATAGCTTTAAAAGAGAAGTTAGTTGAAAAACACTTACCTAACTTATAACAACTCTTTATTAGCTTGAAATGTTGGCCATAATAAGACTAAATTTAGAGATTAATTTTATTATGACAAATTTTTGAGGAGCTTATGAAATTTCCATAAATTTTGACATGAATTGATTAAGTATCCCAATTTGTAATTCTTGTAATTGTTTGAATGTAGTTATAAACTCTAGTAGTTTTTCCATCACAGCTTCATCTTTCACCTTGGTAAAGAAAAATTTGTTCTATCTATAATGATGCCCTGGTTTATACATCTCTTCATAGTAGGAGTATAACCCTTTTCCATCCTTTCATCCATTGTACCCTCATTTCTCACCTTATATATCCTTATAACTAAATTTTCATAAAGTAGTCTAATTATGGCCTATGACCTATGGCTTTATTAAATAAGAAGCATCAAAGTAGAGATGGTAATTGGAGTTCAATGTAATTTTAAGTGATGAACAATTGAGAAAGTCTATGAATAGGTATAAGAAGCAGTCATGCTTGATGTATAAGTTGTTACGGAATAACAAATCAATTTCTCTCCCAATCTATCTCATATTCTCTCTTTATCTCTCTTCTTTTCTTTCCTTTTTGGTTACTTTATTATGCCTTATTTTCCATTTTCCTTTCATTTTCTTACTTGAATTATTACATTGGTATCAAAGCATTGATTTGACAATTAATCTTGTTTCATTTTGGCCAAAAAGAAAGCATCAACGTGATAGAGAATAACCAATTTAGAATTATTGAGGAGTAAGTTAGAAAACACGATTAATGGTTACAAGAGGTGTTGGACAAGTTAAATACCTTGGAGTCACTACTTATGTAAATGAATAGTTTACATATGGAGATATAAGTGTCATTGTTGTAGAATACTTAAACACAAGATAGCTTGTATTTAGAAACTCAATCAACCTTAAAGTTGATTATAAAGATGATGCAAGTAATTCAACTTAAGGATAAGGAAGCGATTATGGAAACCCTATTTATAAGTTTTACTTAGGGTATTTTGTCATCACCTTTAGTTCATAACCCTAAAGGCACTAATAATGATGTGTTATATTTTCACAAAAATCCAATAAAATTCAGTCTTTTAAAATATATAGGAGAATGTTAGAAATAAAAGTATTATAAAAGGCTTTAATCTCATATTAGAAATAAAAACCTTATTTCACAAGTTTATAAAACATTACTTATCTTATATTTGTAAAAGTAGACTTAAAGAATGTCTCACGTATATATAAAAGGCCTAAACATAGGCTTAATATACAAGGCTTAATGCCACATCATGCAATAGGCTAGCCTTAACTAGTCTACCCAACCAAAAATCCTTATGAGATCTTTCAAATTGTGTTGGTCAAACTAGCTAGTTTGACTAGCTATTTTTAATTGTTGGAAAACTAATTGTTGAAAAACTAGCTATTATAACCATTATTTTCTTCTTTAATACTCATCAATCATAACCACTAGTCATCATCTCCATCCTTAAATTTAATATTTATGAAATATTAAATTAGAAGCAATATAAATAGAACATTCTCTTCCTTTTCATAACACAAGTATGGTATAAGTATTCTTTCCTTCTTCTTGCATCTTGAATACTAAAATTATTAGGTTTAATATACTTGTGTTATTTCTATTACCTCACTTATGAAGTGTAGACTAGTGGGAAGATCTGTATATCTTATGAGGATAATCACTGTAATTTGTTACACTGCGACAATTCATTTATAAAGGTAAAATTATCCTTAAAATAGTGCTTTTACATGCTTTATATTGATATCTTTTTTACATCCAAATTTCAATATGTCTTTGTATATTTTTGCTAACAAATATAGGTAAAGTTATCTTAGACCCAGTCTTCCTTACATAATAGTACTCTAGTACCAAAGTAAGCAAAAATTAAATTATAGCATTTGATGTATAGTTTCAAGGATGGTATTAGTTAAACCCATGGCTATGTTGGCCATATTTTATAAGGATTTGTGTCATCAATTTAAGGATCCTTCCTTACTAAATGCAATTAAAGAAATGTATAAGTTACGGTAGATGGGAATGGTATGATATTACTAGGAGTAGTTTGCTAAACTTTATTCCCTACTTTTGGTAGGCAAGACAACCCTAGATGAATTAGTTTTTTTCAGTGGGTTAAGTGATGAGATTTGACCCATTGTAAAAATAATGAAATCAAAGATATTAGAGAAATTATATGAGATTGCATCCCTCTAAGAAGTGGTAGTGAAGGCAATAACAAAGAAGAATAAATTAGTGGAAATCATTATCCATATGACATAAACCACCCTAACAACAACTAAGTTGGCTATCAATGCTTTAAAGTAGATGATTGACAAACTAAATTAATGATTATAGGAAGAAGCCCAATAATTAAGGAATTATTTTCTATATAAGGAGAAATATATGTATAGACATTCATGTCACAAAAGGCAACTTTATATGATTAAGGGGTAAGATTAATAAGAAGCAAAAGAAATAACTTTAGAAAAATAGCCAACAATGGAGTCACTGGAGAAAAAGTCCAATGAAATTTTGATTAATGCCATCAATAATGATCAAGATTATAGTGTGCTTAAGTTGTTAGGGTATGTGGGGCAAAGGCAATTGGTGATACTTATTAACATCGATAACTCTCACAACTTCTTGGATGTTCAATTGTTATGATCTCTTGATTGCAAAATTTAAATCACTATGATGATATGATTACTTGTACAGAGAAGTGCCCATTGTTCACGTGAAGGATGCAAGGATTTACATTTGCAATAGAGGTCTAAATAATTCCATTAGGCAAGTGTGA
>CM038602.1:8460083-8474960 GCA_021533255.1 Ceriops tagal
AATCTCTATATGGTTTAAAGCAATCTCCTAGACAATGGTATAAGAAGTTTGACAGCTTTATGGTAGGTCATGGTTACTTGAGGAGTGAGTATGACAGTTGTGTCTACCATAGGAAGCTTCATAATAGATCATTTGTTTATCTGCTACTATATGTAGATGATATTCTTGTTGCCTCTACAAGTATATCTGAGATTAATAGTTTGAAGAAGCTACTTGGTAGAGATTTCGAGATGAAAGATTTGGGAGCTGCAAAGAGGATTTTGGGCATAAAGATCATCAGAGATAGGAAAAAAGGAGAGTTGCGCCTTTTACAGAAAAGGTACATCGAGAAGGTTCTTGATCGCTTTGGGATGATGAGTTGCAAACCGGTAAATACTCCTTTGGCATCACACTTTAGACTTTCAGCCTCTTTGTCACCCAATAGCTTAGAGGAGGAGGAATATATGTCACGTGTTCCATACTCTAGTGCAGTGGGCAGTATTATGTATGCTATGGTTTGCACTCGTCCAGATATTTCGCAGGCAGTCAGTGTGGTCAGTAGATATATGGCTAATCTTGGGAAAGCACATTGGCAAGCAGTTAAATGGATACTTCGGTATCTTAGAGGCACTACAGAGGTAGGACTAATGTTCAGCAGAGGCAGTAGGTTGATTATTGGTTTTGTGGATTCTGACTATGCAGGTGACCTTGACAGAAGAAGATCAACAACTGGTTATGTTTTCACTCTTTCAGGCAGTGTCATTTGTTAGAAGGCAACATTGCAATCAACAGTTACTCTTTCTACTACTGAAGCTGAGTACATGGCAATAGCAGAAGCAATCAAGGAAGCTATTTGGTTGGAAGGTTTGATCACTGATTTGGGTTTATCACAGGAAACTACTACCGTATTCTGTAACAGTCAGAGTGCTATACACTTGACCAAAAATCAAGTGTATCATGAGAAGACCAAACACATTGATGTCAGATACCATTTCTTGCGAGATGTTATATCTCAAGGTTTGATTTCAGTGAAAAAGGTCGCTACTGCAGACAATCCAGCTGACATGTTGACAAAACCGGTTTTAACTAGTAAGTTCAAGCATTGCTTGGACTTGATTGGTGTTCATTTTGATTGACTGGCTCTAAGGAGCCATTTGGAGGAGAGATAGAAGGATTTTATTTTGTTGTGTATTTAGAAAATACAATGTAAGGTAGAGATTTGTTGGAATATGCATTGTATTCCAAATTACCCTTTTGCTACCGAACTACGTAAAATTCTGGTGTTACTTTCTTCTTTGATTTATCATTTGTTATAACAAAATGATACCAACAAATTCGTTTTCAGGGAAATTTAAAGAGCAAGAAAAGCTCTTGAGCTCCAGTCAAGAAAGACAGTAACAACCCACAGAGAGAAGAGAGAAAGGAAAAAGGAGAGATAGGAAGATTCTTTATTTTCCAACTTGATCAATCGGTAAAAGAAATTACATGAGTTATATCTCGACACTAAAATGATAATCAAACGTAACATATTGGAATACACTGATCTTATTACAATGCGTACACTAGCTACAATGCAACCTGAGTATTACGAAGTGCCATGTTTCTGTTTAGAGTCTCTTCAATACTTCCACATCAAAACTCAAATATTTATCGAAGTAGATCAGCTCCACCTACCGTAAAAGGCCCTTTAATCTCGATTGGGAATTGTTTGGTGCTACAAGGTTAGCTGGCATCAGAAAGAGCAATAAAAATGGAATCTTGAGTGAAAAGGAGATAAGGTTTGATCCAGCCTATTTGGATTATTATTACTCTCTAATGTGAATTTGAATCCAATACAGAGAACGAGAATTGAACTCTATGAGAACAAAAAGGCATTTCGGAGGTCATCCAGTCGAAGGTTTAATCTAATTGGCCCCGTCTAGCCAGGCACCATGGCGGATGGCACTAGTAACAATTGTTGTTGATGCATGTTTATTTATTTATCTATTTTTTCCTTTATTTGTTAAATGTTTTGTGAGGTATTCTAAATCACTGAATGCAATGCTTCGTGATATAATTCCCTTCCATGAGATGATTTTGAACTTTTCTGTTTCTGATTTAACTTGCTCCCGTGGGGATGAAGTAGCTTTTGTTTTATGTTATCTTGGATGATGTGGTTGGGCTAGTCCAACTGTGTTGTTCTGGTTACAGTGAAGAATGTGTGTGCTCAACACCTGGTTTCATGATTTGGCTCTATAATCACGTGTACGATGTTGGGTGCTTGTTGTTCTGGGTACCTTATGAAAGTGCTTCTTCCACATTGGTTGTTCTTTTTGTCCCTGCTGTGTCCATGAAATGGTTGGTTATGTTTGCTCAAGGTGTTTAAGCACATTTGCCTTTTAGTTGCCTTGTTTCCAGCTGCTCGCTTAACAGTTTTGCTTTTGAGGGCAGGATGATGTGGGTCAAGTAAAACCCATCTCAAGGCAGTTTTCGCGTCCCGCCGGTTGCAATGCGTTGGACAGTGACCTAAAAAATTTTGGGGCCCAGTTTGCTCATCTTCACCATGTCTTGGCTTCCCTTGATGCATTGTGCTTTGGTACAATTAAACTGGTTGCCTTTGTGGTCCCAAGTGTTGATGCATCAGCTTCCGTTTCCTATGCTCCTTCTTGGGGCACCTGACCCCGAGTTCACGGCCAGGGCTCCTAGTCCTTGCATTCCATCTATTGGGGGAGGCAGGACCAATTCCATTTTCCTCATTCCATTCTTTTAGATATTAATTGTTTGACAGTTGATGTAGCCTGGTGGTGCTTTCAATGTGCTGCAAATGGAACTTGTGGCTCTTAAGTCAGGCAAAGAGGAGAGGGAAAGCTAATGACATTTGATGTCATATTTTTGCAGAAAAAAGGGTCAGCATCCTTACCCTGCATCCTGTGGCGTAAGCAGCATAGTTGTACAGCTATCCGGGGATAGTGTGAGCACCTCTTTCCTCTTTTTTTTCACTTGCTGTTTATTTGGAGGGAAAGGAACTGAACAAAAATAAAAATCCGATGTTTGTGCTTAAAACTCTGCATTTTTTGGTTTGAGGATATACCTAGAATCAGGCCTGCAAAGGCATAGATGGTGAAAACGCTGATGCCATTGCAGAGGAGATAAAAAGAACTATTTTACAAGTTTCAAATGTGTATAAAGAGAGGATGTAGTGCCTGATATGATCATGTTGTGTCTCTACAAATGCCAACAGGCAAGGTAGGGCCTGCATTTAAATAGAATCTGGAAATTTTCCATGCATCTTTTTTACTTTTCTTTAAACAACCTCATTATCTCTTTGAATGGTTTTTCGTCAAGTGAGCACTCATCTATTTTTTTGACGTGACTTATATCAAGAAAGCTTCATGAGAAAAAAAAAATGGAGTTTCAGTTCGATATTATTCAACGTGGAGTTAGAATGCAGGTGTAGACAGTTGTCTCTATCCACCTGAAAATGCCAGCATAGCCGACGATCCAGTGATAGGGTTGTAATCTGTAAAAGATTAGATTGGGTTGTGCTAAATACAGTTTTCTATCTGATGCAAGCAGCTCACTTCAAAGATTTTGAGTCAGGTGGAATAAAAGAGGAAAAGATCACCATGATCAGCAGGCTATTACCAAACAAAAAGGGCAATACACTCCAGGAAGCATGTTAAGAAACAACCACCAATGTATAAAGCATAGTGCCAATAAAATTCACTCAACTAGAAAGACAAGTACGCTGTAGGACATAGATATACATATTGCTCCCATCTGTTGCTGCCATATCATCCTCGATTAAGAGGGCAGAAACTGATGACATAACGAGGAGCCTGACAAGTCTTTAGTCCCGATGCTTCATCATAGGGAAAGCTATAAGACTTGGGGCAAATGGCTTTAAAAAAATGACCAAAAACACTAGGTTTGCAAATATCAGCATTTGCATACTCCCCAGTGCAGCAATATCTATCAGTCTTTGCCGCCAGACATGCACTCTTGCAACCCACAACCTTCCCTTGTCGCTTCACGATCAATGCATAAGGACAACAATCATTCAAGTTCGCCTCACATGCTGCTACTCCACACCCTGAGCCACCGCCTATAGGTGCCATAGAAACGGGAACATTGAACCCGTCGACCAAGCTCACGTCGTAGTAATGCAAGGCAGATTTCGAAGTCCCCAGTGTCATTTCTACTACGGTTGCTGGTGGGACACCACCAGTGCCACTGCATCGTAAAAGGCCAGCGCAGTCTCCAGTCAGGCACAATCCCTTGCCGGCGAGGTCATCAAAGCAGCAGCCTTGTCTGGGCCAAATTCTGCCTGACCATTGATCAGGGACGTGGATAATTGTTTGTTCGCCGCTGGCCAGGTGGAAACCACCTTCACTGGGGGTTGAATGGCCTGCAGTGCCAAGGATTCCTGGCCATATACTCTCGTTGCAGTTATTTACCATAATGAGTTGGGTTCCATCTGCAAGAAAAACTAAAAACCCGAGAGCCAAGTAGTAGTAGAAGAAGAAGAAGGAGAAGAAGAGAGGCGTAGAAGTTGGCATTTGCTTTTGAGTTTTGGTGGCTACAACTTTTAGGCAGTTGAAACTGCATTTGTTTGAGTAATAACGTGAGGGAGAGGAAGAGCCGGAGAGCGTGATAATTATGGACTTTTAAGGAACCGTTTTTTTGCAGAAACGGCAGTTGTGAAGCATAATGCTCATTGCCGCACTGCCCTGCTTCTGCCAATCAATGATTTGTCTTTTTTTTTTCGGTTTTCTGTTAATGAAGCCAATCAACCGGAGAAAAATTTAGAATTTTGTTTATTTAACGGGTTTTTTTAATTTACAAATTTAAAAAAAAAAAGGTGAGAAAAGAAAAAAAAATCTTCAAATTCTCTCTTTTATTTTCTTAAAAAAACATAAAAACATTCAAAATTTATGCTTTGGTCTATTTTTTTCTCTTTTTGTTTTATTGGGAAGGAAAAAAATTACTCTTAAACTCCCAACCCTGTTTTTCTAAATAAAAACTTATTTATTACCCTTTTAATCCCATTTATTGACTTAATTTAAATCCTTCTTAACCTATCTTTATTTTTATATCAATCATTTTTTTCAATTTTTATCCAAAATATATGTAAAAAACAGAATGCTTTCGTTTAAAAAGTATTAAATATTATGTTATACATATATCTAATATAATCTTTTAAAATGATTAAAATATAATAACTACAAATTAAAATAACAATAAATAATTTAAAATTTCGACTTATACATTCGAATAGAAGGGTCAGCGTCTATTTGAATATATCGTTACATAATTATTAAAATTTATCTTAATATTTAATATAACTCAAATTAGTATCACTTAATAAATATTACAAATTGTCATATGCACAGATCTAATCCTAACATATATATATATAATTATAATTATGAATTTTTATAAACATCACACGTGGAAACAGACAAAAGCCCTGGTTCAAGGGAAAACACATGAAATCTACGGGGGAATATGAGAACCGTTACGCACAACGACAGAAACCTTGTTATCTTGTCGAGTTGTTTTTTGTTTTGAAAGAAACTGTCCCGAACCCAGAATCTCTCGCCGGTTCGAAACAGAGTCGCCGGTTGAAGATTAACGGTTTTCCGGCCCTTTCGCCTGCCAACCGGGAAATTTCCCACGATAAAGCCGGTCCACTACTCGGCATAACCGGGTGACCCGGTAAAACTGAGCAGTGTATATGATTATTAATGATCAGAACCAAACCGGCTAACCCTTGCCCTAACCGGACCGTCCGGTTATGAAAATTATCGCTTCATAAACCGACCGCCTCAACCTTCTTGACTCGGTTCTCCTCCGTGTTCAGCAAAGTCTCTTGGGAAAAGGCCTTCTAACAGCCAAAGAAAAACAACAAGTTGTAAGTTGTATTGCTTTCAATGCCGCTTTCTTTGGCCTTATTTTATCGTTTTTACAATCTTAGTTGGTACTATAAAGGGCCTTTGTTAATTTCTCTTCTTTTTTTATTATGATGATTATTATTATTTGTTTTCCTGCCTTGAAGTGAAGAAAATCAAAGGGAAAGTTCTGTTCTTTTTTGGTTGTAATTATTATTGTTGTTGTTGTTGTTGTTATATGATTATGGGAAACGAAAGATATAGGTAGGAAAGCAAGCTTTGAGCGGTTCTTGGTGGTTAATGTCTGTACAGATGGGTTCTGATTTGGAGCTGGTGCCTATAACACCACAGAAACATGACCCAGCTTGGAAGCATTGCCAAATGTTCAAGAATGGGGATAGAGTTCAACTTAAGTGTATGTATTGCAGCAAGATATTTAAAGGTGGTGGGATTCATAGGATCAAGGAACATTTAGCCGGACAAAAGGGTAACGCTGCTACTTGTTCACGGGTCCCTTCTGATATTAGGCTTACGATGCAACAAAGTTTAGATGTGGTTGTGTTTAAGAAGAGGAAAAAGCAAAAGATTGCAGAGGAGATAACAAGTGCGAACCCAATTTCTGTTGAGATGGAGGCTTTTGGGGACGTCCAGCATGATGTGAATGCGGGAATGGAGTTGGTGGGAGTTTCGAATGCAACAGAGCCTGGTTCAAATTTGATGGTGAGTCAAGAAGAAGGAACAAAAATTAAGAGGAAGAGGGGGAGACGTAAAGCTTCGGCTGTTACTCCTGCTAATGCCATTGTTGCTGTAAATAATAGTATGCCATTAGCCACTAAAAGTGTGAATGATCATGTTCATATGGCAATAGGGAGGTTTTTGTATGACATTGGGGCACCTTTGGATGCTGTCAAGTCAGCTTATTTTCAGCCAATGGTTGATGCAATTGCTTCAGGAGGTTCAGAGGTTCAAGGGCCTTCATATAATGACCTTCGAGGTTGGATACTGAAGAATTCATTTGATGAAGTGAAATCTGACATTAATAAGCACATTGCAAGTTGGGCAAGGACCGGTTGTTCTGTTTTGATTCAGGAGCAGAAGACAATTATGGGTAGGACTCTATTAAACATTTTGGTTTACTCTCCTGAAGGACTGGTGTTTTTGAAATCAGTGGATGCATCTGAAACTATAAAATCACCAGATGCTCTTTATGAACTGATTAAACAAGTGGTAGAGGAAATTGGAGTCAGACATGTCTTGCAAGTAATCACTCGTATGGAAGAACATTACATCATTGCAGGGAGAAGGTTACCCAGTACTTTTCCTACTCTTTACTGGGCCCCTTGTGCGGCACATTGTCTAGATTTGATTCTTGGTGATTTTGCAAAACTTGAGTGGATAAACACTGTAATTGAACAGGCTAGATCCATTACAAGATTTGTTTACAACCACAGTGTGATTTTGAATATGCTGAGAAGGTACACTTCTGGCAATGATATAGTGGAATTGGGAGTCACTTGCTCTGCCACAAACTTTGCAACATTGGGACGAATTGTTGCCCTTAGAAATTCTTTGCAGGCTATGGTTACTTCACAAGAATGGATGGACTGCCCATATTCAAAGAAACCAGGAGGACTGGAAATGTTAGATATGATAAGTAATCAATCATTTTGGTCCTCATGTGTATTAATAGTTAATATCACAGATCCTCTCTTGCGATTATTAAGAATAGCTAGTAGCAGGCAGAGGCCTGCAATGGGTTATCTCCTTGCAGGAATGTACCAGGTAAAGGAAAAAATTAAGAGAGAATTTACAAAAAGGGAGGATTATATGGTCTACTGGAATATTATAGACCATTGGTGGGAACAACAGTGGAATCTCCCCCTTCATGCTGCAGGTTTTTACCTTAATCCCAAGTTCTTTTACAGTATTGATGGCGATGTGCATGAAGAAATTCTCTCTGGAATGTTTGATTGCATAGAGAAGTTGGTTCCTGATAATAAAACCCAAGATAAGATTGCAAAGGAGATAAACTCATACAAGAATGCTGCTGGAGATTTTGGGAGAAAGATGGCAGTTAGATCTAGAGGCACCCTGCTTCCAGGTGAGTGTCCTTTTTACTTGATTTTCATTATTTCTAGCCAGCTTTTTTTTTTCCCCCTCCCTGTAAAGAGTTTTCCTGCTTTTTCGGGATGACTAGTGGCTAGGTAGGAATGCTATTGAGTCCACCGAATTTATTTTTATGTATATAGCCAAATAATTATGTGGAGCACAAACCTTACTTTGAAGTGCATTTTGCATAATGGACCTTCGCTTGGTATATATGACATTGAAGGCATTACTTTTTGAAATAAGTGTTACACATAGTCCCATTCCCATCTGAGAATTAAATCTGACTACATGTTGCTTAGGAAGAACCACTATTGGTGGAATACAGATCAGAATTTGAAAGGAATTTCAAAATTTTGCCTGCATCATTGAAAACTTTGCAGCCTGCCCAAACAATCTGGTCTTATCAAAATGCCTTTGCTCTTCCTGAGCAATTATATCAGTCGCCCCAGTATTTTTTTCCTTTTGCATGTAGTGTTCTGCTTTACTGCATCAATATTTTATTTGGTTTCTTTGCTATTTGTGATAGCTGAATGGTGGTCAACGTATGGAGGAAGTTGCCCAAATTTGGTACGGTTAGCCATCCGTATTCTCAGTCAAACCTGCAGTTTGATTGAGCACAAGAAAAATCAGTTTCATTTCGAACAAATGCACCACACAACTAATTGCCTAGAGCATCAACGAGTCACTGACCTTGTTTTTGTTCAATACAACCTGGGACTAAGGCAATTGTAAGTTTTGCATGGGAAATTGAATATACGAGATTATGATTCCTAGGAAAATCCACCTCTTTAGCAAGCTCATTTCTTGCAGGATAAGTAAGAATGAAGAACAGGATTCTGTAGATCCCATATCATTTGACAGCATTAGTGTTCTGGAGGACTGGGTCAAAGTGAAAGATTTGTGCTCAGAAGGCCATGCAAACTCGGACTGGATGACACTTATTCCACTTACTAACACAAGGCCATCGGGAACTTCATATGATGATGTTGAAGAACTGGGAGCAGGTGAATCAAATTCCTTAAAATGTGAAATAAGAAAAACTATAAAAGTAGCTTTGTTTCTTATGTGCTGGTATTAATTAAAATTTGTTACTTCTTAATTAGTAGTAACTTGTGTCAATATGCAGGGTTTGATGATTTTGAGATATTCAACAGAATGAAGGAGCACAACGGTGAAAATGCAGAAGACAATGTCACAAGTCGGTAGAACAACAACCAAGGTGCACTGGTTTTATTCCTGGAATTCACCATGACTGCATTTCCACATAATCTGGCATAAAGATAGTGTCACTATCTGATCACACTTTTAGCCGAATGGTTGAGGATTTCCAAGACCACAGATCTTAATCAGCAGAATTACCACACTAGATTAAGGCCTAAAAGAGGAGATAAAATTTTGGTTCATGTATGGTGATAACTGTTCCATCACTGGGTAGGCATTTATCTGAGAAAACACACACGGTAGTTGATAAATGAAAGGATATCTTGTTCATTTAAGAATGCTTGTCTTACATATTAAGTTAGACGCACGTCTCTCCAGGCAATGTAAAACATACATGCTAGTCTTAATGCAGTTGTAGATGGCTACTTTGAGTCCAAATGATCAACCATTAAGACATATTTTACTGTGAGACTAAAGAATTATCTCCTGTATAGCCTTTCTCCATTCGGCAATAAGATCTGGCATGTGAAGGCTCTGCAATCAATAATGCAAACTGACACTGACCTGTTATTTGTTATATGCCTGCACGAAACTAGATGATTGGCTAGAGTTGTTGGGGAAAAATGAATTCTTTGTTGCCCTCATGAATGAAATAATAAAGAAGCTTTGGCGAAGCAGCTTGTAGTATAGAACAAGCGGTACTGGACATGTGAGAGCACTGCCCATGTTATGCTTGTGCTTCCCACGTTACAAGTGGTCCTTGTTTGTTCAGTTTCGAGCATGAATTTGATGTAACAAATGCTTGTTTCATATGAAGTATGCTCATACCAGCTTGAATTCGTTGTGACCAATGCATGCTCCACAGGAGATACAGTAATTTGGCTTGGATGGTCGAATTTGGTAGTTCTGACCGTTGACTCTACCGTCCCAGTAATTAGATTCAACAATTGACCCATCCTAGAAATTAGATTCACTGCTCTCAGAGAATATCTACTAATTAATAATTTAGAATCCTAGACTTTAACTAAGAAAGAAATGTGAGATTTATGCCAATAAAGAGAATTATTTTCATTATGTAACTTAAGTGTGCTTCATTTCACTTGACTGCATGAAATCAATCGGGTCAATCTCATTAGAATCATTTTCCATGCAAGTTAAGGTCTTTCATTGAGTGTATCCAAAAAAATCAATTGAAGGAACACTCTTTCATTGAGTGTACCAACAAGGAAAAAAAATTCAACACTCCTTGCAATAAATTATCTTTTGCTATAAAACTTCAAGACTGATAATACAAAGAAGACAAGCTCAAAAAAAAAAAGACTATTTACAGTGCGTAACAACCGTCTGCTTTACTTTGTGGAACCAAAAAATGTGGTAATCAGTAAAGAAGACTTAAAGCTCTAGAGCTAAAGATAGTAATAAAGTCGACCGAAAAACTGAATATAGCTCTATTTACCAAGCTCTCTATATGCATTGCTGCGAGTAAGTGAAAGAGGTGATGTTGAACCAGCTTCCACATCATTGTCCCCAAAATCACCAGCAGATGACCAAGTAATTGTCTTCTCAAGGTACGTTGAATCTTGATATGAATGAACATTATTCCCATCCTCACCACAATTGCTGCAACCACCATCACTTGCATTATACTTTCTATTGTATGCATCTGGGTCAGCTGCCAACTCAGGCAATGCCGCCTCTCCCTCCAAGTACCTCACAATCTGCCTCATTGTTGGCCTTGTCTCAGGTGCATTGTTTGAACACATTAGACCAAGTTTCAACCCCACAAAGGCTTCAAACTCATTAAACACACCGTTCAGTCTTGGATCTACCACATTAAGAATTGTATTACTTCTCCAATTATCCCGTACCCAGTCCACTAAAATCAGTTCTTCAGGCAACGCTTTAGGTTCAATTGGTCTCCTCCCACACACCATTTCAAGCAAAAAAGCACCAAAGGCAAAGATATCTGAGCTTTTGGTAGGCTTGCCTGTTTTTGTTAGTTCAGGTGCTAGGTAGCCCAATGTGCCCACCACCCTCGTAGTGCTAGGGTTAGAGTCATGCTCATATAATTTGGCAAGACCAAAGTCACCAAGTCTTCCGTTCAGCTCTGAATCTAACAACACGTTGCTTGCCTTTATGTCCCTATGGATCACTGTCTGTTCCCATTCTTCATGCAAATACAAAAGACCCGAAGCAACACCTTTGATAATCTTGAATCTTTGTTCCCATCTGAGAATCGCTTTAGGTTCATCAAATAGGTACTTGTCTAAGCTCCCGTTAGGCATAAAATCATAGACAATCATTAAGTCCCCTCGCCGGCGACACCATCCCAGTAACTGAACCAAATTTCTATGTCTAAGACGACCAATACTAGCAATCTCAGACACAAATTCCCTCAAACCTTGCCTAGATTCATGAGAGACTCGCTTGACTGCGACTTCAGTATCAGAATTCGGCAGGGTTCCTTTGTAAACTTTGCCAAATCCACCGAATCCAATCAGTTGTTTGTCTCTAAATCCCCTTGTTGCTTTCTTAAGCTCTTGATAGGAGAATCTATGCGGGCCAACATCAAGCTCCCACGCCTCAATCACATCAGCATCCTTTATCTTCCTAATTATGTACAAGGATACAGCAATAGCCAAGATCAAGACAAAGGAGGCTGAAACCGAGGCGCCAACAATCAAAGTTACATGCTTCTGTTTAGGCCCAGGAAGGGAAGGAAGAGAAGAAAGAGACAAAGACTTAGCCTCTCCATTCATAGTGAAACTCCATCCAAGAATATAGTGAGTGCTTGCAAGCAAACCAGTTGATGCAGAGAAGCCAACATACATATAATCCTTGACAAAAAGAGACAAATCTACCTCAAAAGACAAGATTGGAGAACTGGGTTTTGAAGAACCAGGTGAAAGCCTGACCTCTAATAGATTATGGGTCGAATCATAATCAATCCAAGCTTGGATCACATGGCCGCTTTGGAGGTGCAGATCTGTCTTTTTGGTGTCATCAAGAAAATAGGCAGCAGGAACAGATTTGTTGGATCTCAAGCTATTAATATCGACCCCAACATGGTTATCATTTATATCACCAAACTCAAAATCTCTGACTGTATCAAATTCAACTGCAAAAATGTGATTGGAGATGTTACCCATATCAGTTGCATTTAATAAGCCTATATACTGGCTTGGAAGGGCACCCGGGAGATCTTTAGAGGGGGAAATAGCGAAGGCAAAGCCGTGGCCACCTAGCCTGGGATACTCGGGGACTATGGCGAAAGCAAAGGCAGTAGAAAAGGAGAGACCTTTTCCATTACCAGGGTCCTTGAATTGGAATGGAGATGAGTAAAAGGCATGGCCTTTCGAACGAAGAGTGTCATTTGTTAAGCGAAGTAGGCCATTTTTTTCAACCTCAGCACCATCGCTGAGGCTCATGTTGTCGTCAACATGTCTGAATCCTTGGTAGAAGAGATTATTTGGCTGAGAAAAAACTGGGGATGAAAGGGAAAGAAGAACCACGGCAAGTGTGAGTTTCAGGGTCATGACGGACAGGATGCTCTGGCTTCTGCTCTGTTTCTCAAAAGAGTCAAGGAGATGTGTCTTTGAGCGGTGTCAAGAATGAAGGGAAGGAAATGATGATAAAGCATCTTGCATCACATGGGTTACAGTCCATTTGAGCGTTGTGCTCGTCCACCTACTAGAGAGAGAGAGGGCACGTTTTTGTTTCTGAAACCATGAAAATGACTTCAAAGGCTTTCGGTCGCTTTCAAGTCTCGAGTGATCAGGATGTGAATTATTCTCCACTTTTCCCCATTTTCTAATTAATTAATGCTGCTTTCAACTTTCAACTGATTCGGATCTAAATTATTCTCCTTTTGTTTTTTTTTTTTTTTGTCTCTCCCACTTTTTAATTAATTGATAGGTGAATATATAATTTGATCCGTCATTTTACTATTATATTAAATATAATTTAATTTTTTA
This sequence comes from Ceriops tagal, assembly GCA_021533255.1. Classification (NCBI taxonomy): domain Eukaryota; kingdom Viridiplantae; phylum Streptophyta; class Magnoliopsida; order Malpighiales; family Rhizophoraceae; genus Ceriops; species Ceriops tagal. The sequence goes on from CM038602.1 coordinate 8,473,177, forward strand.
ATATTAACAATTTAGTAATTAAAAAATTATAACAATTTTAATCAATTATTAAAACAAGCTGATAAAAAATATTTAGATTGTTGAAATGAAACATCGGCAAAGAAAGGAAGTTGAAGTATACTAAAGATAAAATAATAATAATAATAATAATAAGATGTCACATAAATTCAATTGTATCAAATTGATTTGGTAATTACTTATTAATTTATTTATGTTATATGTAATAATTTAACAAAAAAATATAAAAAACATTAAAACATATAATTTTGAAAAAATAATAGTTAAACATAAAAAAATGAATCTAATTAAATAAAAATAAAATTATGACCCTCATATAAATAAACAAAACATAAAACTTTAGTCAATTTCTCTCAATGAGAATATGTTCTATAAAAATAAAAATAAAGAATCATTGATAACAATAAAAGGGAAAAACATTTGTAAGAATATTCTTAGATTAGACAGCAAGCGATTGAAAGAAAATAGAATGAGAGTGACCATTGGTCAATCAATCAATCTAGAAAATTGTACATAAATTTGAAGATAAAAAAAAAAAACAATCAATCAAAAATTTGCGAGTGGAGGTGATGGAGCTAGTGGCACGTACGCACGCCAGGGAGAGCAATCGAACCCATACTCCCATTAACGCGAGGTCGGAATTAAAAGAGGAAACGATGAGATGGGATATTAAAGGGTTGTGTGGTTCTTGTCGTCAACCGCCCTTATTTATTGAGACTAGCACTCACTTGGCCATGAAATCATAATTGACAATGCTTCCCATTCATCAGTGCACTTATTTAATACTGAGACTAGCAATGTTAGTGAAACAGATGTTGCCATTTTTTTGTTACGATCGCAGGTCTATCAACCTAAACTTTGTAGCCCTTGGCCTCATTCGCTAGCAATTCCACGACGCCATCTCCAATCCCCAGGATAGCAGCAGCAAACAAGTCCAAACGTGCATTTGATTTTGAGTTGATGCCTTATTTATTTTGGGTTTTATGTATTCTAAAGCCGATGGGATTAATGATTCAAGCAAAATTGGGTTCATGATATTAACATTTTAATTTGTTATAATGTTAATTTATAATCATAAATGAATATAATTATATATGTTATATAAAATTATACGGTTAATTATCATTTGGATTTAAAGTAGATTTAGGTTTAAACTTAGTCCAATTCAACTTACGTAGTAGCAGGTTGTCATTGTTTTATCTTTAGTACATATCAAATTTTCTTCCTTGTTAGTGTTCCACGTTAGCAATTGAAACATTTTTTCATCAATTTGGTTTAACACTAACAAGGAAGAAAATTTAAGTCTAACAAGGATAATCCTAGCATGGTTGAGTCTCAACTCTAGATATGGTCTCAGTATTAATGTTAATAGTAAACAGTAACTGAGCTTTGGTCCATGCTTATTGATAATCAAATAATCCTAGTATGGTTCATTGCACGTATTGCATCCAACTAAATGTTGTTATTATTGTGATTCAATAGTTTTTAACAATTATTGATACTAAGAGTGAGATTATTAAAATTGTTGCAATCAAGGAAGAGATTATCAATTTTAGTAAAATCATGTATTATACTTGAATTTTCTATTTTTTTTTATGTGTGCCTTATGCTTGTTTAATATGGTTACTTGTTAAACAAACATTATCTATATTTGTAGTCTTTACTTGATTTATACTTATTATAGAAAGATCCTTAAATTTCAAAGTTAAATTAAGTTAGCAATTATGCATAGATCTTGTTCTCTATCAAATATCTATTTATAAAAA
>CM038602.1:8481628-8587325 GCA_021533255.1 Ceriops tagal
AATTAAGATCAAAATGACTTAATGTAAAGAGTATTTTTCACCCTACAAAAGAAAAAAAAATTAATTAAGTTAAACTTTTAATAAACAAACTTTGAAGTGAAGATAGATTTTTTATTTGATTCAAATTACTATAAATTATTATATACATTCTCTTTTTTTTTTATCTTTTTATTTTTCAATTGATTATAATACTTAGTAAATTATTATTAATTATTTTGTTATTACTATTTAAATTGAGATTAAGTGTGAATTTAGCATTTAAACTAAATAAGTTCAATTCACTTCCCTCTTAAATTGCCTTAAAAACCAACAATATTGATTTTCACTCTGCAACTATTCACTTTTATTTAAGTTTTTAAGGTTATATAACTACATTATATTCCTTATTAAAAACAATAACAATAATAAAGATAGTTCAAGAAACATGAACCATGTATCTTTTTATCATTCAAAATTGTAATTTAAAAATTTTATTTATTATGAGGTTTATTAAATTGTAAGTTATATAATAAAAATAATTTTTTATTTTTATAAATTTAATTCACTCTTATACTAAGATTAGAACCTAAAATTTTTACATAAATGTCTAAATTTTTAAATGTTTTAATGAGTAATACAATTCCTCTTCGCCTATATATTTCATCGGTGTGCCACTAAATTTATATTACATTATTACACAAAATTTTAAAAATAATATAATTGTAATAAAAATTATAAATTAATTATATAAATATAAAAAAGTATTTTATGATTTTTTATTTTTTTCAATGTATTAGTGTATTATAATGTCAATTACCTCATGTCAACTTGGTAGGTATATTGGCACTATTAATCTTATTTTTTTATTTTTTTTTCTTTCAATTTTTTTGCCTTTTTATGTTCTGAGGTTTCCTGTTACCTTTGTATAGGACCTAGGCCACTAGTACACAAGGGATCCACCAAGGGGAAGCAGACATGTTGTTGGGAGCCATCCAAATCTACACGGGACAAACACGTTCACTAGTGCTGTTTTATTTTTCGTGTACCCTTGGCACTATCAAAATTATTTTCTTCTTGTGTGGTTCTCCACCGTCCTACAGCATGGGGTGGTGCTTTCTCTTTCTTTGAAAAGCCTTTTTTCTCATTTGGGATTGCAGAATTAGCTTCTCTCGCACACATAGGCTCTCACGAGAAACCTACCAAAAACCAAAATTAAAATTTGGCCTTATTTCATTATTATTTTTTTATGTTTGTTTCTCACTAAAATGTTTATTTGTTTTACTTATTGCTTTTATTCCAAATCTTTTTGTTTGTTTCGTGATTTTAGGATGAGTCCTCAGGATTCCAGAGACTTGCGAGGTCAGCAGCATGCTCCACCTAATGCTTTCGCTTTTCTTTTTGTTTTGTAGATGCACCAACTTCTCAATACAATGTTGCTATTTCGTCCTATCAAGATTCAATAATATTCGACACTCTTTAGTTTACATCACAAGCAAATTTTTGGGATATGCAACAAACATATCTGAGTATAAGTAAGTAACGTTTTAAAGTGGCATTGCATAAATTTGTTCAATTGCGAGCGCTCTTTGTATACTACTAATAAGAACGGTTCTCCATTTTGGTTTGTACTTCTTTGTACCCTTTTTCAACAGACTTATCTATCATGTTATTGTAATATGGGCAATGCACAAAACCCAAGCCTTGTTTTATATTATTCTCTCTCTAAGTCACAAAGTCATCACTTTTGCTTAAATAATAGTTTTTTTCTTAATTCGCAAATTAGAAGATAAAAGGGATCAAAAAGAGTTTAATACCAAATTCTCTCTTTTGTTTGTGGAATTTACAAGAATAAAAAAATATATTTTTATTGTATAATTTATAGTCCAATAGATCTTTCTTAGAAAGAAAAAAAAAATCTCAAATTGTTCAAAACTACTCTTAATTTTTTTATAATTGCTTTTTAAAAAAAAAACTTTTCTCAAATTTACATCTTTTTTTTTAATTACTCTTAAATTTCTATTTTTCTAAAAAATATAAAAATTACTCTGATATTTTATTTTTTCGTTTCTTAAAAGGGAAAAAAGCACATAATTTAAATATTTTTTATTTATTCTTTTTCTCTTAAAATGAAAAAAAAAGGCATTCGCGATACTCCTCCCAATATTATCAAAATAGAAATTACTTCTTAAATTTGTATTTTAGTTGTAAATTAATTAAATTTATATCTTCTACCACAAGAATATATTAAAATTGAGCAAAGTGCACATATCAACTTACTATATATTTATATACATTTAAGTATTACATTACGTAAGAGTAATTCTCAACTTACACCTCCTTACTTCTACAAGTAAAATAAAGTTTGCATGACATGTTTCTTAAAATTAGGTTTTTACATATTTTACATATAATATGTAAACATTGGACTATTTTGTTCTGTAATAAATGAATTCTTGATAAAGTTATTACCAATGTCAATATCTTTTAAAGTTAATGACAATTACAATATTTATCTTCAAATCCACTTTTCTTAGTTAATAATAGCTCTTTTCCACTCACTCTCCAGGGACTTCTCACCCACTTTTCTCATCTCTACGTCTCTTCCATCATTGCTCTTTTTCACTCTCCACAATTCACCAAATGGGATATACATCTGATGATTATCGCTTCGCCTCGATATGTTTTCAGTGTAATTGATTGTTTTTGTAACTAACTCGACTTTCAACTCTTCAACCCAAAAAAGAAAAGTTTGGATGTCGTCTCATCTAGCAGTTGACCAAGGATGGCATTACTTCTCATGGAGGTTGCGACAGGAGAAAAAGAAAAAGGACTAAGCTCAGAACAAGCTTAGAAATAATCTTATCTAACGTATATGGTAAAAAATTCAGATGGGACACGTAGCTAGCTCATTACTGAGTCTATCTAGTAGAAATATCAGAGCATAGACCGTGGATGTATTAAATTATACATTTTTCTTATGCATGTGGTGTTCCTTATTTATCATTTCCATGGCAAGGAACTGAAGTGGACTTAAAAAAGTGTTTGCAAACAATACATTCGAAGTAATGTTTAGTATGCTTTAATTTTCGGGATACCCTCTGTAAAAAAGTTAGTTCGTCTTCCATTGCCACTCAAGCTAGTTGATTGGTTAATGATTCCCCTTTTTTTTTTCTATATTAGTTTACTTTGAATTTTTTTTTAATTACATTGATTTTAAGATATAAAATAAAAATTTATATAAAATATTCAAATTTGTTGATATTACACCTAAATATAACAAAATTTATTCAAACTCAATAATATCAAAATAATAAAAAAATTTATAAAAAAAATTAAATAAAAATACAAATTCGCGAACACCAACCTTAATTTATAATTATAATCTCATAAATAAGTGTTTGTTTTTAAATATATATATATATATATTATTTATGCAGACTGACTCTCGACTTACGAGATTTTTGAGACGAGAATTTTTTAATATAATGTCATCATCGAGATTGGCAGCTGCATTTGGATCATCCTGAACATCATTTTTATTGCTGCATGTTATCTTGAAGACTTCGAACAAATTTTTAATCCGATGGAGTCATACGCCAAAAAAAAAAAAAAGAAAGCTGGTGGAAATTCCACTGCCTTGTCCTGCTGCATGTGTTCATGCTGAAACGCCCCCCACACCCCACACGTCCCCTACCCCAAAAGCAACCTTAAAAAGGCGATTCATATTAAACAAAAGAGAAACCAGTCAGCTCCACATAAACTATATCAAAGTCAAAAGATCGATGCCAAGATTGAAACCTCTAAAATTAATACGAGATATCCCATGATAAAAGTCAGACATAAGTTCGACATTCCACGTGGGATGGTGACGTACTAGGATAGAATATTAGGACGCCCGTGAATCCCACATGATAAAATATTCAAACTTTCGAAATTTATATATTATTATTTTGCTCGAAAGGTGATGGGATGTACAATAGGAAGTGCAAAAAAAAAAAAATAAAATAAAATTAACATTAAATCAATTTAACACATTTATATTATTGAACTGAATACCACAGTTATCACTCTTTTTTTTTTCCAACACTTTGTTACATATATTTCATATTTTAGAGAAAATTTCAGGTATTTTAATATGTGGAGCTAATAGCCTTTTTGTATTTCTGCCTTTTTTTCTTCTTCTTTTTTTTTTTTTTTGGTGGGCCGATATGATAAGCCGTGAAGAAGCATTACAAGCTTAAAACTATTTGCTGTATCCCACCATCTGGTGCGCTAGTTAGTGTGTTAGGTGAATTGAAATGACTATTTGACAAGTTTTCATCTAAGAAGTTAAGTATATTCCCCTAATCCATTGAAAGACAGGTTGGATTTATTAGAAAAAAAAAAAAAGAAGAAGAAGATATTCATCCTAGACGTCATATTTTTGACATAAAGATCCCTTTTCTTGTGCAACATTTGCTTTAACCTAATAATAGCAGTCCTCTTTACTATAATGTTATTCTGATTAAAATCTAGTAAAATAAAAATACTATTCGTATTGCAAAAAAAAAAAAGAAAAAGAAAAGAAAACCTTGCCTAGGTAACATAAGTCAGTAAAAAGAATTTTATTGTATTGTATTGTATTAACTGTAAATAGTGATACTTCAAAATTATATGTAAGATATATTTGCATGTAAAAGACTTTCCTTTCTAAAATTAAACACAATCTCTCTTCTAAGTCAAAATCATGGGGGGGCACACCAGTCCAATCATTATGATTAAATTATAGAAAGGATGCTACGGATGAGAACAAGCCAGACCGTGGAAAAAGAATGAAGTTGGGGGACGTGCGGATCTTTGCCGCTCTTCGTGCTTGATAATGCCTCTACCGTGGGGAATACATAATCAATAAAGTCACCATTACAACGTGTTACCCCGAAGAACAAAGAGCGCCCTTTCTCGCAACTTCTTTGGTTTTGCTTTTTCCACCTTTCTTCCCCCCCAAACTCAGAAATGGCAGGTATTACCGATTGGTCTTGAAGTGAACGAACCGGGGAAGGGTGAATTCCAGCATTCAAAATGTCAATTAGTCAAATACCACTAAAATTGTGGTCTACAAAGTGCAGCTCTTAAAGAATGAATTCCATAAGTCAAATACTATAAATACCGTAAAAGTATCTTTTATTATTAAAGTTATTTTATTTTTAACAAGTTGAGAAAGCTCCACTGACATATTCCCTTTTTCTTTTTTTTTTTTTTTTTGTGGTTTCCCGTGCCGTTCGCTGTGGACTGCCCAACAGTATATGTCAGTTACCAATTTACATAATATGGTTGACCCATGGAAAATTTCAACCATTTTGTTATTTTGAAGTGGGCTCTTTTGTCGGCGCCCTTTTATTTGTCGGTAGGGCCCTTTGCTGTACACTGCCAAACCGTACACGTCAGTTGCTAATTTACATAATAATGACCTGCATAAAATTTCAACCATTTAGTTTTTTTTTTTTTTTTGAAGTGGGCATTTCTTTTTGTTTTCTAGAAGTGGGCTTTTTTCGGCCCTTGTACTTCTGGGGTTGAGTTTGAAATGGTTAATTGTGTAGTTTTAATCCAAAGTTAGCATAAAAACTCGGCGCACCAGATAAAAATTTATTTTTTCATGTGCGTAGTTTTTCCTGATTTGCATAAAAGCTTCTTTGATTTGCATGATTTGGATCAGTCAAGCCGAATTGGCCGACCTAGGAGGTTTGAGTACCAGACAACTATTTATTTATTTGTTTGTTTATTTTTAAACACAATGCATAGTTGGCAGAAAATCTCTAGTTTGAGCCTTATAAATAAAACAAAATAGTTTATTAATGATAAATGTTTGTACCTTTCTCATCCTTCGACAGTCATTGGTTTCTTTATGAAAGAGGTAGACGACTTAGTTAATTGCTTTTATCCATGTGCATGGTTTTTCTTGATTTTGCATGCAGCTGATATGGCACTTGATGCTTGTTAGTAACAGTAGAAACTTTGTGTTGGCCGGAGGCGCCATTTTTCTAACAACACTCGAAGGAAAAAAAAGAAAAAAAAAAACATGGAAATAATATAGCCACTACGGTGAATCCAAGTTAACAACTTCAGGCGAATCAAGTTCGACATGATATATCATGATATTTGCGAGAAAGTGATAACCCCCAAGTTCTTACTTTCTTTATATTGCTTGTTATTGTGCAATGAAGCGAATCATGACGACCCCAAGGCTACAATGTGGTACTGATCTTTATTAGTTTAAGAATGTGTTGTTATACAATATATGGACTCTTTTTATAAGATCATAGCGGTATATAACATTAAATAGTAATACTAATGACATCATTTGCAATTGAAAAGTAAAAAAAGCTAAAAAATGACGATTAGTTTTTAAAGATGAAGTATATTATGATAAATTGCAACATAATTAAAATTAAATAATAGACTAACTATTACAATTGTGAGCTCACGGTTATAAACTAATAACTGTGATTGTTAATAGTGGTATATTGCCAGGAAAGATATTATTTAAAAAAATAAATAAATAAATGACTTGTTGATGGTAGAAAACAAAATCGGACAACAAACGCAGCAAAATCATAAAGTGGCAGCAGAAAAGTACCATTGTAACCAAACCCCGAAATGATCATGCCTAGCCCACTAGTTCATTACTTTTTTTTTTTTTTTTCTCTCTGAATGAGCCGAGTTTACTATCATTTACCTGGACCTCAATTTGCATACTGCCAACAGATGGTTAAATAGGAGGTGAAATAAGGGACTTAATGAAAATTGGCGGTAAGAAACAGAGCACCCTTTAAACTTAAACAGTGTACATTATAACACAAAATTAGAGGATAACAATCCATTTGAGACAAAGGGAAGGATATATAATTCATTATCTCACATCACTTAGAAGGTGTTTCTGCTTCCACCAATATCCTGGAAAAGGCCTAGAATTTATAAACACAGCTCCCATCATCACTTCTAGCTGTTGGGTCATAGTTTGCCGCTGCTGGATCAGTACAACCTGGAGGAACGGGAAGATTCACTTGCTGAGCTGCCTGGCCTGCAAAAGAGAATCATTTAAAACAGTTTAAGAAGACTCTTGTTTGATTCCAAGGTTACCGTGGTCTTCAAAAGAAGCCCCCGGGGGGGGGGGGGGAAGCCTACCATCAAGGTGTCTAGGATCTAGAGAGCTGTACCATAGAAAGTTCCTCTCTCAATAGAATCCTTGTTGGCTTCACCAAGGGCAGCATCAGACAAGTATTTGTCAGCCAATTGGACTCTTTTCACGTTCTCTTGCTCCTGTACAAGCATGTTTCCATACTCAAGGAGCTTCTCGAGTGACATTCCTGGTTGCTCGAATGTTGGAGGTCCTTCCTTTGAATTCACAAGCTTCTTTCCTACGCCTTCAACCCCAACGCCTGAAACCCACTTTCTCACTTCATCATCGTAAACTCTTGCTCTAAGGGCACCAAAGAAGTCTGCAAATTTACACAAAACGGTCACAATCAGTCTAAGAGAAAATGATTTCACGAGCAAGTGTACAACACATCAAAGGCAGTTGGAGAAAAAAGGACCCGGAGTTTGCAACCTCTTTTTTTTTTTTTTTTTGGAGGGAGAAGTTTGCAACTTCAATGTGTGGCAGAATTAGTTAAAGGAAGTTTCTTTCTTAACGGAAACTCACCAATGGATTGGCCAGGGAAGGAGTCCACAAGCTTGACTATGTCTTCTGGGGGAACATTGTCGGTCCTGAAAATTCCAGAGCAGACGCCAATCCTGTCTTCCCTGGTAGGAGCCCAGTAGAATTTCTCCATACGGCCATCACGGATCAGAGGAGCATACAATGTGGAGAAATCATTACCAGTGACGATGATGGGGACACGGGGATTCTCCTGCTTGTTGTACATACCAGGAAGTTGCACATTTGTTGGATTGTCAGCAATGTTCATGAGGGTAGCATTAACCATCTGGTTGTTGACTGTGTATTGGGTAGTTCCACCAAGCCTACCAGCTCCAGCATCAAGGTCGTTGATGAAGAGGCAGCACATTTTCCCCTTCCTAATAATATCAGCAGCCTCACGGTACCTTTGCCTGATTAGCTTGGCGGGCTCACCAGCGTTCCCACTTTCCAGTTCTCCAGCGCTCATCGCAATTGGGCTGAACGTGGCATCATAAAGGGGTGAGAATTAACAAAAAGCATGTCAGAAAGAGTTGTATTCATCATGATCAATAGGGCAAGAAGAGATAAACGCACTTGATTCCCATCTTGGCGAAGACAAGCTCACACTGGAAGGATTTTCCCTGACCTTTGCCTCCCCAGATACCCAAGATGAGAGGAACCTGGAACAAAGTCATAGTTCAGTATTCTTAATAATTACTAAATATAGCCAAATATATAGATATATATATATATATATATATATATATATATATATATAGATAGATATCTGAACAGTTGGATTAGAGAAGTTTGATTTGTATCTACCTTGATATTGGGCAGGTTCAAGAAGTTCTTGGTGATGTGAACGACTAGCTTGTCCATGAAAGCAGGAGCAATGTAGAAGCCATCCTTTAAGTTGTCCATGTACCTAAAGGAGTGTCACCAATTCATGTTACAAGAACAACACTGGCTTAGTGACTTTTCTTATATTAAGCTGTCAAATAATTACTTACGTGCGCAATCCTTGACTGACGTAGTCATAGGAACTCATAACAGCGTAGTGGGTTCCTGTTTGCATTGGGGCTTGGAAAAGAGTGTCCACCATACCCTTTCCTCTGGTAATATCTTGTTGGTCATCGGATTCATCATATGCAAGACCTGCCCACTTGTCCTTGGAGGTCTGCTTCTCCTCGTCATACTCGGAAACAACATTCAAACTCCCAGTTGAAGGCTTGGAATTTGTGAATCTTTGGCTCACTTTCTTCAAGCTGCTCCCAAAGAAAGCTGAAGTTGGGACTGCGGATCCAGCACCGGATCCATTCAACGCCAGCTGCATCAAAGCACACGACTTTTAGACCACATGAATAAGAAGTTCTTTTTCAATGTTTTCCAATTTCTCTCCAAGCCCAGCTTAACATGGGCAAGTATGAACCCTTTTTATTCGTGAAAAAAGACGAAAAAAAAAAAAAGGCCGCCCCATTAATTTGCCCAACCCCAACCTTCCCAACTTTGAGTTTCAAACTTTTATGTGCTATCCAAGCCTAGAATTTCCTCTGATCTAGCAGAGCAACGAAATATATGTATATTTATATATAACCGTAAAAGCACTCGAGCATAGAGAGCCAAGTCCTTGCCTGCGCGCATATATACAGCATGCACATATTTACAGCAGCATATTAGTGCGTCAGAACATATTAGTCACAAGAAGCCCGCAAACATAGTTATATACGCCTAATACATCCCGATAGAGATAAACATCTAAACATGAAGAGCAACTTTGACTAGCAAGACTCAAAATTGAGCACAGAGAAACAAAGTCATGAAGGTAAATCCAACCTAGCCAGTAATGACCCCCAATAATCTTTAACACAACCAAAGAATGACCTATTTACATATACAGCTACATTTCATGATGATGCTAAAGCCTAGATATATGAGGGAATAAACTAAAGGGTACCGGTGCTCTGTTGACAGCTCCGACAGTGGAGATGGTGGCAGCCATGATTGATCTTACTTGCAGAGTGGAGAGGCACTTGGAATCAAACGCTCAAGCGTTCTTTGAGGATTGAGGAGAGGGAAATGACGAGGACTTATAGCACCTCTTATTTTCGAGTGAACCAAAAATTGGAAAAGCTGGAGATTGGCTCCAAAATCCTAACGGCCACACACTGAGGATTGGCTGGACGCCACGTGGCACGATTACGTTAACCTGCAGCCTTCATTGGTCTTTGAGGTTAGCGTTTAACGCGTTCTCTGTGCCACTAGAATTTTGATAGTCTCATCGCCACAGAGCACTAGCTTATAAATTTGGACACATCGTTTGTTTGAACCTTCGTTGTGATTGTCGATCACAAAAAAAAAAAAATAATAATAATAATAAATAAATAAATAAAAGAGGAAATAAAATTAAAAATAGGAATGGAAGACAGAAGTTAAAGGGGAAAAAAAAAAACACATTTCATTCCTTTGCATGTTTCCAGCATTATTATTAGAAAGAAATTATTAGAGCCACTCGTGGATTTGCAATCAAATTAACGTCAATAATTTAAAGGAATAATTTAGTTGATAATTTAATTTTATTGTATTAATTTCAATTAAATTTTTGAACGATTATTCACTCCTAATAATTAGAAATTAATGTTGAGTTCATTATATTAAATTTTATAATCATTAATATTAAAATTAAAAATATTTAAATAATAACTCCTCCTTTTAGAGAGAGAGAGATATATGTTTATGATGTTCAGTGGCAATTCCCAAATACAATGAATTATATAATGGCAAAGTACTTTTTTGGCATAAAAAAAAGGTTAGCGTCATAAAATTTTCCTGTTGAAATACCCATTAGTAGAAAATCCTTAATTCCCGTGGCTGCCTGCAAACGGGGTATTTCCCCCTGTTCCTTTTTTATGCGGCCACAGGCTAATTGCTTTATTTTGTAGTTATTGGTGCCACTGCCTGACAACAAAAAAAAAAAAATCAAGGACAGCCACCGGCTTCAGGCCCACAGCCACTGCTCTCTGAATTGAACCTTTCCATGGAGTATCTACTACGTTGGGCTTAGAGTGATGATTCTTAACGACCAGGACCTGGTAAAAGAAGGGAAAATGGCCCAATATGGCTTGAACATCTGTCCGTCCCATGGTCAGCCTATGGGGCACCGGCGGCTGGTGATAAAAATCAAAAGCAGTTAAGATCAAAATCAAAGGCCGAACCCAATTATTTTGGAAGAAATATTCGACTGGAAAAAAAAATTTGATTTATTATCTAAGTGCTTATATCTCAATATTTGATTTTAAACAATGGTTCAAATGCATGCAATGTAATAAATTACGGTCCAAATGCACTCTCTTGTCATAAAGAATAATAATAATAAACTATATTGTCTTTAATATGAGATAACTATAAGCCCATTGCGATAAACATTCTCAAGGGCATTGCTAGAAAAGGGATTTGAATTTCAATTCTCTAGAGCTGATAACTAAGCTATTGGTTGCTGAGGCATCATCTGTCTCAAACATTTCAAAACCCTTGGAACAACAGAACACTGTTAAAACGTTTGGTTTTGCTACTACCCCTTGTAATTATAAACGATGAAGAAACCATGGGAAGGCAGGGAGAGAAACACAAGTGTTGAATTCATGTAAATAAAAAGGATTTGGCGTGAATTGATTATATTGATATATATATATATATATATTATTTTATTTATTTATTTATAAAAAAAAGACAGAGAAGTGGTTTATTAAAGATGATGTCGATATCAACAATGTTATTTTTCCCTTCATAAAAACCAGAATGCATTGAGTTGATGACAGCTCAGCACAAGTAGCTTGGAAACCAACCTGAAAAGAATTAATGCGGTTTCACCTGTAAACCTACATGCCTTAAGTTTTCTCCTGTAGTTGGAATCTGGAGTATTGTCAATAGTTTCATGAAGAATGGAAGATGCATGCATTTACTAGGAATTTGGAGTATTGTCAATAGTTTCATGAAAAATGAAAGATGCATGCATATACTAGGAACAAGATGCAAAAAGCAAAGCCTACTCGCAGGTATGTAAAATAAAAAGATCGTCGGATTATGACAGAGAAAGACACTTTCATCGTTAAACTCGAAAGCCGAAAAGCTCCTCTCCACCATCCCCAATCCATGAACACTTCTCCTTTCGCATCCATATGCTCGTTCAACAACCCAAAAACTACAGTTCTTCTGACAAGACAGAAAGTTGGATGGGAATTCATGTGATTGAAAGGGGCTTTTTGTCTCCCCGATTTCTCTCTTTCCCATGTCTCCTTTATTTTCCACAACAGTCGACAACAAAGTTTAAAGCGCACGCCGCTGTTGTTGGCTTGCCCCTCCAGAGATGGTAAGAGCCAACTTGAGATCTATGGTCTCGAGTTCAACCTTTTCCATTGAAATCAAACTCATCACTTATACGATGAACACTTTACGGGGACAAACTTACCTTTGGAGTTTTATTGGCATATTTGAAAAGTGCCAATTGAGGTCCTTTGATAGCGATGTTAAGATCCTAATTGCAAGGTATAAAACTTCGAGTTTTATGTCAGAAGTATGAAATTTTAATGTGATATTTATATAAATTTGAATTTTTCTGCCTTAGTTTTTGGAGTGTGATTCTCTTGAGGTTTCACAATAGATGATAGAAATGCCAGTTTCTCACTCGTGGCCCATTATCAAGTGGCCAACAAGCAAACCTGATTTGAGTGTGTAACAATAAAATATGAGTATGTAGAGTAATCAAACATCAGGTAGGGTTAGCAACTGCATAATTACGGGAATTACTGCAATAGGACAAAAAGGCATCATGATTCATGCACTCTATATACGTCCAACTGTCTAAGCTATGAGTTTTGCACATAAAACAACAATAAAAAATTGCTTTTCTTCAGCTAAAAGTGCACCAACTCATGCGGCTTGATATTGGCTCAATGCACATAATATATTCCACCAATACGTTATCAGTTCATCTGCTCAACATCCTCCCCCATAAGGTAGCAATATTAGTCCTAAAAATTCATGTCTGAATAAGAGCTTGTACAAGAATTTTCAACTATTTGCCCAGAAGAGTTTCAGCAGAACAGTGACACTGCAATCGGATTGGGAAAATTCGAAATTTCAAATGTTCTGAATACACCTTGTCCTTTTCTTCATCTCTACCCTCCTCCCCTTTACGCAAGATCTTCTCATAATTGCAATATAAGGGAAGAAAAAACACAGGGCTTACTGCCAAAGAAACAAAAAATAATAGTGCTTACCACTTGGAGAAATAACATCTCAATTTTAGAGCCCACCTAACAATAATGATCAGTAAGTCTACCATTAGTCCCATTTGAGAAGAGTATGAATGAGATGATGAGCCTTTTAAGGATTAAATTAGGAAACCTTACCCAATTTGAGTATGGCCTTGTAGCCCACAAAGGAGACCCAAAAGAAACTTATTTTTATGAAAAGAGAGAATGTCACTTGACCACAACAGAAAGGAGTTATGATCCTTTGCAAATGATGATTATAAAGGGTAAATCTCAACACCACCTCCTAAACAAATTAACCAAGCTAATTTTGAACAGGTGTGATTTCCCCCCGTCACAGATACGCAAAAAAGCTTAAGACAATGACAGGGCTGGGCTCTTCATGTGGAGCATGCAAGTTCCTGAGGAGAAAGTGCACTAGTGAGTGTGTGTTTGCACCTTACTTTTGCTATGACCAGGCTGCAGCCCACTTTGCAGCAGTGCACAAGGTGTTTGGTGCGAGCAATGTTTCAAAGCTATTATCACACCTACCAGCTTACAGCCGGAGTGCTGCAGCAACAACCATATCCTATGAAGCGTTGGCTCGGATGCGAGATCCAATATATGGTTGTGTTGCTCATATATTTGCCCTCCAGCAACAGGTTTTTCGGCTGCTTCTCCAATCTGCATGATCACCTCATATTTAAGTAAAATCAACTCAAACAATTCATAACACGCTAATGAACTTGTATTTCAGGTTGCCAGCCTACAAGAAGAGATAGATCTTCTTGGGAAACAAATGGCTAATCTCAATGTTGATATTTCCAGTTGCGGAAGTTCACAAGGAACTTCAATCCAGAACTCTGAAATGCAGGTCTCTCTACATCAAGATGCTATGGCTACAGAATATTATCAGACTCAACCAACTGCTCTGTTGAACCATTTTGGTTATACAAGTGGTGATCAAGCTTGTTATGGTAGTCACATGGACATTGAGATTTCTCCTCAGTATGGATGGGAAGCTGAAAATCTTCTTTGTGACTATCAACCAACCCCTTTGGACAGACCTTTTGAAGGAGTGAACAAAGAGATGCTGACATTACTTCACGATTATACAATGGAAACAACAGAAACTGAGAACGTGCAACTTGGGACAAAGAAAAGCTTCCCATCAAATCCTTTCAAGCTTGTGCAGCCAGAGAAGTCTTTTGGCTGCAAATGGAATTAGCTTTTGTACCAGTATCTTCAAACTCCCGTTAGATTATCATGATTATCAACGTGATGGTGTAGGTTAACTTTGTTTTGAACCTCCAAATGGGCACTAGTCTTTTGGACACATTTCAGACTTTTGGACATCTCAATCACTTCTAACTAAGGCAACTTCTCATTCAGCCAGTGGCCTTGTTAGTCTCAACAGTTGATGTAGCTCTAAATATGTCTAAATAGACAGATAATCCCATCATTCAATCCTTTATAGGTTAACAAAACAAGGCCCTCTATTCCAATCAGGAATTGCAAGGGTAAAGACCAGAAGACAATTAATGAGAAACAGAAACACCCCAAAAAAGGTATATTCAATGAATGTGAATAGAGATGATATTTAATAATCTTACAAAAATCTCCAGAAAAGTCATCAAAACATGAAAAAATGCCTAGGAAGTCATCTTTCCATAAGGCCTTTATGGCCATAGACTGGCTGAGCGGCTTATGCGACAGAAATATAGATGTTTATTAGCTTCAGTTTCGACAAAAAGACCTTATACAGCCAAAAACCCTGACCAAAGGATAAACCCTCCCCTTTAGATGGGGACACGGAACTGCAACAACATATATGATAAGATACAGGGCATGCTATTTCCTACTAGAATTAACAAAATTTCCCATTGCAACTGATACTGGACATGGCGACTTCATTTAATAGTTGGTTTCCAGACGAAATATTTCCTCAGCTCCCCAATATGCCATTCAATGTGCATAATAATTTGATTTTTGGATAAAGATGGTCCCTCAATCACACAGTTAAAGAAGGTTGCACCATGCTTCTTCAAAAGCATGGAAATTGGAATCATGGTAAGAAGCTGGTCCTGGTCCTTTATGCCAGTCAGCCATTATTTTTGTGACTGAAACTAGCAAGTGGAAGAAAAAACTTTCCATTAGTTGTAAAAACACTTGATGCATTATTCATTCGCATATATTACAAGAGAAGGAAAAAAAGACAGAATAGGGAACAACAGGAAAATCATAACATTCTCAGCTTATGTCTAACTGAACATTTGTGCTTTTGTTATCCAATATCAATAGAAATAACATGGAACCTTGGATGGAATTTAGTGCAGAAATGTGAGTTCAATAGGTCTTGCACACTCTATTAGTAATAAGCATCTTCCCTCCTCATCCAGTGGACAAACTTCACAGTAGAACCTAGTCAAGTATCAGCGAGCAATAAAGGCTGCAATCTATGACAAAAATGAAGGTGCCAAAAACTAACAAGTGTCAGGAGCACCATTCTCTGGCATTCTGGAACATTTTTAGCCATGGACTGAGATCTCTCTTTTCCACATTCCAGTGACTGGGATACCATGGGAACTGCAACACGAGGAAGCAAAAGTGTGGATGAGGCATCATTGTGAGATGCCTCCTGTCAGGAGAACAAATTGCTGTTATTCCTAATGGTAAGCCATTGAAATTGAAAGGGTAAGTTTCTGTTGGATTCCCATCATTGTCACAAATCTTATGGGGGGCCAAGTTTGAATGAATGACACAATCAAACATCTCATCATCAGGGAAATGTGCTCCCATAGCCAAATCTCACCATTGCCTTTGGATCAACCAGACCCTTGATTTGCTGCTATTCCTAATGGCCTATATACCTCCAGTCAAGACACTGTAAGTCTGAGCAATGACAGCAACATCAGCCAGCATAATCTGCAATGCACCAAGCGTTTGCTGCTGTGCCACCAGACCAGTAACACACCTATCCACTTCGGTGATCAAGAACATTTGGAGCATACCGATGGAAGTCTTGATACCCTTTTCAATGCATTATTCCTGGAGTAATGTTTCTCGTGAATAAACCACACACTGAAGTTCAAAGATTTTCTATGGCATATCTCTAAGAGCTTTATCAAGCTCTAGATCAACAACAGGAGAGAACAAAGAACAGGCGGGTATATGTTCAGACTGACATTTCTCAACAGCTAAGCTATCAACCAAAATATAACATATCCCTCACCACCAGTTGTCCCAATAACAGCCATTTGAAGTGTTTCCCCTTCACAGATTGATTGTAAAAGAGTGCAACTTTCAGGCCTCAAGATTGTATCTTGCTCATGATATTCAGCACCCCATATCTCCAAAACAAACATTGTGTGATCACCAACGACAATTGTCAGCACCCTTTGGATTTATGATTTCCTTGATAATGCTGCGGTTCCCTCTGGTTCCCTTGTCAAACTTGATCTCAATGCAGGTGTGGAGAACACCATACAGTTTCTCTGCCATCTCAGCATCCCCATTCTGTACAGCGTTAAAGTCAAGATCAGTATCATTCTGGCCACTCACCATACTCGATGCAGCTCCTCCTCACATTCCAATTCAACATGCAGGACCTCCATCTTCACGAGTAACATATCAAATGTCAGACTTTCCTTCTGTTTCGTGTGTATCATCAATCTGTCCATTGCCTCCACTAAACATAATTGCCTTTAACCATTCCCGCCTCTCCTCGCTTGGAAGCCTCATTACAAAAGTCATAGCGTAGCCCTAAATCAACTAGAATCTGATAGATATTGGAAAGAACTATCCTCCCCAAGGAGCATAAGCACCCACTATATTCAATAAAATACATAATTTGATTCCTATTATAACTAGAAATTCTTATGAAAAAGCTTCACTTCCACCTCCAAGCCTTCAACTAGTTTCAATAGATAAATTTACACTCCATTCAATCTAAACAAAAAGTGTAAAAAAAAAAAGTCAGTTTAAAATGAAAGGCAATTTACTTTCATTCAATAATCTTATATTCAGTCCAAATACGCCCCCCCCCCCTTTATTGGTACACATCCACAAATGATATCAAAAGAATCATATTAAATTTCTACAATCTAGCAGACCAAAAATGGCAATAATTCACAATGATCCCTATACTAATAAAAAATAGTTCAGTTCTAAAACCTCCCCCCCCCAAAAAAAAAAGGAAAAAAAGAGCATTTATACCAATTAGACACAAAATTCGTTTGAAAGATTCAAAACCCATGTCCAGAAACTAAAATTAGCGAGAACCTAGAATCATAAATCAATTAGTAGCAACCAGAACAAAGGGGGAAAAAATAAAAGGAAGAACAGACTGAAAGGGAAAGGGAGAAAAAAAAACTGAGGTATGAAATGGTTATCGACGAGCTTCGTTAGAGGATGAAGCGGCAATTTGGACAAGAACGAAGACAACACCATCACCATCCAAGACCTCAGCCAAGCATTTATCGTTTTGGGTCCGGACTTCGACTATCAAATCCCACATAAACCTGACTATTTGAGGCTGCAGCTTCCTCTTTTCAAGAATATATCGTAAAACAAAAACGGTCCAGACATGGAGAGAGAAGATCCGATGAAAAGTGGCGTGAGATTAGGATGATATTATTATTATTATTATTATTTGTTTATACATATATATATATATATATATATATATTAATTTTGTTTATTTCAACTTGCTTACGATCGTAAGTTTTTTTTTTCTTTTCTTTTTTGTAATTTTTAATAAATTTATATGCATTTTATAATTAAATTTTAGGTTAAGTGCAAATTTTCTTTCAAAATAAATTTATATTCCTTTTTTTAAATGAAATAAAACAAAATAATGTAATCCATTTACTATCCATACATTACCAAATCAGAAAATTTTGTGGCTGTATCTTAGTTAGCTATTTTGATTTTGAAATTGTTCAGGGAATGCTTTGGCACTTCGTTGCTTCGATTGATATTGACAGGAATCCATGGTTCTCTAGTGGGGATGTATTATATCTTATAATGACTAACAGACTTGACTTTTGCCCAAATGATTCGGGTGTTCTTCTACTGTTGTCTTTTTGTTTTTGTTACCAATGTTTATTTTTTGGGGTTTTTTTTTTTTTTGGAATAGTTATGAATAATAATATGTTTTTATTATTAAAAAAAAAAAAGAAAGAAAGAAAGAGCATAAGAAGGGGCATAATCAAACCATCAGCACCATCATGGCGACAACGGCAGACAGTTATAGTCTGCGAAGCATAATAATTGAGTAAAATTGAATTTCTATTTCCTGAGAATTTTAACTCGCTGACACAAAGAATGAAATCACGAACATAAATTGATTGACCAGAAAGCAACAAATCGGCCAAAGAATTAATAGAGTTAAGAAAATGTACTAGACCCACAAGCTTTTTTTTTTTTTTTTTTAATGAAATTTGGTAAAAAAAAAAAAAAAAAAAGGTTTTCTAGAGTTTCCTCAGAGGAAGTATTCAGATATAGCAAGACCTAGAAAATGAAAACAACAAAACAGAACTGGATGAGCTTATTACAATTTAGAAAACCCGTATCGCATCTACCCTATAATTCAATATTCTAACAGTACACTAGTCCTAACAATAAAATGAAATAAGCATTTAAGTTTTAGCTTTGGTTCTCGATAATCAAAAATTGAGACTTGAAAATTAAGAGATCTATAGTTAAAAGTCTCACACTTCTACGGTTATATATATATATATATATATATATATATATATATGAAGTGTTAACCATAAATGTGGTATTTGAATTTTATATATATATATGAAGTGTTAACCATAAATGTGGTATTTGAATTACTTTCATAATATTTATATGTCTCCTCAACTCAAAATATTTTGATGCTATAAAACCTAGAATATTCGTACCAACAACGTGCAGAAAGGTGGAAAAGGAGACTGAAAGGGCTGTCAACTTGCCCTACTTGCGAGGGGGGTGGCCCCTCCCCCTCGTGTCAAATCGATGTGTCCCCGGGCCAGCAATTGTCTTCCGACCAAAAATCAGTCCGTAAAGACAATCTAATTTGGGAAACCTCGGCCTCTTCTAAGGGTCTTTCTTCCAACTTGGAGTGAAATGACCCCATTTTCAGGCAAGTCCAGATGAATCAAACGCTGCATTTCATGTCTGAGCTGAAATTTTCCATTCATCATATTGAAGACATAGATTGAATTGAAGAGGTTATAATTGCAACTCACAATTCAAATACTCAACCTATTCCATGAAAAGTTAAACAATACTAGGAATTAGGTAACACAAATGGAACATGCTTACCAAAAATCAATGGTGACTGTACCTGCCATGAGTGGAAACCATTTGCACCATGTCTAGTTCTTGAGTTAGCAATCTAATTTTCTTTTTCCTCCTACACAGACAAAAATAAAAGTTCTGCCCCAAAAGCTTATTTACACGAGAAACTGATAGGCCAACAATCTTCAACAAATAGCAAAATCTATCAACAAAGGAAAGTTCAACATATATTGGAATATATTCTTAACAAAATATGTTCAATAATTTTTTCATGAGTTATTCCACCATCTGCTTTGATTGCATATCAATCATAATCATTCATCCAAGGAAGATAGAACAAAGCGAGGCATAAAACAACCACCAAAGCTTTGAAATGCACATATAGCATAAAAATAATCAAATGTTTACCAAAACAACTTAAGGGACAAGCAAAAAGCCTTTGCAGATCCCTGTAGAAATTCTCATTGGAACCGACATATATCTTCTTACAGTACATATACTGGCGCTCTTTTCCTACGCCAATCAAAAGTACAAATCTTTGTGCTCAAAAAAGTTGTTGAGAACAGCAAAGATAAACCCACAGGTTTTAACTCACACAGCAATACCCAATATCAGGAGCAGCTAGCTAGTTGTCGCAAAGACTAGACCAAAAGTATGCTGTCTTCCCTTCTAGCTACATGCATGCTTATACCAAAGTATGAAAAGCAGCTTTGCACATTAAGTCACCTAAATCTACCTAGTTTCCTCTGATCCCACCCCTATCCCATATTCAATAAGATGGAGGTGGCCGAGGAGGGGGACCCCATAATATTTCGTGTGGCATTTGTCCATTGGATAGCAAATTATGAGGCACATTGTATACAGGAATTGAACCATGCTCAGCCATATCCTGAGGAGAGTGAGACCCAGCCGGATTGGTGTTACCATCGCCACTGCCAGCAGCAGCATTATTCCCTGAATTCACTCGCTGCGGGAATTGCAACCCTTCTTGTTCTTGATCCTCGAGTGGTAATCTCTCATATATGGCATTACTAAATGTTGCTGCTATGATCATTACCGGCCCTGCTGCCAGCAGCGCCCCCACCACCATCCCTCCCACTACCTGACCTTGTGCGCCTGCCAAATAGAGGGCCAGCCCAGTTGCTCCAGGCAGTGCTGGGGCGGGTAGGAATGAGCCGGACAGCGATAGAATCTCAAATCTACCGGGTAAAGCAATAACCCCACCAGGCGCCGCAGGTTGTCTGAGAGTTACGTTGGCCACTACGCCACTTCCGCTTAAGATTGAAAGCCCACGGCGGCATCGATTGGAAAAATTGGCAATGCACTCTACAATGTCGGTGCCAGAGCTGATCTCAAGGGCATGGCTGTGGAGAGAATTAGGGCTTTCTTTGGTGATCACCATGGGAGGTTTAGGCTTGTTCTTACTCCCTGGAGGCCTGCCTCTGGGCCTGCGAAAGCTGCTGCTGCCACTGCCCGGTTCAGTGGTTTTGTGACCAGCCATATATTCATCGGAATCCTGGGGATTGTTGTCGTCGTCGTCTCTACTGTCATCTTGATCTTCTTGGTTCTGGTTTCGAGAGAGAGAGGCGGTAGTGGTGTTGGTAGTGTTAGGGCTACTGGTGTTGGTGATGGCGTTAGATTCAATAAAATCTTGTTCTCTTCTCAGACCCACCCGATTCACAACGGAAGTCTCTTCTCCTGAGTTTCCCAAGTGAAGAGATGGAACGAATGTTATCGGGCCAACACCTCTCATTGCAACGTTCCCAGCCCACCAGCGATTTTCCATATTCGATTCTCGATGTCAAAATAAATAAATAAGTAAAGAGAACTTCAAACCGATAACAAACCTCGGTCTATGACCAACTGCCGTCTTTCGTTTCAATATCCTGTCTGTCTCACTGTATCCTTGACTTGCTGAATCGGGAACTGACAAGAAAGCAACAAGGTAGAAGAAAAATCAAGAGCTGCAGTTTATTGCCCGTCCAGCTTCTTCTTCTTCTTCTTCTTCTTCCTTCTGTGTTCTTTTCCTGATGTAGCAAAAGAAATTCTAGCTTAGAACCCCCGAGTCCAAACAATTCCAAAACCTTATCCTTGTTTCTCGCCGACAGAATCAAACACCACCTAGTTGGATAGCTACCAGACATCCATGTTGCACGAATCAGAAATTGGACTAATGGGTTTTCTTTTGTTTTGCATGAAAATCAAAAACCCTAAGCATTACCCTCCAAAAGTTACCAAAAAAATCAGATCCAAGTCCAACAGCATGAGATTAAAAAAAAAAAAAAAAGAAAGAAACGCAAAGACCCATGACTTGGCTAGACTATAAATCCAACAGCGGAAAGAGATCTAATTGACCAGCAAGAAATCAAACCTGTAAATCCAGCCCGCAACATGTAAAAATCCGTCAGTCACTCCATTCCAACCGCAGAGGAGCAGTCACCGGCTTATTACGTGAGCACGTGGGGTGGGTTGAAATTGGACACAAGCCATATAAAGCAAGGAATCTATTTCTAGTCAAAGAAGAAAGCGAGAGGTTTATCTCTGCTCCGCTCTCTTTTTTCTTGCGTTTTAGTTTTAGTTTTAGTTTTACTTTCTCTGCACACAGCTCCACGGAGTCAGTTGGGTACGGCCGGTCTGGTCTTGGGGTCCCTTACATTTTAGTAAAAATTAAAATAAAAAAATAACCTTAAATTGTTATAAGTTTTTATAATTAAAATTTAATTTTTTATGTTTTTATTTAAATTTTATAATTTTTAAGTTCATTATAAATTAGTCAATTCGACTCTTCATTTAAAAAGAATAATTTAAAATAAATTTAAAAATGTATAATTTAATTAAAAATATAAAAAAGTAA
This sequence comes from Ceriops tagal, assembly GCA_021533255.1. NCBI lineage: Eukaryota > Viridiplantae > Streptophyta > Magnoliopsida > Malpighiales > Rhizophoraceae > Ceriops > Ceriops tagal. The sequence continues at coordinate 8,503,656 of CM038602.1, forward strand.
AATTTTAATTATAAAAATTTAAAACTAAATAAAAATATAAATAATTTTAACTTATCCACCCCAACCCCCACCGCGCCCCCCCCCCCCCGTGTAGACGCTGCTCTACTGGTTCTGTAACTCTGCCTCTGCGTACGTGAAAATCACTTCAAGCGTACGATAAGGACATCTGCAAGGCATAAGCGGTTCTGCAGACACTGGTCTGGGCTTGTCTCCCTGATACGCCGTTTTCAGCTGTATGATTGACTACAAGTTTCGAGCAAAGCAGCGAACCTTTGGTCCGCCGAGCCCTCGAAGGCCTAATTCTTGACTCTACGACGCACCAAAAAGTCGAGCCAACTTTCCAAATAAAATTAAATAAACAAAAAATCATATGTAAACATAATATCTATAACAATTAAACACAATATAATTAATTATAATAATGATATTTGGTAACATATAATTAATATTTGATATTATATATTTAAATTGTACAAAAATAAAGTACATTTTCATGTATAACATTAAATAATATTTTGTATAATATAAATATACCGAATCTATAAGATAATAAATCTAAATAACAGTCCAAACTTTAACTGACCTTTTAAGATAAAACAATACTTTCAAACTCTTTTAAACCCCATTTACCCACTGCACAAATTTCTTCAAACTAGTTCAAAATATTTGGCGCTTGTTTCAAAATTTCACGTGGCAACTTATTTATATTGTTAATTTACAAAGAGTATAATAAAAACGTAAATATTAAAATATTTTGATTGACTACTGTTATGTAATATTCAAATTCAATGATGCGATTGCAATTATGAATTTTTAATAATTCGCGTGATAAAATTTTATGATTTAAATTTTAGAACATTACTTTCTTAAAAAATTTTAATATTTTTTAATTTTTAAAACTTGATTGACCAATAATATTCCGACATTAGATTTTAAATAAGTGAAAAAGTACGAGAAATTAGTTCCCATTAATTTCTATAGAGGAATTCGAAGAAAGATGTTTTATTGTATAACGTTGACAAGTTAATATATATATGTATGTATGTATGTATTCCTTACAGCGGAGCCTGTGAGATGGTTTGAATTATGTACATTCATGGTTATTTTCGCAGTCGATAAAAGCAAAAAAGTTACGAAGAACAATGAATATATAAATTACGGTAAAAGGCAATAAAAGTGCAAGAAAGAAATTAATAACCTTAGTTTAGAACACCATGTCATTTCCTAATTTAACTTTTATGATCATAGCCTGGTGTATTATTTGAAGTAAATGTCTGATTAGTAATTCGATATAATTTTTTTTAAGGGTTAAAAACAAAAAATCACGGCTAGCGGCGAAGAGCGCCTGCAACTTTGGACACCTTTGTAACTGAGAGTATCTCTTTGCAAGAGGAGGAGGGGGAGTGCTGGGAGGGGGCGTGGGACAACGCGCATGAGAGAGAGTGAGAGAGAGAGGGTTGGGGGAGGGAGAGCACGGGGGGGTTGGGTTGGGTTAGGTGGGGAGTGGGAACACATCACTGTCTTCAACTCCTGACAATATGTCAGATTCCAGCCTTCTGGAAACATGACACCAGGCCACACCCATTTGAACCTGCCCTGATTTCTCCCCGAATCTAATTCATAAATTAGATTCGGGGAGAAATCAGGGCAGGTTCGGGTTAGAATTTGGAACTGGAATGTTACGCCTCAGTTAAGATTCATGCCATATTTAGATTGAACCGATCAAATTGAACCAGTAAATTTGCTGGTTCGGATCGGTCCAAATCAAAACCGTTGATTTTGATCCGAAACGGGACTGCCTTGGCACCTCGTCTACTTTCCACCGTAGTACCCGATTCATTCAACCCATTTTCGGTGCACCTTTATCCTTATTCATGTGATGCGGCCAGCGCACCCCACACCTTTTTTTTTTTTTTTTTCAAACTAAAATTGAAATTTAAGAGACAATTTTAATACCAATGAACTCAAAATTTTAACTGGCAGGTTGATCTTCCTTTTTCTTCGAACAAAGTTCTGGTATTATCGAAGCAGTATTACACGCTTGACTTAAAATTTGAGCCCAATTAACGAAAATCTTGGGCTTACCGGTCTGTTGCCCAACTCAACACGGTAAAAATGATTTTAGTTTCCAAACTGAAAACTTTGATCTTTTGACCCTTAGAATCAATACCCCTTCCATTAAAAGAAAATATTTTTATGAAGGTGAGTTTATTGAAGCAAAACATATATGAACCCGGCCCCCCCCCCCCACAAAAAAAAAATCACATTTTATTATCATAATTATTAATTATATATTTGTAAAAATACGAAATGTAATCACAATTAATAAGAAAAATTATAAATATAACCTAATAACTGAAATAGCATCATTTTATGTATTCCTATCTTGAACCAAAACTATCCACGTTCATGAAATGAAACCCTTGCTATTATTAAATACGGAGACACAAATCGATTGCCAGATAAAGACGAATTGGATGAGCAATCATGCAGTTAGTGGGGGCACCAAAACCGATGGCATAAGTGACTTGCTGCGTATTTCCACCCTCATCGCACTTCCAGGTTATTATTGGGAAATGCATTATAGTCTCGGTATACAGTACCACTGCCATTACCTTCTTAAAACAAATTTGCAAGTTCTATCAAATCTAGTTACATCCTTGCTAATCGAACTCACCTACTTACTTAAAAGTACTTGAGAGCGAACATTAAATTTGGATTGAGTCAACTCTAGTACTACTTATTACAAAATTATTATCTAAAAATAACATATTAAAATATATAACATCCATGCTTATAAATCATATTTATAAGATATAAGATCCGTTCCTCTTATTTCTCTTCTTAATCGACGTAAAACTTTGTCAAAATAGTCATTCGGCCCATCTCACTTGGAAGAAGGAAAAAAAAAAAAATCAAAAAATTTGCACAATAGGCTGCAACAAAGATGGCCCACGAGCAGTTTTCATTCTTTACCATCAATCATGGACCGATCTTAATCATTCCAGACTACAGAAACAAGGGAGGACGTGGCCTATCTCTAGTGGTCATGCAGGAGGTGAAATCTGCGATTCATTAGTCATTACACGTGGAAGAAAATCCACTCCAATTCTCGCTCTAGTTCCCCTCCATTCTCTCAACATAAAAGCCCCCGATCCTTGGGTTGAAAGACACGTTCTGTACCAATTCCATGCTCGGCCTACATTTTCAGTCGACTTCCAGCCCCTGTAGACCCAACATTTCCGGCCGAAACGACGACAAGAGTTGGATGTTACTTGAGGCCCACTTCTAACTGGACAGAAACCATACACTTGGATGAACAGAATGCCACTGATGTCTTCTGACTTCACCCATGGACCCATTTTTTTGTCCCCTCAAAGGCCTAAGCCTACAAAAATTGTCATGGATTCTAGTGTGATTGGTAATGGGGCCTAAGCGAATGCCCCCCACGCAATTTACAAAACCAAGCGGGCTTTAAATTAGATTTTATGTTATTAATTACAAAATTTAGTAATAGAATTATTTAATTTTTAATTTTATATTTAACTTTTAATTGTATTCTTTGAAGAAAATTGAAAGACTGGGTTTTATTGTGCTCAGTGTACATTTCAAGCAATTGCATAAAAATTATTATTATTTTCAAGTAAATCGAAATAACAATTATCAAGGAAAGCACAACCACCATGAAGCTCTTGACGGTGAACCGTGTGCCAGAATAACTTATTCAAAACAAAATTGTTTTCCAAATTCTCTTTTTCTTTGAAAAAAAAATAATTATAAATTTTAAGAAGGATTGCGCATAATTAATGGTATATTAGGCGATGTCTTAACTACATGAAAAAAAAATGAATTTATTATTAAAAAAATTTCCCTTTCCTGATGCAATGAATTCAATAAAAGACATGATTTGAAATATAAAATTTTCTTTTTGCGAGTCTAATTCTCAGCTGGAGTAGTGTGCTTCTTAGATAGATCGAAAGGATAGGATTTATTACATACTATCATTTAATAATCGAGCAATACCAAATTAAAAACAATTAAACGTAAGTTGCTAATTTGGCACATTAATGTTTTTCTGATGTTTCAAAGCTATTTTGTTCGGATATGTGTGCATTTTTATGTACAATAACCACAGTAGCCTAAGATGATGGGGATACATGCAAAATTAATAAGGACCATCTTCACACGTCAAAAAAAAGGGTAAGAAAGAAAACTAAGGAGGAGGGAAATTTCCTTTTCGTCTTGACGAATAAGAACAGAGAGCTATCATTATGAGTATCTTACATCGAGGAGTTGGTCCATGTAAAACTGAAATGAGCAATGTACGATAGTTTGATAGCTCATCAATCCAGCTCATCCACACGGACTGCCTTAGATTGCAATAGGGAAATTCCCAAGCGAAATTTGTTTATTATATTCAAAGTTCTAGTGCGGTAGTCTGGATAGGTCATCCTATCCCTACGTTGAGAATAGTGAATTTGACTTAATTTTCGGCTGCCGGAAAGTGTTGCATCACTTGTCACGTCAGAAATTCCTATACGAATATAAAGCAAATTGTCATAACCCAGTACCAATAATGATCGCTTAATTATGGTCAGGTCAATCGAGTGTCATGCTACAGCAGGACCTGCCTCTCCGCTCGATCATTATGAAAGTGGAACGTACAAAAAGGGTTGTTCTTATGCCAATATAGATAGGCGAGAGATTTGTTCAACAATTCTTGCCTTTTATTGCCTTTGCTCGAAATTAATTATATAGAGATTCTTATTAGAATCTTTGAATGTAAGCCAGTCTCAATTCCCATCGAAGTTAATACAAACTACATGCGAGATCCCATTTTGTATCAACAATTAGTCGGAAGTTTGATCTATTTAACCCTTACACGAACCAAACAAACCTGAATTAGAAACATTGAGACAAATCTCCATGTATATTAAAGGAACATAAGACTTTGACATTTTTTTGTAAGAGAGGAAGAAAATGCAAGATAATTGGCTATTATGATGTCGACAATGACGATAACTATGATATTTGACCATCAACTATTGGGTATATGTTAAATATAGCCTCTAGATCTATATCATAGTGCAGTAAAAGTCGATTGACTCACTCATTTTCCACCATTGAAGTGGAATACAGAGCAATCACTGCCACAACTCAAGAGAATATGTGGTTAATATTACTCTTAAAAGATCTTCACGAACAAGTTGATTATAAAGTACCATCTTATTGTGTTAATGAATTAGTTAAACAATTGAATAAGAATCTAGTGTTTCACACAATGGCAAAGCATGTGGAGATATATTGTCACTGTGTCAAGAAAAAATCTTAAAAGGTGAGATCAAAATGAAGAAGACCAATATTAGCTTTTATCAAACGGCCACCAAGAACTCAACGAAGGTATCAAACGCCTAGTTGTATAAATAAGCAATTAATATTATTAGTAATCTCGTTGTTGTTCGGCAACCGAGTCATCATTTTGAAGAGGTAAAGCGAACTCTTTCTTGAAATTGCGTCTCCCACAAGTAGACAATGGGGGGGCGCTTTAGGTAGAACAAGTCGATATGCGGGGCGGGGGGGGGGGTGGGGGACAAGGACAATAACTATTATTTATTTATAATGCGGGATTAGTCTCAGTTATTAGTCAACCAATTTGACAATTAATTTAACGTATGTATATAATGCACGTCTTTTTATATTGATTATTAACCTTTTTGGAATTATTTATGCAATCTGGACAAGGGGATTGTCCGAGAAAGCAAATGTGATTTGGAATTACGGAGCTCTAGCCATTGACGAAAAGAAGTCGTAACATGCAGCTTGTCTGGAGGCAATTTAGGACGTAAGTCTACATTCTACGATTTCTTGTTCCCTAGAAAATTTTCCTTGGAAAACAGTATCTTACAATCCGAGTTTTAGAAACCCCTCCAATTGATTTGTGTTGCTACATCAAGGATACAATATGATAAAATTAATTTTGGAAATTGAAATCATACATTTATATGTTTCATATATTGGAAAATTTTGAATTTTTATTGGAGAAGAAATATTTGGAGGAAGAATAATATTCTAGAAAAAAAAAACTGAAAATAAAAACAGCACAATGTTTTACAAATTAAAATTTACCTTCTTTTGAGAGAAAATAATTAAATGACAAATGTAATGTTTGATTATGACAAACTATTAGATTTTTGTTTTAAAAAATTGAATTAATTTCTAGTGAAAGGGGTGATTGTAAGACTTGACAGTACATGGGCCTCCAGCGCCAAATTGAAATCATAGGGGTGTCTATGAAAAAGTGTCAAACTACCAGTGTTCTCCATAGATTTAAGCAAAAATATACATCGAAAGATAAAATAGTAACTAATTTACATATATTCAGTTTTTGGCGATATAATATGCTATAAATCCAAACCCAAAACATCGATAATATATTAAGTTTTGTGGATGACATACTTGAAATTGAAATAATTATTTTGGATATATAGATCAGTCTCGAAAGCTCAAAAGATATCAGAGTCTCCCAGCATCTCTAGAACAATACATGTCGAAAATGGAGCTTTTGGAACGATGCACACAAAAGCTCCCATAACTTGAGCTAAAATATATGACAAAATCTGAATATTCCTGAACTTTTATAAACGGAACTAGCTTATTTTTACGTTCCAGTTATTGAACAAGCCCATTCCCACCGATAACAGGGCGACATTTGACCGATTCCAAACGATTTTACGGGAGGAAGGAAGAATTTATTAGTTCCATAACGTGACCTATATATATTGGATCCCTTTACCTTCCCATTACCAAATGTACAGTCGAGTAATGCACGTTTCGCAATGAAAGACATCGAAAAGATATGAGATCCAACAGATACATTGTATCCAATATTAGAGTTTGACATAATCAAATCAAGCTCGTTGGTTTGTCCTTTATCATTACGAGATGACATTTTGAGACGATGAAAATTTATGTAGGAGTAGGCCCTGTCATACGTTTTGCTTGTCTTTGTCACCTTAATCTTTTGACATTTTTCTTTTTGGGTCAGTGTTTACTTAAGCTAACGCCAAGTTCAATTAAGGTTCTGTTAAGTCAATCGGTGAACCCGATTCCAATCCTAGGAGTTGAGAAATATTTTGTTTCCTCTCGAGATCCCACTCAGTACGGTGATGGCTACAGGCTAGCTTGTCAGATCTCAATTGTCACATTTAACACTGAATACCTTTGAAAAAATTTGGTGACAGGGGCTGGATATAGCTGCCCTTGTGAGTCAACGAAAATTTGGTCCTCTCTCCCCATTATTTCTAGAAAGAGTACATCATCCATACCTAACCAGAATTTGATTCAATTCCACTTCCACAAGAAAGTTGAGCCATAATCAAACCGTGATCAGATAGTTCAATTCCAATTTCACATCTAATTTAGTTCAGATTATTAATCTTGTTGAGACTAAAGGAAAAATTATTAAGATTGTTGTAATTAATAGAGAGATTATTAAATTTAATGAATAATGCGTTATTTTTAATTTTTTTTATATTTTAATGTGCTCCTTATTTTTTATTGATATAATTAGTTGTTGGACAAATATCAACTTTATTTGGGTAATTTTTATTTGATTTATGGTTATTACAATTTTTTTAATTTTAAATTTAAATTGTGCTAATAATTATATAAAGATCATAATTTGTTTTGTCAAATTTTCATTTATAAAAAGAGATTAAATAAGATTGTGAATGAGATAAAAAAGAATCGTAAAAATCTAAAATTGGTAAAAATCTTATATTCATCAATTTATATTATCAATTAGACAATTCAAAAAAAAAAGAAGAAAAGTTAAAAAAAAAAAAAAGAATTTGAATTGATTAACTTATGTTGTTGGCTGGTAAGTCAGCAAACAAAAAAGGAAAAGTGAAATGTTTGGGTCATAGTATGATTAGATACTAAAAATGTTGAGAAAATAAAAATTTTATAAATTTTAAACCATTAACTTGTCTAGTAATTACAATCAACTTAAAATAGTTTAGTAGCTAAAAGTTTTAACATTGCAAAGTTAAAAAAAATTAAGTTTCTAAAATTTAAATAATTGTTATGGTCGATTGATAAAATTGAACAACTAAAAATAAAAGTTGAAAATGTTTGAAAATAAAAATTTTTATTTTAAAAATTGATTATCTTAATAGAAAGAAATGAAAATGTATTATTTTTTATTTATAAAAAAGTTGTAGAATTTTTTTAATAAAATAATATATGAAGAAAAAAAAATTAGATTGCTTAAAGAAAAAAAAAAGTCAAGGGCAAAAATTTTAAGAAGAAAGTTGAGTTTAGAGTGTTATACAAAAAAGTAATAGAATGTGAATTTTTAAGTTGTAAAAAATGATTAAATCTTATAAAAGTTTCATAAAAATCTTATTATAATTAAGATTAAAGGAATTTAGTATTAACAGTTCTCTTCACCCTACAAAAGAAAAAATAAAATTAGTAAAATTAAATTTTCAAGTGACAATGTGAACTATAAATATGAATTCTTAATTTGAATCAAATTACTATACATCACTATACACACTTTTTTCTTTCATCTCATCTACTTCTTGTTATTTATAGAATTAAATGCAAATTGATTAATCAAACTAAATAAATTCAATTCACTTCTTTTGAGTTGCCGTATGAACCAACAAATCTATTTTGATTTAATTGTAATTTGATTTTGTCTTCATATGGGCCTTCTTTTCAAATGAAAAAAAAAAAATCATATAGCATCCTAAAATTTTTCTAGAAAAAAAAATTAAGGTGAATATTATTAAAGATAAAAGTCGCAAAGACCTATTCCATTTAATATTTACTTGGACGCAAACAAAGTAATCGAGCCCCACACATAACTACGATGCAATAACACATAACAGGTTTAATTATTTGTAGATAGATGAAATGACGAATGGTGGTTGCCAAGGGTTGTGATAGAACTAAAGTTTGTTTAATTAGGTTGTAAGAGTCATGCACCCCATCTATAGTATTTTGGTCATCCATGTACTCATTTATGCCTTTTACAGGAATGGTGGCACGCTCATTTTGTTGGGGGGATGGCAGAGGGGACCAAAAAGAAAAGAAAAAAAAAAATTATATTAGAATAGGAAGAACTATCTCTATTATGACCACGTGTTTTCTAATAGATTGAAAAAAAAAAAATTGTAGTATGATATATTCAATATGCGAGGGAGAGTCAGCTTGTACTTTGCACCATATAAGAAATGGAGATGAGTTTTTAATAAATTCAACGGTGGCATCGATCAATTCAACAAATATACTTATTAAAACGTACAATTAGCAATGATCAATCATGAATAGTATGCGCAGAGAAAGCAAGTATATTTTTGCATTTCTTGGCAAAAATATAGATAAAATTATCAAAGATAAAATGTGCAATGTACAAAAAAAAAAAAAAAGTAATTGAGTTAAAAAAAAATATATCCACCAATCGAATGGTGTCTCACGTATCAATAATATGTTAAATTTTGTGTCCATAAAATAGAGCATTGGGAACAAGAAAATGTTATATTGAAAAATGTTTTTTGAACACAAATCAAATAGAAGATGTGACAATAAACATTCAATGGTCATGATCATACATGTCATCCCCATAAATATATAGCTAATGGTTTTAGAAGCATTATAGTAATAATAAATTCAAAATACTTACTAAGATGTATACATTTATGCGTATTTTTGGGGCAAAAAAAAAAAAATCAAATAAAATGTGCAGCCATTAGTTAACTAAATACATTTAAATTTTTTAAAAATACATTTATCAAATATTGTCTCGTATGTATCAATAAAGTGTCAAATTCTTGTATTTTCGCACCAATCAAAATTCCGAAAACTTTATGACGAGCAACTTGATCAGTTGAGAAAGCAGGAGATCCAACAACGCGACACTTACCTATTGTATTATCATAAATTAGTCAAATAATGGGGATAATGTTAGGTGAAAATTTAAATGTCTAAACAATCTTTCGCCAGTGCTTGTCGTTTCTGATTTAGTCTCCCTGGATTTTGTCTGCTTAGCTATCGTCTAGAATAAATCGCTTTTGTACGTATTTAATGTCTTGCGCATTTGATCAACTATCATATTATAAATAGTATTCTAGCTTAAACGGAAGGGGATTGTTTTTTTAAAATATAATTTTTCCTGTTACTGGATGAGTATGAATTGCCATATCCCAACGCAAGTGGGCCTTGAAAACCTTTTTTTTTTTTTTTTGGTCTTTTTAATAATAGAATTATGGCTTTTAAATGATTTAGATCAATTCCGAGAGAACCATCAATGTGATAGCATATATCTTTGGTTCAGGCTTTATCCGAGATTTGTCTTGGAATCCCATGAAAAATTCGTCATGCTTAACAAAGTATGTGTTATCAATTAAAATATATCAAATTAGTAATTTCTAACTGTTACTTCAGGTCATAACTAGGGTTATCGAATAACCTTAATTAAAGTATAAAATCAAAGGTTTGATATATATATCTATTTTTTTTTTGGGGTCCAAATTAAAGGTCTCGTATTCAAATCTATTGAATAGAAGAAATAGAAACAATGAAGATTTATTTGGCGAAAAAAAAAAAATTTTTATCATTTAACTTAAGATCTAATAAAACTTTTGCTATGTTTTTTTTTTTTTAAAAAAACAAACAAACAAACAAACAAACAAACAAACAAAAGAGAATTATGCCTTGTCTTTTGAGAATGATGATTTCTCATTTATATAAGCTCTATGTTGTCTTGTTAACCCCATAATTTCAAGAAACGAGAATAAATTTAGTTCGATGCATTCAAACTAACATGTAATAAATATTACTTGGTCGTAATACTAAAAAAGAAAAAGGGGGGGGGATTCTAATGCATTTGAAGAGTCCAATAATTGGTCGCACAATAGGTTCCGGTACCAACAAGCAAAGTATATTACATAGTCCGTTTGACAAACGCATGTTTTTATCAAGGGTCTTGTTTTTCTTACATTTAAATTGTCTTTTATGGACGGACTCGTGTCTAGATTGTTGACTACATTGCCCCGACAGATCATCATGCCCTCTAATTAAGCATTAGCTCTTTCATATGCATGTGGATGAAATGTTTGACAGTCGCTTGGGCGGTGTCTCCCAAGAGATGCAAAAAGAATTGCCAAAACAATACCCTTTAACAAAGACTATTCGTCGAATCAGCTAAAAACCAACAGTGTAGTTCACTGCAAGCGCCAACCAAGTGCAAGCTAGCCAACACCCCATAAAGCTAGCTATTCTATTAAGAAGACTTTTTCTGTTGATCCTTTTCTTTTTCTCCTTACTCTCAAGTTCGAATGCTATATATATATATATGTATAACGTTATGGTGCTTGCTTAATTATTATGGATCTTCAATCCCATTTCATCTGCGTCAACAACCTCTTGCACTGCACCTAAAAACCTTTTATCAAAATGTTCATATAGCCTTTGATTTTCTCTTCTATTTTCCTTTTCAATCCATATATTGATTTCTAATTGAGAGCTGACTATATATGGAACGAGCCGAATACCTGATGTGGAGGAAGAATAGACCAAATTTTACATCGAATTATCCAGCATCGATGAAGTCCAACAACGAGTCGTCGTGGGAAGAGAAAGCTTTCGGAGAAGAAGCTGCTGGGCCTCTTGGGGGATGCAGATGGCCTCCTAGGTGCTATTCTTGTGGTTTTTGCAAAAGAGAGTTCAGGTCAGCTCAAGCTCTAGGCGGCCATATGAATGTCCACAGGAGGGATAGAGCTAGGCTTAGACAATCTCTTAGTTCCCACCAGGATGAAGATGATGATGCTTTTCATCAGCAACAACATCATGAGCCTAGCAAAACTGCTTCTATTCCATCATTATGGGAGTCTCCTCGTACTTTCTCATCTGAGTTGAGCACTTTGGATTATGACCGTCTTGACCCTTATTTGAGTTCTGGTATTGTTGTGTCAAGCAGCACTCTTTCATCTTCTAGGTTTTCAGCTTTGCCTACCAGAGAAAATTTAAGCGATCACACTTTTCTTTCCCTCAAAGCGTCTCCTTCTACCTACAATATACTAGGGTCGGATTGCTTAGCAGTTGCATTTTCAGAAAGCGCACGGAATTCAAATCAAGAACAGAACCACATGGAGCAAGATTCTACGAGTTTAAGTCATGATCATTCAGTTGACACTGAATTGCTTATGGGGTTAAATTCTATTATTAGTCAAAATCCACCATTTAGCTCTTGCAGTGGTGATGAGGGAAGCAGTTGTAAAAGGCCAAAGACCAATGTTTCGGCATTCTCATTCTTGATCAAGCCTGGCACAAATAGTAGATATGCTCTTCAATCCGAGGCAAGCGAACCTACTTCTAGCTCCATGGGAGAAGTAGATCTTGAGCTCAGGCTTGGTGAGCCACCCAAGGGGAAGTAGATTGCGGTTGCTTAGGTTTGGAAATATAAGCTGCTTTCTCCCACAAGACGAAGGAACAGAAGAAATTATCTTCCCTTTTCTCCTGTTTCCTTTCCCCCAGTTCCCTTTGATTCATCCAATGAAATACGGGCGAAGGCCTCTTGTAACGGCATTAATTTGAACGAGATGACAAGATTATCCTTAAACTTTTTTTCCTCACCATCTGCTGCATTTGTGCTTCATTCTTAATACCTTCTAGTTTGAAGATATGAGCATATACAGAAGTAGTAAAGATTATATGTTCATAGCTTCATGTGCGTGCATGAATGATGCATTTGGGGATTTAGAAGCCGATGAACATGTGCCTTGTGTTTTACTGAAACCGGCACCCACCCATCCAAATTAAGTTCAGTCTATTAAAAGACGTTAAAAAAAAAAAAAGTCAGCACTGTCGCACCTTATTTCTCCTACTCAAGGTAAAGCAACAGATTTAAAAGGACAGCTGTTTTTAAAGATTCAAAGTTGCAACGCATAGTTCAAAAATTAACTCAAATTTATCGGTGTGCCACAGCCACATGGTTCTTATCTTTTGCAAAAGATAAAGGTGGGCAGTGGGAACTCAAATCTATCGGGTGTTGGTCGGTAAAAGATCAAAGCTTTTTGCCGAAGTGTGGTGATGAAACAGGTCACTCTTCTTTTGGTTTGGGAACTACTGTTAGTTATCTGCACTCTCTAAACCACAGAGAGATAGAGTGGAAAAGCGAAGTGAGAGATGAGATTAACACTGTTGGGTTTTGAAAGGGGTGAAAGAACTGACTGTGGGTCACTTCAGCTATATATATATATATATATATATATTGACACACATGCATACATATGCCTACATCTTGGATTAAGTCTAACATTAGAGGGGGCAAACCACAGCTTCGACTTTCCCCTTTTACCTGTATTTTTTACCATCACCAAGATCTGCGGCACCATCAATTATCCAACATTTTATTTTCTCTTTACTTGCAAATTCCAATCACATGTATACAGTTTAAATTTTGTTTAAAAACGTTCTTTCTCTGTGATCTGGCAGAAAGTGAGAGTTGTATGTAGCAAAAATTCCAGAAAATTATTTTCCTTTCTTCCTTATTTAGCTGCTTGATATTCATTCAAAACCTCAACAAAACAGTACAAAAATTTCACCGACTCCATGGCATCAAATTAAGTATTAGACGACAAAATAGTTACTAATTATTTACACAATTTAGCTAACATTAAATAAATAAAAAAATTACGTACATCAAATCATGATACTATTTGCGCGCCCTTTGTTTCTACTTTTGTATGGACGCATTACAACTTAGTAGGCTAAAGCTACAACACTGCCAGCAACCAACCCTAGCTAGAAGCCTAAAAATACTCTAAAATCTTTTAAATGCTTAGACCAGTCTGGTCCTGGGAATTCAGTAAGCCATTTAGCCACCCTACGATATCGATACAGATGGTTCTTCCACAATACACGGCGATTTCTCAGTGTTGCATTGTTGTTTGTTTTTTTTCTTCAATATAATTTTCAACGTCTCTTGACGGGAGAAAATGATTAAAAAAAATCGAATTTTGATTTAACGTTGTTTTTTTTTTTTTCGAGAGAGAAACTGAGATATTGCTGGCTGTACATACAGGGAATTAAGTTGCCAAACAAATTCTTCCCACACGAGGAGGGAATTGAAGACTTTCTGGCCTTTTCTACGTGATTTTTTTGGTTGGGTTCTCAGTTTTTAAGTGGGTTTTGATAAATACCCATAGAAAGAAGCCTTTTAATTGGGTTTCTATGAAAAACTTGATTGGTGTAAGAGAAGTCCAAGGGGTATTGGCTGGGGGGAGTTTTTGTCTGATGTAGAGGTTAAGGAGTCGCTTATTTATGAGTCTGAATTACCGCACCGTGTTTTATGATGCAATGACAGAGACGCCCTGAAGTTGCACATGGGCATATCATATGTCTGTTTCCCAGTTGCTTTCAAAGATATGTTGGAATATTGGGAGAAATGAAATTTTGGATGGTGTTCTTGAATTGATATGGCTCTGCCTGGGTGGTACAAGAATTTTGTGTCCCTCCTCAAACCACCACAGTATGTGAGATTTGGGTGCTTGGCACCCTATGCGGTGTATACAGACTCGTAATCCTCCTTTCTTTCTAATACCTCATAGGCTATTACTTTGTTAAAAGAAAATATGACTCTACCTCCATTGGTTATACGATGCATGGGTCGTTGTCCCTTTGTACAGCTAGTCTTGTCAATTGAATAACAATATCTAGTCTGTTGGACTGGACAGTGTAAGAAGTACAGGAAATTCAGAAGGGTGGTTTCCTTTGCTTATGGGGTTGATTTTGCTTTGTGTTTAGTCCGTGTCCAACAATAAAATATATACCTATACCTTTTGTCCAATTATAGAGTCTATTTTATTAACTAACCCGGGCCATAAGGATTCAATCCTTTTGTCATGAGAGCAAGCCATACGTCGCTTAGGTTAGCTTTCTGTTGTTCACTTTGGTCGAATAATTATGTTGGAATGTTCAAACCATATTTAGACGGTAGATCCTGTTTTCCTTGAAAAACATTCAATGGAGGAAACCATCCTTGACTCGAAATTGGCTTGTGGATGTGTAGAAAAAGGAACGATTCACGCTAAAGGTTTCGAGTTCCACTCAGGGAGTCAAGCCAAAAAAAAAAAATAATTAACCAAACCTAAAATAATATGACCGCATGATATTCGATTAGTTTCATATCCGGGAGTTGTATACGAACTGATTTGATCTCATAACCAAAGAAGAGGAAGCTGCCATCGATTGCCACTAGGTGCCACGGCTTGGAGAATTATTAAAACCAATAACTCATTTAGTAATTATATTAAAGTAGGTATCTCATCTGAGTAATAAGAAAGTATATAGATCTTACAAGAATAGTCACAACAGTTGCCGAAGTAGCCATAGCTAGTCATTGGACCGCCTATTTTTGTCGTTGGCATCCACATCCATTGTCAAATGCTCCTGTTTTGCAGATCGCGATTGATGTAGGAAAAGGAAGAAAGAAAGAAAAAAAGAAAGGAAAAAGAAAAAGAAAAATAAGAAGAACACGTGAAAAGAAAAAAAAAGCAAAAAAAAAATCAGAATAAAAAAGTCAAAAGATAAGCAACAAAAAAGTTAGAGGACAGGTAGAAAGAAAATTAAGTTAAAATGAAATTTATTGATTTGATAATTATGGGTATAAAAAAAAGGAAAAAAGGAGTAAAAAGGATGTTATTAAAAATATTTGTGTGACTAATAAATATACTAATTGAGAAATTCTGTTAAATGATATAAGAATAATTTAACTCTAATAATATTAAACCCCAATGCGAAGAGAATGATGGATATGACAAAATTATGGCTGAATTTGACTTATAGGATAGAAAATGGGTTCACAACTCCACAATCCAACATTTGTTTGCCAAGAAACCAAAAGAAAATACCATAATCTCAAGAGAAAATGTAAGAAAGTATGAATAAGTGTAAGAAATCTTTTAAATACAAATGCACATAGCTAAAAACAAGCATAAATTTGCTTAAGAGACTTTTTGTGCCCTTTTGCTTTTGCTTAAAAAAAATCTTGACATTTATAATCCTTCAAGTGCACTAGTTACTTGTTATTCTTCCTTTAATGATCATCTTCATGTGACATATTTCTATTATTCAAAATTGTTATAGGTACTAAAGTACACCTTTTAATCATTCTTGGTGATTTTTAGATATCATTATTGATAATCTAGTATAATGTTCCTTTTTGTCTATTAGTTTCACTCTTACCATTTGGCAAATTTCTACTTATATGTCCTTTGGGGTGTCGGTATTGAATTCAATGCTTGATTTAGCTTTATTAATTGCTTGACTTGGAGTTTTATAATAGGAATCAAATAACTCCATCAATCTTTTAACCTTTTCTTTAATAATAGCCCTAAAAGTATAATCCATAAAAAATAAATAAGAGAGCATGAGACAATGTGATCTTAATCAAAACCTAGCTATGGTGAATGCTTTCACTGTATGACATAAGGATCTTAATATTACATCCAAGACCATTTGAAATAAATATGGAAATAAAGGGTTGCCTTGTTAATTGCCCCTTATCAATTTGAAATAAGGTTAAGCTTCACCATTAATTACAAGTTAGTATGTCACATGGCAACATATCACATAATTAAGTGAACCTAACTTGATGTGAATCCAAGCTTCTTTAGCACTTATTCCAAAAAACTCCACTTAACACAATTATAAGTTTTGTGTATGTTAAGTTTGATCACTATGCTCCTATTCCTAATCATTTTCTTCCTTAATGGATGAAAGACTTTATGTGGGATTAAGATTTTGACTTGAATGAATCTCCTTAAAACAAACACAGTTTACAATAACAAAATAAGTTTGAGTAGCTATGCTTTTAATATATCCACAGTAATCTTAAAAATAATCTTATATACATAGTTGTAAAGGTTGATTAGTCTAAAGTTTCTTATGTATTTTGGATTCATACATTTTAAGATAAGGACTATTGAAATCTAGTTTAACTCCTTAAGCAAAAAGCCTTTGTGGAAGAAGTTTTGTACTATGTCTACAATGTCATTCTTAATAACCGGTAGGCTTTGAAAGCCCTTAATTGGAATGTTGTTGCTTCTATTTCCTTAATTTGGATTGGTGCTTTAAGCACTTGATTCATCTCCCTTATGACTAAAGATAGGATATTGGCTAAAATTTGCTCATTTAATTATGATTGTTGACTTGTTTATAGCTTTTCAAAGAATTTATGAATTTTTGTTGTTACTTGCATCCCCTCTTTAAGGCAATTTCCATGGTTATTATGCAAATGCATAATTTGATTCCTCTTTCTTCTTTAAATCTCACGCATTAAAAAAAATGAGAGTTGTAATCATTAAAGTTCAGCTAAATGATATGAGACCTTTAATGCCAATACATTTCCTTCATTTGTTAATAATTATATATCTCTTTAAGTAATTGGAGTTCTTTTTATTATGCATCTAAGATGGTTGGGCTGCATTAGATTTTTTCAAGCTTATTTTTTAGTTCCTTTATTTGATTTTAAGTATTGTCATAGTATCTTATTTCAATGTTTAAGTAAATTCTTATAATTTTTGAGTTTAAACACTTGGATGTAATTAATAAAACCTTGCTTTACATTATGCCACCCACTTTTGATAATGTTGTCGTGTTTTACCAAATGAATCCATTTGGATTCAAATTTGAATTATAGTTTCCTCCAAACATAGGTCTTGTTAGTATCTAAGAAGAAAGGATTATGGTCTGATCTTATTCATATTTCACACAAGAAGAGAGCTTTAGGAAAACATTTATGTCATTCTATATTTGTAGTCACTTAGTCTAATCTCTTTTAGACATTATCCTTTCTGATTGCTTATTGGTTTAGGTAAATTGTGGTTCGTTGAATTCAACTTCTAACAAGGTACAGTCTTAAAGGAAATTGACAAAAGCTTTTTTATCCTTATTATTAATCAGCCTTAATCCATTCTTTTTTTTCTATTATAACCATATTGTTAAAACACCGCAAGCATATCCATGACATAGTGTTATAAGTTATAGTGTCTTAATAGTGCCCCACAAGTTCCCTTAATTAGAGATGATAGGACATTTGTAGATACAAGTCAAAAACCATTAATGCTTTATCTATAGTTTGCAAACTAAATGAATTTAAATTTTGGTTTTTTCAATTACTCTCAATTAGATATCTACTTGCTGCCATAATGCCAAGTCGTAAGCCAGCCTCTATCATTAATTATATAAGTTCTTATGTTATTGTTGGAGTGCTTTATTCATGAGTTTTTGGTACAAATTCACTTCTCCTTTTTAAATATTTGTTGTAATTAAGGGAAAATAAAAGACTAAGTTTGCATAGTTTGTTAGGCCTAAGGAAAAGTGGGCTTGTGCCAATTTTTTAACATTGATTCAATTATGTTTAGGTAAGTTGCTGTGGCTTTTGAAGAAGAAAGACATATTTTGCTTGTTTAAGAAAGCCTAATTACAGACTTCAAACCCTTTAAAATGTTGGGTACTAACCATGCTAATGCAAGAAGAAAGTACAGAGACATCAGATAATATCAAATAAAGTAAATTCAAATTTTGATACTACTTAATACAAAATAAAAGTACAAAAATAAATAACAAAGATTAATACTTAATTAAACCTTTTAAAGAAGTTTTCTAAAATCCATCAGAAAATATAATAACTCTAAAAAAAGAATAAAATGATTTACAAAATTTAATTATTTATGAAATATTTTAGCTCATAAGCTTATATGGTTATTTATAACTAAAACTATCTATTTAATTAGAAAAATACTTTAACCTAAATAAGAAAATAATTAATGATTAATTAAGAAGATTCTTTAAAATAATCAAAATAAAAAGAATCTCAAATAATTCACATATATTTTAAATAGTTTAACTAAAATTTTTAATTAAAATAAAATACTATAAAATAAATAAATAAATTAAAAAATAATAATGATAATATAATTCATAGGATGATAAAAAAAATAATCTTCATTGTGTATCTTATGTCAAACCCTTCTATTTGAAAAAAACTTACACTCGAGTTGATAATGAGAAATTAACATCTTCTATGTCATAGGAACAAATATTTTAAATAAATTAATATCTCTAATATAAATTAATAATTTCTTTTGTGAACTATCATATAAGCAATTAATACCAAATTATCATCTGTTTGATGCTTTACTTCAAGAAAATCAATATAATAAGATGAAAAATTAATCAAATCTTGAGACTTAAAGATTATGTGTCCATGTTTTGAGTTAATAAAATTCGTAGATGATACTATACTTGCTTGATCCTCATTGAAATCTCCATTAATACAAAAGGAATTGTTTGACTCAATCAATACCTAATTATCAACTAATTTTTCTTCTTTTTATTGAGACATTTCTTTAACTAGTACTTTGTTAAAAATTTAGGTATAGGGACAAGATAACCTATCTTTAGAAATTAAACTTATTTTCTCAATTTTAACAGGTAGAAAATAAAAATGAAATTATATTTCATCTCTTTCTAAACTTTCATTAAACATATCATCACTATAAGTTTCAATACTAATAAATTTCTCATTTTTACTTATGATCAATTTTTAAACTTATTACATCTTAACTGAAAATATTGAATATCATTATTGATAGGAGAGGGGCAGCGAAATACAAATTGCCCAAGAGACCTCTTCCACTTGTTTGAATCTGTGAGAAGTTAACTGAATAAAAAATATGACAATTTAAATAATCACACAAGAACATACCAATTTTTACGTGAAAAACCCCTTTAAAGTAAAGAAGAAAAACCATGGGACACACCGGTCCAGAAATCAACTTCATTATAATTAACAAGTGAATACAACAGAAGTATACAACCTCAATTACATCAACCAAATTGAATAAACTCAATTTGAACCAAAGTGATAGGCCAAATGAGTTAACCAACATGAAAAACACTTTTTATCAATAATAATTCAACAACCAAACCTCCAAACAACAATCCAACCGTTCAAGATGAAATTTCAGATGTCCTCTACTGGCTGTCCAAATTTTAGCTCAATTAGACTATAGAATAATATTCATCTACACGGTTTATCTATATTGCCGCAATAGAGAAAACAAAGCATTACCAGAAACAAGTGATCACAATTTGAGATAAAAACTTGCCCTTACAAAAAGCCAAATCATGATCCAACTGTTCAAAATCAAGATCTAGGTGTCCTCAATCAACGGACCAAAATACAGCTTGATCGGATCACAAACAGTTTTCTGATTATAAAGTTGATTGAAACTGCATGTAGAATAACTTCTCAAATATGAATCACGAAATGTAAATTAGAATCCATACTTACAGTCCACTAAATCGGATCTCCACCGTTCAAAATGAAGAATAAGATAGTTTCTATCATTCAGTAAAGTTGTAGCTAAATCAGATAAAATTTCATCGTCGGATTTTAAAATAAATGACCAATACTCTTGTTAGATTCTCTTATTCATTTCGTTAGATTTTGAAATGAATGACCAATACTCTTGTTGGATTTTCTCATTCGTTTTTCTCTTTTTTTTTTTTTCTTTTTCTCTCTTTCGGTCGAGCAGTCTTTCTCACTCTCTCACTCTTAAAACCTAATCTTAATGAGGTATATACCTCATTTAAGTCAACCTTTTTTTGTTTTTTTTTTTTAAGGTTCCCTCCACGTAGGAGGGATACCTACCAATTATACCATTTAACTGTATTATCTCGGAGTTTAAAATACACAATAGTCATTTTTCCCTCCTCACAAATATCATTGTATTTGAAATAAGTCTCAATTTCTACTAACTATCTAATAAAATCTTTAATAAAGAAATTTTCATTAAAGAAGGAAATATCTTTGAAATAAAAAACATGTATACAATGACTCCAGTATAAGATTTGTTACATTTATGATCATGTAAAGTTGCTTTAAGTAAAATTTTCCCTTTACAATTTTTGTCGTTTAAGAGATTGTTATAAGCCCTGTAAGATAATATAATTACAGGCCAAACTTACTTTTACGGGACATAAAATTATTAGATGATATAAAGTAAGGTAAATCTAAACTTGGATACCACTTAACGTGGGATGAAAATGCAAAAATAGATAATAAAAAATCAACACTCAATTGAACTTTTTAAAAAGTGTTTTTGGAATCTACAAGAAAGTATAATAACTCTAAAAAAAAATAAATGATTTGTAGAATTTTATTATTTGTAGGATGTCATAACCCATAAGCTTACATGGTTATTTATAACTAAACTATCTATCTAATTGAAAAAATACTTTAATCTAAATAAGAAAATATCTAATGATTGACCAATAAATTACTTTAAAACAAATCAAAATAAAAAAGAATCTCAAATAGTTTATAAATTTTTTTCTAAATAATTTAACTAAAATACTATAAAATGAATAAATAAGTTATAAAATAATAATTACAATATAATTTATAGGATGATAAAAAAAATAATTTTCATGGAGTGTCCTACGTCATATGCTAGTCGCCCTTAGGTATTATTTGTAATAATTTTGTAAATCATATTTTTCTTTTAAAATGACAAATATTTAAAAGGTATTAACCATATAGAATTAATGTATTTTACTATTACAGAGAATGTTAAAAAATAAAGAGTATTTATTGAACACATTAATACAAATTTTACGATAGCCATTTAAAATTAATATTTAATGATGATTTTTTTGTTTAAATAATTTAACATGCTTAACAAAATTTATAAACTATAGCCATGACCATATTAAAGAACTAGATTTAAATTAGACAATTTACATGTCTATTTACATAAGAAAAAAATTAAAATTAAAAAAAGACTTTGCCACTTGACGGGGGCATATTATTTTTTTTCCTTTTTAATTTCATAGGCACGTTACATAAGAACAAAAAAAAATCCATTTATGATTCCAAATCACGTGAAGTTCATTGGTCTTTTTATTTAATTCTACTAATTTACTTTGGATATTTACCACAATTGTTAAAAGTCTATCGGACGCCAACCCTAAGAAGGGTTTAGTTAGGAAGATTGTTGATCTAATTGTAGACTTAACAGTCGAATAGGTGGATTTATTTATTTTTTAAGTTATTAATATTTTTATATTATATAAAATAAATAAATAATTATATATATTATATATATATTCTTAATAAAATAATGAAATTAATTTTTTTTGAAAAAATAAAAAAATTAATAAAAATCTGCTCAATTCACATGTAATGGTCAAATCATTTTGAATTAATTTAGTCGAATGATTTTTTTTTTTTTAAGTTTTAAGCAAATTAGACTAAATGTATGCCAAATTACCGGTCTTCTGTCAATTGAGTCTGATTTTTAAAATTATAATACGTGCACTTCCCAAACGCCAGCATGTACGGCCAAGATTAGCATTTTCCGCACCCAAGAATCAAACTACTACGACCGCCAGCATTTGTTCTGGACAAATGCGAACCCAACGAGGCAATCAGTGCAAAGGCCAGGGGATTACAAGGCGACCATTTTCGGAGGGTCCATGGCCAGCCCATCGGCCCGGAGGTCAATAAAATATGTTGGATTAGATGAAGCCGAAAGCTGGAATGTCGTCCACACAATTCGGCCATGTGAAATTGGACCTGGTGACTGAAGATCATCATTAAGGGCCCAGAACAATTCAGACAGGCGACGTTTCATATTAATAATAATAAATAAATAAATATTTATTTATTTATTAATTATAAATATTTCATTAATTAAAATTTTAAATTTTTATTTTTAAAACCTTCAAATTATAATATTAAATAAAAAAATGAAATTTATGAAAAAGAAACAATCATTCATGACGTATTTTACAGTTTAATTTAATTAACCTTAAAAAAAAAAAAATATATATATATATATATATATATATATTTGGAAAGGGTTACGATAGGAACAGGAGGGATAGAAGTAAACGCAAAGATGGGAAGCAGCTTCAAAGCCTCAAGATGGTCACTTCAAGGAGCCACCGCTCTTGTCACTGGTGGCACCCGTGGAATCGGGTCTCGCTCTCTTTCTCTCTCTCTCTGGATTTGATTTTAAGAATTTGTTCGTGCAAGCCCCATATGCCGAAATTTGATGTTTCTTTGTTATTTTTGTAATTCAAATCAGGAATGCAACTGTTGAGGAACTTGCTGGGCTAGGGGCAACAGTGCACACCTGTTCAAGAAACGAAACAGAGCTGAATAGGTGCTTGAAAGACTGGGAGGCTGCGGGTTTTCTGGTCACTGGCACGGTTTGCGATGCTTCTTCTCCACCTCAGAGAGAGAAGCTGGTTGAGGAAGTCGCTTCCCTCTTCAATGGAAAACTCAACATTCTTGTAAGTCAAACGTGCTCTTCTGCTACTCTTTTTAGTATTAGAGCCTCTGATTTTTTCTTATCTATCATTAATTCACTCGTTTAATTTCCTCTGAAAGCAAAGAAAAAACAAAATCTGTGTGCTGCTGCTGACAACTGTTTATGTAATTGAATGTTTTAATATGGCTATTTGTATTCTGAATCATCGATTTCGCGCCGATTTTCTGGTTAGTGCTGTAATGTCATTCTGGTTACCGATGAAATTGGATCTCAGCTGCTTGTGCTTTTCCAAACTCTATAGAGCGTTTGATCACTTAGGGGTGTGGACTTTCTGTTAAAAAAAACAAAAAGAAAAAAAAAGTTTCATGATTATAATTATGTCAGTCTGGAGGATTCTTTATATTGAAGCACGTTTGATTTCCAATGCAATCTCAAAGATGCAAGATTTTGAGTGCACATCTTTCCTCTCAGATATTTCTGCTTTCATCTTTATATGCAATGAAATCCCGATTGCTGCACAACCCCAGTAGTTTGTGGAGTAAACTGTTTTTAATGTGCTTTGATTGGTAACTATGAGTTTAGAGAATGTGTCTTTGTCCTGCACTGTTGTGAGATTTAATTTGCATGGTATTTTATGTCAAGGTAAACAATGTTGGTACAAATATCAGGAAGCCGACCACTGAATACACTGATGAAGAATTTTATAAACTCATGGCAACTAACTTTGAATCAGCATACCATCTAAGCAAACTTGCATATCCTATTCTTAAAGCATCTGGAGCTGGAAGCATTGTGTTCATTTCCTCCGTTGCAGGTCTTTTGCATATAAGTAGTGGCTCAATTTATGGAACTAGTAAAGGTAAGTTACAGTTATGATTGTGTTTCCTTTTTCCTTGAGCATGAGCTGTTATATGATACATAGCAGAGCTAAAGTCTGCAATCAATTTACCTTTCCCAGCTGCAGTTAATCAACTTACAAAAAATCTGGCTTGTGAGTGGGCAAAAGACAATATCAGGACCAATTGTGTTGCACCCTGGTATACCAGAACACCGCTTGTCGAGCATGTAAAATCCCATTCTTTATCTTGGTGTCTTTTTTCATTGTTTTGTTAGGGGAGGCTGTTTCTAATGTTATTTGTTCTTTTTGGCTTTTCTGAGACAGAATTGCAAAAAAAGTATAATTGGGATCATCCTGGGATAATTTTTGACCCAAAAAAGACCTCATCTTTTTTTATTTCTGCTAAAATCATAATGACCTGAACTTTATGACTATTTGAGTTTACCATTCAACTTAGCATGGATGTAAATCTACTAAGATCACTGAAGCTCAAACAGTTATTGGTATATGATTGCATTGAATATATTTTCTCATTCTATATATGGAACTTGTCTTCATTCCAGTGTAGCTAAGCCATAAATCACAGTCAAACCAATAAAAATTAACCTTGTTAGCTTTTAACTATTAACTCAGGCAATACTATTCTTACTAACAGATCATACAGACTTCATTTGAATTGATCAAATCATGAGATATTAAATGTATTTGATCAGTTCCCTGCTACATGGCAAAAGCCATAAATGCTCTAAATTTATTTGTTTTTAGCAAATTTCCCTTAACTTGATGCATGTTATAGAAACTATCTCTTACTGGTAGCAAAAGGTTTATCGATTGTCAAGTCTGGAAGTTACCTCAAATGAACATCTTTGCTCCACAGAACTTATTTTAGCATCCTGAAAGGTCCCATCTTAGGATGTTTAAAGGCCTTACTTTTGGTACATCAGAAGGTAAGTTTTCCTAACATGGTGTCAAGATAAAGTAAATATATAACATGGTTTCATACAAGAAAGGCTCCTTGGAAGCCAATGGCACCTATAACCTAGCAGGCTCAGATATTTTATGATGCCTTCAGTGGACTGGAGTGCTGTGTATCAGCATTTAGCAAGTTTGTTGAATCTCAATTATGTGTAGTTCAGACAATATCTGGTGCTGGTTATTTGTTAAATATCTATCTAGATCACTTACACCACCTACTGTAAGGGTTCTTTCCATTGCATGGTTTTCCTAGCTTGGCTGTTTTGCTTTCATTAATTGAATGATTGCCAATGGCTTGGAGCTTTTCAAGCAAAAGGTAAGAATTCTTCCTATTCCTTAAGTTTCATATTGCTGCCTCAGCATATTTTTAAATGGCCGATGTAATTTGTAAATGCCCTCTGGAGAATGGAAGTTCAGATTTCTGGAGTATGTTCAAGGCTGCATAGATGCATTGCCTGTTTCTTTCAATATTGCCTTTATTATGTTATTGAAGCATCTTCTCAAATGCCACTGTTTCTTCCTCTTGCAGTTGCTCGAAAATAAAGAATTTTTGAATAAAGTGGTGTCTCGGACCCCTATCCAGCGTGTTGGAGAACCAGAGGAAGTGTCGTCTGCTGTGGCATTCCTTTGTCTACCTGCTTCTTCATACATTACAGGACAGATTATCTCGGTTGATGGAGGAATGACCGTGAACGGATTTGACCGTGACATGAGACTATATTAGGCATTAACATATCAGCCCTTGCTTTCTCATCCTCTTGGTGCACAGTCGAGAAGTTCTTAAATTTGTTCGTTTTGCATAGCTTGTGCCCTGCACTCGTGAGTTCTATTACTTTGAACCATTGTTCTTGCACGGTAATCTTTTTAGCACGTCACATTTATGCTAGCATCACTTGGCCTTCTGATCTTCTTTTTTCTGGAGAATTTTTGAGATTCATTTCATATTTTCCTTCACATGCGTTCTTCTCTCATTCCCTATTATAGGACCAGACAATTATATGCACTAATATGCCCCATAAATTACCATCCACAGTGCCAGCGACTTGATCTCTTGGCCAGTTTCTGATGACTTCGTGTCTGCGTGTGGATACGGTGAGTTAAAGCCCGTGCATATCGAAGTGATAACATGAATTTAATATGGTGTGATTCATATTTGTTGTTCATTTTTGAAGAAATTTTAAATAAAATTAAATCATTTAAGTTTAAAAGATGTATTAATTTACAAAAATTTTCCCTTTTTTATTTTTTTTAAAAAGAATTTTTTAAATAATATAACTCCCTTTTAAAATTTTCCTTTTTGCTTATGAAGGAAAAAAATATATTATTTAATTTTTCTTAAACAGAAAAAGTACTTACAAGTACAAATTAAGTTTTACTTCTTTGAAAATTAAAATTTATTTAATTTATTTTTAATAACCCAAGGTAATAAAATAGTTAATTACAAATACTCCTTCTTAAGAGAATTATATAGAAGTTTATTTAATTCCTTTTAATATATCTATATTGTTATAGCTGTACGGTAACTACAATATAATAAAAAAGGGTGTTATATAAATTTTTTCTTTCTTTTTATCTCTTGATATGTGATTTACATCTTTTATTAATATTTGAAAGCAGTTTAGGAGTTTTTAACTTAGATACAATGTTTTAAAAACTAAATTAGATTAGTTGACTCAATTGGTAAAATTAAGTCAATTTGTCTTAAGAGGTTGTTAATTTTTTTAAAATTGATAATATGATTTTTTTAATTTAGTTGTCTTAAAAAATTTTTAAAAATAATCAATTTGATTGCATTTAAAAATTTGTTAAAATTAAAGAGATAACAAGACTTAAATTTAAGTTGCAAAAAATATAAATAGTAGTTTTTATTACTAGGTTAACAATGGTGATATAAATTATTTTTATATTTTTATTTTCTTAAAATAAGAATTGCATTATTTCATAATTTTTTAAATCATGAATCATAACAATTAAATAAAATATTCACATAATATATTTATTTACATTTTAATAAAAATATATAAATTTATATATTATATTATATTGATCTTTATTTTTCAATCTAAAATATCTTCTTTATATTAAAATATTTTATTTTTAACAAAAAAAGTATTATGAATTATTTTAAAATAAAAATATATAAATTATAGAATACTTTGTATTAAATTTATTTAACTTAAATCACTTACATCTATTAATACATTTCATTAATTAGTTTTTTAATTTTATTATATATAAATTACAAATATATATAGTACATAATTATATTTTTATAATTTTTTATATTTTTTATATTAAACATTAATTTTATCAATTTAATATCAATTAAAACAATTAAATCTTAAATTTTTCAGTTTTTCAATAACTAATTTGATTTTTAATGCTAGATCTAGAAATTGAACATACTAAACATTTTAGTTGATATTCTTTTATTATTAGAGGATAACCAATAAAAGTGATAAAAAAATTTAATTATTTTGTTTGTTCAATTTTAATTTGAATCAATATTTTCATTATGTAATAATACATATTTTAATCTTATTTGTAACAAGTTAAGTTTTGAAATTTTGAAATTTTAATTTTAATTATTACAAGTCAATTTTCACCTTTTTTTTTCAACTTTTAACTTTATTCTACTATTATTGTTGTGTTTCTTCTAAACCTAAATTCTAGATAACATGAAAAATATCTATTGTCAATTTTTGTAGGATAGACCTTCTTTACTTATATTAACTCTATTGTAGTATTTAATATCTATTTAAATATATAGTAACTTTTTTGTAATAATATAATATTTAGAGTTTATTTAAACATCTAATATAATTCATATTAATACTCTTTAAAATTTAAATTTTTATATTTTTTCTTTATTTCCTTTGAAAAGGAAATATATTATTTTGGATTCCCTATTGATTCTATTAAAAAAAAAAACAAAGAGAGAGAAAAACAATTGCTTTACAAATTTTATTTTTTTCTTAAAAAATCTATTAAATTCACTTATTTTCCTTTAAAAATTTTATGACTTCTCCTTTTTATTTTTTTTGAAAGGAAAAACAAGATAAAAAAAATTAATGCTCAACTCTACCTTTTGTTTTCTTATAAAAAAATACTTATAATTTTAATTTTTTTTTTACTTTTCTATTTTAAATAAAATATAATTAAAAATGCACTCCTTAACTAATATTATTATAAGTTCACACATTAATATGTTATTAGTACAAGTAGATATTCTTTAACATATAATGTTTTTTTTAACATGAATGTGTTTATTATCTAATGGTTGATTTTTTGCATTTTTGCCAAAAATTGTACATGCATATATATTTTTATGCGTGCTTATATGGATGATTATCATTGTTAATTGCATATTTTAGTATATATTTTGAATTTATTAATAGAAACATATTTTTATTTATTGAATGCATGAGTAATCCCGTTTTGGACGCATACCATCACGTTACCCACGTCATTCCACGTCAAGAAAAACGAATCCAACTAATGTTTTTCTAAGGCAAGACTATGCGTTCAATTTTTTTCTCTTTATTTGAGAAGATTTTATCAAAACTTTGATACCAAAGCCAATATATATATATATATATATCTAGTAAGATTGCACATCTCATCGTCAAGTAAGAAAATCTTCATGCATGAACGTCATGGAATCATTTTTATTTTTATTTTTTCATATGGTCAAGTCGCTATCAACCTTCTGTTGCTGAAACTAAGCACTCAACAATTCTATCACTGCGACTAGTAACAATGAATCGGATTGATGATACATCGGCATAAGCTAAAAATCAATTTTAAATTTGTATGAATTTTTTAAAATATAGTTCTATTGTTTTATAAGAATTTAGGACTTAAAATGAGAATCCCAGAAACCCTGCAAATATTGTAGATTGTTGGGGGTGAACTCGTCTAGGCCGAATTGGTACTCAAGGGTGGCTTATCCCACCAAAAGGATTCCCAACTTTTAATTCCAACAGTTTTCAGGTGCCGCATTTGTTTATCTCAAATCATAAGCCGCGGTTGAACTGGTTTTGCAAATTATTATAATTTCTCTTGTAGAGCAATTATAGGGAAGCGTGTGTATATATATCAAGAGATAAACCATATGGCTAAAATTCCGTCTTCTTATTACAACAATTATAATTTTTGTTTATAAAATTACATTTAAGTTACCACAAGATTTGAGACTTCGAAATAACCATAAAATTTTTGCAGTTCGTTTATATGAAACAATAGGTGTTACTAGGCAACAATTTAATACTTAAAAACAAAGTCATTGTTAAAATCTACCAGGCTGACAAGTGATGTATTTAGTTAAGAGTTTTTGTGTCTCTTTATAATGAAAGAAACGGTGAAATATAAAAAAAAAAAAAAATGTTGGAAACAAAGACGAAATGTTGATTTTATTCCTTTTTATCGTCAAAAGAAAATGAAAACGATCAGCATTACACGATGCCTTCAAGCATGTTATATACACGTGTCATCGACCAACATAGTCCTATTTAACGCTGGCTCCTTATAGTTTTGTTTCCATCTCATCTCTTTGAAAAGTCCGATTTCATCGCATATGCACAAATTTTGCTTCAGCCAAACTTATGAAACTTATTTTAATTTTTCGTTTGTTTACAATCAGCATTGTTTAAAACTTCCAGACTTAATCCGAAATTGTTTACATATTCTTCCTAATCAAGAAAGTGAATTCGCCCCAATTCCTTGATCCCTGCCTGCACGATCTGCAATTCGTTTGATTGTCCCTCCGAACGGCTCTAATCGTTTGATGCTCTCTTCAAGCCTTGTTATAGGCAGTCGGCAGTGGCAGCCTATAAGGAAATGCAAGCAAATCGAGGTTAGAATATTACAGGCAAGCCCCCTGCTAAATCCACAGAGAAATGGAATCAGAAGCAAAATATCCCCAACAACTAAATCCATAGAGAAATGGCTCTCTCTAAATTGTATTTTGCAGTTCTAGGAATTGTGAAAGCTATCTAATCCCTTCTATGTCATTAGCGTGCCCATTCTATGTGATTGATTACGATAAAATGGAGTTCTTTGGTCATGTAAATGAATCTAGACTCATGGACATGGTCAAATATTACGTTTTTGCAACAGCATACCCGCACGACACCGGAACTGATGCCATGCCACGTTTCATTCATTTTTGGGTTACCTGATCACGACACAGCAACTGGCACTGTTTGTGTTACTAGAGTCTCCGGGGATGGAGGCTTTTGCTGGAAATTTGCCTTGTATTGAAATTCATAGCATTTTAACTCTATTATGTTTAAGTTGTGACAAGGGACAATTGTGCGAGCTTATCCATTTTGCGCAGGCTCCTCGTTAAGTTCATAAGGGTTACTACCAGGCTCTGCCCGCCAAGTCAGGTTCCCCTCCAGATTTACATATCTAACCAGCACGAAATGCTGAAACAGATCCAACGTACCTTGTCGAACTAATGATTTTAGCTCTAGTGGTCAAGACATTGACGCTTCAACTTAAAAGTTGAAAGTAGAGAATAATGGCGTAAGAGAGATCCATGAATCATGGCAGAGAAAAGACCAATATAAGGGAAGAACTTGGCTTCAGGTTTTCACTTTGCCCTTTTCTCTTGGTACATTACTCAGATTTCACCTTATCAGTAAAACAGAATCAAGGTTTTGATATTCCTCCTTCCCCCACCCCCAGCCCCCCCCAGTCCAAGTCACGTGACCCAGTTTAAAAGGCATACATTTACCACACCCACCCCATTAACAAATAGCAGCACAAAATGGACTATGCACCTAGAACCGCCTCCGAACACGTCTGTTCTGGGGATTTGCTGATTCTGCTCCAGCTCCATCTGTAACTAGATCTAGCCCATAAATGCTGCTGCCACTCCTTTTCCTACTCGATTGCAGGCTTGAGGTCTCATCTCCAGATGCAAATGTCTTTAGCAATTCACACAATAACGAAGGACAGCACTGCTCCAAGTGCTGGAACCCTTCTGACTGCATTACCGCTGCTAGACACAAAAAAGACTAACATTAGATTCAACAATGCACCTTTTCAGAACAATTGGCACCTTCAACTGCCAAAGCAGGGGAAACAAACAGGAGGTATACAATTTGAGGGGGCAGAATTCTAAAATACAGCTCAAGTAAAGGTGGAATTCTAGGATCAAGTCGTGTCCAAATAAAAAATTTCACTGCTGCAATACGATGTGACACACATAATTGCTCCTAAAAAAATGCATATCTAAATCCATTTCCTAAGGCATACATAATTAAACAAAGCTACCACTATAAAAAGAAGTCGAAAAATGTTTTCAAAGAACTCCAGCATGCTTAAAGAACAAGATCTTTGCTGGCTTCAAGTTTTCTTCAAAAGTTCCCAGGGCCTTTTATTCCATCTTTTCCTAACCAGTGA
This sequence comes from Ceriops tagal, assembly GCA_021533255.1. NCBI lineage: Eukaryota > Viridiplantae > Streptophyta > Magnoliopsida > Malpighiales > Rhizophoraceae > Ceriops > Ceriops tagal. Next base: position 8,535,234 of record CM038602.1, read on the forward strand.
TTCAGTCTTCTCTCCCTAAGAAAACAGCCAGATTATACTTAAAGAAATTCATACTCTCTTAAGTGTACCATGGACAATCTTCCCCAAGATAAACAAATGCAGGACTTGGCAAACCCAGCTACAGGTTAGAATGATAAAGCTTCATTAATGGCAATTTCTCAGGTAAAGTCTCGGTATCTGACGGACGAGCCAAAAGAGTTGACATAGTTGCATGTTCTGGTCAAAACTAATAAACAACAACAACGGTCAAGCTTTAATCCCAGCTTCAATTGGGGTCAGTTACAGAATCTCTTCTTGTCATTCCGTTTATCATGAATTAAGTTTGATGTAAGCTCTAATCAATTTGAATCCCTCCTAACAAAAGATTCAAATGATAGGTCATCCTCTCTCTGTCCTCTCCTTATCCATCAGGATTGAGCAAATTTAATTCTATGTTGGACATATCCAAACCAATGCAAACAGGACTCTCATTTATTTGGTCCTTCCTAGAGTGGTCACGGATCTAATTGTTCTAGTCACTACCAATGACATCTAAAATTGGCCAGAAGTTCGCTAAAGTTCTCTCCATTTCAAAAAGCAACCATACTGAATGTCTAAATTTTAAATCATCTTCCATATAATTCTCAAGCATAACCCGAAAATTGCAATGCTGAAAAGCTACAAGCAAAACAGACCTCCCAAGTTTGCCGGATTAGCAGTGAATTTTAAACAGATGGCCTTCAGTTGCGAACACTGATGCTGCTCAGCCAAAGCAAGTGTTGTTGCCACTGTCTCAGCACTGAGTTCATCACACAACTTTGATTCACACAACAACTTGAGTCGATCTAAGTTGTAAAGGTCAGCAGCAGCCAACAGATGCTGCGCCATGTTGAAGGACGTGCACAAAGATGCAGAACCCATAATTTCATGTACATCAGGAAGTTTGTCTGTATATACAAAGAGAAGCATTGCCTGCAAACAAGAAACATATAATGACTTTCTTCTGTGCAAACCAACATATAATAACTTTGTATTCCCTTTTCCCTATATCCGGTAGGTGAAGGAAGAGAAACAAGAAACTTACCCTGAATATTGAAGGATCAATGTCTTTGACTACTACTTCTTCTATGTTAGGATCCCCAACCAGTCCAAAGAACTGAGCTTTAAATACAGGCGAACGGGCAGCAAGGATCAACTTGTGAGCTTTAAATGTTTCATCACCAACCTGGAAAACTATATCACAGCCAACTTCAGATTCTAGGAGTTCCTTGAATCCCTGGCCCATATCTGAAGATGGAAGAGATATTGTGTATTGTTTTGGTCCTTCAAGACGAGTTCTGACAACCCCAACAGTGCACTTAATGATAAGGCAATCATCCCTTATAAAATCAGAAGTTTCTAAGCTCGTTCTTCTAAAAAAACGCTTGTAACCCCTGCAATTTATTAAAGAAGCCCTCGTGAGAGTAAGCATTCAAGTTCACCCATAACAGTCTAAAACTCCAAATTCCGATCCCAATAGAAACCCATGCCACAAGGCCCCTCCCCATTCTCCCAGGAAAAAAAAAAAACAAAAACCGAAAGAAAAATATTATTTCTCAAACCACAGGGTGAAATCAAAATCATATGTGCAATTTATGCGCACTCAAGGGCAAAAAGGTATGAAATAATTAAAAAATCTTAATGACTGAAAACAGCTAACGTAAACAAAAGATCGAAAATCATTACCCACTAAAAAGAAAAAAAAAAGAACAATTAGAACATTGTTTGAGAAACAAAAATTGATAACGCGAAAGATATAGCAAAAGGAATAATAAAGCAAATTACCACATGCTCCCTTTATACTTAAGGGTGTAAGGCCCGCTCTCCAAGGCACGATCAAAATGACTATGAACCTTGTGCTTCCCTTTGCCGCTCTGATCCACTAGGGTCAACTCGAACAAGGCCCTCACGTCTGTTCCCTCGCTCGCCAATGCTATGAACACCGAAACGTACATGGAACTATCCTCGGGGCTCTTCCCATCAGGGTAGAAGTATATCGCCCAATCGTAACCGGCCACCGTGAAAATATCACTGGATAAGCACTTGCCGGCTCCCGTTCCTTTGGCCAATGAGTAACCCTTGATGGTGAACTGATGGGAGCCATTCACCGTCTCAATGATTGATTTGGAAGACGACTCTTTATCTAAATCTGGCATTAAGTCGCCCATGATCACATGGACTTCGCCGAATCGTACGGCTATTGATGCAAAGGACAGATGCAACCACGCGCCCTAGCGGGGGGTGTGAACAATTCGTGGAATCGTAACTGGGCTCCCAAGATTAGCTAACCCTAGAACGAGGTCCACTTCAAAAATTCGGGAATTAGGGAGGAATTGGAATTGTAGAGAGTATGATCACCAAATTACGGGGAATTGCGGCAAAAGAGAGACTGATGAAGTAAAAACTGGTGAATTTTAACCATGAAAAGAAGAGAAATGATTATGAGAGAAAAAAAGAGGAAAAATTGCGTTTCTTGCTGATAAATGTTCTAGTTTACGAAGAGACCTCGAGAACCTCTTTTTCTTTTCTTTTCTTTTTTCTTTTTTTTTTTTGGTTTTAAAAAACTCGCTGCGTGGAGAGTAATAATTATGCTGACAAAACCCAACATTTTAGGGCCTCTCGCCCCTCGTTGTTGGCTCGTTGCAATAGCTAGTCTGAATGGAATTTGTGACCTCCAAAGATCACACATCGAAGTGGATTTATTTGCTGTAACTCGTTTTTTTTTTTTTTTTTAATATTATGTAATATTTACAATTTTCATTAAAACAGTTAACTTGAACCGTTTAGAAATATTAATGCTATAACTATTTTATTTATGGTGAATTTAATTCTTGCTTAATTTTGTTAATTTACATATCATGCAGAGTTACACAAATCAATGCCTTCACAGTTCCTTCACCTTAGGTAACCCCTTGCCTTAATCCATATTGCCTTTTAATTATGTATCTGTTTTGAGTTACAATTCTAATTATGGTTTCAACTTTATTTATTTTATAGTGTGTTCATCATACTTTTGATATATATATATATATATAAGTATGTTATTTATTGAAGTAAAAGTTTTTTTTTAACAATTTATTAGTGTTTTATCACTTTTGTTGATTTTAATTCTATTTTTATAATTTTTTTACAATGACTTAAATGAAGTTTTTATTAGTTTTTTTAATAAATATATTATTATTAAATATTAATATTTAAAATTTTAAAATTATATATATTCATATAAATAATATTATAAATAGTATATCTAAATTTATGAAAAATAAAACTATTGATACATATTAAGAGTATTTCATAAACTAATAATCAAATTTTCCCTCTTAATCTTTTAATATGATTCCATACTTTTAGATGTAATTTTTATATATTAGGAAGAAAGATGACTAACAATATAGTTTAAATTAAGTATATTTATAAATGCCTGAATTAAGTTAGAAACTATAATCCTTAATAACACATTCATATATAAAATTATTCTTTACTAATAAGATTACATTATAATTGAATCTTTAATAATATTATTATTTAGAAATATTCTAATATGACTAATTGAAAATTCTAACATTCTTTTACTTTATTTAATTAAAATTTATTACATTAATCATTATGTGCAAATATTGATACTAATCTTTTATGATCTTATCATAATGTCATAATACAATAAATCATTTAAAGTAAATTATGATATAGAAATCAAACCAATGGAAAATTGATATGATCTTTTAACCATAAAGGATTTTTGCAATATTCTTCTTTAAGAATAAAATTTCCTATAGAATAATATTATATGATTTTATATCTTAAATAGCATCACAAATATTCTCTATTGCTAACATATATGCTTGTTTGAGCTAATATATTATTAGAGCTTTTTTATGCACTATTGAGTTTAGCTCCCTCTTATGACCATGGTAAAAAATATGACTACTAACACAGTCATTATATAATCATCACCCATCTTGATATACCAAAATACCTTTGTACAATTATTTGGCACCATTAGTACCTCAATCAACTCACCCTTAATAACCCTTAATATTGCCTTTTAATTATTTCTATGATTCAATGGTAGTCAAAACTATTCTAATTAGAAGGTTTAATTTACAACTTTTTTTTATGGATATGATTTGATAGATTATATTAATGGCTCGTTCCCTTGTCCAACTAATCTTACTATACTAGCATATAAACTTTGGACTTACTAAAATAATATTCTCTGTAATTTCATCATGGCTTTTATTGATACCTCTATTGTTTATATGATAATAACGACAAAGTCGATTAAAGAAGCTTAGGATTGCCCTACCACTATGTATGATAACAAATTCAAAACTCGAATATATGGTTTGTAGGCAATTTTAGTCATAATTGTTAAAGAAAACAAATCAATTGCTGCTTATTTAAGAGAAATTTGCATTATTTCTAGTGAATTTGCCTTAGTAGGATCTCTCTATAGTAACAACGAGTTGGCTATCAAAATTCTCATTGACCTTAGTTTGGAATACAAAGAAATTAGTACTATACATGTTAAAGAAATCTCAATCATGTTTGAAAAACTCTTTGAGAAATTAATTGATCATGAAATTTTCCTTAACATAAACCATTCAAGAGGGAGTCAATCATTTTCACAACTCAATTTAACTAATGATCTTTATTTAGACCACCAATAAGCACCAATAGATAGCTTAATTGATATTTTTTCTCTTTTAAAGGTAGTTAGTATTAAAAAGCACCTCATAGCAATGGTTATGGATTTACTTCTAATTGGAGATTAAACTTTTAAGGATTTAATAATTGCAACTTTACTTCTTAATGGTGCTCTCCTATCTTTAATGCTATTAGTAGACATTTTTAGTGCACATCTGTGACAAACTTAGTCATTTGGTGAAGGTTTGCATATTATAACTTTCTCTTAAACCTTAGGCTAATTTTGCCACAAGACCATTTGTAGTTACCTTCAGTACTTGGCTTTTAGACTTTAAAGCTACTCATCATACTACTTTTGATTTTTAAAATTTGTTTCTTCAATCTTCATATATAAATATGGATGACATCCTAGTTATTAATGGTAATAATATTCTTAGAACTCATACATGTTTTGGTCTTCTTTCAATCCTCACTTATACTTTTACACTTAATAATATCTTGTGTACACCTCATATAAAAAAAAATTTGTTATCTATGTCTTAATTTTGTAAGACAAATTCTACCTCTATTAAATTCTTTTGTTCTTACTTTGTTGTGAAGAATTTAAGCATAAGGGCACCACTTATCCAAAGTTGGAATAGTGAAAATCTTTGTAAATGGCTAACTATAAACTTGATAGCATCATCTACTTAAACTCATTATACCTAACATTTCTCTTTCTTTTTGCCCTCTCTCTTTTGGTATTAATGGTTAGGTTATTTTTATCATCGAACTCTCAATTGTATTGTGTCTTCTTACTATTTGTCTTTCTCGAAAAGTCTATCTTTTTCTTCATGTAACTTGTGCTCTCATAATAAAAGTCATAATCTACTTTTTACGTCTTTACTTTTCAAAGTTCTCAACCATCAGAGATGTTTTATGCTAAGGTATAAAGTTTTACTTTTGTTACTTTTTTTGATCAATTCAAATATTACATCAGGTTTATCAATCATTATACCATATATACCTATAAATTAGTGTTGTTTCAATCTTTAAGTAATTCCAAAAATTAATGAAAAAATATTTTGGCCAACTTATCCAAACTATTTACTTTGATAAGGGAGTAGAGTACGAGGTTTACACACTATGCTCTGTAAAAATGTCATTCAACACCTAACTTCTCCTCCTTACACACCATATTATGTTACTTTTGTAAAGTGCAAACACAAACATATTATTGAAATTACTCATATTTTACTCCATCATGCTTTTGTAGCACTTTAATTTTGGACATTCATATGTTAAACAATAATCTATCTAATTAATTATATGTCTTACCCACTTTTATAAAACAAATATCTCTTTGAAGTATTGTTTAAAATGACACCTAATTACAACAATCTTTGGTTGTTTAGATGCCTTTATTACCCATGGCTTAAACCCTACACCAAACATAAATTAAACCCCAAATTAAAATCTTATGTTTTTTTTTTTGGTACTTACTTCCTTATCACTATTATTAATGTTTTGACCTATGTACCTCTCTTTATGTAGTCTTCTTAAAAATACCTTTCTATATAAAATTATTTCCTTTTCCACTACTATAGTAACTAAACATACCTTTTCCATCTGGCTTTCTTCTCACTTTAACACTTACCCTTCATCTTTTTCTTATGATAATCTTGCACCCTTTCACTTTTATTGCCCTAAACAAAGTATTTATTGTGTCAAGTCCAATTATGCCTATAGTCTTCATGTTAGTTGTACTAAACTCTTTAATCCACTTATTAATTACACCCAACTTTTTGACCTTCGATAGTATTACATCATCTCTATCTTTTTCCTAACCAATAATTTTACCTTTTCTTTTAAGCTTATAGATTTTTCACCTCTTACTCCTTTTTACTCTATGGATACTTAGTCTCAAAACAATATTTATGAACTCAAATAAATATCTAATTATTTTATTATCTCAGAGTTTTTTAAACCATCAATTCTTGTACAAGCCCAGAACATGCTCATTGGCGAGTTTTTATGAGTGACAAGTTTAATACACTTATTAAAAATGACGCATGAGATTTGATCCCTACTACTAACAAACGAAATATAATTAGTTATAAGTAAATTTACAGGATTGAACACAAATCAAATGGAACAATTGATTGTCATAAGACTCACTTGGTGGCTAAAGGGTTTACTCAATGGTCTAACTTTAATTTCCATGCTACCTTTAGTCCAATGATAAAACCTATTATTGTTCATGTTATTCTTACTATTGTCACACAATTTGGATGACCTATTTACTAATTAGATGTCAATAATGCTTATACCTTAAGGACAAGGTTTACATGCAACAACTACAAGACTTTATTCATCCTCATTATCCTAATCATGATATCGATTGAAAAAGGTCATCTATGGTCATTGTTAAGCACTATATGCTTATTATAATAAACTTAAACAATTTCTTTTAGACTATAGGTTTATTAATTATCAATTTAACACTTTTTTATTTATTTTATATTTAGGTAATATATTACTCTTCCTTTTCATTTATATTAATGACATTGTTATTATTGATAATGATAATGGTCCTCTGACTTTTGTCATCACTTCTTTGTGCTATTAACTTTTTCTCAAATGACCTCAATGATCTCCACATCTTCTTTGGCATTATTTTTCTTCGTACCATTGAAAACATTATTCTCTTTTAATAATAATATATTATTGATCTTCTTTATAAACATCATAAAATTGATGTTAAATATATTCACAGTCTTTTCTTTACCTCAAAAAATTGTGCCTTGATAATGGTTTTTCACCTACTAATGTCATATAATACTGTTGGGTCATTGGTGCTTTTTAGTATCTCTTTCTTACTCATCCATATATGTCTTTTGTTATCAATTGCCTTTCTGAGTTTATGCATAATCTTATTAATGCTTATTGGTCTACTAATAAATGGATTTTTTGTTACTTTAAGCAAACTATCAACTATGGCATTTTACTATGCCACAATTATTCTCTCAATCTTTATACTTTCTTTAATGTTGACTGGGCAAGTAGCTATAATGATAACACCTTTACTACTACCTATATTATTTTCTTTAATGTTGCTCTAATTAGCAAGTCTTCAAAAAAGCAATGCATGATTGCTTGTTCCTCTATTAAAGCTAAAAATTTAGTTGTTGTAGCAATAGTTACAACAACTTATTGGTTTCAAAATTTACTTTGTCAGTTTTAATTCTACCTACCCATTATTCCTACTATTTACTATGATAATGTTAGAACAATTTACCTTTCCCACAATTTAGTCTTCTATAATTATATGAAACATATTATTATTGACTTTCATTATGTTCGTTCTCAAGTCTAACATCAATGACTTTATGTAATTCATGTTTATTCTCTTAACTAACTTATTAATTCCCTTACTAAATTGCTAGGTTATGCCTAGCATCAAGCCTAATCTCTTATGATTGGTGTCATTTACACCGTGTCTCTCTTACAAGCACATAATAAAGAATCTTTGTAATATTTGAACCATTAAAGATCTTTGATGAAAACTTGACTTTCAAAAATAAATTTCATACACTTAATTTTAAAATAATATTACATAATTTTATACCATAAATAGCATCATAAATGTTCTTTATCACTAGTATATATGCTTGTTTAAACTAATAAATAAATTAAGGTAATTTTTCTCTTTATGACTTAATAATTATGCTTTATTTGTCTAGAACACTTCCTTTTATATATTATAACATTTACAATATACCATACAAGATTCATGAGACATATTAATTTTATAATGATCCACAATAATGTCAGATAGAAATTTTTTTATTACTTTAAAATAGTAATATGCATATAATTATGAGACAACAAGAAATATATAATATGTATAAAAAACACATTAATAAGTTTACAATATCATTATATTATACATCATTAGTTATTATTAGTACATTTAAGGCTTATTCTGAGAATATATTATCTACATAATGTTGATTGTGAACTTTCATATTGATTTACTATCATAAGATCAATTAGTATTTTATAAATATTATTTGTTTCTAAACCTTCTCCTTAATAATAAAATATTTTAATTCTTATTAAGTTTAGTACCTATTAAGTATTTGTTATTATTAAGGAAGAATACTACCATGAAATTATCACATAAATTTTTAATGGTTTAATAATGTTGTCAACAACCTTAGGACCTAAAATAAAGTTTCACAATCATAATACATGAATTATAACTTGAAATCATGTCATAAATTCTATTTTTATAATGGATAAAGTAATGATATATAGTTTTTTATCATTCCACAATTATATTCTTTCTCTTAATAAGAATAAATGACTTAAAAATGAATTTATACTACCAATACATCTAATAAAGCGTAAATCTAAATATCTAATCACTCTAAATGGTTGGATCTTTTGCATATGAACTTATAATTCTTTATTCCTTTAATATTTTAATATTTTTTTAACTTTAAAGGGATCCATTTTAAGATTACTCTTACACTTATTTAACAATTTGAGAGTCAAAAAAGATATTTAGTTTAATAAGGTTCGTAAATACATTAAGCTTTCAATAACTAAAGTTATATAAAATTGATTTTACCTTTTTACATTTCACATCATTTTTAGAATATTGTGTAAAATTGAATTTGTCACCTTTTTGTTTGATAATAACCTAAGGTAAATACTTATCTAAAATTTTCTTAAAACAATTATTATGAAATAATCTTCTTTCATTATGATCTATTACGAAATATTTATTCCTATCACATAGAATATCTTTTTTATATTTCTCATTCTAAAATTCTTTTAAAAAGGTAATTTCACGTGATATACTTTGTTGTTCCCACAGCCTTTTATAGGTTGTAATTGTTGTCAACTAGGTTTAAGTGTACAAGAGAATAAAGCCACGTGGAAGAGCAAGAAGGTAAAAGCCATATGGAAGGGCAAAACAGTAAATTCGCCCTATTAGGTTTTTATGGAAGAGTATATAAAGGAATATAAGAGAGCATAATAGAGAAGTCGTCGACGGGAAAAGAGAGAAAACGAAGTAGCTGTCGTCAGAGATAGACAAAAAAACAAAAATTAAGCAAATCGGAGCAGACCGACGGGAAGAGAGAGAAACCCGACAGCCAAAAATAGATGGTTGGTGAGGAGACAACATGGCAAAAAGGTAGAGAGAGAAATGGGTAAGACGAGACCAGATCAGGAACTAGGAAGACCAAATCCGAGCTAAAACGAGTGAGACGAGACCAGATCAGGAACTGGGGAGACCAAATTCGAGCTAAAACAGGTGGACGAAGAGAGAGACCATCGGCAGAATAGAGGAAAAATGGGGAACGACTGAAGAAGGGTGGACAGGAAAAACAGACAACCGGCTGAAGGAGAGAAAACACGGAACGACCAAATAGACTGGACGACAAAGAAGAGAAAACCCGGAACGGGCAAATAGAGTGACCAGTTGAAAGAGAGAAAAGGACATATGACCGAAGAGGAGAGTGGACGGCAAAGGAACGCACGACGAAAAACACAAGAACTCTCGAAAAGAGGTGAACGGAAAAACCCGATTCGACCAACCAAAAGGTGTACACGGTAGAACAGGGGCTGGATGGGAAAAACATAAACCACCGGTAGAGAGACATCTGGTTGGACGGTGAGAGAGATTAGGCTAGACGACATGAGACCAGAACGTGCGTCAATGTGAAATAGGAGACGGGGGAGACCGTGAGACGGTGAAAGCAGGAGCTGTGTGAAACAACGTAGAGAAGGAATTCAACGAAGCATTGAAAGAACTCAACGTATTTCCAGATTTCTTCAAGAGAGGTTAGAGAGCGTTGCGGTGAACTTCTAAGCGGCAATGGAGCAGCTTTTCAATTCAATAGAGGCAAGACAAACTAGAAGAAGGGTAGACACAGTAAGTGACACTCTTTGTATTGTACTTGCTTAGTAATTGTAATAGTGAAAGGAGCAGAGGATTAAGACATCCATTGTAACTGGAATTCTCAAGTATAGTGGATAGTCTTGGTAAGGGAGAGTCCCTACCACCGTGGATGTACGTCACGTTGACAGAACTACATAAATCTCATGTGTCCCTAATTTGCTTTACGTTCTATGTTTTGAATTGAGTTGTAAACGCAGTTAAAGTATCAGCCAACCTATAACCTAATGAAACCTAAACAAGAACATCTGAATTGCCTATTAGGCAAGGTGTCTGAAAGGTGACTTTGGGGACTATTGTGATTAGTAGGTAGCAATAGATCTACCTTAATCGAGTTTGAGAAATAGTTCACTTTTAAGAAGAGGTTGAAGTTATTTACTTACCTGCGAATTGCGAATTATGGTGATACTGATTCACCCCCTCTCTCAGTATCACAAACTAGTAGATCTTAGAGAGAAGTTGGGAACTTCAATTGGTATCAAAGCACAGGTTCACCAGTTTGAAACTTAACAGCTTGGTGTACTAATTTGAAGGGATCTAGAAGTTTGACTTGTTTAGCATACTAAGAAATGGAAGCCGGTACCAGCACCAACACTACTTACAGAAAAAAGGTTCTAAACTTTAATGGAACCAACTACCATATGTGGAGAACAAGAATGCAAGTAGTATTTGCAACCATGGGCATGAACATGGTGAAATGTGTACAAGAGGGTTTTGTGGCTCCGGAAGAAGGTAAAGACCCAACCCCAAAGGAGTTAAGGCAGTTTGAGATAAATGGGAAGACCTCAAATGTCATCATTTCAGCATTGACAGATGCTGAGTATGCTAGAGTTATGGACTGCAAATCTGCCAAAGAGATATGAGACAGATTGCAGAAAGTCTATAAAGGTGATGGCAGAATGAAGGAGGCTAAGCTTCAAGTGTTCAAGGAGAGATATGAATCTCTCAGAATACAGAAGAATGAGACATTTCAAGAGTTCTTCACTAGGGTTATTGACGCTGTAAACGACCTGAGAAGTCATAGGAAGAACAAGAAGGACTCATCGATTGTGAAGAAAATTTTGAGAATTCTACCTGAGAGGTTTGCCTCAAAGGTAGTAGCCACAAAGGAGAGTAGAGATCTCTATGTCTCTGCATGATCTCCAGTGCAATCTCATTGCATATGAGATGAGGATAATGTCAGTTGAAAGCTCTGCAACAACGAAGGTATCAAAGGAGGCAGCTTTTAAAGCTATGAAGCACTTGAAGATAAAAGAAGAAGAAAAATCATCCAGTGAGGATAATGATGATGAGGAGGAAGAAAGTGAAGGTAAAGTGGTGGCTTACTTCACAAGGAAATTGAAGAAGGGGTCTAAGAAGGAAAAAGAATAGTTGTCCTTGAGATGTTATCGATGTGGGCAGACTGGACACTTTGCTTCTCAGTACAAAGTGAAACTTGATGATGAAGATGAGGATGGTGATTATGAGCCGAATTCAAAATGGAAAAGACCATCATTTAAATCAAAAAAGTCCAGCAAGAAGACTGCCGACCCATAAAAGAAGAAGAGAGGCTCATTCAAGAGTTATGTGAGTCAGATAAAAGAAGCTGATAAGGAGGAAGATGAAGAATCATCAGATGAGCATGCCTTTATGGCATCAGCTCAAGGTGGTAGTTCAACCTCTGAAGAGGAAAAGGAGGTTGATGAAGAAGAGCCAGATCTTGAAGCTGAGCTGGAAGCAGCTTCAAAGGAGATAATTAGAAGAGGAAGAACCATAAGAAGGTTGAAGGCCCATATAAAACAAGTTGAAGCAAAGTCTAAGCAAGCTGAAAGTCAAAAGGATAAAATAAGGGCTAAACATATTGACTTGAAGAGAAGTTTTGAAAAACAGATCAAAATATGTGAAGACCTTACAGTAGAGCTTGGCTCAAGGGCTTCAAAAATTGAAGAAATAGAGAAAAAGTTGCTGAGACTTCAGCAACAACTCAAAAGTAGCAAAGAGAACTTGCAGAAGCTTGAAATGATAGGAGAAACAAATTCTGCAGAAGGAGAGAAGAATGTAGAAAAGGTGTAGCAATATGAGGCTAGATTGGCTAAAGAAAATAAAAATATGCCACAGAAGTTGAAAGAGAAGGTTGTGACTTAAAAGAAGATAGCTGAGAATAAAGAAAATCTGAAGAAGCAACCTAGGGTGGCAAACAAGAAGGAAGAAAAGAAAATCAGCCAGCAGAGGGCTACGGCTGAATAGAAGAAGGAGAAGAAGGTGGCTGAAATGAAAGTCACACAAGCAAAGAAGCCAACTACGTTGCCTACACAACAAGTGATGAACAAAAGAAAACAAGTTGTGATCAGACCCAAGAAGAGGCAGTTTCAAGGTCATTGCCTTTATTGTGGAGTATGGGGTTATAAGGCAAGTAATTGCTGGTGGAGAAGGCCAGTATATGTTTCCAACTCGAGAAGATACGATGCTACATACAGGGGGAGACAATACAAAATTCATAGAAGAACACTTGTTATGAGTTCTTGCACATACTATAAAAAGCAAGGACACACTGACAAGGAGTGTTGGTGGAAGCCCAAACCAGTGGTTTCAAAGAACAAGTTTGCTGTATTGGCAGACTTGGAACAGTGTGAAAGGTGCAGGCAGGATGACCATAATGCCAAGAGATGCATGACACTTCTCCCTAAGCAAGAGAAGGCACTCAATGGCACAGTGAAAACAAGCGGTGCAGTCAAAGCTGAGAAAAAGGAGAAAACTATTTTCCAGTCAGTTCAAAAGAAGGAATATAAAGCTAAAAGGGAGGTGGCTAATATAGCTGAAATTGCACTCAAAGCTTACTACAAGGATAAGCAGTGGATCTTTGACAGTGGATGCACTTCACACATGACGGGAGACAAGAGTAAATTGTCAAAACTAAACAAGTCAAGAGAAGACAGAGTCAACTTTGGCAATGATGATTCACTCAACATGAGTAGTTAGGGGTCAGTAAACATTGGAAGAGGAAAGTTGAAAGATGTTCTGCACGTTGAAGGTCTCAGATATAATTTAGCATCTGTCAGCAAACTATGCAATGAAGACCATAAGGTAATATTCACAAAAACAGGTTGCCAGGTAAAGAGTAAAAAAGGCAATGTTGTTGCAGCTGGAAAGAGAACAGCTGAAAATTTGTATGTGATTGATGAAGAAAGAGATCCTCTTGCAACTAAGACTGTGCAAGAAAGAAAGCCAAAGAAAACGTGGACTAGTGCTTATCAAGAAAATCAGATCATAGGTGACTCATCAGCAGGAGTTACAACAATAAGAAGAATTGTGGGAGCTACTGCTTTACTCTCACAAGTTGGACCTAAATCTGTTGAAGAGGCTACACAAGATCTAACTAAATCTTTGTCCACAGAGCTGTTTGAAAAGCACAGAATGAGTTTGTCTGTGCGAATGCCTCCTTAAGCCTGAAAATCAGGTTAATCCTCCATCTTTATTTTGTGAGTTTTTTAGATTTGTAATTGGTTGGCAATTAGGGAGAGAAGCAACAGTGCAGGGGGAGCTGTTAAGAAAGGGGGAGTTGAAATTGCTGCATAATGGCTTTTGTTATGAGTGTTGCCAACAATTACAAAGGGGGAGATTGTTGTTCCCATAGCCTTATATAAGTTGTAATTATTGTTAACTAGGTTTAAGTGTGCAAGAAAGTAAAGCCATGTGAAAGGGAAAGAAGGTAAAAGTCACATGGAGGGGTAAAAACGTAAAAGCTAAATGGAAGGGCAAGACAATAAATTCGCCCTATTAGGTTTTTATGGAGGAGTATATAAAGGAATATAAGAGAGCACAGTAGAGAAACTGTCGACGGGAAGAGAGAGAAAACGAAGTAGCCGTCGGACGAAGCCATCGTTGGAGATAGGCGAGAAAACGAAAATTGAGCAAATCGAAGCAGACCGGCGGGAAGAGAGAGAAACTCGTGGCCAAAAATAGACGTTCAGCGAGAAGACAACACGACAAAGAGGTAGAGAGAGAAACGGGTAAGATGAGACTAGATCGGGAATCGGGAAGACCAGATCCGAACTGGAACGGGTGAGACGAGACCAGATCGGGAACCAAGGAGACCATATCCAAGTTGAAACAGGTGGATGAAGAGAGAGACCGTCGACAAGATAAAGGAAAACCAGGGAATGGCCAAAAAAGGGTGGACTGGAAAAATAGACAGCCGGTTGAAGGGGAGAAAACCCAGAACGGCCAAATAAAGTGACCACCTGAAAGAGAGAAAATGATATATGACCAAAGAGGAGAGTGGACGGCAAAGGAACGCATGGCGAAAAACACAAGAACTCTCAAAAAGAGGTGAACGAAAAAACCCGATTCGGCCAACCAAGAGGGGTACACGGTAGAACAGGTGCTAGACAGGAAAAATAGAAACCACCGATAGAGAGAAATCTGGCTGGATGGTGAGAGAGATCCGGCTGGACGGCATGAGACCAGAACGTGCGTCAGCGTGAAATAGGAGACGGGTGAGACCATGAGACGGTGAAAACAGGAGCTATGTGAAACAACGTAGAGAAGGAATTCGGTGAAGCATTGAAAGAACTCAACGTATTTCCAAATTTCTTCAAGAGAGGTTAGAGAGCATTGCAGTGCATTTCTAAGTGGCAATGGAGCAGCCTTTCAATTCAACAGAGGCAAGACAAGTTAGAAGAATGGTAGACACAGTAAGTAACACTCTTTGTATTGTACTTGCTTAGTAATTGCAATAGTGAAAGGAGCAAAGGATTAAGACATCCATTGTAACTGAAATTCTCAAGTATAGGGGATAGTTTCGGTAAGGGAGAGTCCCTACCACCGTGGATATACGTCACATTGACCGAACCACGTAAATCTCGTGTGTCCTTAATTTGCTTTACGTTCTGTGTTTTGAATTGAGTTGTGAACGCAGTTAAAGTATTAGCCAACCCATAACCTAACGAAAACCTAAGCAAGAACATCTGAATTATCTATTAAGCAAGGTGTCTGAAAGGTGACTTTGGGGACTATTGTGATTAGTAGGTAACAATAAATCTACCTTAGTCGAGTCTGAGAAAGAGTTCGCTTTTAAGAAGAGGTTGAAGTTGTTCACTTACCTGCAAATTGCGAATTATGGTGATACTGATTCACCTCCCCTTTCAATATCACAAACTAGTAGATCCTAGGGAGAAGTCGGAAACTTCATACTTAAAACATAAGCAACAAGTTCATAATATCATTAAACTTAATATATTATTGTAGGAAAATTGATTTTAGTCCATATCTTAACTTCTTTAGTCTACACACTATTTAATCTTTATTTTTAATGAAAAAAATTTAAGATTGATTCATGTAAACTTTGTTTTCAAGATTTTAATTAAGAAAGATAATTTTTACATATATTTTTGTGTAACTTAATGTCATACTAAGCTACTAATACTATGATAAGATTTGATACTTTTATGGTTATAAAAATAAACTAAATTCTTATTGATTCCAATATAAAATTTGATTCCTATAAATAAACTATATAATCATTTAAAATATCCAATCTTTTTGCTCTTTAAAATCTTCTTAATATTATTATTTATAGTTTATTTATATTAGTCAATTATAAGTTAATTCTTTTAAAAAGTGTCACTTTGTCTAAATGTCCTTTAATTTTTTGAAATAACATTTAATATCATGGTGAATAAATAAACTATTATGAGTAAAAAATATATTTACTCTAATTATTTTTATATTCATATTTTGACATACATTAGCTGATGGAAGCCATATTATACTAGCTTAAATCAATAAGGGAGTTAATACTTTGCAAAACCTTGAAGAACCAATGACAAGGACAAGGTCAAAGAAAATAAAGGAAACTCTCAACAACTTGTTATGCGACATTTACTATCAAGAAGTTGCTAGGTACGAGTTAAGGATGATGGAAGCTTCACCAGGGCTTGCAAATGTGTCAGAGGAATTTGAGAACCATGACCTTAGGAAGGAAGTTAGATTTAAGAGCCCATATTTGAGCATTTAAATGGATTATTTTCATGGGATATATTATTATGTAATGGGTTGAACGAATTTCAGTATCTTATTAGTTATTTTCATGGATTTTTATTATTAGTTAGTGGGTTGGATGAATTTCCTTAATAAGCCCATCTTATTAGCTAAGGTTTTAGGGTTTAGCATATAAAAAGGGCAAAAAGGGTGGCTGGAGGAGGAAAACTCATTTTCATAAGTGTATAAGCTATTTCTCTGGTTCTTTGAGAATTAATTCTGAACTTTCATACTTAAGTGTGTTGGTTCAATAGACTTATCTTCTTTAACGTTGTTGTTGTTAAGAGTGACACTTGAATCTTATAGTTCTGGTTCTTTATTGTTTATAATCATTGGGTCAGAACTCCAAATCCCTTAACCTTTGTTAAAATGATCATATACCAACATTGGTGTTGGGTTCCGTTTACATATAATCAGAGTTCGTATCATTTGGTATCAGAGCCTTGGCTCTAACTCAAGTTAGTTATACTTTTGTTATCATCTCTTTCGTGTATTCTTCATTGTTGGTTAAATAATTACAAAAAAAAAAAATCGTGTATTTCTTGGGTTTCTTTTCTGATATTTGTTTCTTCTACAGAAATACCCATTAATTATCTAAAAATAAAAAAATAAAAAAATTCATGTATTTCTTGGGTTGCCTTTTTACTATTTATTCCTTCTATAGAAATACTCATTAGTTAAACAAAAAAAAAAAGAAAAAAACGGCTTCATTGTTCAATTGGTCATTTACTCAATTATATTCGATAATTGATTGTTGTCCGATTGCACTGCTCATATCATTAAATTCCTTGTCATTCTGTTTGTTTTATTGCCCATCTTTTTGATTGTGTCACTTCTCTGAAGAGGTAGGTCTAGGATTTATATATTCAAGTTTTGTTTGTTCTGAATTTAGTTTGCTTAAAATTATTGAAAGAGCTCTTAGAGTCTTGCAATTCATTGTGTGAAACACGAGACTTGAGGACTACTATAATTGAGTGGAGAGCAAACACACAAGGGAGTGAGTTTTGTGAGGTATATTCTTTATTTACTAACAATCTTGCATATTCAATGTCTAATACTAAAGAAGGCAGTTTCCTACATGAAAAGGAGAAAGTAGTTGTTTCAGATTTTAAATTGTTTATGAAATCCTTAGAGCAGAAGTTTGATAGGATTGACCAAATATTTTGGGAAGTTCAAAATAGAATGGATAAAATATAAGGGAAATCGAGTATTAATCCTAAGAGGCTAGCTGGTAGGGTCATGAAGGAGCAATTTGAACATGACTTTGGTGAAGATGGTGATGATTATTATTATGATGGTGATAATACTAGAAGAAACTTTAGAGGTGGATTTAGAGGAGGACGTGGTAATAGGAATGGTAGAGGAGTAAGAGGCAATGAAAATGTTTATGATAGGTACAATGAAGGTTGGGACAATAAAAATAAAGTGGAGGAAGGAGTAGACAAAAATCTTAGTAGTATTAAAATGAAAATACCTTCTTTTTAATGGAAAGCTGACCCTGATGTTTATTTGGATTGGGGACGAAGGGTAGAATTAATATATGAGTGCCACAACTTCTCTGAGGAGAAGAAAGTAAAGTTAGCTATGGCAGAGTTCACTGATTATGCTGTAGTATGGTGGAACTAGCAAGTTACTACTAGGAGAAGAAATTTTAAGAGAACCATAGAAACATGGAATGAGTTGAAGACTGTGATGAGAATAAGATTTGTTCCCAGCTCTTATTATAGGAATTTGTATAACAAGTTACAAAGTCTTACACAAGATTCTAAGAGTGTGAAAGAGTACCATAAAGAGATGAAAATTGCTATGGTTAGGGCAAATGTAATGAAGGATAGGGAGGTAACCATGGCTAGGTTCTTTCAAGGGTTAAATAAAAGCATAGTTGATGTGGTAGAATTGCAATACTATGTAAAGCTTAAAAATATGGTACAGATTGCCATGAAAGTTGAGAGGCAACTTAAGGGAAGGAGCACTTCTAGATATAATCATAATTTAGGTTCATCTTTTTTAGAAGTCAAACTGGGGGAAAAAGGAAGAGAAGATGACTTCTAAGCTTAAAACCAATTCAAATAAACCCAAGACTAGTGGGGGCAGCCTGGAAAGGGGCAAATTTGAAGAAAAACTTGAAGGCACCCAAGGAAAAAATAGAGACATCAAATGCTTTAGATGTATGGGTAAGGGTCATGTGGCTTCACAATGTCCTAACAAGAGAACCATGTACCTTAAGGAGAATGGTGACTATGTGTCTGGCAATGATGCTAGTGATGAAGACCATATGCCGCCATTAGAGGATGCTAGTGATGTTGATGAAGGGATAAAGTATCTAGAGTATGGTGGAAGACTTTTAGTAGTAAGGAGAGCCCTTAGTATGTAGGTTAAGGAGGAGGATGATGTTAAGATGCAGTGAAAAAATATTTTCCATACTCAATGTTTGGTTCAAATAGACTTTGTTGCTTGATCATCAATAGAGGTAATTGCATTAATGTAGCAAGTGCAGAGTTGGTGGAAAAATTGAACTTGCTTACAACTAAACATCTTAGGCCATATAATTTGCAATGGTTGAATGATAATGAAGTGGTGAAAGTGACTAAATAAGTTGTGGTTCCATTTTCCATTGGTAGATATAAGGACGAGTTATTTTGTGATGTTATACCTATACAGGCCGGGCATTTGTTATTAGGTTATCCTTGACAATTTGATAGAAAAATTTTGCATGATGGTTACAAGAACCGCTATTCTTTCACTATGGATGGAAAACCATTTACACTTATTCCATTGACTTCAAAACAAGTGTATGAAGACCAAGTGAGACTTTATGAAAGTGAGCAAAAGAGGAGGAGCGAAAAGAAAGAGAGAGTCGAGAGAAAAGAAAGTGAAGGAGAGAAAAACAAGGTGAAAGCATTTAAGAGTGTTAAGTACAAGAGTGGTTAGGTTTACAAGAGTGAAAATGAAAAAAAACAAGTGAGTGTGTTTGCAAAAGGAGCAGATGTTAAGGTTGCCTTCCAAGCTAGGCAACAAATGATCTTGATCCTTTACAAGGATTCTTATTTCTCTAACACTAACCTTGATTCATCTTTGCCTAGTGCTATTTCATCTTTGTTGCAGGATTATAATGATGTATTCCCTAAGGAGATCTCAGATGGTTTACCACTAAGGAGAGGGATTGAACATCACATTGATCTTATTCCTGGAGCTCCCATTCCCAATAAGCCAGTATATAGAAGTAATCCTGAGGAGACAAAGGAGCTTTAGAGGCAAGTTGATGAAGAAGGGACATATAAGGGAGAGCATGAGTCCATGTGCAATGCCAGTGTTGCTTGTACCAAAGAAAGATGGATCTTGGAGGATGTGTGTCGATTGTAGAGCTATCAACAAAATAACAGTTAGGTATCGACATCGTATACCCAGGCTTGATGATATGCTAGATGAATTACATGGTGCTTGTTACTTCTCTAAAATTGACCTTAAGAGTGGGTATTATCAAATTAGGATAAAGGAAGAAGATGAATGGAAAACTGCATTCAAGACCAAGCATGGTTTGTATGAATGGTTAGTTATGCCCTTCAGTTTGACTAATGCACCTAGTACTTTTATGAGATTAATGAATCATGTTTTAAGACCTTTCTTAGGAAAGTTTGTTGTGGCTTATTTTGATGACATATTAGTATACAGCAAGAATTTTGAAGAGCATGTTGAACATTTGCATTTTGTGCTTGATGTTTTAAGGAAAGAGAAATTGTATGCCAATTTGAAGAAATTCAATTTTTGTAAGGATTATGTCATTTTCTTGAGTTATGTTGTGTCTGCTCATAGCATAGAGGTTAATAAAAAGAAGATTAAGGTAAGAGCAACGACCTATTGCATTTTTTTTAGTTGAGAAGTTAGGTAAGGCAACATTGAATTATCCAACCTATGATAAAGAAATGTATGCACTTGTTAGGACTTTAGAAACGTGGCAACATTACCTTTGGCTCAAGGAGTTTGTAATTCATACTAATCATGAGTTTTTAAAATACTTGAAGGGGCAAGGTAAGTTGAATAAGAGACATGCAAAATGGGTTAAGTTTATTAAAACTTTTCCTTATGTAATTCAATACAAATCAGGTAAGGAAAATGTTGTTACTGACGCATTGTTACATAAGTACACATTGATTAGCACTTTAAGCATTAAGTTGCTGGGGTTTGAGCACATTATTGATTTGTATGCTAATGATACTAACTTTAGTAACATATATGTTGTATGTGGGAAAGCTACCTTTGGAAAGTTCTATAAACATGAGGGGTATTTGTTTAAAGTAAATGAGCTTTGTATTTCTCAAGGGTCTATGAGAGCATTACTTGTGAGAGAAGCTCATGGGGTGGTTTAATAGGACACTTTGGCATTTAAAAGACTTTTGATGTTTTAAATGAATATTTCTTTTGGCCACATATGAAAAGGGATGTTGAAAGAGTCAGTGCCAAGTGTATTACTTGTAAACAAGCTAAGTTTAGGGTTTTTCCCCATGGAAAGTATATGCCCTTAGAGATTCCTTGTGAAGCTTAGACCAACATTTCTATGGATTTTATTCTTAGGTTACCTAGGTCCAAGAAAGGACGAGATTGTATTCTTGTTATAGTTGACAAGTTTTCAAAGATGGCGCATTTTATTGCTTGCACCAAAATGGATGATGCCACACACATTGTAGACTTATTTTTTAGAGAGATTATTCGCCTACATAGAGTGCCAAAAAGTATTGTGTTAGACCATGATGCAAAATTTTTGAGCCATTTTTGGAAGACATTGTGGGGTAAGCTTGGAACAAAGTTGTTGTTTTCTATAACTTGTCATCCACAAACCGATGGACAAACTGAGGTAGTAAATCGAAGTCTTGGTACATTGTTGTGTGTTGTTATTGGTAAGAACTCTAAAACCTGGGAAGAATGTTTGCCTTTTATAGAGTTTGCCTATAATTGTGCTGTTCATAGTGCTACAGGTTATTTTCCTTTCGAACTTGTTTATGGTTTTAATCCATTATCTCCTTTGGATTTAGTACCATTGCCCATACAGAACAGGGCTAATTTAGATGGGAAAAAAAAGGCTGAAGTGGTTGGGCAACATTTGCGGAACTTGACCATTGCCCATACCAAACAATATGAAACACAAGCCAACAAAGGTTATAGGCATATCACTTTTGAACCTAGTGATTGGGTTTGGGTACATTTGCGGAAGGATAGATTTCCTATGCAAAGGAAGTTAAAATTGCAACCAAAAGGAAATGGTCCTTTTCAAGTGGTGGCAAGAGTCAACGATAATGCATATAAACTTGACTTGCCAGGTAAGTATAATGTGAGTGCAACATTTAATGTTTCTAACCTTTCTCTTTTTCTTTTTAATGATGTAAGTGCTGATTTAAGGACAAATTATTTTGAGGAGAGCAGGAATGATGGAAGCCATATTGTACCAGTTCAAATTAACAAGGGAGTTGATACTTTGTAAAACCTTAGAGGACCAATGGCAAAGGCAAGGTCAAAGAAAATAAAGGAAACTCTCAACAACTTGTTATGTGACATTTACTATCAAGAAGTTACTAGGTACGAGTTAAGGATGATGGAGGCTTCACTAGGGCTTGCAAATGTGTCATCTATGAAAGAATTTGAGAACTATGGCCTTGGGAAGGAAATTGGATTTGGGAGCCCATGTTTGGGCATTTAAATGGATTATTTTCATGAGATATATTATTATGTAGTGGGTTGAACAAATTTCAGCATCTTATGAGTTATTTTCATTGGTTTTTATTATTAGTTAGTGGATTGGACGAATTTCCTTAATAAGCCCATCTTATTAGTTAGGGTTTTGGAGTTTAGCATTTAAAAAGGGCAAAAAGGGTGGCTAGAAGAGGAAGACCCATTTTCATGAGTGTATGAGCTATTTCTCTGGTTCTTTAAGAACTAATTCTGAACTTTCATACTTGAGTGTATTGGTTCAATAGACTTATCTTCTTCAACATTGTTGTTGTTAGGAGTGGCGTCCGAATCTTATAGTTCTGGTTCTTTGTTGTTTATAATCATTGGGTCAGAACTCCAAATCTCATAACCTTTGTTAGAATGATCCTATACTAATATTGGTGTTGGGTTCCGTTTATATATAATTGGAGTTCATATCATTAGTCCTACTAACATCACCATTCATATTGAATTTTAAATTTTTAGTTTTTATGATTCTTACATTATGATTACATATCCCTTAGACTTCTTTAGATAATGACTAAAGTAACCACCGATCATTTGAGAACTTTTTTTTTTAAATTGATTCTTATTTCTATTAAGTAACTTTAAATATCCAAGTACCTTTCTATTTATAGTTTAATAGAAGTTCTTTAAATTGTTTCACTAATAATCCTATTTAACAAATAATTTGTAGTTTTGATTACATATATCCATAATGATTTGAGTAAGGAAAAGTTAGTCATTATGCTTTTGACCATATTTGTTAATGATTTATTATAATGTTCTATCACACATTTTGCTAAAAAGTACCTAACATAGTTTATCATACACATATGTCATAACTTTTGAGAAATTTTATAACTAGACATGGACATTACTTTGAATCATTATATTTTCTATAATATTCATCGTCGTTATAAGATTTTATGATTTTTACATTTTATCTAGTTGCTTATAACCTCTTTTATATATATCTTAAGGATATCTAATGATTGAAATTTTCATAAAACAAATTGTCATACTTATAACATGAAAAATTATTTATAAAAGTGATAAGGTACAATTCTTCATTAAAAGTTAAAGTATTGAAAAGTCTATAAATATTGGTGTGTATAATTTCAAGAAGCTTAGTGCTTTTTATAACTTCTATCATTTTATATTTGATTTGCTTACTCTTAATGTAATCTATAAAAATTCTAAGATTAGCAAAATTTAGATTTGAAAGAATCTTATTATTAATCAATCTTACTAATTTTCTTTGAATATATGATTAAAGAATTTATGCCAAGTAGGCAAAATAATGTTATGCATGATTCTAATATTATGATGCATGATAAGCAATGATTCTTTTAAACTTTCTAATGTTTTAATTGACATAAAATATTAATAAGAATACATAAAAAGTTTATATTTTTATATCAACTAAAATAATATAATTATAATGAATTTTTATATTATTATGGATGCATAAATGTAACACTAAAATTAAGCAACAAAGTTAAAATTATTTATACATTTAGAGATTCATTTTATTTATTGTTTTAACCTTTTACTATAATTATACATGTTTAGATAAAATTTTTTCATGAAATTAAAAAAAGATAACTAATTAGATATACATATATATATATATATATAATTTAAATTAGACACATTTATTAATATTTGAAACAAACCTTAAAATTATAATATTTAATAGTGTAATAACATATCAAATTGTTTATTGTTAATTAAATCATATTATAATTGAGTATTTAATAAAAATATTATTTAAAAACATTTTAACATGATTAATTAAAATTTTCAATAATTTTATAAGTTTTTATTAAAAGGAAGAAAAAAGACAAAAAATTGACAAGAATCAATCAAGGCATATCACAAACGGTGAAAAGAAAAAGACATAACAAAAAAAAAAACTCCAATTATGAGGCCTCTCCAAGGATTGATATCAGCAATTGTCCATTTGCTCCTCCGTCCTTTTCTCCAGCCTGTTAATTCCTCCAGATTTACCTCCATTTTTTATTAAAAAAAAAAAAAAAGAAACGTATTTTTATTACGTACTCGGCACAGCAGACCACCGACGCTGCCACCGACGTCGCTGAAGTCCAAAAACGACAGAACAGGGAACAGCACTACCTGACACTCAACAGTCAACTGCGCCGTGTAAAGCTCCCACAAAAACGACGCCGTAGCGCTGGAAAAAACACTTCATCCGAACCCTTTTTTGAGTATTAAAAAAAAAAAAAAAAAAAAAAGAGGAAGAAGAAGAAGAAGAAACAAATTTTAAATTCTATAACATTCATTAATCACACTCGGATCATATTATTTATACTTAATTTCACAGGGGTTGGAGTTAAAAACAGATCCAAGATCTGGGCGGGGTTTGCTAATGGTAGCCGTGGAAAAGCAGCATTTTCTTTTGCTGGTATAGCATGGATCTCTTAAAAAATCCGCTGGTTCTAAAGATGGCGGCCTTTGCTTTCCTCTCCGTTACCTTCTTTTACTTGGGCAAGCACTGGTCCAACGGCTACCCGCAGCTCATCTTCTTCTCCAGACCCCGCGAGACCGTCGCGATTTCGCCTAACAGCGATAAGTTCTTCGATATCGCCGCTCTCATATCTCATAACCAAACCGATAGTTCTCTATCCCAGCCGAACCGAAATGAGATCCAATCCCAAACTCAAACCCAAACCCAGTTCCAACCTCCGCCCCCGCCCAATTTGAATCGGAATTTTGGGATTATTGATAGCGATGGAAAGATGAAAGATGATTTCGAGGTCGGGGAGTTTGATCCGGAGCTTGTGGAGACTTGGGGAAATGAGACTGAAATCGAGAGTGAGAATAAAGGTTCTAGGGTTAGGATCAAGAGATTTTGGCTGTGTCCTGAAAGTATGAGGGAGTATATTCCATGCCTGGACAATTTGGACGCGATTAAGAAGTTGGCGTCCACGGAGAGAGGTGAAAAATTCGAGCGGCATTGTCCGGAGCGAGGGAAAGCGCTGAATTGCTTGGTTCCGCCGCCTCGAGGGTACCGTCGGCCAATTCCTTGGCCGCAGAGTCGAGACGAGGTATTGCCGCTTTAATTTTCTTTTCTTTCTTTTTTTTTTAAAAGAAAAAAAACACTTTCTTTAATTTTCTTTCTGTCCGCCTAAAGGGTATTGCCGCTTTAATTATCTTTTCTTTTTGAATAAAAAAAAAAGAAAAACTTTCTTTAACTGGGCACGTATTTGTTTGTTTGTAGAATAAGTGGAGTCGAGCAGAGAAAGTAAATAACTTATTTTGCTGAATTGTTGCTCAGTGATTCAAGATGATGCTGCATTTTGACATGCTGAATTTCTTATAAAAATGTTGACTTGTTAAAATAGAAATGTTGACTGCCGCTGATTCAAAATTGCTAGTTTGAGCTAGGATTTTTGAAGGGAAGTTGCGATGGATGTGATAATTGACTGCTTGTTAGGTTTGTACTTAGCTTGTTCTTCTATATCATAAAACGGTTTGCTAAGCGTAAAGAATTGATAGGAAATGCGACTTTGTTACAGGTATGGTACAGTAATGTTCCTCACACACGACTGGTTGAAGACAAGGGAGGTCAAAACTGGATTTCCAAAAAGAAAGACAAGTTTAATTTTCCTGGAGGTGGTACACAGTTCATACACGGTGCAGACAAATATTTGGATCAGATTGCTGAGGTTTGAAAGTCTTTGTCCGAGCAGTTTCATTAAGCTTGAGTGTCTTTTTATTTGATTTGTAGTATTTCATTCTTATGCGTAGATGGTCCCAGAAATTGCATTTGGTAGTCATACTCGAGTTGTTCTTGACGTCGGATGTGGTGTGGCAAGTTTTGGTGCCTATTTGATGTCACGGAATGTTATAACCATGTCAGTTGCTCCCAAAGATGTTCATGAGAATCAGATTCAATTTGCTCTTGAGCGTGGTGTACCTGCAATGGTGGCTGCATTTGCAACTCATCGTTTGCCATACCCAAGTCAAGCCTTCGAATTGATACATTGCTCAAGATGTAGAATTAATTGGACTCGTGATGGTATGTCTGTTGCCCTGGATGTCAAGCTTTTTTGCACCAAAGAAGAATGATTGGATGAAAACATTGGGGGC
Organism: Ceriops tagal; assembly: GCA_021533255.1. Taxonomy (NCBI): domain Eukaryota; kingdom Viridiplantae; phylum Streptophyta; class Magnoliopsida; order Malpighiales; family Rhizophoraceae; genus Ceriops; species Ceriops tagal. The sequence goes on from CM038602.1 coordinate 8,561,686, forward strand.
ATTATGTTTGCCAGTGGTAACTGCTAGAAAATTCCCATGAACCTTTCCTCTATAACCATGCAAATGATTTCTTTTACCCTGCCTTTTCCTTTCCTTCCATCAAATTAGAAATTGTATTTTATGCTATGATATTATGACATTTCTATTGGTGTATGTATGGCTACATGTGTTTTTCATTTTACTTTGGTCAATTCATGATTGTTTGGCATGTCGTGATTGTGCCTTTTCTTTTCAAACATCACAATGAAGATGGAATCTTGCTCCTTGAGGTCAATAGGATGCTTCGGGCTGGAGGATGCTTTGCTTGGGCAGCACAGCCAGTATATAAACACGAGCAGGTCTTAGAGGAACAGTGGGAAGGTATCAATCATCAAGTATTTGCAAGTTAATATTTAAAGGTCTTGTACTCCAAATTAACTTAATTTCCTTTTTGTCTGCCTATAAACTAAGAATAAATCCTTTTCCATGTTCTTTTCCTGCTTAGGTTGGGTTACTAATGAACAATATTTGTTTATTTTGTAAGTTTTTTTTATGTGATAATAGATAATTCCTTCTCAAAATAATTGTGTTTCCAAAATGACCTCCTAGCCAACCTTGGATGGAGCAATAAATGGTAGTTTAGAATATATGACCGAGGAAGAATGATTTATCCAGTTTCATATTACTACAATTTGTTAGTGATGAAATTTCTGTGATTGATAACATTTGCCTCTGTATCTTCAGAGATGCTTGACCTTACTACCCATCTCTGTTGGAAGCTTATCAAGAAGGAGGGGTACATTGCAATATGGCAAAAACCTGTTGACAATAGCTGCTACCTGAGCCGAGATGCAGGAACAAAACCTCCATTGTGTGATCCTGATGATGACCCTGATAATGTTTGGTATAATTGCTATCCTGCATTTTGATTTCTGAAAGTTTCTGCTGCATATTTATAAGGATGAACCTTATAATTCTTGCTGGTAAAACCTTTACATTTATAAAAGAGCATTTAATGATCAATCTTGCTTATTGATGAATTGACTGTTGTTTCAAATGCTCTGGATTCCATAATAATGATAAATTGAATGAATTTCTTCAACCAAAATGATATTAGATATGGGAACAATTTTCTCCAATCTCTCACCCAGCCACCCACCTCACTTTGAATGTATTCGGACAGTCCTCTTGCCATCTTTTTCATTTCCATTGGTATTTTATGGTTGTGCTTCTCTTACATATTCTGGTGATTGGAACTTCTCTTTGGTAACAGGTTTAATAGGCTTTATTTTGTTTCATAAATCTGTATGTTTTTGTCTTACTTTGTCCGTAATGGTTAAGAGAATCTGAAATTAGTTAGTGGATTGTTCTTATGAGTTTCTCAGTTATTACCAGTTATTGCTTTCTCCGCATCAGGTATGTTGATCTGAAGGCATGCATTACTCGACTTCCTGAGAATGGATATGGGGCAAATATTGCCAAATGGCCTGCCCGTTTGCATACTCCACCAGACAGGCTGCAGAGCATTCAAATTGATGCGTACATTGCAAGAAATGAGTTATTCAAAGCAGAATCAAAATACTGGTACGAAACAATAGAGGGCTATGTCCGTGCTTGGCATTGGAGGAAGTTAAAACAAAGAAATGTGCTGGACATGAGAGCTGGCTTTGGAGGGTATCTCAACTACATAATCTCATTTTTCATTGATCAGTTGTGATATTCTTTTATTCAGCTTGATTTTTACTGTTTGATTTGGTTTTGGTAGATTTGCAGCTGCATTTGTTGATCAAAAACTCAATTCCTGGGTTATGAATGTTGTTCCTGTTAGTGGACCCAACACCTTGCCTGTCATATATGATCGCGGACTTATAGGTGTCATGCATGATTGGTACTACTCAACTTTGCTTATTAATTAAGTCATATAAGTGATTGGACTCCCATTTTGGATGCTGAAATTGATGATTGTCATTAATATGCTATTGTCATGCCATGGTGACTTTTATACCTCAGATCGTTCCACTCTTTGGCTTGCCTTTTCCATTTTTCACACTCTGTCAAAAAAATACATAAGGCATTACCTTGTATTCATCAGGTGTGAATCATTTGACACGTACCCAAGAACCTATGATTTTTTGCATGCTGCTGGACTCTTTTCCATTGAAAAGAAAAGGTACCCCCGTCTATATTTGCTGAATTCATCAGGTCTCGTAGAAATCTAGTGAATTGGATTTCAAGGTGTAGGCAGTCATTTTCTCACGGGTCTTTTTTCTTTGCATCAGATGTAATATTTCTACAATCATGATCGAGATGGATCGCATTCTCAGACCTGGTGGTCGAGTATATATTCTGGACTCTCTTGATGTCATAGATGAGCTTCAAGAATTAGGTAAGGCTATGGGTTGGCAAGTAACATTGCATGACACATCTGAGGGTCCTCACGCAAGTTATAGGATCTTGACATGTGAAAAACACCTTTTGCGCCGTTGAGAATGTGGGATGTGTAAACAGGCTTGTGTTTTATTGGCAACTGTAAGTATCAGACACGACAAGTTTCATAAATCGAAACACGTTCGATGGAGAAATGCGGTCAAAAGAAATTCAACTTCTAGAGGGTATTCTGGTTTATTGTTTGATCAAAACAGGGCACTACCAAGATTCTTTTACGTTGAAGCTTTGTCATTTAGAGTTTAGCTGTGATTGATTGGGGGGGGGTGCTGAATTGGTAAATTCTGAACTGGCGGGGTTATCCTGTATGGGTGGAGAGACTGCTGTTTTATGTTTAATCTTCTTCTTTTCCTCTCCGTTTTGTATTTTCGGTGTAGGCCATGTCTGTGTCTGTGTCACTTAATTGTAATATCCCATATCTTGTACGTGCGATTATATTTTTTTTCCCCCATTTACTGTTGAGTTGAAGCATTTGTAAGCAGTCATTTGAGCAGCAGCAATAACAAAAATTATATATCTCCTGTGGTGCTCGAAACTTCAGAGCCAATTACTCGGTAACTTGGGTTTGCAACATGCCGAGCAGGACCTCAGGCGTTGGGTCACCAGTTTTAAAATGGAGAATAAGCAAAATAAAGGCCATTGCATATTTGTGCGGGTGTTTCTCTAGACATGTGTCGATTATGTGACATAAACGAATTTTAATGTTATCATACGCACTCACTCAATTTTTAGTACCGTCGATTAATATATTTTTATTCCACTTTTTAAATTTGTTTCCTTTTCAACGAGCGTACAGGTTAACGATTATTGAAATGGATGCCATAAATATTTTTTTATGCATTGAATTTTTTTAATTCAAAAGTTTTTGATATAATACGATATATTATATGTTTACAAAATTTAAATGATATTCTTAATGTAGAACCAAAAAAAAAAAAAAAAACTTGTTGCATTTCAGTAGTACTCTTTAAATGAATCGAATAGAGATGAAAGAAATGTTGATTTCGATTATAAAATTGAACCAAACTGATTACTAAAAGATTTAATTTTGATTTTAAAGTAAATCAAATATGTTATAAAATTAGTGATTTTATTCTTAATTCTACTTGGATTGTAATTTTTGTTCCAATTTCGATTCTAAACTATGAACCAAACGGTTCCTCCTTGTGTCAATGGCTGAAGTTCATCATCATGATGAAACCCCACTTGTTGTCATCATTCAAACCCAAAAGAATAAAAAGGTCGAAAAAAAAAAAAAAAAAAAAAAGGCAGCTACAAGAGTTAATATGGATAGTCTAGTAACGGGGAACCTTCTCTGGTTGAGGCACGGGACTTGGTCAATGGATAACGTCTTTGACCCAAAATGGTAGCATATTGCCTCCACAACACAACTTTCATCTTCTGAAAGCTTAGTCTAGTCGTTGTCGGCCATCCTGGTTTATGCCAATACAAGCAGGCCAACTCCATTATATACCCATTATATATAGTCAATAAAGCAAACGAGCTGACATATAAATCTCACAAATTATATATATATATATATATATATAGAATATTTTTGTAAAAAAAAAATTATATAATTTATCTATCAAAAAATAAAAATGGCGATTCATAAAGTCTATCATATAATTTATTATATTTATTGGGCATTTTATTGTTCCCATACATATTTAATTAATTTTTAGTGAAAATTTTAAATCTTTATTTTTTTTTTTTATTATTATTCTATAAACACCGCTCACCGGCGGCCCGGCCCTCCTTTGGGCAGATTTGGTCTCTCCATGTCCCTGTTACTGTAGATTGTGATTACAACTGTGAGATAGTGACAAGTCATGATTGGCAGACGCGTTGAGTTAATCCACTCATCACCTCAAATTCAACAAAAATGCCGTTGAAGACTTTACGTGGGATTAAAATCTATAGTTCGAGTTTTTAACTCAATCGTGAGGAGGGTCGGTAAATGCTTTTTTTGAAAAAACGAATAAATTGTATAATTACAAAATTTTATATTAAAAATTAAATAATATATAAATAAAATAATCCCTATATTTTAAAATTTTTAAATTCTTAACACCGTTATCATATTTACTGTTTTAGCTAATTTTTCATGGATTTCATAAGCTATAACTTATTTTTACCGTCAAACGTCAAAAAAAAGGAAGTAATTTAGTATATTTTAATCTAAAAAAAAAAATGAAAACATGAAAACTCAAAGAGAAAGAAATAAAAAGTGTAGAATTAGATCCGCGGTTATACCAATTCTATAATTTTACATCAAAATTTCATTAAGGTTTGATATCAGAAATATCCCAAAACCAGTCGAATTATTAACTTTTTTGGTTTTTTCTTATTTTGCTTTGACGAAATAACATTCTACTCTAACGATGGTAGGAAATTTTTACATAATTAATTGATTCTTCTGCCGTTGAGGCGTGACTTTTTCGGAACTTGTGGAACATGATGCGGCCCACTTCTTTCCTTTTCTTTCTTTTTTTTTTTTTTTGCACTAAATGCTAATTTCACTTTCAACGCCCCGGATGCAGCTGTGAAGTTGTTGGGAGCCTTGATTACCCTCTCTCGTTTACAAAATTATTTATAGAATTAATATTTATTTGCACGTATATATATATATATATATATATATATATATATATTAGAAAAAATGAATTTTAAAAAGAAAAAAAAAAGGATTTGCGTGGGAATCTACGCTTAATCACCTTACTTGCGCATATTTTGCGGGGTAAAATGTCCTAATAATAATTAATTAATTAATTATATTTGACTTGACGGAGAGAATCTTCTGACAGCTCTCTCCGTTTACATCTTATTTTCTTTTTTGTTCGTAAAAATTAAAAATAAAATTCTTTAACTTTAAATTACGTATTTAAGAGGTCCTGCTGCCCTGCCCACCTTTGTGTGACTAGTAATAGTACCTTTTCTATTTTCTAATGCGGCAAACAAACGCACAAACAAAAATAAACGTTCGGCGTCTCCTGTCTTTGAAAACCACCATGAAGCGACGGCCGCCTCCGCCGTATCCTCTCTTCCTGACGGCGGCTATGCTGCTTACGTCTGCCGCCGTGTGCGTACGCTCTGCCGATCACTGCCCAAACTGCGGCTCCACCGCCGTCCCTTACCCGCTCAGCACTCGTCCTCGCTGCGGCGACCAATCGTACAAAATCCGGTGCAACGCAAGTTCGCTCCTGTTCGACACGTTGAACAACTCGTATCCAATCGTTTCGATCGATCCGCTGAGGCAACGGCTGGTGATACGACCGGCAAGCCTGGAACCAAACACCTGCGTCACATCTGATTTCATTCACCGAGGCATCCAGTTAAACAACTCTCTCCCTTTCAACATCACCGATTCCACTACCGTCTTGTTCTTGAACTGCACCGAAACGTTGCTTCAGTCACCGTTGAACTGTTCGTCGACGAGCTTGTGCCATTCGTACGTTAACAGAACACGAACAGAGTCCGCGTGCCGCGACGCCTCCATTTGTTGTACCTATAGAGTTGGCCCAGCGACGTCGCACACGATACGGCTTCGAGACATCGGGTGCAAGGCGTACAGCAGCTTTGTTAACTTGGATCCGGATTTGCCCCCGGATAAGTGGCCCGACCCAGGAGTGGAGATTGAATGGGCGCTGCCCCAGGAACCTCTGTGTGGCTCTCCGGCGGATTGTGACCGGAATTCAACTTGTGGGCCCGACCCGAGTGCGAAAGCTGTCAGGAGATGTTTTTGTAACGATGGATTACGGTGGGACCCGATTCAAGGAGCTTGCTCTCTGAGTAATCATTCACTGACAAATTTTTTTTGTTTGTTTGTTTTCGCTTGTTATTAATTTATCATTTGCTGACATGTCAAAACATTGTGCAGATGTGACGTGTCAAAATCATGACGGCTGTAGTGGATCGTCCAAGACTGCACTCGTAGCTGGTACGTACTAATCAAAACCCATTTCCTAGAGTTGTACGTGTCACGCGAATGCAATTTTTAGGAGACGTTCGGCGACATGTCGTAAAAAGTTGGCTCGTTTTTATTTTTATTTTTAAAAAAATTAATTATTTTATATTATGTTAAGTTACAACTTTTTTTTTTTTTTATCTTAGATGTGCGTGTAAAAAAAAAAAAAAAAGAAACCTTAAACAATAAATCCAACATGATATGATATTTAGGTGTAAGTGCAATGAATTCGTATAAATTTTTCAGTCACGACTTTTCATTTCTTTGAGTATCTGAGAACTGGAAACGGTTGAAAATAAGCCAAACAAAAAGCTTGGTTGCTAATTGTTTGCTCTTTGCTTATTATTAATACCTTCTTTATCTATTGCTTCGGTTTCTCGGGGTCGCATCAATTAATAAAATCCCTGAGGCCGCCTTTCTGTGCATTTAAGCTGGGTTGACGTGGAATATAAGGAGGTCTCAATGCTAGCGAATAAGGCTTTGCCCTGCGAATTATGCCACACGCGTGAACATTCTGTATGTATTTACATGGATCCTCAGGGTAACAATGTGTGTTCATGTCTCGCACTTCAGCCACCTTGCCCACTATTGAGTCCATTGACTCCGTCTCTACCATACGCTTTGTGCACATAGCATTCTCCCCAGGTGTTGTTGTTGGGATTTGTACAACCAAGCCCTTTTTTTGATCCTCTTGATAATTTTACCCGGACAAGTCAGTTTCATAGGAATTCGTTGTCACTGATATCCAAAGGTTAGGTTAGGTATCACTGTCATATCTTGCTGTGGGTTCCAGGTCTGGTCTGCGTTCAATCGGGCCAAAGGACTGCGTTCACATAGTCACTCATTTTATAAAGAGCGCAGATATGTGGAGAGAGTTAAAATTATTATTATTATTATTATTATTATTTGAAATTCGATATTTTTTTTGGTCAAAAATATTACATGTGCAAAAAAATAATTAAATATGCAACAAAAATGATAGAATGTATAATAAGCAATTGATTGTATTCTTTTTTTTTTTTCAACTTATTACACATTTTATTTTATCTTGTTACACATTTAACTGAACGCGTTTTAGATCTATAATATATATATATCGTGGACTCCATGTTGCCACCTCACCGGTGCTGTATAAAAGCTATAAAAGAGCTTAAAACATATGACTGGCTAACAATTAAACACTTAACTATGACTTCCTAGTTGTCAGGATCGTACGTCACTTGCTCTCAATCGCTATTGTCTTTAAATCTCACAACTATCTTGGTCATTTTATGTAGCAACTTCACCATTTTAAAAATTATTGAAAACTTTTCAGTCCATTCCACACCTTTAATTAGGCGTGAGGTATGTAAAATAGAGTAATCTGTCCTGCCATCTATCAAATTATTCGGCTTGAGACTTACAATCTGAGAATTCAAGTAATCAATTTACCGAGAAAAGGGGTAGCACGTCTCTAACCATGTAATTTGATTATTATTGCTCCAGTCTTTCTCTAGTGCCTGATTAATTAACTAACATCCCAAATTTTCTTTTAGGTTTAACATCCGGCTTTGGAGTGGCACTCTTCGTAGCCAGCATTAGTTTCCTTCTCTACAGACGCCACAGACGCATCAAAGAAGCACAAGAGCGGCTGAGGAGGGAGCGCGAAGAAATTATGAGTGCTGGTGGAAGCAGGACAGCAAAAATCTTTACAGGCAAGGAGGTGAAGAAAGCAACAAGCAAATTTTCCAAAGACCGTCTATTAGGTGTTGGCGGCTATGGTGAAGTCTATAGAGGCATTCTTGATGATGGAACCGTTGCTGCTGTCAAATGCGCCAAAGTTGGAAATGCCAAAGGTACTGACCAAGTTCTCAATGAGGTCCGAATTCTAAGCCAGGTCAATCACAGAAGCCTCGTGCGCTTGCTTGGCTGCTGTGTTGATCTTGAGCAACCCATTTTGGTCTACGAGTTTATCCAAAATGGCACTCTTCTTGATCATCTACAAGATCAAAGGCTTGGTGGGAGAGGCCAATTGTCTTGGATTCGTCGCCTCCAAATTGGTCTTGATACTGCTGATGTTCTTGCTTACCTACATTTCTCAGCTGATCCTCCAATATATCATCGGGACGTTAAGTCAAGCAACATACTCCTCGATGAGAGGTTGAATGCAAAAGTATCGGATTTCGGGTTGTCGAGGTTAGCTTACAGTGATTTGAGTCACATATCCACATGCGCCCAAGGTACTCTTGGCTATCTTGATCCCGCGTATTACATAAATTATCAATTGACCGACAAGAGTGACGTTTATAGTTTTGGGGTTGTCTTGCTTGAGTTGTTGACTGCACAGAAGGCAATTGATTTCAACAGGATGGAAGATGATGTAAACTTGGCAGTTTATGTGCAAAGAATGGTGCAGGAGGAGAGGTTAATGGATGTTATAGATCCAGTGCTGAAGGAGAGAGCAACCAACTTGGAGCTTGACACTATGAAAGCATTGGCACTTTTGGCATTGGGTTGTTTGGAGGAAAAGAGGCAAAATAGGCCTTCCATGAAAGAAGTTGTCGAGGAAATCGAGTACATTTTAAGCATTGCAAAGGCTAAGAAAGAAGAAACCTAGCTTGGCCAGTAAGCAAAGAACAGGGAGTAGACGCCTATGCTGCCGACATGATCTTTACGTCGTTTGGTCTTCATGGACAGCATGATTTCGCTTGGCGCAAGTCATATGAAACTGATGGTGTCGCAAGCTATCGTGTGTTTATTTTGGTGACTTGGAAGGGTCTATATTAGTTGAAATCTGAAAAATTACAGAAAAGGAGACATCCATGATAAACAATTGCTTGGTACCAGTAGGGGTATGCTAAATAATATTTGTTTGGGAACAAGGAAAAAGAAGAATATGCCTGCAAAAACCCATTTCTTGTCTAATTCTAATATCTACGGCTCGTTAATCTTTTTCGCCTGTTCTGGCTAACCCCATTGCAGTTTACTATGTAAGGTGGTCTGTTGGATTAAGCTTATTAGTCATCTTAGACAGCTTGGCAAGCAGTTCAAGTCTTGTCCTTTCTTCTTTATTTTACCTTTTGCTTTGAATAAATAAAAAGGAAAAAGTACTCATGCTCACTGAAATGGTTGAAGATGAAATCTATTTTCTCGATTTATGAGCTCGGGGTGAGCGATGTTACTTCTCCGGAGAGAACATCAGATCATTCTAGCATCTCCACGCCTTTGCTAAATTTTGCAGGACATACCTTCGAAACCATTCAAAATCTTCATCTATTGCTACTGTGCACACATTCAAATTAGTTATATTTTGTTGATTTTTAGTAAAATAAAAAAAGAAGAATAATTGACCTATTGCCATCCACGATACTTGGTACATACCAATAATTTTGTGTGTTCATTAGAACACTCATTAAACACTAAATTATATGGTAATATTAGCACTTCATGCTCATATTTCTCTATTGATAAAACGACTTATAGTACCAATGAGCTCTGGGGTTATTTTTAAGGACAAGAAGTCTTAAGTTTTAATTAAAAGAATCATAGTTCTTAACACTCGCGATGTTACTCCATCAGCATAGTGTTTATATATGCCAAATTGAGGTGCTGCGTCAAAGGCAAATGATTGGGCGGCTTTTGTGGCTGGAAAATGTTAGCTAGGCACCTTTGAATCTAGTTATTATTATTTGTTCTTTGGGATTTTTCGCTGAAGTCAAGTCTGACATCTTTCTTCAGACTTGGGGCCGTCAGAAGTAAAAATTCTGGGACTGAAAGGAAAGGCCGAAGGGTCATATTAGATGTGGATCATGGAAGACTTTGTTAGGGGTGTTTATATTTTCGTTTCACAACTGTTGTTATTTTTTATTTTGAATTAGCAAGATGACAGTGTTTAGTAAAATTTTCTATATTTGTTGTTCAGCTGCTTTCTACCCCAAACGACAGCGAATTAAAAAAGAAAGTTGAAACTATTTTGTAGAAGAAACAGTAACTGATGAGATGTACATATATAGAGACTAAATTATTGACTCCTTAACATGGAAGTAGAATGTTTTGAATAATCAATCTATTATTTTAATAGCAATAGACAATATTAATTTAATCAAATACTATACTTTTATTTTATTCATCGATAACAAAAATCAGTAAAAATAATTAATATCTAACAACAACAATAATAATTAGCAACAAAGAAACCAATCAGGGCTTTAGCTGGAAACACACAAAGAAATCAACTTTATATTTTTTTTACATGTGATTTCCACGTTAGTTGAACGGGTTATGCCTAAAATTAAGGCCTGACCAGCGCTTAATTGCACATTCTATACCCAAACACCCAATAAAAAAATCTCTTAAATCATTTAATTTATGATGGTATCCTTTGTTCTTTATATTAACTCATCTTAGAATTGCACGATACAAGAATTTAATTATATTTATTAATAAATTTATTTTCATTTGTATTTTATTAAAAACAAATGGACACTAAAATATTGAATATTATTTTTTGTTAAAAAATTTAGAAACAAATTTTCTTTTTCTAGATCCATTTTAAGTTAAATTTGCTTTTATAGTTGATCAGATTTCAAAAAACAGTTAATTAAATTAAATTAATTTTAAGAAATTTTTTTAAATTAAAAATAAAATTTGTTGTATTCTTTTTATGAAAATAAAAATAGAGAATTTGACAATAGTTCTTTTTCCTTTATTAAAAAAATTTAAAAGGTATTTCTTTTTTTTTATAAAAAATAAATGAATTTGAGAGATTTGTTTTTCTTTTTATCTTTCTTGAAAAGGAGGATTTAAAAATAGCTTTTTTTTGTCTTTTTATCTTTTTTATTAGAAACTATTATAATTATATAAAATTAATTATAATTAAATTTACATTAATTAATTTATATAATATTAATTTAATAATAATTAAAATTTTATAATTATAAGATATTTAATTTTTTTTAATTTATGAATTTATAGAAGGAGCCGTTGTCATGACAGACTTGTGTATATGCTAACTATAGAATCCTCAATAATTATTTAGATATGACTAAAATAATATAAATGATTCAATTTAATTTATTAAAATTTTATGAAATTTAAAAAATATGATTGTCAATTTAAATTATTATTCATCTATTTTTATTTTTATGTTTTTCTTGCTTATATTTTATTTATTTGTTTATCTTTTTTATAACTTATGACAAAAACACATATACTAAAGTTTTAAAAAGTTAATAATTTTTTTTCTTTTTTTGAATTATTTAGGATATTTTATACAGTAATTTAGTGCACATAATAATGAAAATATTTTTAAAAAATTTTAAAAATTAACATTTTTTACAAATTCATCCAAAATATTTTAAAATAGTATGTGCTAAAAAAAATTTAAATCTCTTTTTTTTTCATTTCTTTTTTTTATTTATATATTTTTTTCGTTTGTTTTCTCTTTTTTTTTTCTTTCTCCTTTTATTTTTCTTTTACTTTCTCTCTCTTCTTTTCTTTGTCTCCCCGCTCCTTTATTTCTTTTTCTTTATCCTTTTCCTTTTTCGTTCTTTTTGACCTTTCTTTCTTTTCCTTTCCCGCTCCTTTCTTTCTTTTTCCTTTTTCTTTTCTTTTCTTTCGTCGGCCCCATACGTCCTTTTCCATAATTTTCCAATCCCAGAAAACTCATTGTCTCAAAAAAAAAAACTTTTCCTCTTTTTACATAGATCATTTCAATGACCATTTTTCATATTAAGTTTAGAACTGCCTTAATCACAATTTTTAAAAATAATTTCTAATGTGAAAGGTCAAGATTTTATCTCAAAAATAATGTTTTGGTAAATTTTTGCATTGAATATGGTTGAGGAAGAGTGTGGACGGCTGCTGCGCCGACGGTGACACCAATAAGCCTCCAACAACTGATAAAACGCTCCTCTTTTTTTTTTTTTTTTTTTTTCTCTTTTGTTTTTTTTTTTTTTTTTGGGAAAGAGTGTGCTAACCTGTGATTGTTTTTGTGCAAAAGGTTGCCATTAATTTTTGGTGGATGATGGTACAAACATGTTAAGATAAGTCCTTTTTATAGTCAATCTTTGATTATGTGACTATAGTGTTTATTATACTAATTGTTTGGTGCCTGCTGTCTTGTTATCATGTTTTATGAGTACTTTTGAGCAATTGATTTAGTTTAATTTTTATTTTAATTGATTATTTTATACAAAAATTATAAATTTTGTAAAAAAATTTTAGTGTACTTTTAATTTTAATTAATTATCTTGTATATAAACTATCAAGTTTATAAAGAATTTAATGTATTTTTAATTTTAATTAATAATTTTGTATCAAAATTATAAATTTTATGAATGATAATAAAAATTAAAAAAAAGAATTAAAAAATTCTTGTAATCTTATTATGGAAATTTTATTTTTACCACTATTCACTTGAACTTTCTCTCTTATATTTGTTGTTGCCTCTTCCTTTAATGCCTTAAATGCTTTCCAGTTTGTGCTTATGTTATTTTTTTTTTTTTATCCTAATGTCTCTTCTTATTTTGTCTCTTATGCTCACTTTTGCTTTCTTTATTTGCTGTTCTTTTTCTCTCAACTCTTCAATAATGTTTTCTGTGGTTTCTCTACTTACCCTTTTTGTGCCCTCCTATTAATTAATGTAATGTTGCCTTTATTTTATAATAAAGTTGGTATGATTTCTATTATTAATATTTGATTACTTTTTATTTTTTATTAGATGATTCAAATTAACTTACTTTTTTATTAAATAATTAAGAATAATTACATTTTTGTTAAATCATTAAGATTATTGTTCATATATTCAATATTTTGTAAACTTTTAACTTTTAGGATTCACACTAAAATTAAACTATTAAATCTTAAAGAAATGATTTGATTGATATTATTATACTTACATACTTAATTTAATGCCTTTAAAAAGGGAAGGACCCTTTTTGTTGTTGCTGAAATTTAAAAGTAATGATTTTTTTTTTTATGTTTGAATTTAGTCTAAAAATTAAAAGGGTTGTTTACTCTTTTTATTTTAGAGTGAGATATACATTAAATATTAAACTTTAATTGTACATTAAATATTAATTTACAACAATTTAATTGGTATCTTTTTATTTTTTTTGTTTTCTTTTCTTTTCTTTTTAATTAGATTTTCTTGTTTTTGTTACTTTATTTTTTTTTTTGGTCTAAATGAGTAAATTGTGATTCAATTACATTGAAAATAGCTCAGAAAATTAATTTTACGTAATAATGAACTAATATGAAGTCCTCGTTGTAGACAAAATAGGGTACAATAACCATCATAATTATTCTCCATTTTTTCTTTTATTTTCTTTTGTTAAAGGATTTTATATTTATGTTAGTTCTTTTTTCTTTTTTAAGAAAAAAAAAAGGTGAATGGATTCTTTTTATCTTTTTATATTTCTTGAAAAGGAGGATTTTAAAATATTTTTTTGTCTTTTATTTTCTTTTGTTAAAAAAATTTATAATTATAAAGATTTAATTACAATTAAACTTGCAATAATTGACTTATAAAATTTTAATTCAATTGTTATCATTTTTCATAATTTGTAAATTTATGAGAAATAACTGGAAAAGTTAAGCTAAGGTTTTCATTTAGTTTTAGTAATATACACTTATAGTAATAGATCTATAAGATGCATAAATTTAATTATATTTAATAAGAAATATATTTTTATTTATATTTTATTAAAAAAAGATACTAAAACATCAAGTATTATTTTCTGTTAAAAAATTTAGAGATAATTTTTTTTTTCTCTCTGCATCTCATTTAAGCTAAATTTACATTCATAATTAATTAGATTTTAAAAAAGGCTAACTAAATTAAATTAATTATAAAATATTTTTTTAAATCAATAAAAAGGAAAATTTATATATTCTTTTTAAGAAAACAAAATAAAAAAACTTGAAAGTGGTTCTTTTTATTCTTTTTTTGAAAAAACTTGAGAGTAGTTCTTCTTTTTAAGGAAAAATAGATGAATTTGAGAGATTTTTTTTTATTTGTCTTAATTTGAGAATAGTTTTTTTTTCTTTTTTTATTTTTTAGCTTTTTTAAATGTTATAATTATAAAAATTTAATTATAATTAAAGTATGATTCTATGAATTAACAAAATTTTTATTTAATTATAATTAAATATATATTGATTGATTTAGATTTTGTTTTGATTGTAATCAAATTTTCATAATGATAAAATATTTTATTATTTTTAATTTGTGAATTTCTGAGAAATTACCACTTAAACAAAGTTAATTATTTTTAAATTTTAATAATATATATTCACATAAGGATCTAGATATAAATATAGATATAATCAATTTTTTCTTAAATATTTTTGAAACAAAGGGATTGGTGTTTGCAATTTTGATGTACCCTCGTCAAAAGAAAAAAAAAAAAAGTGTTAAACTTTGAGTTACCGTTCGATGCGAATAATTCTGGCTATGCTCCCTGCTATTAAATTGATCGAGGAGTATGGGTTGACTGGCTGGGAATTTGGATGGAATCAGCTGGAATATTCCATCCCATCTTTCACTTTCCCCCGAACGTTCGCTCCAGTCTGCAGATGTTAATCTGATCGCCAAGTGGAAAGTGTGTTGCCAATTAATAGAGAGGGATGGTATTTATTTATTTATTTATTTATTTATGATCACTATCTCCTCTCTTTTTTTTAAAATAAAAGTTAATAATTTTTTATTTATTATATTTTTATTTACGATGAATCTTCTAAAGAACAAGCCCATAAAAATAATATTATTTTTATTAAGATAAATACAAAATTTATTTCATAATAATACTCATATAATAATTGCTTGGCTTGTTCGTGGCTGTCTTAAGATCATGCATGCATGACTAATTAGCAACTGAAAATGATTGTATTTTCATATCAATTTATATCTTTTAAATTTATTTTAAATTCTTCCATTTTTTTTTTAAATTAAAACCGGTCAAGTCGTTGGAGATATAGAAATTATTAAAAGTTTGATTATATTTTGTTTAAAAAACAAATTTAAATTGAATTTTTAAGATATAAAAACAAAAAGAAATTTACAATGTGATTATAAAAAACTTATAAAAATTTAAAATTATTTATGTTCATATTCCGTAAGTCATAAAAAAAAAAAGTTTTAACATATTATTAATCAGACACGGAGTGACTGCAAGAAATTGATTAGTATTTATTATCTTTTTCAGTGCCAAAGCTCAGACATGTTGACTTAATATGTTCTATATATATATATATATATTTTTTTTTTTTTTCAATGTAAATCCAGTTTACTTAAGAATCTGCCATTTTTAGATTTTGCAACACAATAAATAAATAAATAAATAAATAAAAGCCAGTAAAAAGTACTTAACACTACGCATTAGCGATTGTCTTAAAAAAATAAATAAATAAATAAAATAAATAAAAATTGGTTCGGTACTAAGTTATCCGGACTGCAACTGACGCCAAAATCCGAAACAGCCACGAATCTTCCATACCATTTCCTCCAAAAATGAAAAAGGAAAAAAAAAAAAAAAGAAAGAAAGAAAGGCTTCAACAAAAAGGGGAAAGCTCCCCCCGGAGGTAGCAGCAAGTGAGCAGATATTGGCGCGTTGCGTACTGTACTACTGAGTGGGATCAATACTTTATTCAAATCCGCCCGGTGCGCGCGTCGGTTATTCGCTCACTCTTTCTTTTTTTTTTCTTTTGGGGGGGGGGGTGTGGTTTGGCATCTATATATAAAACAACGCCACGCGGGTATCAGTCAACCGACGCCTTTTAGACCAGCCTCGGATTGGAGCGGCAGCACAGCCGTGTCGACTCCCTTTCCGCCCCGCCAGCATTCCGGTGATTTCGGATCTGGTGAGATTTCACGTAATCGCGCGTTGAATAGTTTTTCTTTTTCCGACCTTCCCTTGTTTGAATTGTGTTTTTCTTTTTCTTTTCCCGGGTGTTGGGGTGGGGGGGCGCCAGGGGTGATTTAAGTTTTTGAGCTTCGTGCGTGCGGTTCCGTTTGTGACGGTTCTGATCCTGATCTCTGGTGAAATGCAACAATGAGGTTGTGGATGGTGTCCGACTGGCTAGTGTTTTGAGGCTGTTGGTTGGGAGGGATATTGATTCCTCTTTCGTATTTGTTCGGTCTTGTTTCAGGGTTTTTCTTGGTTGAATCTTAGGTTTCTGGGTCCTCTCGACGATTCATGAAGAACTATTTTTCGTTTCTTTCGTTAGAACTTCTAATGTTTGGAGCGCTTTCGAGTTGGAAGAGGTCATGTTGAAGTTTCTTTATGTTTTGTTTCCTTTACTGTCAGTTCATTGCAAATAGTAACTTCAACTACATGTCACAGCTAGTTTCATATCCTCCAGGTTTTGTCTGGGTCAATGTAACGTAGTTGATCATAGCCGCAATTAAAACATATAAAAGTGATGATATATTTAACTTCAACTCTATTTTCACCTGTGCAGTTGGTACCTTCTAACTGTTTTTGGATGCTACTCCTATTTTGTGTTCTACATATGTTAACTCAGAAAATTGGTTTGATGAAGTAATATAAAGCTATAGATATTGGCGTGAAAAGATTTTGGACTGCTTTAGATTGTATGCCCTGTATCGGGTAACTGGCCACAAAATGGAACCAAATTTGTTTTTCATTCAAATTCCAGCGTGCAGTGTGGCTGGATGTTGTTTGGTCATATTTTTTTGGTTTATCTTATGAGACATGTTTAAAGTCTTTGCTTGTGTCTCTATTTCATCAGTTTACATTTTGGGTCTTTCTTCTCCATCCTTTGTGATGGACATCGTCCTTCTTTTTCCTCCATTTAATAAATCAAGCCTAAATGAATATGTATTTGTTCAGGTTTGATAGCTTTCCCAATGAATCTTTGCTGAGTTCCATTATCCATGGTTTATCCCATGTTTACTTGGGGGTTGATGAATTGTACGGAGGAATAAGGATTCTTCTTTTTGTGATATCTTGGTTTTAATTTTTTTTAGTCTGCTGTAACTAATGGTAATTTTCTGACCATTCAATTTCTTGGGCAAGTCAGGGGATATCACCATGAAGGCTTTGATTCTTGTTGGAGGTTTTGGAACTCGGTTGAGGCCATTGACTCTCAGTGTGCCCAAGCCACTTGTTGAATTTGCCAACAAACCGATGATACTGCATCAGGTATAAACTTGAAATAGGTTGCCTCTTTTAAATCTTATGCTTAAGTTCATAAATTTGTTTCTCTTTTTTCTGTTAACAGGCTCCTTTGTGACGTATCTTGATCTAATCTATTGATGTCGAACTATTTGAGGTCAATATGAGGAGCAAATTGCTTTTGTTAAACTTTTACAATTAATGATTAATGCTTGTCCATGTGTAGTGATGATATTAATTTTAGTGATTTAGAAAGTCAGGTTCAAAAGAATCTAGAAATTAAACCTCTCAACTGTTAGAGTTAGTTTTTATCTGCCTCTGTCTACTTTTTTTCTCTCCCTTTCATCGGATGGGTTTGAATTCATTACAGATTGAGGCTCTTAAAGCTATTGGAGTAACTGAAGTGGTTTTGGCTATTAACTACCAACCAGAGGTAAATAATGATCAATCACTCTTCAACTATCAAGTCAAATACATGATCATGATATTGATCCAAATGAAGTATACTTTGCTACTTATGTTTTTTTCTCTTGAATTCTTCAGGTGATGTTGAACTTCTTGAAGGAATTTGAGGCAAAGCTTGGGATTAAGATCACATGCTCACAAGAGACCGAGCCACTTGGCACTGCTGGTCCTCTGGCTCTGGCTAGGGACAAACTGATTGATGGATCTGGTGAACCCTTTTTTGTTCTCAACAGCGATGTTATTAGTGAGTATCCCTTCAAAGAAATGATTGAATTCCACAAAATCCATGGAGGAGAGGCTTCCATAATGGTTACCAAGGTAAGACTCCCGCTTAACTAATTTTTAGATAATCTTGTTATTCTCATTGGAGATATTTGAAAGCAAAATGATGGATGATTTGAATTCCTCTCTCCGAACACTGTAGGTGGATGAGCCATCCAAGTATGGTGTCGTGGTTATGGAAGAATCCACAGGTAAAGTTGAGAAGTTTGTAGAAAAGCCAAAAATTTTTGTTGGTAACAAGATCAATGCTGGAATTTACCTGTTGAACCCATCTGTTCTTGATCAAATTGAGCTAAGGCCTACATCAATTGAGAAAGAGGTCTTCCCAAAAATTGCAGCAGAGAAGAAGCTCTTTTCAATGGTCCTTCCAGGGTTTTGGATGGACATTGGACAGCCAAGAGATTACATTACGGGGCTGAGACTCTATCTAGATTCCCTGCAGAAGAGTTCTTCATTTAAGTTGGCCACCGGTCCATGTATTGTTGGAAATGTATTGGTGGATGAGACTGCCAAAATTGGAGAGGGGTGTCTGATTGGGCCTGATGTTGCGGTAGGTCCTGGTTGTGTTGTCGAGTCAGGCGTTAGACTTTCTCGCTGCACCGTGATGCGTGGAGCGCGCATCAAGAAGCATGCTTGCATTTCAAGCAGTATCATTGGGTGGCATTCCACCGTGGGGCAATGGGCCCGCGTAGAGAACATGACAATACTTGGAGAAGACGTGCATGTGTGTGATGAAATTTACAGCAACGGCGGTGTGGTTTTGCCTCACAAAGAGATCAAATCAAGCATTTTGAAGCCAGAGATAGTTATGTGACCCTGTGGGTTTAAGATTTGTATTAAGTGTTTTGGTCCTTTTGGTTGTTGTAAGCTATTGTGTCCGAAGATGTCTTCTTTCAATCTTTTCTCATTCCTTTTGTCTCCACGGTTGTAAAAGTCAGCTGGTGTTGGAAGCCAGATGGCTTTGGTTTAGTCATGAAATGTGACATTGCTGCGAGTAGTAATTTTGTCATGTAAATAGGAATAAATTATTGGTTTCTCTGGCTTGATGTAATTTATGAATGATGAAATTTATGTCTAATTTGGGCATCTATGTATATGGATTGTTGGAGTGATCACAGATCAGCGCTGGTTATTATGTTGTAATATAACATTGAAGGGTCGGTGGCATAAATTTTAGATTGCTCTTCTGGTGTACTCCATACTCGTACGGCAGACTATTTGCTCCTCACTGAGGGTTCCAGTGTTTTTGGCTGGCTAAACGCATCTCTTCCGTTCCAGGTATAGCATGGGTCGATGCGAGCAAGCACTTGCGTCTGCAAGGCATTGCATGTTGCATGGCCCGTGGTTCTCTACCTACAGAAATTTCCATTTTCCCTGCAAGCGATTTAGCGGGGACCCGGGGTCTTATCGTCAATCGCCGTACCAAGTTGGGGGAAAAAGTTGCGTCCACCACCAAAAGTAATGCTGATTATCACATGCAGGCATTTATTTTATTTAACCATGAACTACACGAACTAAATGCTTGTATTTATTTTACATCAATCCCGGAGGATGCCGATTACTGCATGCTCTGGTATTTATTTACCTTCCTCTCTGGGTAAATCACACTGCGTGTTTATTGTCACGCAGATTTGTGTTATGACCCCGCCTAATTCCAAGTGTTAGCTCTTGCATTCAAGATGGGTCGGGCACAAGACATTGTGGCAAACTGGCAATAAAGCAACCCAAGTTCAAGATGGGTCGGGCGACCAGACAGCGAGCCAAGACCTGATCAAGATTTGAAAGCAGACATACCATTGGGCCCCAAACTAGAGACCTTGCCAATCTTTTTGGTGTGCAATTTTGAAAGGGCCAGTTGGAATTTGAGAGCAGATCCGATGGTCGGATTCCATTTTTACGCAACAGTTAGACGAAATTGAGGACTGGAAATGTAACATCGATGTCTTGAATTAGCTCCCAAACGGCGCGTCTTAGGTTGACGTTCAATTAATTGACTCAAATCCTTTGTTGATTTTCTACTTCTCTTCACATTTCTTCATATTGTCCAGTCGATGACGTACGGGATGCATCCTAATTTCTACTAACTTTAAATTCTTATGATTATTTTCATTTTTTTTAAATAATTCAAAAACTCAATTAATAAATTTATAAAAATATAGATTAAAAAAGAAAAATCCGTACAAATTATTAACTGAATTTAAATTTTAAATTTAAAGATCTTATCATAATAAGTATGAATTAAATAAAAGTTTTTCAAATAAAACTCATATACTTGAAAAAGTAAAGATTTAATACAAATAAATAAATTTTAATGGCATTAATTAAACATGATTGACAAATCAAATATATAAAAAAAAAATAGAATGTAACATATGAACCTATTAAATAATCTCCACAAGAAAAAAATAGTTACTTTGCCTTCCCTTATAAAAGGTAATGATAATAATGAGAAAAATATCTTGATTTATGTATTTTATTAGATATATGTTACAAATTTTAACTTTTTTAAATCAAAATTTTCTTTATATGCACATAAAATAATTAAAACTTAAGATTTTTTATTTGTTTTCTTAACATTGATAGTGTGGTTAAAGATATTAGTCACAAATTCATTATTTTATACTCTTAATTACATAACTGATGTTTTCAAACAAGCTTATTGAGTGCAAAATTGCATTTGACCAAGAAAACTAAAGGTTGAACAAATGACAATTGAATTTTTGACTAACCAATTAGCCATAAGGCAAACCTGATAAAACATGAGAATTTAATAACTTGCTAAGAAGTTTAAACGTCTAGAACAAGTGCCACTAAAGAGGTAATGCATAATGATAAAAAAAAAAAAAAAGATATAAAAGACCTCTCTCACTAAGTGTTTTCTTTACACTTTTCCATCTTAATTGTTAGAGGAGCATGTCTTACTTGTCTCTTTAGAAGCTTATTACCTACCTCTTCATGATAAAATTTCAAGAAACTTACATGAAAGGTTAGATACACCTTTAGCCTTTTAGGTAGTTGTAGTCAATAAGCTATATTACCAACCTTTTTTGTGATAACAAAGGGACCATCATATTTGGGAATCATCCCCCGATACACCATTTTGTGACTAATTTTTTTTCCATATTTGAGGATTTAGTTTAAGCAACACCTTCTCTCTTACTTGAAACTTCATGTCTCTTCTTCCTTTGTTAATGTACTTCTTCATGCATTAAGTTGCCTTGTTTAAGCTATCTTGAGTTTCATCTAAAAACTTTTACTTTAATCGAGCATAGCGGTAGCAATTGGACAATTCCCTTCTATTATTGTTCTTGCAATTTTTTTAGGAATAAGGGGCTGATGCCCTATAACCAACTTAAAAGGACTCATATCAGTTGCAGATGCCTAACGTAGATTATAGCAAAAGTGGGCCGAATCCAATAACTCTAGCCAATTTCTTTGGCTTGTCGTCATATAATGCTGAATATATTCTTCTAACAAGCCATTAATATATTTGGTTTGGCCATCGAATAAAAATATGCTTTGAAATTATATTTTTGACATCCTTTTATAAAACTTCTTTGGCATATTTACAATCAATGTATAAAAAGAAATTTTTAACTTAATAAATCACTTTAAAATTTTGTAATGTACAAAACAATGGAAAAAATTTCTCTTTTGATTGTAGAATAATGCTTTTGAAAATCATTCCAATATGCAAAAGTCAATTGTATAATTTCTTCCTTTCCATTATGAATTTTTTTTTAAGAATACTTCAGTATTTTAAGTCAGAAGCATCAATCTCTATTTTTTTCTTAAGTATTAGTTTCAAGAAAATACTTAAATTATTACTAGCAAATTCAAGGTAAAATGGTAGAACTCCTTCAAATTCTCAGATGCCTCATACAAACCTGTTATATAAACTTGGTTAGACAAAGTCCAACTTCAATTTCAAAACCTATTAAATGTTAAATCCATAAATATAGTCTTTCTAGTTTAAAAATCAAGTGTTAATGCTCTATTAGCAAAGACCTAAATTAAAGAAGAATACTTTGTAATAATGCAACATTTATTATAGGCCCAATCTTTTTCTACCTAAATCCAAATAAACCCAAAACCACAAAAATTTCCTCATGAATCCTTTAATTCAAATAGCTTAATTATTGACTTAAACGATAATCCATCAAATAAAAGAAAAAGTTATTTTCAGAAAATGATAGAATAACTTTAGGTGTAGATAAACAAATGCTCGTGATTGTTAGTTTCACAAAATGACAAAATAACTTTTAGCGTTCCTAACTACAAGCTTCATAAAATGACAAAACAATTTTTGGTGTAGATAAATAAATGCTTGTGATTATCAATTCTACAAAATGACAACTTTCAATAGATTCTAAGAGATTTGAAGTTTGAATTCCATTCTTATCTAAAAATAGAGACTTGATCTTCAACTGAATGCATTAACCCAATTCTTAATCTTTTGTATAATAAATTCTCCCCTTTGTAACCTATTTAAAAATCACTACTAAGACTAGCCTTATTTCTTTTCTCCAGTTTTATAAAATTCTTCTGTAAGTTATCTACTTCTTGTATTTTATACAAAATTAGTATAATATATTAGCTGGAAACCAGTATTCACTTTTTAAACCATTATGCTTGAGCAACTTCTAATATTACAACACTTTGTATTATACTTTTGTATTTTATATTTTGTGCTTTAATAAAATAATTAGTTTTTAATACCTATTACATGTGTATGTTATGTGTATCTTATTCTAAATTTGTATAATCTTGTGTGTGTTAATCTTGCCCTAAATTGGCATATATATAGTTTAACATGATAATATACAAATAGAAAAATAATTGTATTTATCAATAAAAAAATACAAATATTAAATAACACGATTTATAATAATCTTTTAATTAAAAGGTTCCTATTGGATAATAATTTTTTAAAATATAATTTATATATGATATAAAAAATTATACAAAGGTGAAGTATGTTTGGAATTTTTTTTAATTGATAAATCATGTTATTTAATATTAATTTTTTATATATAATATTATTAACAATTCCTTGAAATATAATCAACTTGAATTCAATTTAATATAAATATTTTTTCAAGAAAAAATTAGACATTTAATTTATGTTTTTAATTAACATCATATTGAACATATATTGTTCTTTATTTTTTTTTTAACTCTTTTAGTGGACATTTAGTGGTCTTATCAAAATTAATTAAGTAATCTCATTCATTCATTTTACCTAACATATTTTCATTTATAATTGTTAATCAAATACATAGTTCCTTAATTTCCTTGACCTTTATAAATATTGCAATTAAAAATATACAAAATCATATCTATTTTCCAAAATCAAGTAAGTGATATAATAGAAAGTCAGCTATATAGCTATTTCAAAGGTTAAAAGATCAATGGAGAAATTTCATCTTCTCTTTAAGATAACATTTTGAGTAGTCTTCTTTGTTGCATATTAGTATTTTCTATCTCGAACTTAACCATCTGGTGATTCTCAACATATATGGAAGTCTTTTCTGATTCCTTAATGTATTTTTCATCTTCCAATCCAGAGGGTAATCCAGAGGGTAATGTACATATAATATTTTTGTATATTATTTGTTTACAGGTGGGGCAATCCAGAGGGTGCCGGGAGTAAGGCAATAAATGCAAAACCGTTGATAATTGTATGAAAGTAATAAATTGTAGGGATCACTAATTGTGGCGTGTAAGAGCTAAATGCGCCATTGGAACTCGCGTATGCAAATGCTAAATATCATGGGTTGCAATGGGGCAAATCCATGTTATATCTTTTCCTAGTTCCATCTTCGAGACCCAGGTGGCAATCTCATTCGTAAATTATTTTGGCAAAACCTTAGGATATTTCGTATTTCTCATTTCTTTATTATAAGGTCAAAATTTTCCCGGATCAACGTATGCCTCAACTCTTGCTAAGTCCTTTTTTTTTTTTTGAATTATTGTTATTTATTTATTTTTGTTAGGTAATTCGTTGCACTCAAAAAATGAAAGAAGACAGACCTCAGCAACAACTTTCTCACAACATCATCTTTCTTTATCCTCGACACCTCACCACCAACATACTAGTTCGAAACTTGCACCAGCAATCAATAACTTTAACCTACCTAGCCTTGTTTGGCTGCCCTTTGCATTTACAAGATCTACCTCGCCCCTTCCTTACACTGCCATATGATTTTTCAAACCCATTTGAACATCTTCGACATCCTTACCTTCGCCACTCTTCCCTTCTAGACTCCCCCAACATCTCTCATGACCACCGCCTTATCGCCCTTCGTTGTGACACACACCTTACTCCTCACCAGACTAAACACCAACAAAAACCCTTTGCCCTTGTTAATTGCTATCTATTGTTGCCTATTCCTCTACTATCACTAACAAATAGATCATTAATGCCCATTTATCTTTTCAATCCATTACTAAGGTCTAATTGTTGTTCTAGGTTACTTCTTAGCCCATCACTGCCTGCTTAGACCCTATACAATTAGGCTAAGAGGGCCTCAACCCTCAACTCAACCTAATTTTATCTAGCCTGTCCCCCTCTTTTTTACCTTCCCTACTTTCCACATGCTTCGAGACTACTATCGCTTGACCACTCTATTTGCCATCCCTCTTCTTGGCCTTCAATCACTAATTACCACTTATTATCGACATAGGGCTAGTTATTGTTTCTAACACCTCCTTTGTCACTTGCCTATTATGAGCAAGTTTCTATTTTAAACTTAAAGCATCCCCCTTTCATCTACCATCACCACCACCAATATTGGTATTATGATCTCCACCTTCACTAACTCCAAAATCTAGCAAACATATAACCCTTGTCTTTAGTCAAAAACCATGTCCACACTAAGATACCTACCCTAACTTCCCCCTGACCATGCCAAAAACCCATCGAACTACGTTTGTAGAGGAAGCCCTTCAATCAACACACAAACACACCAATTAGCCCCTGCCTTTGTAATGGACTACAAGGTCAACCATCGAAAAACTAATGTTGCTAAATGTCCCCCTATATAGTTTGTTGAACATCTCCTTAGAATCAAAAGAAGACTTCTAAATAATAATTTTAATCATTCTATAAAATAAAAGAAAACTTTTAAATTTTTGGGAGATTCAATTTCAAAAAACATGCTTCCCTTAAAGACAATAATCAATCAATCTTCTTAGTAACTTACCAAAAAAGAGAGAACAAATTTACCTTTTAAATTTTTTTTTTTGAATATTAAGTCGTATTATCATAAGGAAGAGGTATAATACATGACGCCATAAAAACGATAACCCATCGATTAAGTAAAAATCCATAACTACTTATGCACAATCCCCTCATAACCATGTCATGAATTTTGAATAATGAG
>CM038602.1:8590311-8896067 GCA_021533255.1 Ceriops tagal
TTTTTTTTTTTTTTTTTTAAGGGTAAGATAATAATACTATTCACTTGTAAATGCATGAAAATGAGTGTGTGCGTGGGCCCCAACTAAAACGTAAAGCCTTATACATGCAAGACACAAAAAGAATGTCCCTCAAAGTCCCAAAATAAAAGAAATGTTACAAATAGTTGAAATTAAATTAAATTAAATGATGAATTAAACATGGTTGAAAATATATTTAAATTTAGTTAACAACACATGATTTGGGACTTGATAAAGAAAGTTATGGTTAATTTACTAGAAAATACAATTTTTCAAGTTAAAATGAAGAAAAAAAATTGGAAACAGATTAAGAGTAGAAAGAAAAAAAAAAAAAGGAAGGTTGAATTTGAATAAAATTATAGAAAAGATTGCGAAAGAAAAAAGGGATGTTTTTGAATGAGATTAAAAGAAATTGGGTAAAAAAAAAAAAATTCCATCATAAGAGAAAAGATTTGAAAATGTTGAAAGGATCAAGAAAGTGTTGACAGGTTAATCGGATCAAGCGCCGTAGTCGATTGAATTTACGAAAAAAGTGTTATGCTGAAAATTGAGAAACTACCAAAATTCCGAGTTGATCGATCGGACGGACAAGAGAGTGGATCGATAGGACAAAAGTAGAGAAAATGGACCAGAATATAAGCTTCGAATGGCAAAGGTAACGTGGTGAATGTTTTTAGTAATGAACCTACGGTCACATTATTCATTTCTCAACCTCAGAACGGTATGCAGACATGGAAACATAGTTTCCATCCATTATAATTGACGGTATATGAGATTTGATGAAAAAGGATCGCACGACTATCGAATTAAAAGTTTCTAGATATAATTCAAAACGTAAGGGTGGTGAATTTTTTTATTAATTAACCAACCCTATACTGTATTCACCTCAAAAGACCAAAACAGATGAATATGGTAGATTTTATAAAAAATCACGAGTGCAGTTTTTGGAAAAAAAGAAAAGAAATAAAAGTCGAAATGACCGTTACAAAGTGATCGAACAGAAATTGAAGATTGGACTAATAACTTTTCATTCTTTATTTCTTTTTTATTTTCAAAATATTGAACATAGATAAACTAAGAAAGTTGTGACGAGTGACTAGTAAGGATGAAAATGACTTGATTTAGAAATTATTTGGTTCCCTATCCTTTTTTTATTTATCATTTTTTAGTCTAAAAAAATAACCCAACAGCTTTATCTTTCTCATAAATAAAATGTTATAAAACCAAAATTAGAAAGATGGTGATAGAAATAATGGATTAAAAATATTAAAAATAAAAAAATAATAATTTTTAAACAATTAATCTTGTCAAATTATTCTTACTAACTTAAAAATAATAAAAGATAAATATTAAATAACATAATTGATAATAATCTTTTAATTAAAATAACTCTATCATTTTCTTATTTTTTAAATTAGTTTTGTCTTTTAAAAACAACTTATCTCGAATTATTTTCTTTAGTCTTACATTTTTGTGCCTGACTTTTTTCATATAATGACCAAGAGTTACGTTGACTTTAACATTATAATTTCTTTTTTAAAGATTTTAGAAAATATTTTTTAAAGTTGATAAAGAATCAATGTTAAGAATAATATTACAATTCTCTATAAGAAAGAAAAATTATTTTAAAACAAAGAGTTTTATATTATAATGACAAATTTTACCAACTATAACTTACACATTGAGCTTGTTACAAATTCTTGAAGAAGTTATTTAACAAACTTATTATCTATGCATTTCTTGGTATTGTCTAAATTAATTAATATGACATGCTCTTCTTTTAAAAATTCATCAATCTTTATCAATGACAAGTTAGAATATTTAACTAAAGATATAATAATCTTACCTAAATTTTTGCTTTTTAGAATGTCATGCTTTATATTGATGTCATTGTCAACACTTTATAAATTGGTATTTGACAACTTATTAATAGGTTCTATTTCCTCCAACTTAATGGCAAATCCATCACTTTATGACTAATAATAATATGTTAAAATAATTTACTCAAGCTGCTTAAGAGACACTTGCATAAAGAATACTAATTTTTCAAGATGAGTTCAAAAGCATTTGTAAATATTATAAAGTCATGTTGAAATAGTAATTATTTTTATTATTTATTTCATAATGGTAATAGAGACATGAAATAAAAGTGAAAGCTTACTATGATACTAAACGATGATCTTTTTAAGAAAATTAGCTTCTAATAATTGTTTTAAAGATATCCATCTCTAAAAAGTTTGAAAGTTTTGATATATTATTTTATTACTTAAATTAAAAATTTATAAGGTATTACAAATATAATGTAAAGAGTTTGATATAACAATCAATTAACGAAGAAATAATTATTTATACTAATTTAGAAATAATAAAATATAAAAATTAAATAACATTATTGATAATAATTTCTTAACTAAAAAGATCCTATCATATAAGAAAATTTTTTATATTATTTATATAAGATGAAAAGAATTATATAAAGATGAAGTAGGCAAACTATTCAGTTTGTTATAAACATTTTTGCAAGTAAAAAAATTAGACATTTAATTTATGTTTTTGATGAACATCATATTAAACATATTTTGTTTTCTTTAACTCTTTTAGTGGACATTTAATGGTCTTATTAAAATTAATTAATTAATTAATTTCATCGATTCATGTTACCTAAAATATTTTCATTTATAATTGTTAAAAAAAATACACAATTTCTTGATTTTTCTGACCTAATATTGCGTTTAGTAACATACAAAATCAAATCTGTTTTTTGAAATATGGTGAGTGATATAATAGAAACTCAACTATATAGCTATTTCAAAGGTTAAAAGATCTATGGACAAGTCTCATCTTCACTTAAAAATAACATTTTGCGAACTCTCATTTGTTGCATGTTAGTATTTTCTATCTCGAACATAACCATATGGTGATTCCCAACATATGGAAGTCTTTTCGAATTCCTTAATATATTTTTTATCTTCATCTTCCAATCCATTCCTACGCAATAAGCAACAACGAAGTTATATCTGCTAGTTATAATGTACACATAATGTTTCTGTATATTATTTGCTTGCAGGTGTGGCAATCTCGGGGGGAGCAGAGAGTGAGGCAATTAACTTGGCGATATATAAGTGCAAAACCGACGATGATTGTGTGAACGTAATAAATTGTAGGGATCACTACTTGGAACTTGCGTATGCAAATGCTAAATTTCATGCGTTGCAATTGGGGCAAATCCATGTTACGTCATTTCATGGTTCCGCCTGTGAGATCCAGGTGGCAATTTCACTTGCAAATGATTTTTGGGAAACCTTAGAATATTTCGTATTTATCATTTCCTTATTGGGGGTCAAAGTTTTCCCTGATCAACATATGCGTCAACTCATGCCAGTCGCTTTTGTTTTTTTCATTATTGTTATTATTATTTTTTAATTTTTTGTTAAGTGATTCGTTGCACTCAAGAATGAAAGAAGATAGACCTCAGGAACAACTTTCTTCCCCCACCCCCAAACCCCCAACTCAATTCATTTTTCTTTATCCTCGATACCTCACCACCACCACACAAGAAGCACAGACTTGGAGAAGTTCGTAGTGGCAAGTGATGTCTCCAATTTCAATTTATAAATGCATCACGCAATGGTCTCACGCAGCATTCTAACAGTACAACCCACTGTTATTGCAAAATGCAGATCCTTTGGTACACCACCACAGCACATTACTAGTAAGTACTGTCATGAAAGAAAACTTATGGAGCCGAATATAAGACTAAATAAATATATAATTAGTGAAATGTAGCAAGAGCGGGTACTATTCTCATCTTTGGTGTTTTCACCAAAATTTCTCTTCTTTTGAGAAGAAGGCAGGTCACTTTTTCACTTTTCACTTTTCACTTTTCATGGATTATACAGTTACATCCTTGTGAATGTAAGCTACACCCTTGTCGCCATCCACCACTTGTCCGCTACCTCTAAGAATCCTGTACGTGCCACAGGAAAGGAATAAAATTCTCAACCTAACAAACAAAGCACGTTGGTTGATCGCAACAAAATTATGTGTGAAACTTTGAAGAAACAAAAAAAAAAAAAATTCTATGTGAAAGTTAGGTGGGAAGAAAATACTTCCGCATTTTAACCATTTTTTGAACTAAATAACTTCATAATTTATTTTGCCAAGCATTACTCGAGTAAGATTTCTGTCAGTTCAAATGTGATCAAATATCATAGATGCACATTTATACGCTACAAAACAGAGACACCTACTCGGAACCATTGGAAATAAGAGAACCTCAAAATGCAAGCCAACATAGGAAGTAATTAAACACATAAATCTCATTGACTAATATCAAGAAATCTCATACCCTGCTCAGGGAAGAGCGCATAAAACTAACAGCTACACAAATGCACGTATGCAAACTCATACCATTTTGTAGTTAACAGTCCTTCAACTCCTACAGGACCCCGAGCATGAATCCTACTCGTACTTATTCCAACCTATAAAAGGCATACTAAGATGAGAATCAACCATACGGATCCTCATAAGTTTTAACTCATGTCACATTGGCAGCTCTTACCTCTGCTCCTAATCCAAATCGAGCCCCATCACAGAATCTTGAGCTCACATTATGAAAAACAGCAGCACTGCAAAGTGTAAACAAGCAATAAGAAAGCCTACTTTAACATAATGGTATAAACACATCAACAAGATAAAGCTATCATCATTGGATGATCCTGCATGTATTGGAACAAATGCCATGCACCGTTTCAAAGTCAAAACTGAAGTCCACAAACTCCAACCCCAAAGGCACCTAAAACAGGAAATTAGAGAATTTTGGGCAAAGCATAATCAAGCTACTTTACCTGTCAACTTGACATAGGAAAACATCTGCAACTTCTTTGTCCTCTGCCACAATACAATCAGTATGAGCACTGCCAATAAAAGGGAGTAGATTATATGATCCGTCTCCATGCATATCATTCACACAACTATTGACATGTCCATATGTGTGCAAAAATACAGAGACAAAAAGAACATTAGTCATGTGAATGACCAAGAGAAAATGAAGATGACAATGAACCTTCCATGTTGATGTATATGAGCAATAGCAGCATGAACATCATCAACAATTTCAATAGTGCACGCTGTAGAGTTGTACTCATGATGAAATGAATGTGTCTCGGGAATACCCAGCTCTTTGCTTGCCCTTGGTCCACCATATAAAGTAACTCCTGCCAGCAAGGTAAAAGGTAGCATTTATCAGATCCTTCAATTTGTCTGTTGCCAAAAATTATCATTCTCCAATAGTCAGAAGTCCCACTCAAGTTCTGATTGTACATAATGGAGCAACATTCCAGTAGCATACTGGTTCATGTTCACTGTTGAAAGAAACAAAACAATGCTCCTAAGCTCCACTTATACAATGATTAAAATCAGAATCTCTTGAACTGATTGCGAAACTGCATATCAGTGAGAGCTCAACTTCTTATGGGGATCTCAGACTTTCCACAAATTGATACAGATGCTTGACCTGAGGAATAATATATGTTGAGCTAGACATGGAAAAGCAAACGGTAGCCTGTATGGAAATCTATTTAGTATAATTCTCTATGAAGCCTAACATCCACCAATAGAACTAACTACAAAGTAATGATCATGTGGCTGTTATGTGTCAATTTATCTGCTTAAGGCTGTTTCAGATGTCACATACAGACCACAAAGAGAAAATAGAAAAGAAAGATCATTGTGGATGTGAATATCATAATCTCATGTAAGAATGCCCACCTCCTGTGCGAAGATCAACCACAAGGCGGTTGAGCCCCCCACTCTCCACTAAATCCTTGTGCATGAGAAGTGTTTCCTGCATACAGCATAGATTAATAACGAGACATGCCAGATCTTGAACAAGTCAAGAAATGCCCAATTTTTTCTTCCACCTTTAAACATACAAAGCATTAAAACAAACAGTAACTGATAACATATATGTGAACATATATGGATAAGCACACCAAAATTACCATTGCATTACAGGCAGCTGGATAATCTAATTTTGCATCCAAAACAACACGGCTTGCCATTTCCATATTAGCAGACTTGTCAATGTAAACATGACAGATCCCATCTGAATGGCACAAAATCAAGCTTTACCACAAAGATCAGACATCACTTTGAACCAATAGGATCATAAATACAATCCATCTCACCAGCATGACCCAAAACAGGAATTTTAGTTGATTCCTTAATTTGGGTAACAAGTCTATTGCTGCCTCTTGGGATCACTAGATCAATCACATCATCAAGCTGGTGCCAAAAAAGGAGGCTGAGTTATTTGGAGTGGACAATGTTTAGGTAATAACATCTCTAGAAGACCTACTCACCCTAAGCAGATCAGGAATTTCCTCCCTCGATGTCACTAATCCAATAAGTCCTGCCCCAACAGTGTCTGGAATGGCTTCAGTGATAACCTATAAATACGACAAGAATGACAAAGCTTTAGACATTATTTGACAATATAAGCCCATGCATACATTGTTAGTAGACTGAAATCCTCCACAAAAATGAAGATGCAATTAAAGAAACTTGCCTTGTGCAAGATTGCATTAGACCGCATGGCCTCCTTTCCCCCTTTTAAGAGGAGCCCATTCCCACTTCGGATTGCTAATGAGGCTATCTATTCAAACAATAAAAAATTAAAAAAAAAAGGTTAAAAAACACAATGAAAAAGAACTCAAGACAGAAAGAAATTGCCAGTCAGACCACACTAATATGCTCATATAAAGTGAGCAGCCACTGAAGTTGCTAAGCTAGACCCTAACTTTATCCAACCTTCACTAAAAGATCAAAAAATAAGAGACTAGTGCAAATGAACTTCAGACACATTTCTTCAGGTACCTGTACTAATGCCTCTGGTCGAGCCTCAAAAACTATCAGGAGGACACCCAAAGGAGAGGATATCTTCTCTAAGAGGAGTCCATCTGCAACCTGAATGCAAGATAGTATTCAGAAACATCACAAAGAAGTGATCTGGACAAGAGGAAATCAATCATTTTATAATGCTTAAAAAATGTCCAAAAAAATGGTTACAGTCCTACTCTACAACATCTAAGCATCTCTTACTACCAATTGCAGATTATTGTCAAAACTCACTAATCCCCTTATTATCAATTGCATGGGGGACATAAACATTTTCTGACCTCAGTCCTCTTCAAAATATGGCCAATTGGATCTTCCATGTCAGCAAGCACTCGTATTGACTCTGCTAGATTTGCAATCTGCTAACATTATTTGAAAGTTATCCAGATGAAAAGGAAAAAAAAGTGCATCTAAAGAAGAGAAAGAATGAGAGAGAAAGAGAGCGAGTAAGAAAAAGAGAATGACATAGAACCAGCCAATGCTATAATATTAATTGAACGTTACCGAGATGAAAAGGAAAAAAGAAAAGTATATCTAAAGAAGAGAAAGAATGAAAGAGAAAGAGAGTAAATGAGACAGAATGATATAGAACCAGCCAAAGCTATATTCAATATAACCAAGAGAAAAAAAAAAACAAAAAAGAAAAGACAATCAATAAGCTAGATACAAATCCAAAGATTCAAAACAAACACCGAGAAATATATAGAAAAATCAAAACCATATAAAGCAAAAAGTTTAAAATAAAACATCAAAATCTTGCCTTCCCAGGCTTCAGAGCCAATCGAGAAATTAATGATTTTTCCAATCCAACCTCCTGTGCAGCAGCAACATCAGCTTCATTTTCACTCTTGATCAAATTTTCATTGGCCTCCAGGGCCTCAGCAACACCCAGCAATATTTTCTTCCTATCTTGAG
Organism: Ceriops tagal; assembly: GCA_021533255.1. Lineage (NCBI taxonomy): Eukaryota > Viridiplantae > Streptophyta > Magnoliopsida > Malpighiales > Rhizophoraceae > Ceriops > Ceriops tagal. Next base: position 8,598,142 of record CM038602.1, read on the forward strand.
ATGACAGTGCCTAGGGAGACATATACTAATGCATCATTATGCCGTACTGAATATCTATAAGCTAAACTATTATAAAGCATCTCAATTTGCAAAAGGAACAAAATTGTACTGCAACAGCACAAGAACATAAAATTTTGCTGCTGTACTCCAATGTGATGATACCTGAAGCAGTCTTGAACTTTCCCTTGCTGCAAGTGCCATCTCACGTGGACCAACTTCTTTAACTGGGGCCCATAAATGTGCATCTTTGTGAAAGAGCGTGCCAACACGCTCTCCTTGAAGGATTTTCATGATGTTTTCCGGAGCATACCCACTTAGAAGGAGAAGAAAGGGAAAGAAACAATAGAACCAAACACACATCAAATATGTATGCAAATGAACAGAAAAGAAAAGGGAGAGAAACAACAGAGCCAAACCCACAACATATATGTAAGCAGATAAAGAGAGGGTTGACATGTAAGATAATTTTCACATTGGATATAAAAGAAATGGAGGCTCAGATATCTCTTTGCCCCATTCATTCAGTAGGCAGCACCACACAACATGATTAGAAGAAAAATATAAATTGCAGCATTAGAAACTAAAAGCTCTTAAGACCAGAATGGTACCAAAGAGGCAATGCCACTATACTTCTGACAATCTCCAACATAGAAGGGAACACAAGTATTCAGTAATTTTGGCTGCCATATTCGGAACCATGTATGGGAATATAGCACAAAGGATACCTCGTTATAACAACAGGGATGCCAGCATTAGCAGCACTAACAGCAGCTTTGACTTTGGCTGTCATGCCCCCTCTTCCTACCCTAGACTTGTCTCCAAAAGTAATTCCACACTGGTGTATTTCCTTAAAGTAGGTGTGAATAAGCTTTGAATGTGGGTCACTAGGAGGACCACTGTAAAGACCTTCTACATCACTCAAAAGCACAAGAAGATCAGCTTTTAGCTCCAAAGCAAGTAAGGCAGCCAAACTGTCGTTATCCCAAAAAATTCCAGAAGAATCCTGCAATAAGTGTCTGTAAATAATACCATAACACAGGGACATGCAACATTGGTAAGGAAAAATATTAAATTGGACAGGATCCCAAGGAAAGATTATAAAAAACAAAAATGAAACACTTGCACGTAATAAAGCAAACAAAAAATAGCTTATCAAGGATGAGTATATCACCTATCCCATTGGTAAAACAAAGGAAAACTGATAAAAGACATAGACATACAGAAGGTTAATCTTCTTCGACAGATAGAACCTAAGTAAAGAGTTAAACTGAAAACACTGAACAAAGGATTTACAGAGGAAATGATTGATCAAAAACCAAGAAGCCAAACATTGATGCGCTTGTTTTCAGAGCTCTACAGCAGTGCATCTATAAAACAAATTACAAGAGAAGATATTTAAGACAAATGAGCTGAAAGGGTCAACTTCCTACAAATCTCCATGTATTATTAACTCAAGTCTCAATCAGTACCAGAACTAACTGATAAATGATCAATTTGTATGTAGCTCATAATAGATCATATTTGATCACAATTTAGCTGACAACGGAATAGCACTGAAAGTTTTAGTTCTTCTTTGCCATGTAGGCCCACAAACATGACGTGAAACTGCTGAAAGTTTGAATCTTGAACAGCTATCATATTACCAGGCTTGGCCAAATTCTGGCTCAACCTTTTTTCTTAGCTTTGAAAAAGTATTGAGGTGTGCGCATTTCATTTCACAATGTTATAAAACAAAACAACAAAGCAGAAGCCATTGCACACGATATATCCCTCAAAAATTATTAATGAAAAGCATCCGGGCAACTAACAAAGATCTCACGTACCTCATATGGAGCTTTCCTTGTACTAACTGCATCATTTTCATTAAACATAGGAATGACCCTCAGAGATAGCAGTGACTTTACTGTCTCATTGAGTCGTTTTCTAAACACTTTATCCTTAAAATCATTGTCAGTTACAAGAAGCTGTGCTGATGTCACATCCAGCTGAACCAACCAAAAAAAAAAAAAAATACAGGTCAAAATAAGCCAACAAATAATACATGTTGGACAAAATACTCCAAGGAAAATTTAAAAATCTGATGCACCTGACTAAACAATGTATCATACAAAGCCATGAGACTATTTTGACCCACAGCTGCACAAGCCTTCCCATCAAAATCAACTTGTGGCTTTTGGAGATCAGCGAAGCTGAAATTAAAAAAAAAAAGAAATAGCTAAGTAGTACCCAATCCTACAATCATTAATGCATAGCCCTGCCAACAATGACCAGAAATGAATGGTGCCCAGTTCAATAAAACAAGATAGGAAAAAAAAAAAAAAAGAACCTGCTATTGATTAATCTCCGGTACTTGAGCCTCTGGCGACCGAGGCCAACAGCACCTGATGTTACCAAAATAACATCAAAACCTTGAGAATTCAATTCCTTAATCTGCAACCGAAAATTCACCATTTTAAGCTCCATAAAATATTAACAAAATAGGTTCAATGAGCAAAGAAAGCAGACAAGCATTACCTGCTCAAAAAGGGATCCTAATCTCCCAATCGCTAATCTCCCATCACCTCTGGTTACTACAGCAGTCCCAACCTTCAATTTACACAAAGAAGACCCAAAAAAAAAAAAATCAACACTGGAGACAATAACTGAGCATGCGAACATCTTGTCCCAAACTTTGCATAGGCTAATCCATTGAGGAATACCATCATTGTTCAACAGTTTCAGAAATCATAGAATAGGCGCGTTGGTTTGAATCCCCGCAGAATTTTTGTGCTCTATCTAAATACATTTATTAAAAAAAATAATAAGAAAATTTTTCTGTTTCTAAATAAACACTCTTAACCTCAAGACTGTCACCTTCTTGCCTTCCAAAACCAAAAACCCAAAAAAAAAAAAAAAGAAGGAAACTTTTGCCATTAACATACAATCAAACACATTAAAGTAAATAACTTGTTCCAAGTAATGCCATTACATTCTAAAGGAAGCCGACAAAAAAATTAAAAAAAAAAACAAAAAAATGAAATTAGAGGAATTGGAAAGATAGCAATGCGGAAAAGAGAGGAAGCGCAAACAGACCTTGATAATAATGCGCCTGGCGTCCTTGAGAGAAGCACGAGAACTATCCATGTCGTTCGAGTTGCAACTCCCACTCTCGGAGGGGTGAGGCGGGCAGTCCAGTCACTCAGCTCTCTCTGCGGAATAGCGAGAAGGAAAAAAAACAGAGAGAGAGAGAGAGACAGAAATACAAATGACGAGGGAGAAAACAAATTCGATGCGCTGTTTTCTCGCCACGCCACACCCCTATTTATACCCTATTTTCTCGTCCGATTCTCCCACCAGCCAAATAGCCACGTGCTTTTTGCCTTTTTTTGGGAATGAAGAGATACAATGAACTCACCAAAAATATTGTAAAAAAATGTTGTACCGGACAAAACTCATATATAAAACACAATCTTATTATTATTATTATTACTAACTCTTTAGGTCCCAATTAATGATGAGTACATGAAAGATGTAAACTGTCCTGAAGATACATGATTTTCTTAAAAACTATATATGTATTTTTTTTAATAAATAAAATTTTATATCAAGTTATAATATGTAAAATTTATAAAATTAAAATTAAAAAAAGAAAAAGAAATTACCTGTGTTATGCACAGAAAAAGGGGCTATCTATATAAGGAAAAAATTTCAAAAAAAAAAAAAAAGGGGGGGGGGGAAATGCAGATCCATCTGGTTTAACGGAGGTAGAGTTTTACAGGGACTCTTCCAATTGCCAAAACTCGGGTTGAGTAAGAGATTGAACGTGGCACTCTCCTTTCTGTTGCACTCGTTGTGTTAAGAAAACGAGATACATATTCCTTATTCATATTCCCGATATATCTATATATATATATATATATACTTTTCTTTTTTTTCATATAATAAATAAAATTAATTTATATTATATAATACAAAATTACAGGATGAGTTATATTTACATTCAAAATAAATACACTTGACAAACAATAAATATGTGTGTTTGTAATCCGTGCCTTTCTCGGTTAATAATTGGTTGGACCGGTGGATGTTCCTTTCTTATCATCAACGGTTCATATTTTCTTAACTACTGCTACTAGTTACAGTGGAGTAAATTTTGCTGTTATAGTTTTTTCTTTTTTTTTCTCTCTTTTTTAATGAAAGATATATGTTTGAAGCTTTATAAATAAATTTTCTATTATTGTAACTCATATTTACTAAAATTATGTTTTTATGGGAATTTTTTTTTTTTTGTTTTTGGTTTAAATAGTGGATCAAGAAAAGTATTGTCGCGGCATGGAAAATCTCAGTCTCGGCCATTTTAAAACATGCGAAAAATGAAATCCAACCACCGTCTGTAGTGGCCTATTAGGAAAAGTTGAAAACCAACTCCCCCAAATTGGTAGACCCACGTTCAGAGCAGTGAAAGAAAATGTCCCATATCCTAAAAAGAAAAGAAAAAAAAAGTATATAACGAATAATCTCAATATAATTTAAAATTTTTGTCACACCCAAAATTTTCTTTTATCTTTACTCAAAATTTAAAATTACTCGATTGATTAATGTTGTACGAATCGCTTGAAGTTGTCATTAAATTTTTTACAAGGTATAGTTATGACATTCATTATATTTGAAATGTGTGTATGCGTATATATATACATGAGAGTTTGAGCAATTAATTAATTATAAATAAATATAATTTTAGTTACATTTAAATTTAGATAAACTTATTTTTATTTTTAGTTTGAAATGAATAAAATAGTCAAATTTTGTCAAATTCAGAATGTAGTTATAATATAATTGATCATTAAAAAACAGAATAATTTTTTATCTATATAATAATTTTATAAAATATACAAATAACATTCTTTCATATAAAGATTGAATTTAGGTCATTTATATATAACGAAACTTTTTTTTTAGAATTATATTTTTATAAGTATAAAAAATATTATTTTATAAATGTGTGAAGCAATATTTTTATTTTAAATATAAGATAAGTGTTTTTTATCCTGAGCGGAAGACCTTGCAAGATTTCTGCTATGTTGTAATTCTCCTCCTGGTCAAGGACCGCCGTCGGGTGTTTCAGCCACTACGGTAATTGGGCCTAAAGGGCTCTCAGCTCGGTCAGTTTCCTTCCGCATAGGGGCCTCGTAATGATCAGGATGGCCGCAGATGGGCTCCCACAAAAGTGATCATAAGACTTGGGGTGCACGACCGAAGGATTTTATCTATCCACATCACCTTTCAGACAAAATCTAGTCTTTTGATTTAGCAAACTTTGTTGCAATCTCCGAGATTTTTGTTCCTTAATCATCCATGACAATGAACCTTCCATGTCGATGTGTATGAGCAATAGCAGCATGAACATCATCAACAATTTCAATAGTGCACGCTGTAGAGTTGTACTCATGATGAAACGAATGTGTCTCGGGAATACCCAGCTCTTTGCTTGCCCTTGGTCCACCATATAAAGTAACTCCTGCCAGCAAGGTAAAAGGTAGCATTTATCATATCCTTCAATTTGTCTGTTGCCAAAAATTATCATTCTCCAATAGTCAGAAGTCCCACTCAAGTTCTGATTGTACATAATGGAGCAACATTCCAGTAGCATACTGGTTCATGTTCACTGTTGAAAGAAACAAAACAATGCTCCTAAGCTCCACTTATACAATGATTAAAATCAGAATCTCTTGAACTGATTACGAAACTGCATATCAGTGAGAGCTCAACTTCTTATGGGATCTCATGTTAAATTAATTAACATGAGTGGTCCTTGTTATTTAAAGTATGACCCAAAATAAAAGGCCTAATATGATGGTCGATTAGACATAATGATAATTTGAGTCATTAGGTTTAAAATCCCTCCACCCTCCCTATTTAAGATAACAGTTACAGAAAGAGAAGTAAACGGTTACAGAAAGAGAAATAACCAGAAAGAGAAGTAACCAGTTACAGAAAGAGAAGTAACCAATTATAGAACGAGAAGTAACTTCCTATTTAAGGTGACAGTTACAGGAAAAAGAGACAAACCTTTTTCATTACGGACTTTTCTTCCTCTCCACCATTAGAGAGAAAACAAAAAAAAAGAAAGGGAAGAGTAGGAGAAAAGAGAAAAGTGTTCACGAGCAGATTAGAAGAGGATTTTCATCTTTATTACAGGACATCAGCATAATAGACAACGGTATATTGATTTTATTTTTATGTATCTTAGTATTCGCATAAAGAAAAGATTCTGCATTATAGAAATAAGAATTTTATAAAGAGAAATTCTAGAAAAATCCAATCATTGGTATCAGAGCGGGTCTGCGAATACTACTGCCATTTACTTTTCTGATTTTTTTTTTTTGTCTTTGCTTTTATTTGCGAAACACATGACGCTGAAGGAACAGCCGACGTTGAAAGGGAAAACGCCAGCTCTAGGACTCTGTATGGCTGAAGACCCGAATCAATCTGGGTTTGCTTCTAGATATGGCTGGAGACACGGATTGGTTCGGATCTGGTGGGTATAGTGGAACGGCCTCCCGGGAAGATCGCGATTCCGGGTGTCGCCGGAGACCCAGATCGGTCTGGTGGGTACAGCGGAACAGGGAAGATTGCGATTCTGGGTGTCACCGAGGACCCAGATTGGTCTGGTGGGTGCTGGCCATACCCAGGTATGGCGGAACTCGAGTTGCTGGCGGAAGGACTTCCGGAAAGTGCTGTGCTTTTGGGTATGTCGGGACCCGAACCCGTGGAGGAAGGCTTCCCGGCAAGCGCCTGGGTCGAGCGTGGGTCTAGGGACTCTGCGACGCGGGGCTTGCCGGTGTAGGGTGTGCGCCAGTTGCTAGAATATGTGACGTGGGGCTCCGTCGATCCATCAGAAGTAACGCCCGGAGGCAGCACGCGGGCAATATTGCCCGTAGTACGGTGGTGCTGCCACCATGGGTACCTCTGCCGAAGGCAGCACGCGGGTTGTGTCGCTCGCAGTATGGTGGTGCTACCACCGTGGGTACCTCAGTCGGAGGCAGAACGCGGGCTGTGTTGCCCGCGTGCTGATGGTATTGCCCACCACAGGGGTCCTCGACCAGCAGCAGAAAAGGGGTTTTCCGAATGGATGTCGCCATGCAAAGGAGACTGGTTACTGGAATAGTACGCCCACCCACATTGGACAGTGTTAACTCCCACATAATGAAAAATTTAAATCTTCATAATTGAAGATTTTAAAGTTTATTGAGATCACATAAACATGAATCAAATATTGAAAGCTTGTTAGTCACCAAAGTGGCCTGACTTTGAAAGGATTTGAATAGTTGATTGTGAATTTTAATTGTTCATTTTTTTTTTATGCTAATAATATGTTGTACAGATTTGAAATGAACAATTGTGGTTATTAATTATAAAGCTAGGAGATCATCCAAAGATGGATAATTGCTTGTAATTAATGACATTAAAGGGGATTAATTGATATACTAGGTAAATAAGATTGTATATCCAAAGATAACATTCATGTTAACTCTAGTATGATTGATTGATCTATTAAAGTATATTTAAATTAGCATCATTATTGATTAAAGTTATGTATTTGAGGATCACCTAAAGGTGAACTTAAATACATGATTAAAGTTCGTAATATATGTATTTGAATCCATTTGAGTTTACTCAAAGCATTAATGTGTAAATTTGGATTATGTTTGCAGCTTTCAATAATGTGTTCGCCTTAGGTAATGCGATGATCAAATTCAATGGGTTGAACTATGCAGAATGGTTTGAGCATATTCAGTTTCATTTAGGTGTTTTGGGCTTGGACTTAGCAGTCATTTCGGATAAAAAGCCTGCAGCCATTACTGAGACTAGTACAGAATCCGATAAGTCTCTTCATAAGGCTTGGGTACGGTCTAATAGGCTGAGTTTGAATTTGATGCGAATGACGATAGCTGAAAATGTCAAGCCATCAATGCGTAAGACGGAAAATGCTAGGGAATTTATGATGAGAATTAAGGAATACTCTCAATTAGATATAGCAGATAAATCCATTGTAGGAAGCCTAATGAGTGAGCTGACGACCAAGAAATTTGATTGGTCACAGCCTATTCATGATCATATGACTAGTATGGCTAATCTAGCAGCAAGGTTAAAACCAATGGGCATGGATGTGAGTGAATCCTTTTTGGTTCAATTCATCATCAACTCACTTTTTCCTGAATTTGGCCAGTTCCAAGTGAATTATAATACTATTAAAGAGAAATGAAACTTTCAAGAAATTAAGCCCATGTTAGTTCAGGAAGAAGGGAGATTAAAGAAGATGAAAGATCACTTCATTCATCTCACTGTTTGTAATGATGTTAGTGGTAGTAAGTCTAAACCATATAAGAAGAGTAAGAAGAAGGACAAAACCTCTATGAAAGTCATTAGAGGACAGATCCAAAAGGATCAGAAATGCTTCTTCTGTAAAAAGATGGGTCACTTCAAGAAAGATTGCTCAAAAAGAAATGGTTGGTTCAAAAAGAAAGGTATGTATTGTATATCAGTATGTTTTGAATCAAATGTAATTGAAGTACCCAATAATACTTGGTGGTTACACTCTAAAGCTACTATTCATGTGTCATATATTATGCAGAGATTCCTTTCAATCCAGCCCATAATAGAAATTGAGAAGTTCCTTTATATAGGAAACAGAATGAAGGCACAAATAGAAGGAATTGGGATGTATAGATTGATCTTGAACACTAAGTGTCACCTGGATCTAGAAAAGTGTCTTTATGTTCTTGAATGTACTAGGAATTTAGTTTCTGTTGTAAAGTTGGATGAAGTAGGATTTAACTTTAAGATTGGAAACAGTGCATTTTCATTGTATAGACATTCGTACTATTATGGATCTGGTACTTTGATTGATAATTTGTACCATTTTAATTTTAATGCTATATATGCTGATTCCCTATTTCTTATTGAGCATAATATAGGTAACAAACATAATATGCATAATGATAGTTCTGCTTTCTTATGACATCAAAGATTAAGTTATATATCCAAAGAAAGGATATTGAGGTTGGTGAAAGGTCATGTCCTACCTCAATTGGATTTTTCTGATTTGGATGTATGTGTTGACTGTATAAAAGGGAAACAAACAAGACATACATCAAAGAACCTAGCCATGAAAAGTAATGAGCCTTTAAAATTGATACACACTGATATTTGTGGCCCCTTTGATATCCCAACATGGGGTGGTGAGAAATATTTCATCACATTTATAGATAACTACTCACGGTATTGTTACTTATATCTACTGCATGAAAAGTCTCAGTTAGTAAACACCCTAGAGGTGTTTATTAATGAAGTGGAAAGGTAGTTAGATAGAAAAGTAAAAGTGATTAAGTCAGACAGGGGTGGTGAATATTATGGAAAATTCAATGAAAGTGGACAATATCTTGGTCCATTTGCAAAACTTCTTAAAATTCGAGGCATATGTGTACAATATACAATGCCTGGTACACCACAACAGAATGGTGTAGCGGAAAGGCGGAATCGCACACTTATGGATATGGTTAGGAGCATATTAAGTTATAGTACTGTACCTTTATCCTTATGGATACATGCGTTAAGAACTGCTACATATCTGCTGAACAGGGTTCCTAGTAAAGTTGTCCCTAAAACTCCTTACGAGTTATGGACAGGTAGGAAACTCAGTTTGAGACACCTTCATATTTGGGGTTGTTCAGTAGAAGTAAGGATATATAATCCACATGAAGGAAAGCTTGATGCAAGAACCATTAGTGGTCACTTCATTGGCTATCCTGAAAAGTCCAAAGGGTATAGGTTCTATTGTCCTAACCATAGTACTAGAATAGTTGAGTCTAGTAATGCTCGGTTCATTGAAAATGGTCAGTTCAGTGGGAGTAGGGAGTCTCGAAAGGTGGATATTAAAGAATTACAAAATGAAAGATCCACAATGAGTACTCCTGCTCAAGTTGGTATCCCCACACCCAGTGTTTTTACTCAAGTTGTTGTTCCTTTTGTTGTATCACAATCACGTGACATGCAAGGACAACAAATTGATACTCGAAACACACAAAGTGAACACATAAGAGATGAACCGAGTGACAATGTACAATTTACAAATGAACAAGTGATACCACAAGAAATGATATTATGGAGGTCTATAAGACAGAGAAGGCTAACTGTATCGAATGATTATGTGGTTTACTCACTTGTGCATGAATCAGAATTGAGCATTGATAAAGATCCAGTCTCATTTAAACAGGTCATGGATTGTAATGATTCTGAAAGATGGTTCAATGCCATGAAGGAAAAGATGAAATTGATGGATGTAAATCAAGTCTGGGAACTAGTAGAGTTGCTTGAAGGATCAAAACGAGTTGGCTATAAGTGGGTCTTCAAAACCAAGCGAAACTCAAAAGGCAACATCGAAAGGTATAAGGCCAGACTTGTTGTCAAAGGTTTCACTCAAAGGGATGATGTTGACTATAAGGAGACTTTCTCTCCAGTCTCTAAGAAAGACTCCTTAAGAATTATCATAGCTTTGGTGGCTCATAATGACCTAGAACTCCACTAAATGGATATAAAGACCGCCTTTCTGAATGGTGACTTAGAAGAGGAAATGTATATGGACCAACCTGAAGGTTTCATAACCACAGAGTAAGAAAATTTGGTGTGTAAATTAAAGAAATCGATATATGAACTGAAACAAGCCTCCCAACAATGGTATATTAAGTTCAGTAATACCATTACGTCATATGGTATTGTAAAGAACACCATTAATTGATGTATCTATATGAAGGTCATTGGGAGCAAGTTTATTATATTGGTCTTATATGTCGATGACATTTTTTTGGATACTAATGACATGGGTTTGTTACATGAAGTCAAGAAATTTCTCTCTGAAACTTTTGAAATGAAAGATATGAATGAGGCATCTTATGTGATAGGAATAGAGATATTTCGTGATAAATCACAAGAATTGTTAAGATTGTCTCAGAAAGACTATATCAATAAAGTGTTAGAGAAATTTAGAATGAAAAATTGCTTTACAGGAATAGTTCCAATTCAAAAAGGGGACAAGTTCAGTGAATTGCAATGTCCAAAGAATGATTTGGAATGAAGCACAATGGAATCCATTCCCTATGCATCATTGGTTGGAAGTTTGATGTATGCTCAAACATGCACTCGGCCAAACATTAGTTTCGCAGTTGGAATGTTAGGCCGATATCAAAGTAATCCTGAAATAAATCACTGGAAAGCCGGAAAGAAAGTATTTAGGTACTTACAAGGCACCAAGGATCATATGCTTACTTATAAAAGATCAAGTCATCTTGAAGTAGTAGGCTAATCAGATTCAGATTATATTGGATGTGTAGACTCAAAGAAATCTACATTTGGTTACATGTTTCTCCTAGTTAGAGGAGCAATTTCATGGAAAAGTGGAAAACAGTCTGTCATTGCTATTTCCACCATGGAGGCTGAATTTGTAGCATGCTTTGAGGCTACTGTTCATGCATTGTAGTTGCGGAATTTTATCTTAAGGCTTGGTTTGGTCGACAGTATAAAAAAGTCGTTAAGAATTTATTGTGATAATTCCGCAGCTGTTTTCTTCTCTTAGAATGATAGGTATTCTAAAGGTGTGAAACATATAGATTTGAAATACCTATCTGTTAAGGAAGAAATGCAAAACCATAGAATGTCCATTGAGCATATTGATACTAAATTGATGATAGCGGACCCGTTAACTAAAGGTCTGCCACTGAAAACATTTACTGGACATGTTGAACGGATGGGCATTTTGGACAGGTCCTCATTCTCTTGAAAGTCAATATTTTAGGATGCTCATATCATTGTGACACTCATGAATTCAATTAAGGTCATGATTTTGTTTGCACTTTGTTATCTCTATTTAGTTGTATACAATCATAGTTTATGAGATAACTGATAGCATATTTGGAAATGACAATTTAAAGTTTCAATGTTCCTCGATTAAGTTATTTTGAATTATGATGATTATGTGATACATGGAAGGAATCATGTCGTTAAAAGATATGTGACCGTCATGATTCAATCATTTTAATTCAATCAAATATTGTGATTTGAGTTTGTTATTGATTCATCAAGTCATAACATGGGTCAAGTGGGAGATTGTTAAATTAATTAACATGAATGACCCTTGTTATTTAAAGTATGACCCAAAATAAAAAGCCTAATATGATGGTCGGTTAGGCATAATGGTAATTTGGGTCATTGGGTTTAAAATTCCTCCACTCTTCCTATTTAAGATAACGGTTACAAAAAGAGAAGTAACTCCCTATTTAAGGTGACGGTTACAGGAAAAAGAGACAAACCTTTTTCATTACGGACTTTTCTTCCTCTCTACCATCAAAGAGAAAACAAAAGAAGAGAAAGGGAAATGTAGGAGAAAAGAGAAAAGCGTTCAGGAGCAAATCAAAAGAGGATTTTCATCTTTGCTACGGGACATCAGCATAATGGATAATGGTATGTTGATTTTATTTTTTAATATGCTAGTATTCGCATAAAGAAAAGATCCTGCATTATAGAAATAAGAATTTCATAAAGAGAAATTCTAAAAAAGTCCAACATCTCAGACTTTCCACAAATTGATACAGATGCTTGACCTGAGGAACAATATATGTTGAGCTAGACATGGAAAAGCAAACGGTAACCTGTATGGAAACCTATTTAGTATAGTTCTCTATGAAGCCTAACATCCACCAAGAGAACTAACTACAAAGTAATGATCATGTGGCTGTTATGTGTCACTTTATTTGCTTAAGGCTGTTTCAGATGCTGTCACTTACAGACCACAAGGAGAAAATAGAAAGGAAAGATCATTGTAGATGTGAATATCACAATCTCAGGTAAGAATGCCCACCTCCTGTGTGAAGATCAACCACAAGGCTGTTGAGCCCCCCACTCTCCACTAAATCCTTGTGCATGAGAAGTGTTTCCTGGATACAGCGTAGATTAAAAGCGAGACATGCCAGATCTTGAACAAGTCAAGAAATGCCCAAATTTTTCTTCCAGATTTAAACATACAAAGCATTAAAATAAACAGCAACTGATAACATATACGTGAACATATACGGATAAGCACACAAAAATTACCATTGCATTAAAGGCAGCTGAATAATCAAATTTTGCATCCAAAACAACACGGCTTGCCATTTCCATATTAGCAGACTTGTCAATGTAAACATGACAGATCCCATCTGAATGGCACAAAATCAAGCTTTACCACAAAGATCAGACATCACTTTGAACCAATAGGATCCAAAATATAATCCATCTCACCAGCATGACCCAAAACAGGAATTTTAGTTGATTCCTTAATTTGGGTAACAAGTCTATTGCTGCCTCTTGGGATCACTAGATCAATCACATCATCAAGCTGGTGCCAAAAAAGGAGGCTGAGTTATTTGGAGTGGACAATGTTTAGGCAGTAACATCTCTAGAAGACCTACTCACCTTAAGCAGATCAGGAATTTCCTCCCACGATGTCACTAGTCCAATAAGTCCTGCCCTAACAGTGTCTGGAATGGCTTCAGTGATAACCTATAAATACGACAAGAATGACAAAGCTTTAGACATAATTTGACAATAAGCCCATGCATACATTGTTAGTAGACTGATATTCTCCACAAAAATGAAGATGCAATTAAAGAAACTTGCCTTGTGCAAGATTGAATTAGACCGCATGGCCTCCTTTCCCCCTTTTAAGAGGAGCCCATCCCACTTTGGATTGCTAACGAGGCTGTCTATTCAAACAATAAAAATAATAAAAAAAAAAGGTTAAAAAACACAATGAAAAGGAACACAAGACAGAAAGAAATTGCCAGTCAGACCACACGAATATGCTTATATAAAGTGAACAGCCACTGAAGTTGCTATGCTAGACCCTAACTTTATCCAACCTTCACTAAAAGATCAAAAAATAAGAGACTAGTGCAAATGAACTTCAGACACCATTATTGAACTGGGCACCATTCATTTCTGGTCATTGTTGGCAGGGCTATGCATTAATGATTGTAGGATTGAGTACTACTTAGCTTTTTTTTTTTTTTTTTAAATTGCAGCTTCGCTGATCTTCAAAAGCCACAAGTTGATTTTGATGGGAAGGCTTGTGCAGCTGTGGGTCAAAATAGTCTAATGGCTTTGTATGATACATTGTTTAGTCAGGTGCATCAGATTTTTAAATTTTCCTTGGAGTATTTCATCCAACATGTATTATTTGTTGGCTTATTTTGACCTGTATTTTATTTTTTGTTGGTTCAGCTGGATGTGACATCAGCACAGCTTCTTGTAACTGACAATGATTTTAAGGATAAAGTGTTTAGAAAACGACTCAATGAGACAGTAAAGTCACTGCTATCTCTGAGGGTCATTCCTATGTTTAATGAAAATGATGCAGTTAGTACAAGGAAAGCTCCATATGAGGTACGTGAGATCTTTGTTAGTTGCCCGGATGCTTTTCATTAATAATTTTTGAGGGATATACCGTGTGCAATGGCTTCTGCTTTGTTGTTTTGTTCTATAACATTGTGAAATGAAATGCGCACACCTCAATACTTTTTCAAAGCTAAGAAAAAAGGTTGAGCCAGAATTTGGCCAAGCCCGGTAATATGATAGCTGTTCAAGATTCAAACTTTCAGCAGTTTCACGTCATGTTTGTGGGCCTACATGGCAAAGAAGAACTAAAACTTTCAGTGCTATTCCGTTGTCAGCTAAATTGTGATCAAATGTGATCTATTATGAGCTACATACAAAATTGATCGTTTATCAGTTAGTTCTGGTACTGATTGAGACTTGAGTTAATAATACATGGAGATTTGTAGGAAGTTGACCCTTTCAGCTCATTTGTCTTAAATATCTTCTTTTGTAATTTGTTTTATGGATGCACTGCTGTAGAGCTCTGAAAACAAGTGCATCAATGTTTGGCTTCTTGGTTTTTGATCAATCATTTCCTCTGTAAATCCTTTGTTCAGTGTTTTCAGTTTAACTATTTACTTAGGTTCTATCTGTCGAAGAAGATTAACCTTCTGTATGTCTATGTCTTTTATCAGTTCTCCTTTGTTTTTACCCATGGGATAGGTGATATGCTCATCCTTGATAAGCTATTTTTTGTTTGCTTTATTACGTGCAAGTGTTTCATTTTTGTTTCTTTATAATCTTTCCTTGGGATCCTGTCCAATTTAATATTTTTCCTTACCAATGTTGCATGTCCCTGTGTTATAGTATGATTTACAGACACTTATTGCAGGATTCTTCTGGCATTTTTTGGGATAATGACAGTTTGGCTGCCGTGCTTGCTTTGGAGCTAAAAGCTGTTCTTAATCCCATGAGACTTAAAAGTGGATAGGATAAACGTGATAAGCCCATGGCATGCTGGCATGGTGGTCCAATAATGAGCCCAATATATATATATATATATCCCATCCTTGAGAGAAGCACGAGAACCATCCATGTCGTTCGAGTTGCAACTCCCACTCTCGGAGGGGTGAGGCGGGCAGTCGAGTCACTCAGCTCTCTCTGCGGAATAGCGAGAAATAAAAAAAAAAAAACAGAGAGAGAGAGAGACAGAAAAACAAATTCGATGCGCTGTTTTCTCGCCACGCCACACCCCTATTTATACCCTATTTTCTCGTCCAATTCTCCCACCAGCCAAATAGCCGCGTGCGTTTTGCCCTTTTTTTGGGAATGAAGAGATACAATCAATCAATGAACTCACCAAAAATATTGTAAAAAAATGTTTCACCGGACAAAACTCTTATATAAAACACAATCTTGTTATTATTATTACTACTCTTTAGGTCCCAATTAATGATGAGTACATGAAAGATGTAAACTGTCCTAAAGATACATGATTTTCTTAAAAAAATATATATTTTTAATAAATAATTTTTATATCAAATTATAATATGTAAAATTTTAAAAATTAAAAAAAAGAAAAAGAAATTACCCGTGATATGCACGGAAAAAGGGGCTACCTATATAAGGAAAGAATTTCCAAAAAAAGGAATGCAGACTGGTTTAACGGAGGTAGAGTCCAACATTGGTCACCTCCTGCGATGATGGTGATATCTGGTTCACATGATTTTTTGGCATTGGATTCTGAGCTAAAGCGTCAGTCTTTGGCCTTACTAACGAAGGATATCGTTCACCCTGGAGCCCCAACAAACAAAACAAGACAAACAAACAATTGAAGCACATGGAAGCGAAACCCTCCCACTTCACTTGTGTTCACCTGCCTGCTGTCCAAAAGCAAGGCACTAAACTAAAAGGCTTGATCAAATTCACTTCGATTCACAGTTGTGCAAAGCTCGTTATTATGCCATGTAATAAATGTCAGTCACTACACCATGTCATTCAGTGACGGCTTTCATACTCCCATAAAAATTTTCCAAAATACTTTGTTAAAAAAGGCGAGAGAGTAAATATCTGGAAAAAAAGGATAATACATAAAAAAATTCTACCCACATTTTACTTATAAGGATGTTTTGTAAACATCCCAGAGCTTTCAAAATTTATTCCCTATGGTATAAAAAGTTCAAGAAAAAAAAAAAAAAGTGAAAACATGATATAAGGTCATGTTCACTGCATATGGAAGTTGTATGTGTTCCAAAATGTACTGCTAAGACATCTAATTCCCGAACCTGGTCAACCAAAAGCTAAAGTCAAGTATAAAAATTTACAATAGAAAGCACAACATGCTAGAATCAGTTACTATTAACTTCGAATGTCAAAACTATTCATTTATATAAAACATCAAAGAGTGCCCCCCAACTACATTATGAGTGCAGACAAGCTCCTGATGTCCCTTGACTGGATCAACCGATGCCAATCAAAGGTCACTATAGTTGCGCCAGACTGCTCGAAATTCTTCACGGAATGTGTTCAGGCGTGCTTTCAAATTAGGTGTTCTAATGCTTGCATGAAGTACCGTGGCTACAAAGAAAATGAAAACAAGGTTTACTTTTAAGCCATTAAAACTGAAAAATTTTATCGCAGAATCTTTGAAACCCATTACAGGAATTCGGTGAAACTTACCAAAGAAGCCAATCCCAAAAGCCAACAGAACATGCAGCAGATTGCCAGAAGCAAACCACAATATAAGACTGACTGTAAAAAGATTACAAAAAGAAATAAAACACGTGATTAGGTTTCATTAATCATGTCATCTAACAGCACAAGTTCATAAGGAATAGAGCTGTACTGGCTGAGAATAGAAATACAAACACCCCACGAGGCTGGCCACAGATATGTATTGATTTTTTGGCTGAGGGACGACCACGGATAACAGGCCTGAATGCAAAAAGTATGCATTGGAACTCATAAGCACAATCCATTTTCGAAGCAAATTAGGCATATTAACAAATTACCACCTCACAGTTCCCAAGGTGATATCCCACTGGTTAAAATCCGAGACCTATCTTACATTCAAATCCTGAGAGGGAGATTATGAAATTTATGGAAGAGAACCCCTTGCTATGTAACTCATGGTTTGATGGAACATAGAAAAAAACTCACATGCGAGGAGGCCTCATCTTTGCTGCCAAATGTGGAGAGAACTTCCTCACAGTTCTTGTTACCTTCTCATTGAAAGTAACTGCAAAACTGCAATAGTAATCCTTTAGCAACAAATAATCAAGGAGAGCAATGTTTTATTTTGTAGCAAATATCAGATTACAAGAAAAAACCAAAGTAATATATGCCTGATACATTCAATAAGAATCTTAGATAGACCATTTCCTTGTTTGAGTCTTTCAACATTAACTACCTCTCTCTCTCTCTCTCTCTCTCTCTCACACACACACACACACACACACAACACAAAAAACATAAACTGGAAATCTGATCCATGAATGCAGTAATGAAACTAATTTCAACCATTAGACAAATGCAGAATGGAAAGAATAATCAGTGCCAACAATCTAAACAGAAAAACCTAGTGGTTTGTCCCCACTTCCAACACAAAAACTGAATTTTTTTTTTCAATAGAAAATCCATGCTCCCTCAAGAATTATACAAATGTTTGATCTAATGGCCTTTTGTGCTAATCCAAGAAATATCAGAAGGCGCAGGACCATCAAGCCGTGATAAACTGCCATCATTAACTGAAAAGAGGATGCATGGCTGTTTAGATAGTCAAAGTGTTCCCACAAAGAATGCTTTCTTCATTTTCTGTATGTCATCAACTTGCAACACAATATACCAAATTCCAATTTTAGTGAAAAAGGGACAATGGTGCAAGTCATACCCGCAACCAGTGATCATGCTACCATCCAAGCATGGCAAAGTATGTGTAAAGGTTCCAACACTTTTATGGGTGAGGGCAGATAATGAAGGAAGTTAGTCATGTAGAGAGAATTTGTTTTAAGACTTGGAATATCAGCACATTAACAAGCAGACTGATGGAAGTTGTTGATGCTATAGCTAAGAGCAAAGCAATAGCACATCCAACATATAAAAGGATATTCATAGCAAAATAAGTGCAGACGTTAGCCCTCGTCTGAGCATATCTAACGTGGAACGACAAATGCTGGCATTAAGAAAGGTGGCCAAATTCAAGCAGGACAACTTAGAGCAACATGGAAATGGAAGGTTTTAGAACTAATGCTATTACAAGTCAAACCAACCTCAGTTCATACATATTCATCGACCCCGAATTAAATTTGGGGTTAATTGTTATCGATGTTGTTCCTACTCGAATTATTTTAATCCATCGATTTTCTGGTGTGGGGGGAGCGAACAGAAACAAATTAAAAAACAAGGGATAGAGGAACAATACCTATCATTAAGAAAAGCGATGCCTAGAGCTGCCAAAGCAGTAGCGGTGATAGCCAGCGGGCTCATGAGACCCGCAACGCCTGTACCGAAATTAATAAATTCTGGATTATAATTAGGAGCGATTGCTCACATATACAACGTAACAATGCTGTGAGGATAACATCGTTTGCATACCAAGAATTAAAATTATCAGAATAAAGTAGTTTGTTCTGTAGCTGTCCAGAAAGGAAAAACGAAACTACGTAAGTTTTAAGATCTAGCAAATATCTAACGAAAATGAAGCGCAAAACATCTTTTTCTTTCTCTCTCTCTTTTTTTTTTCTCCTTTCAATCCGAAAACCAAAAAGGGAAGAGAGAGAGAGAGAGGGGGGGGAGGAGAAAATACTAGTAAAGATTGCACTTGAGGCGGCTGCTCCATTTGGGATAGGAACGAGGGAGAGTGAATTTGGAGAAGAATTCGTTGAGAGAACGGGGACGCGCTGACCAGTCGACTTCCCTTAAAGCACCGATTAGATCATCTACTGTTACGTTTCCCCAATCCATCTCTCTCTCTCTCTCTCGCTCCCCCTCTCCTTCAAAATATTGTTGCCTGCTATCAGTATCAAGGCTCTGCTCAATCAAAATAACTCAGATTTCCAATTTCCAAATTTGGAGCTTCGTTTTGTTGCTATGGATTGTACAAATTCCTAATGCCGAGAAGGGAGACCACGGTTGTGAACACTTCTGCAGATGTTTCTAGATTTTCTCATCACAAGTTTATCATGTTACTTCTATCAGCCAGACTCCTTATACATAGACTCGCAAAAATAGAAGAAGTAAAAAAAAAGTTACGGATTAACTGTCTGAGCCCGGGTTCGAACCGGGGACCTCTAGTGTGTGAGACTAGCGTGATGACCAACTACACCACCCAGACGCATGCATCAAATGTCTCAACTATTAATATATTAACATTCCTAATACACACACGCGTTGGTATGTACGTACTTCTATAGAATATGGAGATCTTGTGTTTTACGTAGATGGAGCCCGTAGTCCTGAGAGCATGGATGCATGCGCAAAATGGTTTTTCTGGGCACTGAAGGAGACAAATAGCGAGACCTGTTGAATTATTGGTCATAGAAACATGGTACATCCCTTGATGTACTATTGTGGATGGAGTCATCCTCTTCACCCTTGCGATTTCTATATTTAGGACGGAACAGGGTTCTTTTAAGACATATTCTGGGCATAATGTCGCCGTTAAGAGATGTTTTCCCCTCAGAGTATCTGCTCGTTGCTCAGATGATATTGCTACATGCGCTCGATGGGTGAAAGCAGAGCGCTTCTGTACCATTTTAGTGAATCCAATAACAATTTAAATCATGCAAGTTCCTAGTCCATCCAACTTAATACCATGCGACCATTTATTCTGAAGATCAAATGGCACCCAGGGATTTGTCTGCGAGAAGATACTTTGCCATTGAATTGATCTTTATCGTGAATTTTCTCCTTGTAATTTAATTACCATTTCAGGTCTCAACTTCAAGAAGGCACTCTTTGTACCAGACATAGCAGTGAATTTCCAAGTTGGTTCCCAGGCTCTGCCACCAACTGATTCTCAACTTGATTTGTGTCCAGGCCGTTTGCCTTTCAGTTGTAGACATCGCATAAGCTATTTTATTGTCCGACTAGTCCGCGAGTGACAGATACTTATTTCAGGTTAAAAGACACAGTTGTTGACGAGAAAGACACAGAGGCTGCTCTCAAAAAACACAGTAAACATGGTGATTGCCCCTCGTTTAGGGTTAAAAACTTAAAACCATCTGCATATTTAATTTATACCTGCAGCTAAATCGTGAAAATCATCCAAACAATAAACACCCAAAATTTTGTGCCTCGAGCAAAATAATTTTTTGTTGCGTACATCTAACCCGTATTGTTGCGTAGATTTTCGGGGCAATGCTTCAATTTTACACTCTAAACAATGACCTGGTTCATGCTCCCATGACATTTTCTTGTGTTTTTACTCACGCTTGCACCATAATTCTAATAATTCTGCATTACTGGATGACAACATATTGACCAGAACTATCGTTATCATTGGACATCGTTGCGTGGAACTTCCAACTGGGCGGAGTTGGATTGAGATCCGATTGATATGTGGAGTTCATTGAGGGGAATCGCATATCGCACAGCTCAGAATCCCTTCGTATTCCAAGCATGTAGCTCAAGAAATCAAGTGAAAAACTTCCCTGAGAAATTATATGTAAATATGAGGATATCAATGCCAACCATGCAATGAAAGGCAAGACATTGTCTTGTTGCTATTTCTAATGTATAATTTTATTTTTCAAATGAAAAATAGAAATTCAAGATCACTGAAATATGACAAATGAAAACTATAAAACATCAAATTGTTTCAATGCCTCCATTTTTACCAAGCTGATGCATTCATATGTTCATATATACAATCAACCAGCACTGATTCTTTATACTCTCAGTACCATGATTTAACAGGATCACATGCTTTGAGTTTGATCCAGAAGACTTAAAAACCAAAAGGGGTATTGAATCCAAACCGAGCCCCTCATCATTCATGTTTGAGCTAGATGCGCATGGTTTGAAGGATAACCCAGATAAAAAGCATGATATCCTTAGAAGACAATCTATTTACACGAGGAAGACATAGGAAGCCTACCTCTCATAAACAAGCCTGATTTTTCTCCTCTTTAGCATCTTTCCCATCTTTCATCTCCCCATCCTACCACCATTGTAGAAAGAATCATAATTCCAACACAACAATAATTAGTAACGTGCAATGCATTTAAGCAACAAACAGATCCAAAATTCATCAACAAACAGCCAGAAACAACAGTTTGATGCACCAGTCAAAGCAACTGGCAGAGGTCCTGGTTCTCTTTCCTAAGAAACTTAATTTCTTCCACCAGCTCAGCTTGATTTTCCAGAATTGACCTCATCACACTAGACAATTCCATCTGTTTCATTCCACAAAATCAAGTCAGCAGATACAGGGTAAGATGGGAAGGAGAACGATAAACTACATTTATACACCTCTTGCATATGGAATTGTCTTAGGATTTCAATATGAAGGTTCCTCATATCCTCATGTATAGATTTCTGAAAAGAATCTAGAGTCTCCTCAAGGGTACGCTGAAAGAGCTGAAGCATGAATGAACTTCCCTGCTGCGAATCAGGCTGGGGGTCCTTAAGCAGGTGTAAACTTGCTCCCTGTGGAAATATTATAAATTATTTAAGTACAATAATCTGTTAAGAAAAATCAAATTTAGCACAAAACTGATCTGTTGTTTTCTATTCATGCTCTCATTTTGGATTTTAGACAAAAGCACACAATTTGCACTAGCCACATCAACTAATACCGAAGTAGCCCGTGCCTTTAACTGAAAGCAAATCATTAAGTGCATCTGTGATGATGAAACACAACGGTTTGACACTTCTCCAAAAGCAAAAGCCTAGGATTCAAATGAAAAACAATAGAAAACAGTGAACATATCTGGTGTTCATACATTAGTTGCCAAATCTGTCACAGCCAAGGTATCGGACTTTGAGAGAAAGCTGTTCAATAGTTCCTCCCTGGTTTCAGCTCCTGTTTTCTTTATTTTTGGTGAACTTACAGAAGTAGGTGTCCCATCGCTGAAGGAAGAAGTAGCGCTTATTCTCTCAGCATAAGTGGAAAATCTACGAGGAAGGGTTAAAGAACCTGCTCCCGATGCCTCAAGATTTGCTGATCCCATGATGCCTTTGGTAACTATGGATGGCATGGAACTAGAGGAAATATGTTCTGGAAATCCCATAGAAGTCCCCTGACTTGAAGAGAAATCTTTGGTGCCTAGATTTGAAAAGCTCAGGCTAGGATTACTCGATGAGCTGGTACTTGGATGATTTGTTGAAGAGGATGAATCTTGTAAGCCAGAAGACATTGGCCCTGATGTCAAACCACCAGAAGCAAACATTGCAAAACGAGAAGGCAAATTGAGTGGTTGGCGCAACTGGTTAAGTTTATCAGATATTCTCTCACCACCCCAAGCTTCTGGAGGAGTGATGGAAGAGTTTTCAATCTTAGAAGATGATGTGGGAGTTGACCCCCCCAACAGTGCGCCAGAAGATCTGGTTTCATCCTGTACAAGAAGGAAGAAGAAATGAACATAACATATAAATGAAATTATCCAGTTCACCAAGCAATCAAATTGAGATCAATCAGAAATAAGGCATCCTCAAACTAACTCATAAAACAAGAAAAATTACATGTCAACTCCTACTTTCAAGTAGTTTGATGGAGACAGAAAATGAAAAGCAATTTGTCGCAAAGAGAGTCAAATTTCACCATCAAAAGATATTTCAGTTAGGAGAATCCTAGATCTTTCTCAGGAATTTATCAGTAACTAGCATCATTTTGGGTAACAAAGTTAAAGAGTTGACATTGAGATTTGCAAATCAATCATAAATGCTCCAGATAAATAGCCTAATGATATTAAAAGTGCCGAAAGCTTCCAAGTTCCAATACACTTGTAATGGCATTAGCATTTATCTGATTAAGGCAATTCCATCAAATTAAAAACCATCAGAACTAAATAAGCAATACACACCCAGGAAAGAATGTGATACATGCTAAATTATTTGGATCTCTTCTTCTCTCCCAGGTTTAATGAATTATATTATTTGGAACAAGATGTATCAGACCTGTCTGGGACTTGAACTGGATTTCCAATCAAATATCGGATGATCATTGGCCCTGTCCTCCACAAAAGGAAATCTCCTGCTGGATGAAGTAAACAAGGACACAGGCTTCTTATCAATGGCTAAATTATCTTTTCTTGATCCTTCATGGTCATTCCAGAGTTTATCAAGTGATGGTGTGATAGGTTGAACATCCACCAGTGGGGAGAACACCTCCATGTCATCCTTAAAATTATAACCAGGTCGAGGAGCTTGCAGTCTCAATGTTCCACCTGGCCACAAATGGTTTCGATGTGGCATTTGCTCTTCTAAAGACAGACTGGAAATGCTTGGTGCAGAAACACTACTGATTGCTGTTAGTGATGATGCTTCCACAGTAGGACCTGAGCATCCGACATTGTGAGAACCAAATACTGATGTGGATAGTGAAAGACTAGATGATGTCACAGAGGGAAGCGGGTCAGGCATAAGGATGGAATCTTCAACAGAACCTCCCAAAAGAGCTGTCTCTGCAGTGCAGGTGCTCTCATTTACGATAACTGGTTTTGATCTTTGCCAGCTTAAACTTGTAACAGCCTAAATGAACACTGGAAAATCAGTATCAAGCAAGACTAGAAGAATCAAGATTGTTAATGGTAGCATGTAAGCATTAGTGCTGTAAAGTAGCAAGCAGGTAATTAATCCAAGTGTAAAAGCCTTGGATAGAATACATATCCAACAGTCTGTGGTGAGGCAAGAGTTTCCCATGACCAATTCTGTTCCAGCCTAGTTGATGTATGCAACAGGAAGACTGATTCTACCTTATGTTGTTCCCTTGCATTTCTATATGGAGCACCACTGAGTAAGTGCATCAATGATTAAATCACTTCAATAGCCAAGATAATATGAAAACACATAAACATAAAAGAAATGCACCTCTGAACAGCTATAAGCACGAAGAACAGTGAAAGGCTGTGGTTTTCCGCGGACATCATAGAATACCACACGACCATTGCTAGTTCCAGCTGCCAGAACCCAACCGTCATCTCTAAATGCCAATGAAGAGAATGGCACCTCATAAGCAATAGAAGATGAGGGTCTTCTCGACCTTGAATCATAAGTGTACAATTTTTTATCCATCCCAACACTAGCTATTATCTGTAAAATAAATAGTTGTGAGACAAAAATAAGTTAATTGGTTTATCAAAAATATAATTGATGTGAGGCTTGGAGGGGATGAGAAAGGACATAAGTGTGGGTGTGTGGGTGTGTGTGGGTGGGTGTGGGTGGGTGGGTGTGAGAGAGAGAGAGAGAGAGAGAGAGAGAGAGAGAGACCTTGTCATTTGACGGAGAGAAACTAATACCAGCAGTTGGTGCTGAGTGTTGCTTTAACCAAGAAACCTGTCAAAAGGAAAATGAAAGATGATATGTCTTCAACATCAATGACTAACTAAAGAGTAGAACAAAGAACAAGGACAAAGTTCTCCAATTTAATATTTTCTAGATCCAACACCAAACTGCACAATGATTCCAGATCAAACACAAGCCTTACTAGGAACTTAATGAAATGATAAAAAAATAATGCCTATAAATGTTTAACAACTTTCCTGACAACTAATTTTCACCACAAATATCAAGGTAAGCAACACTGCCCCACCAATGGCAATGCAGTGGGAAAGAATATGAGAAGGGGAATATTTGGGATCGATTTTCTATTATCAAAGCAGTAAAAAATGCAATGGGTCTGTTACTTATACAAACTTTTCTAGTTACCCAGCCATAGAAGGTGTTTCTAGCTATACAATCAAATACACAAACCTTTGGGTTGCGACCAGTTGTATCCCACAAATGCACAGATCCATCATCACCTGCAGTTACTAAAAGGTGCCGGCTTATCCGTGAATAATCAAGCACCTTCAGTACCTGGTCTTAAGATCCACCAGAGAACAATTAGCTTTGCAACCAGAGACACAAACACCCAAAAGGCAATGCCCAGAAATAACAAACTAATTGACCTGTTGATTAGGGTCCTTGAGTTCTGCTGCCCTTGCTCCAGATGCAAGGTTGTGAAGAATGAGATCCCCAGTTAGACTTATAGAAGCCAGGTGCTCATCTTTACAGTTGTACAAAGCACCAGTTATTGTACTGGTATGACCCTTCAACCATTTTATACAGCGTTTTCTCTGCAGGTCCCATATTCTTACAACTTGCCCACTTCCCCCAGAGCATATGTATCTGGATCCCTTGTTACTAAAGCTAATAGCCAATATAGATTCCTGCATGTAGAAGCCAATACTTGAATGTTGTGCAAACAATAACATAAACAGTGCCACAGAAATAATGCTTGAAAGAAACAGTTTGTTTTGCCACCAAATAGAGCAGCATGTGGATCATATTTAACATAGTTCAAAAATCAGGAAATTTAAGCTGACTTAGGCCCTTTATTTCTTCATCTATGTTCAAGTGCAAAACAGATCAACTTATGGTAAGTTTTTAACACAGAAAGAACCACAAGTATTTGCTCAAATCTTGGCTACAGCAGGTCAAAGATCTACAGCATCCAGGGTTTCTTGGATGTGATTCTGGGGATAGATTGCAAATAAGGTTGTGTACTATGGGGAAGCTTCAGAATCTATTCTCCAACAGAGCTTACATTAAGGCTTGACTTAATTATCAAAACTATTTTTTATGTCCATTTTTAGGATTTTCTATCAGCTAAACTGCAACCACAGTATTAAGTATACCTAGTCTTGTGGAATTCTAGTATTTATCATGAGCAATACATTGCTGAATGAGTCCAGTGCATAGAGAAAATAGCTGTAGGCAGCAGCAATAGAGATCCAGAACTAGTTCCCACATTAGTTCTGAAATAACTTGCACAGAGCACTTTTTTCTTTGTGAAGAAAACGCTTCAAATTAAGCTACAAGATTCTTCATTGCCTACAGTTAATAAGCTCTCCAAATTCTGATGTACTTTGAAATGAGACTTCTAAATAGAAGTAAAGTACCTCAATGTTATCTCCACTATCTGTGCCAGCAAACGGAATGGTACCCAAGCTCTGCCCATTTTTCCTCCACAATGAGATCTTCTCGTCTTCTCCGGCGCTAGCCACCACCAAATCTGCAAACATGAAAATCCTAATTGGAATCAGCTCTGATTTCTACCCACAACGCACAATTTACAATATCTAGCCAAGAAAACCGCCATTCTAAAATTTAGGCTATAAGAAATAACTGCAAAGTTAAAAAAAAAAAAAAAAAGAATTGCAAATAAATCAAAATTTTAATTTCTTTCGAGTTGTGACTGCTAAATAATACCGGTAGAATTAAAAAAAAAAACGATAATAGGAAATGTAGATTCTACGTGAAGTCAAAAGCTATAAAACATTAAATTAAAAAAACAAACGAAAAGGACGGAGAACTCACCTCCAAATCTAAGGAAAAAGAAAACGAAGGAAAATGGCAGAAGAAGATTACTAGAGAAAGAGAAAGAGAGAGACTCACTGGTGTGGTTCCACTTGACCGAGTTGACCAGGCGAGATGGGGAGGGAGTGTAGCTTAAAGTGCAGGGATCTCTTGCCTCCACCGATACGTCAAAAAGCTTCACCGCGTCGCCTCCGGCCGCCGCCAGTAGCGCCCTTGACGGATCCACCAAGCTCATGATCACTATTGTCGCGTTTCAGAACTTTCCCGAGAAAAAACACATACATACATGTGTGTATATATGTATATATATAAAACACGAAAAACTTGCAGCAACGAATCCGAATTCTCCCAGAAAATGGAATGTTGCGACCAACCACGACAAATTGGTGGATTGTATTTTAACTTTCATTTATTGGAGTATATATATATATATTAAAGATGATATATACAAATTAGGAAAAAATAAAATTAAAAAAAAAAAAATAAACGCACGATGTCGTTAAAAAGTATGAATGCACGATGCATTACATGCATAGAGGCAATTTTCATTCAAATATCAGGCGTAAACGCAGTTTACGCAGGTGTCTTATGTAACTATACTTAAAAAACTTTTAATCGCAACTGTATGGAAATATATAATATATTTTTCAGATATTTAACACTCATGAATTATACCATAAAGTCATCTGATGCAAAACTATAAAACCTTATATAATCATTACCCTAAATTATTTTACCAAATTCAAGTTCTTTTAATTTAAATTGAAGTAAAATTTTGAGAAATTTATCATTTAACTTGTGTAAATTAATGCCAAGTTTACCGCATAAGGTGAATTATTTGAATTTTGAGAACCCCACTTTTTTTTTTTTTTTTGAAAATAAAAAAATCAAGGAATTCTTCAAACATTTAGGGGGAAAAAAACAAAAAAAAAAAAGAAAAAGAAAAAGAAAATGCAATTCGAGGAACTGAGGCATGGCAGGCACAACTCCCAAAAATGCCTGAAGCTAATTATAATTTGGCTGTAACATCAGCTAAAATCAATTTCAATGTCTCGTAGGTCATAAAACAAATGCCCACACCAGGCACAACTTTGTAGTATTCAGGCATAATGCCTCTGTATAAACCACGAAAGCCTTCAGTCTGGATTATGTGTTTAAATGTACCAAAGAGACCTGTCCTATAGACGCAGGCTCGGCCACCCGCTCCTTCCAATTGCTTCCTCCGCCTCACAAGATCGAGAGGAAATGTTGCTGCATATAATTCAGAATGCGGGAAAGATATTATGAAATTTCAATTCATTACCAACATATTGTCTGCAATAAGCCAAAGCCTGAAACACTGCCATATAAATCATCAACCATGGCAAACCGAGAGTGATGCGGCAACA
Source organism: Ceriops tagal (assembly GCA_021533255.1). NCBI lineage: Eukaryota > Viridiplantae > Streptophyta > Magnoliopsida > Malpighiales > Rhizophoraceae > Ceriops > Ceriops tagal. The sequence continues at coordinate 8,626,434 of CM038602.1, forward strand.
CGGCTATCATAGACAATTAAAAACTGCAAATCTCAAAATGGGAAACAAATCAAACATAATGTAAGTCCAGCTCATGAAAAGAATTTGATCGGCAGAAGGTTCCGGTATAATTCTGGCCATGCTTCATATTGCATGGTTTTCACACAAAAAGGCTAAAGACGAAGATGTCATGTACCCTGCGTTTGTAAATTTGCCTCCCCACTTTGCTTTTAGAGCCATTTTTAATTCATTATGGCAATTTGGGGAAAGCAGGAAGGGAAGGGGAAGAGGAGGGAAAGTGTCACCAGTACTATAAATATCTGATAACATCTCATGGGCACATCCTCACAACCACACAAAAAGGCTTCATTTCCCATAATGCAACTGGCAAAGGAAGCCCAGGTGAGAAGGCCCATCTCAAAGAGGATGCATCTCACATTTGATAACTGAAAGAACAGTTCGAGAAATGAAGTCAATGCATAGAGTAAAAGCATGATGAATAGGAAATATATGTTATTTTTCTTGACTTCCTTACTAAGATTGTCAAATCCAAGGAATAAAATAACTCCTGTCTGGTCCCTGGCTCTAGGGTCAGTCTGGTTAGATAATTAATGCAGAGCCTGCACCACAGCCTGCTTCTCTGCATCAAAAGCATGGTAAAGAGCTACAAATATTAACTTCTCTGATTAGATAGTAACATCATCTAACCAAGAACAGTAATTAGTTCAACTAAAAGCTATGCTAGAAACTCCTATCTGCCAATTAACAGTTTTTATATAGTCTTCTGTTACAAGGTATAAAATAATATAGCCTTAACAACCGAAGTTCATTGGCTTTATAACGACAAAGGAAGTATGCATTCTATCAAAATGACAAATGCCATGGGCATATGCATGCATTCTAATGCACGAGGCTCCCACACTGTGGGTTTTGGGGAAGGGTCCCGTAAACATTCAAAGACTTCAGCCCAAGAAAAAGAAGGACAAAAAAAAAAAAAAAAGAAAAGAAAAAAACTGGAACCACAGGTCAAACTGACTAAAACACTTTTTCTTCCTGTTATAATTGCACAAAGAATGACAGTCATAAATGTCTTATCACAAAACAAAGAACATGTAACCAAAAATTGCATTAACTGTCTCATTCAGCAGGTTTTAGATCACTCGCCTGTTGAGGATGCAATTCCTGAAAGACTGCCACAAGCCAAACTCACCACAACAGTAGAATCATCAGGCCTGACGAGAAATGGATAACAAATAATACAAAGATTCCTTCCCAACACAAGAACTCTCTGGAAGCCCAATTAATTGGGAGTGGTTACCTATGCAACTGCCAGAAAGATCGTAGTCTCTCATACACGGAAAAGCCGATAGCAATATTGGGTCCAACACCCTACAAAGTGCCAATAATAGTCAAGCAAAATAATAAGACGGTGCTTAAAAAAACTAAAACACAAAACAAAAAAACAAAAACAAAACCAGAAATGATATTGGCAAAGCCACTAGAAGCATACCAGAAGTGTTGTTCCAAGTCCCTTGTAAAGACCTAAAGCTCCTTCCTCTTGTGTGATGGTCTTTAGTGCATGCCAAATACCTCTGTAGTACATCACATTTGTCTGCCAGTGGGGATGTAAATTAATGACAAAGAAAAATGCAAATGTAACCATTTACAACGTACAAGTATTGGGCTCAAAATTTACAATGGAAGAAGTTCTTGCCAAAGGCCACATCAACCTACCTGAGCTGTGAGACGTGTCCTTACAAGATCCAACGGATATGTAGCAGATGCAGCTGTTACACCTGCCAAACCACCACCTACAAAATGAACAAAGAGGTCTCTACCTATGTTTGCCTCTTGACTCTCCAGTCCAGGTAGCATATGTAGCAACTACAAAACAGATACACCTCATCAAATTTTAAGCTAAAAGCATGTAAACTACACAAAAGTAACTCATCACTCCAGTCCCCCTCACCTTTTTGTAGTGCTCGTACGCATAAAAGTTGACAGATGAGTACGGCAGCCGATGAGCAATTGTAATAAGATTCCCTTTCCAGAAAGCTCTAAATCCTTCCTCCCTAATAATTCGGGAAGCCTCATTCCATATGCTAGCCTTTCTCAAAGTTGCAAAATCGTAGTGCATGCCTTGTACCTAAAAAGATTGGGTCAGATAGATATGGTGCCCAATAAAATTAAGGTCAAACCTTGAGCGCTGATCAAATCCAAATACAATTTTGTAACTAAGGCATCGGAACAAACAAAAGAATGAAACAGGAACGCAGGGAAAAAGATAAAAAGACTACCTCGTGAAAGAATATTAAGGCCACTGAGAAACGAGTTTATATCCACTATGAACAAACATCGGCACAGTTAGCGACAAAAATTCTACAAAATTACTCTGTTGATTGCTAATACACTCGACTGAAGAATCAAGCGTTCAATTCATCGAACGCACCAATTGACATCACGTAATGCCCAAATTCAAAAACCCCATGTTCTTTTCAAACAATAAAAAGACACCCAAAAAGGGAAGAAATCGACCCATTTACGAGTAGGACAAGAACGCGTCCACAATAACCTGAAAGAGTATGGTGAGGCGAGCCAAAGGTGCAGTGCAGGTCTTGCTCAAAGCACCCGCCACGCCGCCGGCGACGAGCTGCGAAACTGTTCCGATCTGCGATTGCTGATGCAATGGCCTCTGCTCCTTGTGCTGGGAATTCAGACCCCGCGGCCCTCCCCCTACCACCACTCCGACTTTTGCTTCCGCCTGCATCTCTCTGTCTCTATCTCTCTCCCACTCTTCCCAAACGGTTCCTTAACCGAAGCATAAATGCCTCAATACTCCAAAAAATAAAAATCTTAACGCAAAATCAAATTTTTGTTCCTTAAGAAAATCAATCTCACTGATCAAGAATACAAAAAAAAAAAGAAAGATAACTAAACCATTTCTGGATGAAAGAAAAATATGACTGCTGGTTTAAAGCTTTTTATTAACTTCTTGGCCCCGTGTGTTTCTGCTTGAGAAAGCGAAGTCCCTAGCAGAAGACGCCGCAAAAACTACACGCGGTGACAGTCACAGTACGTCGTTTTGGTTCCAACACCCGTCTTTAGTAGTAGTTGTATGGGGGGATTGAAGTTGTGTAACCTCGGGACAAATATTAGCCGCTGATATACAACGAGAGAATCATACCACCGATTATGTTTTGTTTTGATGTGTCATGTTGGCCTTAGGAATGAGTTTGATTGGTTAAATCTCTTGTCGGATCGTAGTCTGGTGTGGTAGACAAACAAAGCCGAGTTATTGGAATATGCAGGTATCCGTCTTAGAATATACCCTCCTTTTTTTTTTTTTAATGTTTCTTCTTTTTTCTTTTTCTTTTTCTTTTTCATTTATTTAAAAAAAATTTATGTGTCATCTTACTTTGTTTTTTTTTAATAAAAAAATTACCAGAATAGTTGACAATAAAAAATATTAAATTATAAATCAAATTACCACCTCAAATAATATCATTTCAGCTGTTAAAAATTCGGCATGTTTGTTGCACAAGACACTCGATAATGTTCAAGATTAATTTTTTAAATGATTACGAGTTAAAATTTCCAATTTACGACAAATAAGGGAGATCAACATTTGGTATATAAGTAAATAGTATTACAAACTCACGGCAAAGGCACCCTTCATTGTTACAGATGAAGAGGGAATCTGCGGTTAACATTTTTCCCAGTCAAGATGTTTAGAACAAAAATTTTCTTCATTCTAATCCCAAGTAAACTAGGAACAGCAATGTCCAGAAAAGAATCACCCTGCATCCGCCCGAAGAAAGAACATGACAAAAAGGAAAATCAATTCCATTAATGGTGGTATACGAAGCTGGCCTACCAACTAAAATAGTGTCAACCTCAGCCTGTCATGTATAACTTTAACCGACATTGGTTATAGATTCGGACAGGCTTGCTACGTGTACCAAGAATGCAGAAGAGCAAAGAAATATAGAGAAAATATGTGAAAGAGTACGATGCATAACAATGAACAGAGAGCGAGAAAATAGCAGGAGTGACCATCAAGATTGAGTCTCACTACATGGATATATTTTTCAAATAAACAGAATAAGTCAGAATAAGGTGGCAAGTAGACTCCACGTCTTACTATACTTATTGCACATTAAGAATATTTTGGTAGAAAATTTGATTTTTTCTTTTTAAAAAATGAAGTGTAATCTTCCACAGACCACATCAACTTTAACCTATTTCTATCCCTTTGTTTTTTTTTTTTTTTTAATCTGTGCAGCTATCTTTTTCCATAAAGGTTTCAACCATGTGTAAGCCTTTACAGTTTAAATATGTCAAAGAAATTGAAATGCCTGGAAGAGCATAAGTTTTTCTTTTTGTTAAAGAAAAGAATTATTTTAAAAAAGAACTTTGTAGTGAATAATTGACATATAAAATATTTATTTAAAAGAATTATTTTTGTTATGGTTAGTAGGTGATATCTATTAGTGAGTGTGGGATACTAAAATTTGGATTTTTAATATCAGAGCTAAAGATATGTGCATCATATGCCGCACCCTCCCACCACGTACTTTTTCAATGCAAGACATCTTACTCTGAAGACTTTTAACTCATGATTCAATTCTAGATCAGTGCATTACTAGAGCCATGTTTCTTTGTCTTTAGGCATTGTAATTCATGACTTTGTATTAATTTTATCATTTATTTTATCCCTGTTTGATATATATCATATATATATATAATTTCATGTAGTTTCTTTCTCTCTCTCTCTTTTTTTTTTTTAATTAATTAATTTAGGTTAGCTTTTACTACTTATACTTGTGTCTAATGCCACCCATCTCTATGCAATCCACTATTGCACGCTTGGGGGTTTTAGTTTCAATGTTTTCCTTGCACACTTGTGCATACTCTATACGCATTCTCGCAAGATTTTGATGTAGTATTGCGAAATTTCAGTTCAACCATTCTCTTATATTGCGGAAACTCGTAACAAAATGGCGTTTTAATTGAGATAGTCATGGTTCGAGGAGTCAACGACAAGTTCCTTGTGAAAAAACAAAATGAATGTCCAACAGAGAAGAACTAGGGAGGAGATCCGATCCGCTTATAATACCCAAAGAATATATTGAAAATAAATAAATGAAGTATTATAAGATGTGTACACTACACAAATATCATATTATCGAGTAAAAAGAAAATCTTAAATTATATAAGTATGGACACTGTACACCCTAGTAGGTTATCTTTTAAATAGAAAATCTCGTGATAAATAGTATTAAAGTCTATCCCTGTCTGCCGTGAAACTCTTAACTTGGCGTAGAATATTGAGAACCTGACTCAATATGAATTTGATGTAAGAAAATATAATGGGTGTACATTACCTAAATCTCATATTATTAAGGAAAAGAGAATTTTAAATTATATAAATATGATACTACACACTTAATAAATTATTTTTTAAAGAAAAAATAATAACACCGTGACAGTACGCACGAACACGCTTTAAAAAGGCTTTTAAACCAAAATTTTCGTGAACTTTCTCTCTCTTACATGTTCCTTTACACTTAGATTTAGTTTGTATCTGTAATCGTAGCATTCTACATTGCACGCTTGAGAACCTAATTTGTGGTTCTCCTTGCGGGATCGTCTCCTTCTCCCCTCACTTTGTTTGTGAGCCCTGTGTCTCCGTGCAGGGGTTTGTTCCTTTTGCCTCTTCCTTCCCTCGTTCACCTAGAAACCATTTGATGGGCTCTCTCCATAAGGGGTTGATGTCGGCTCTGAGGCATAGGCGAGCCGCCTGCATCGGCCTATTGTGTTATAATGTCTCAAGTATAATTCAAAAATAATATACTTCAATTTATAGAAAATAAAAAGTTACTGGGTATGAAAATTTTGACCTCTCCAAATATCCAATAAAAAAAGTTCTTGGCCTCTTTCCTAATTTCACTATATATATATATATATAGATTTTTACGTGTGTTTGAAAAAGATGACACCAATTATATATACACAACTTCTTAACTTGTTTTCCTATGTCTATTGAAATTAAAATTACACTTGAGATTGAATGCCCTTAATTTGTGCAGAAAAGAATAGATTATTGGGAAATTTATATTTAATCTACCCTATTTTGTATTTTGTAACAATTCACACAATATATTTTGAAATGTAATAAAAAAAACATACAATAACTAATAACTATCGGTTAAATTTAATAAAAACAGTAAAAAGACACTTTTTCCTTTTTTTAAAAATAATTTATAAGATTCTAAAAATAGCTTTAATATATATATATATATTCAACAGAAATACTATCATTTAAAAAAAATTAATGTGACAAAAAATCCAATCCCAAAATTTAGTCTGAAAATGATTTTGTTTTCATCATAATAACTTAAAGGACAATTTAGTCTCTTTAAAACATTTATAATAATGTTTTTGTAATTATTTCAAAATTTTTTTATAGCAAAATACGTTGTTTGTTATGAAACTAAAATAATTGCATATTTATATTGCACCTAAAAATACAAGGTATGAGTTGTTAGAAAACTTAAAATAGAGTATGATAAATATAAATTTTCCTAAATTATTTACATATTAATAAGGTTACATTATGACTTAATTCAATTTAGTTTATAATAGGGATATATTAGTCAAAAATATTATAACATGTATCAAGATTCCTATTTCGATTCTGATTTTGATGGAGGGACCTAGAATAGTACTTACAATTTCAGTTCTAATTTGGTTTCTGGCTGTTGAAGGAAAGGAAATAAGGTTGAACCGTGAATCGATTTGGATTTCGATTCCGAATTAGACCCAATTCAATTCTGATGATGAACCGTACCGGAGTCATCCCTAAATCGGTGGAGCCAAGTCCAGTTTAATAGTCCGCGGGGGAGCATGTTGACTTCCAAATCCACTTTGAATATCGACGGGCTTAAGAGCCCAAACATTAGGTTCTGAATTTTGAGCATAGATGTTATAACTCAACATAAAATTTAATAGTGAAATTATCTAATTTTAAATTTAATCTTTAATTTTTATCAATTTTAAAAAATATACATATATTTTTTTACGGGTTTAAGAGCCCAAAATTAGACTCTGGATTTTGAGCACAGACGTCAGAGCCCAACAATTTATGTGAGCAAGTCTAAAAGTCTAAAATTGAATTGTGGTTGATAACACGTTTAATCAAACCGGGTTCGGTGACTGCTCAATAGAAATCTATGTTTAATTTGACCTAGTGAGCTCTAAAGTAACCCCTTTAACACTCGATAATTTTCCAACTGGTGAAAAAAAAAAAAAAAACGAAAAGTCCTACAATTTGCCTATAGTTTGGAACCATATCGTCTCTTCTCCTAATTCAGGAGCTAAATTCAAAAAAAAAAAAAAAGTAACTGTAGCGAATTAAAGTTTGGGTCAAAGTAAAAATACTTTTAAAAAAAAAAATCATAAAATGATCAAATCTCTTGGTTACCCCGTAAAACAAGCTCAGCATATTCGTGACTGAGCATAGATAGAGACAAAAGCAACAGCAAAGTCGTCGCGTCTCCTCCTCATAGTCTCCATCGCAGTCAAAGCCAGTAGGTATGTGCACCTTTATGTTTTTCAAAACCCCAAGAGCTGACACTCTTTTATCTTTTTTACTACAGTTCGATTCTTGTAATTAGGTCCGCGATAAGAAATTTCACAACAAATTCCTCACGCTTTGTTTGATTTTTGGAAAAACAAAAAGGGCGAGAAAGAAAAATGGTGAGAAAAAGAACTATTACTTGTTTGATAAACCATTGAGAAAGAGACTTTCTTGGAAAACTCAACGAATTTTCTTATCTAAGGTACAGAAGGCTTTTTTTTTTTTTTAATGGTTTTTGTCACTAAATTATCTATATATCTCTTTTTCTTATAACCACTGAAAATACACCAATTTGTAAAATAAGGGACATAAGTTTCATTTTGTAAATAGCCATTTTCTTTCTCCCTATTTTCTCATAATATCCAATATATATACACACTTCCATTCATTTTCTTTCCTTTTCATTTTTAACTCATTAAAGCAACTCATAAGAAAATCATTTTTTTTTTCACTTCATTTTCTTACTTATAACTTTTTTTTCTTAAAACTTTCTTTCACTCGGTGGGATTTTTCAACTCATAAGAAAACTTTCTTGTAACTTTTTTTTTTTTTTTTGACAGTGACGATCCTCAAGTTTTTAACGAGTTCCCATGTGCAATATTTTGGTTTCACATCAACATCAATTTTGATGTAACTTGTTTGATGATGCATCAATTAAGGAGTCTAGGGGAAAAGTATGCTGAAAAATTCTAAGAAATGGATACGTAGAGAGCACGCAATTAACCTTTTTTGTTTTGTTTTGTCTTTTTTGGGGTTATAACATGATCATGTTTTGGACATATTTGCATATATACATGTAATTAAGTCTCGATTATGAAATGAAGTCACGAGACGGTAATTGGACACAAGTCGTTAATCCCAACTTGACGCACGGGGGTTTGAACAAAATATAGAAATTGTCAGCCAAGGGAACGATTTTCAACTGCTAATTCGTTTATGATAAAATCCAAACTTTTCTGTGACAATGCAGTCAAGTATTCCACGAATACCTGCGTGCGAAAGGTAGCAATAAGCATTTATGGGTCCACTCAGAGGGTACAAATTTTCAAGAAACCAATAACAGCTGTTTCTCAAAACGCGTCCAAACAAAAACTTTCGTCATATTTCAAGGCCTTCTCTTGCACGCTGACCCACCACAACCACTTTATGAAAATTTTATCAGAGAAATTCTTTATATATGGAGGTGTGGGGGGGGGGGATGACTTTGTTTTAGATAAGTGACTTTAATTTGCCTTTTATATCGCCATTTGAATCTGTATTTTTTTTCTTTCCAAATATTTCAATTTGACTTTTATGATTGGGTGAAAGATCAAGTAAATTTACTTTGTCCAAAGACGAAGTTATTATAATGATACCGTTTTATTAAATGACTGATATATTTAACAACCTATCTTTTTTACTTAATGAATATTTTCTTGTGCTCATAACGCGAAAAGTGAAAACGTGTCGGCTATTATTTAACCTTTCAATTCTCTTCAATGCTATTGGTCTTCTTTTAATACACCAATGTTTTTTTTTTCTTTTCCGTTTGTAATTTCCTTTTCCTTTTGACATTGTTTTATAAATCTAGAATTAGCTTGGGCTACACCTATATATAGAGCTAACTAATCTGACCTTATTTGTGTAATATGCTTCCTACTTTCTTTCCCAAAGCAACAACTTATCAAGTTCATTCAAATATAGAGAAATCAATGGCTGCGCTTAATAAGCTTCTTGCAGCGTCTGTTTTGCTAGTGATGATACTTTCAACATTTCAGTGCCCAAGAGATGCTGCAGCGAGGGCAATGGCACTGAAGCGAGGTAATTAATTAATTAGCATGGAAAAGAAAAACAGAATACTTGTGTGTGTGTGTCTGTGTGTACGTGCATGCATTGGTTAAGAATTTTAGTTATAATCATAATATAGGGAGGACTCTAGATGTTAATAATTGTTTCAATAACTGAGTATATATGTTGCAGGAAATTCCAAGCCGGTTTTCGCCACATTAGGGCTGGACTGCAGGTGCTGTGATGGTGCAAACGATGAATGCACACGTTCATGGGAGTCATCTTGTCAGAAGCTTCAGTGCTATCCTTGGAAATCCCATTGATTTCATCAATGGTGTTCGTATTCATAATTGGTATTTAATTATGTGCAACGTATATTCATCTATATATATATCGCTCTTCATAGAGATCTTCTGAATAACGAATAGACAATAAAGAAATGCTACAGTGAAAAATAAAGCTCGAAACGAGAAGAGTTTTGATCATTTTATGACAATGGAGTTTATGAGTTATTAACTTTTAAATTTAATTTTATGTTGTTAATTTCTAATCAAGTTATTGTACCTTTCCTCTTATATGAAATTCTTTTTTAATGAATTATGAATAAAAGGAAAATTGTTGCTAGAAATTATTTTTTATTGAAAAACGTTGCTTATTTTGGTATAAAAATAAAGACCACAATTAAAAATTATTTCTGCTTGTACGGAAATAAAAGACCAAGGATAATTGTTTTGGCATGAAGTCCATAAGCAAAAATTATTTTGGCTAATATGAAAATAAAAGAACATAATGGACAATTGTTTTGACAAAGAAATATTTTAAAACATTATGTTTTTAATGGATTGATGAAAATAATTTTAAAATTCAAACAACTCCTTCTTAGCCTATATAATCCCATTTACAACATAAGCAAAAAGTATACAGCAAAAATCTTATATTGAGTTTTTTCCTATAAGGGTATATAAGAGAAAATTTGATAAGATAGTAAAATTTTAAAGAAAATTTTGTAAGTCTTTTAAGTTGTATGATTGCGAAATTAAAAGTTTAAAAAATATAATTGTATAAGTGTGTTGTAATAAGATTGTATATCTTTATATGGTTATTATTGAGAATCATATTATTCTTGTATTTGGTATCATTATTGTTGTTAAACTTGATAGTAAATTTGAAATTTTCAAGATGAAGTTTTTGAGAAGAGGATGTAAAAATAGGAATTTTGAATCTTTATAAATCATTGTTTCTTACTCTCTTTAAAGTCAATTTTTTATATAACCTCGTATACTTGGCAAGCCTTTTGTTATAATATATATTAATATTTTTCTTTTAAATTTATTTTCTTATTTTATTCAACATTAGCCTTATTAAAATTGTATTAATCTATTTGTATACTACATTATATTTTTATTTGTTATGATAATTCTCACTTCAATTTTTTTTTACATACATTATAATTAAGTGTCCTTCGTTGACTTAATTCAACCCATCTCTTGGGTACTTTTGGAATCAATGGCAATTAGAGGCTATACTAACGTAGGAAGAAGCCTTTGCCATTGGAAAAATGTATGACAATAAAGGATTATAGTGTTAATCCCAAAAATGTTTAAGAGGGGGATAAATTAGGTTGATAAAGGATATGAATCAATAATTTATGTAGTGTAAAAAAATAAAATAATTTTAATAAATAAAAATATAATATGATATGTAAATAAATTAATGTAATTACAATAATACTAATATTAATTAGAAATAAAAAATAAATTAAACAAATTTTATTCTTAATACTAACAACTAACATGTATAAAAGAAAAATATTAAAATGTACTATAATAAAAGGTTTGCTCAATTTGTGAACTTGTAAAAAAAAATTTAAGTTTAGGAAGAGTAAGACAATAATTTGTAAAAGTTTGGAAACTCCTATTTTTAAATACTCCCCTTAAGAGCATTAATTTGAAATTTTAAATCTATTATCAATTTCTTTAATAGATAAAAGACCAAATGCAACAATAATATGTTTATTGATCATAACTATATAAAGGACCTTGTTATAACACTCACATAAAGGAGTTTTTGAAAACTCTTAATTTCTCAATCTTACACCTTCAAAATACTTATAAAATTTTCTTTAATCTTTTACTTACTTTTAACAATTTTTTTCTTTTACACACTTTTGCAAAACAACTTCATAGAAGCTTCATAGTGTGTTTCTTTACTATATATCTTTTACTGGAAATGAGATTATATAAATAAAGAGTAAACTGTTATAATTTCAAAATCATTTGTCGTTGGTTCATAAAAAAGGCAATGTCTTTGAAATATTTCCATGTTATGAAATCTATTTATTAGTTCATAAATAAGAAAATTGTTGTTATAATATTATGTACTTAAAATTTGTCCATTAGTCCATCAAGAAGGCAATTGTTGTTGGAATATTTTCATACTTAAAACTTCTCCGTTGGTCCATTTTCATATTTGAAAATTCTTATTTGTTGATATATTTCCATATCAAGAAAATTCTTATTTATTTCGTCTATATTTTTATATAAAAAGATGAATTGTAATTTCCATAACAAAAATTTAAAAGGAAGGTTAATGGCATGATAAAAGATCAATTTAAGAGATGATAACTCATAAGCCAACACAATTGCTATGACATATGCTAAAATAAGAATATTAAATTAAGAATACTAGTCAACATAATCTTATATAACTTTAATGGAAAATATAAAAAATATATAATTTTTTACATACAAAGGAAAATTAAATGCTTGTAACACATATGACAAAGATTACAAGTAATTATATTGACATGTTAAAATACATAATAAATAGCACTTGATTTAACATATAGGTTGAGAATTCCTTCACTATCTATTATCCACTTTCAAAAGGTTAAAAAATATGTCATTCAAGTAAACTTGCTCCTAAGTTTTATGATAGTGACCAAATATAAGCATTGAATCCAACTTAAAAGAAAAAAAGTGAAATGAAAAAAATACAAGCAACAATGATGCATACTAACCTAATAGGTAAAGTTAAAATGAGAAATAAGTTTTAATGTAAAAACAATTCTTGTAATTCAATAATTTTTGAAGTTTCCTTAAAGTTTATCATTTTTCATATGCTTTTTAGTAGTGGAAAATAGGGATGTGAAATGAAGTTCTAGCTTTGGTATTATAAGCAATAATCAACTTAATTTTATCAATTTGGCTATGGCAATACCTGTAACTAACTTATGTTGCATTGATGGTAGATCACATATATATATTCCGAGTTTGGAAAAGTTGTAATCAAGGAGAATATATAACAACATACTTTCACAATATCATGACTCTGACCAAAATAAAGCATTTGTAGGACTTAATTGATTGTTATTTAATGGTTTGATAAAAACAAATTAGTTAATGAACAAGATCCTCTCCATTTTCTTTTAAGAGTGATAAAAATAACAAGAACGATGTTAAAATTTTAAGTGTAAGTTATATAATTAAGAAATTTCATATTAAAAATGAAAAAAAAAAGAATGAGTAACCTAATGCTTTAAAATTTTGAATTGAGATGTAATGTTTTAAAACTACTTACTCAAATCTCTTTTTGATTTTAAGCTTTGGGATAGTATAATAACATGACATTTTAAGATTTTACATTTAATTTAAGAAGATTAATATGATTAACCTTCACAATAATTTGCACTATATATAATTGATGGGGGAAAGGAGAAAGATCACCTTATAAATAATTCTATCTGAAAGTGATGGATTTGTTCTTGTAATATGATAATATCCTACTTGATTGGTTATACTCATTTAAGGTTAAGCTTTAGATTATTTAAGGATCTATTATGAAAAATTTGCTAATATGATGGCTAATTTATCTTATTAGTGGAAGAAGAGATTTCCTTTTGGCATATCTATTAATAATAATTATATTTGACTATTTTAGATTACCTTTCTTTTAGAAAAGTTTGCACCTATTAGTGCATTGATAATATTTTTGTTGTAGTTCATATATCAAAGTACCAATATAACTTACATAATTTATGAATCCAAGTTGGCTATTAAACTCTTTTGATGTACTTATAATATATAAACAAATGACATTTAAAACTTTTTTATTTGAAGACTAATAAGTTGAGGAAATATGGGCAAACCCTACCATAATGCAATGTTATATGATCCAAATTAGCAAGAAAATGTGTAGATTTTGACAATGGTATGACATGTAACATAACACAAGTAAAATACAACACAGTTTAATAATGCAAGAAGGCTATTAAGATTATTTTTGGGAATTAAGTAAAAAAAAATGACTTGCATGTTACAGGTTATGATTAATTTATACCTAAATGATGTATTAAGATACCACAAGTAATGCAATTTATGTTTTCTTATTGTAGATTAAAAAAAAAAACATCTTAACATATGAAGTTTGTTAATAATATTTATCTATAGTTGTTTGTTGTTATTTTCATTAAAAAAAAAAAAGAAATACCTCTGTTTTAAGTTGTAGCAAATGAAATAAAGAAAAAGAATAAGATAACAAAAAAATAGTACTAAATACTTTCAAATTTTCTAATGCAATCTTATACTTTATAAAGATTTTCATGCTAGTCCTCAACATTGATATTTTGTTTCAATTCAAGATAATTTTAGATAAAAACAAAGGATCAAACTATTAACTTTAGATGTTTAATGTACAAAATTTAATAAATTTTTAAAGATTTAGGACTTAAATATAAATATTTGTAAAGATTTAAGAATAGTTTAAAATTTTAAATATGCCAAATATGTGTATTCATATAAATTTATATGTATTCCATATAGTTAGCATATAGAGTTAACAACTTGACAATTTTATGTCTAATTATGTTGAATTAAGATGAAATACAAACAATTTAAAACTAAAATAAAAAAATTCAAATGTACATGGTTACATTGCAAAAATTTTTTTAAAAAAAGTTGAAACTAATTTTATACTTATCCTATAGAAGAATAACAAGTAAACCTTATTCTTTAAAAGTGACGATAAAATTAGGATAAATATTGTAGTATTTTGCAATAAAGAATGGACTAGATTTTAAATTTTAAGTTGCAAAAAAAACAAAAAATTGTTAAAATAACATACTTCTTAAGAATACCTTTTATTATTAAATTAAGTGTGTGTTCAGTAGTAATTTAATGAGTTTTAACACATTTTGGCTTAAGTTTAAATTTCCATAATGGCACCCACCTCTAAATATAGGGGAATTAAAATGAATAAATCTTTCTTAGTCTACAAAAACAATAACTAAAATTCTTAAGATGCTTTTTTTTTTCTTTTAAAAAAAAAGAAACATTTTTATTAAACTAATTATACATAATTAATAAAGTGATTTTTATTAACAAAAAAAGTTATGTACCATAATGTATAAAACAATAAAATATAACTTTTTAACTATAAATCTAAATTTATATTCTTTGTTTTATTAATTGTATAAAGTGTGTCTGATCAAAAGTATGTCAATATATTTTTTTCCTTAATTTATTAGTTTTGATATAAATGTTTAATTATGGCTTTGAGAGAATATAGTTAGTTTAATCTTTTAATATAAACAATATTTTTTTTGTTGGATAAGTGAAAATGTATTCACAGGAAAGGATTGCATAATTTCTATAGTTAAAAAATAACATATATGAACAGATGAATCCTTTTACTATATTTGCTTATCCTTATTTATATTAATAGAATAATTTAATTTATAAACGATCATATTAACAAATCTACTAATATGTTAATAAAAAACTTGAACAAACATGGAAGTAAAATTTTTGACAAACCTAGCTTCTTTATTGTTTAAGTTCCTTATATTGAAGATAAAGAGGAAGTAAAATTGTAACAAAATGTTGATAACAACTTTAATAATAAGAACTAGAAGTATTAGTTATGTTTATATGTAATGTTTTTAGTTGGCTTATAACTAGCATTTTGTTAATATAGTTTATATAACCAATAAAAATTATATAGTAAAATATTAGGTCAGTGGTTGTTAAACTAAAAAAATCAATGTTAATGGAGTTGGGTGGATAGTTTATAACTTTTAGAGAAGCTTGCTTAGTTTAAAAGCTTTGTGAAGCATGGTATGCATGTTCTTTTATCATTATTAATATACTTTAACTTTGTATAATGTCTTTTTATAAGAAAATTTGAATTATAATGAAAATAATAAAATTGGAAAAATTATACTAAAGAATTTTTTATGTGTTGGTTTGCTTAATTTTTAGTTTTTTTTTGGCTTTAGTTATACACCTTTCTCGATTTATTCTTGTTACTATTTAATTTACAAGTGGTATTAGAGCTTTTAGGATATTATAAGACTTGTATTTAGTGTTTGAGTGGAGAGAAAATCAGTAAGTGAAATCTCTTTCAAATTACTTTAAACACTTCAGTGAACAGTAATAACTTTTAACTAATTACTTACATCTATACCTCTTATTTTCTTAAAAGAAAAGTATCTTATCTAGATTGTCAAAATGAAGGCATATATGCGATCCCTTAACTCTAAAAGATCATTGAAAATAGAGATTAGGTTTCTTTTTTTTTCCAATATCCCAATTATGGCTTAACTAAATCATTATAGTAAAGAAATAACCAAGGCTTACAAAACTTTCACCTTCATATATTTTAGTCTGTCAAATGTTATCTTCATTAGAATTATGGAATGTAAAGGAACTAAATAAGCTTGAGACAAGTTAAAAGAAGAATTTCATGGCATTAACAAGACTATAAACATACATGTCTTGAATTTAAAGAAAAAATTAGAGTGTTTTAAGATGAAAAACTTTGAAACTATAAAATAGGTTTGTTGATAGACTTATAAAGATTAATAATGAAATCATATTACTTGAGAAAGGCTTGACTGGCCAAAGGATAGTAAAAAAAGGCCTTGTGTGCTTGCTTTAGAAGTATGAATCCAAAATCTCCTTTTTGGAAGATTATAACGACTTGAGCAAGTTTACATTAACAGAGCTTATTAATACTCTATAAACTTTAGAGTTAAAAAGAGCTATTGAGCAAAGTGACTTTTAATAAAGCTACTTTTATTGCTAAAAACAAGGATAAGTCATATACAAGAATTATGAAACAAAAAGATAATAAAAATAACAAAAGAGAAAGAGGCTGAGAGTAGCAAATATGGTTAGCACTAAAGAAGACATTCCTTTATTACAAACATTGTAAAAAAACTAGTTATGTAGAGAAAAAAGTATTATTATAGGCCATATATGTAATGTATAATTTACAAGAAACTTGGGCACACTTATAGGGTATGCAAGAATAAAGGAAACTAGTAATAAAGACCATAATAAGTTAAAATTGTAAAAAATCAACCATTAGAATAACAATTGTTCACGATAATCTACAATACAACCAAGAGCAACTTAAAAGTTTAACTTATTAATAGTGGTTGCACTTACTATATGACAAATGATGATAAAAAATTTAGAAAGTTAGACCAATCATATAAATCCAGAGTTAAAGTTAATAATAATAATCTCATTAAGTGAAAGGAAAAGACACAATTGCTATTAAGACAACATTAGGTATAAAGTCAATTTTTAAAGTGCTTTATATACTTAAAATAAATTAAAACCTATTTAATGTTGACCAATTATTAAAAAAGGGTTATACATTACTCTTCAAAGATAAAGTATGAAAAATTGTTAATCCTTAAGTTATGATTTAATAATTATGGAAATAAGAAAGAAAAGCTTTGTAGTTTATTGGAATCATACACATAATCAAGTACTTATACATAGATTTGAGGAGTCATTTTTATAATATAAGAGACTTAAACACTTTAATTATACATCTTTAAGTCATTTGTGGGTAAAGGCAATCAATACTATTGCCTATATACTAAATAGGTTTCCCACTAAAATTTTAGAAGGCAAGAGAACTCTTTATAAAGCATGACATAAAGTGAAACCTTCTTTATAACATTTGAAAGTGTTTGATTATATGTTACAATGATGGTTTTAAAGTTAAAAGGGACAAGCCATGTGCTAAGGTTGGGATAGGAATCCTCCTTAATTATAGCTTATACTTTAAAGCTTATAGAATCTATAATCTTAATCTCAAAACTCAGAAGGTTTTTTAATAGAAAAGTGAAATTTGATGAGTCTGCTAGTTAGGATCAAAGCAAAGCCAAATTAAATAAGAAGATGAATGCTTTTAGTAATAACCAACCTTTTTTACAAGTCATTCCAAATGATGAAATAATAAAATTCAATGGTGACTTAGTAAGGGGAAGCAAATCACTTACTAATGCGTATAAGTGAAGTAACATAGCATCTTTTGAGCCTACCAACTTTATAAAAGCCATTAAGTCTACCTCCTTGATGGATACTATAAAGATTAAAATTATGATGATAAAGAAGAATGAGACCTATAAACTAATGGAGAAATCAAATCACTAATAAGTGATTAGAGTTAAATGAGTGTTTAAGTTTAAGTTAAATGTTGATGGCTTCCTCAATAAGCAAAAGGCCAAATTAGTGGTGAAAGACTATTCCTAAAAATTTGGTATAAACTACTTTAAAACTTTTGCTATAGTATTAAAGCTAGATACAATTAAACTTCTCTTTGTATTTGCAAAAAGATTGAAGAGTATTCCAATTATATATGAATTTAGTCTTCTTAAAGGTTAATTAAAGAAGAAGACCTATATTTAATAACCTAATGGTCTTGTCAAGAAAAAAGAGAAAAATAAGGTGTATTTACTACAATGGTTTGAAACAAGCCTTTTGTTGTTCCCACAGCCTTGTATGGGTTGTAATTGTTATCAACTAGGTTTAAGTGTGCAAGAAAGTAAAGTCACATGGAAGGATAAGAAGGTAAATCCACATGGAAGGGCAAAAAGGTAAAACTACACGGAAGGGCAAGAAAGTAAATTCACCGCGTAAGCCCTATTAGGGTTCATAAAGTAGAGTATATAATAGTCTTGGAAGACAAAGAACAGAGAGTCGGCAATATTGAGCATTTAGTAAAACCTAGACAACTGACCAATCAAAGAGAACACCAAACTCTACACAGAAGAACATGACCTGCAAAAGAAAAGAGTAGTCGTCGTGAACAGTGCAGTCGTCGAGTGAACAGTAGCCGACGGACAAAGAGAGCGAAAAAGGGAGAAGAGGAGCAGCCGTCAGACGAAGAGAGAGAAAACACTTGGAATAGAGAGAAGAGCCATCGACGAAAAGAAGAAGAGAAAAAGAAAATTGTAGCCGTTGTCAGAAAAGAAGAAGAGAGAGAAAATGAATTCGTCGGACGAAGGAGAGAAAAAGAGAAAATTATATATATGGCCAAATCGGAGTCGTCGTCAAGCGAAGGAGAAAAGAGTGACAGTTAGATGGGGCTAGACGGCAGGACGAAGAAAAACAGACCGGCGGAAGAAGAAACTAGACGGTCATAGAAGAGAGAGATACCGACGTTAACAAAGAACAATCTTAGAGAGAGAGAGAAAGAGGAGACAGCTGGAACAAAGGAGTCAATACGGCCAAAATCAGATCCAACTGGATGGTGAGAGAGATCCGGCTAGACAGTGAGAGAGATCCGGCTGAACGAAGAGAGAGAAACCACCGGTAGAATCGAAGACGGACGAAGAGAGAGAAATCCAACAGTAAGAGAGAGAAATTCGGCTGGACGGTAAGAGAAATCTGACAGTAAGAGAGAGAAATCCAATGAGAAGAGAGAGAAATCCAACTGGACTGCAAGAGAGAGAGAAACAGACAGACGAGCTGTGAGATAGTGAGATCGTGAGACAAGGAGACTGGTGAGACCGTAAGACGGTGAAAGTAGGAATTGTGTGATACAACGTAGAGAAGGAATTCAGCGAAGCATTGAACTCAACGTATTTCTAGACTTCTTCAAGAGAGGTTAAAGAGCGTTGCGGTGAACTTCTAAGCGGCAATGAAGCAGCCTTTCAATTCAACAGAGGTAAGACAAGTTAGAAGAAGAGTAGACACAGTAAGTGACACTCTTTGTATTGTACTTGCTTAGTAATTACAATAGTGAAAGAAGCAGAGAATTAAAGATATCCATTGTAACCTGTATTCATAAGTATAATGGATAGTCTCGGTAGAGGGAGAGTCCCCACCACCGTGGATGTACGTCACGTTGACGGAATCACGTAAATCTCGTGTGTCCTTAATTTGCTTTACGTTCTGTGTTTTGAATTGAGTTGTGAATGCAACTAAAGTGTCAGCCAACCCATAACCTAACGAAGACCTAAATAAGAACATCCGTATTGTCTATTAGGCAAGGTATCTGAAAGGTGACTTTGGAGACTATTGTAATTAGTAGGTAGCAATAGATCTACCTTAGTCGAATCTGAGAAAGAGTTTGCTTTTAAGAAGAGATTGAAGTTGTTCACTTACCTGCGAATTGCGAATTGTAGTGATACTGATTCACCCCCCCTCTCAGTATCACAAACTAGTAGATCTTAGGGAGAAGTCGGGAACTTCACCTTTAAAGCTTGTCACTAACAATATGTTGGATGAGCATTTGGTACTATAAGGTTTTAAGGGAAGCAAAAGTGAAGCTATGCTTTATACTAAAACTATTCTTATTGATTTGATGATTATTGTAGTTTATGTTGATAATTTGTTGGTCATTGAGAACAATTGTAGCATGATTGATGAGTTTAAAGCCAATATGCATAAAGATTTTGAGATTCTTTCTTAAAATATAGGTCGTTTAAACTCTGAAGGCCATATTTATTGACCAGCATAAGTATGTAATCAAAGTTTTAAAGAAGTTTAAAATGCAGAATTATAAGTTAGTGACAATACTATTAACGATGAATGAGAAATTTTATAAAAGAAATGGTGCAAGTAAAGCAAATGTAAGCAATTACAAGAGTTTGATTGGTTTTTTATTATATTTGACAACAACAAGACCTAACATTATGTTTGTAATAAGTCAACTCTCTAAATTCAAGTAAGATCTTAGTGAAATGTATCTTAAAAGTGCTAAACGAGCATTGAGATATGTTAAAAGCACTACTAGTTATGATTTAAAGTTCTTAAAAAAGGGAAAACTAATTTTGGCTAATTACTTAGATTGTAACTAAGGTAACTCTTATGAAGACTTAAAAAGCAATTTAGGCCAATTATCTACTTTTAGTTCTACTCTTATTACTTTGAAGTCAAATGAGTAAGCAATAGTTGTATAATTAATTGTTGAAGTTGAGTATATAGCAACACTTAAGGCTATCTAATCAAGCTATATGGTTGAAAGGAAAATGTCAACTGATCTAAAGTGTGAGCAACCTTAACTTGCTATGATTAAGGTGGACAATCAATTTGTCATAACTATCTCTAAAAACCCTATATTCATGTTAGAACCAAGCACATTAAAATCAAATCTATTTTGTTGAAGAAGCTTGAGATCACTTTTGTGCATTGCAACTCTAATGTATAGTTGGTAGACATTATGACTAAGTTGAAATCCATGCGGGGGCAAGCTAGAGCGTGGTCCAAATGACAGGGCCGATCAACCTGTTGTCGATACTGAGCATAGGGGACAAATAGCCATATATATTTGTGCTCAAATATACGCAAATTTCGAGTTTTTTCAGATTGACCAAGCTGGCATAAGAGGCAATTCGAACCGATCCCTCTCTAAATGGCGAGGTAGGTAATGTAACCAAGAGTCAAAGTCCGTATATTATCTATTCTGCACCTGCAGACCAAGAGGAGAAAGGTAACGAAATGCCTGCGACGATAACAAAGGTCACATAGATCGTCCATAGCAGCAGACCTCGATTAAATAGGCCGCCATGCAAAAGTTAGGTCTAAACAGCGTCGAGCTAGACCTGACTAAAACAAAAAGGTATGTCTAAGCCCACCAATTAATAGCAGACTGGGCTGAAGACCCAAATAATCACCGCCTCACCTCAAACCACGTTTCCTCAATCCCCGGGTAAAGGGCCTTTACATCTTACTTAAATTCTTCTTTCAATCTTTGACCGTTCCTCGGCGAAAGGAAGAAAAGGGTGAAGAGAATAAGAAGAAAGAAAGAAAAATATTATAATGGAATGCAAGGAGAAAGCGTCGAAAGGAAATTTTTGATCGATAAAAAAAAAAAAAAAGAGCGATCTTTGTTGGCTTTTGCTTGCTTGCCTTTCTCCCTTAAAAAAAAGGTATTTTCCTGTATTATATGATGCATCAAATTGTTTGATATTTTCGTTTTGTTTAGAAATCGATTCGATTTGCTGAATTTGGTTTAAATCAACAATAATCTGTTGAAAGTTGATACCATGTGATTTACTACATATTGAAAAATAGCATAGCTGGTGGTGGAATGTTAATCGTAAATTACTCTTCGATGTTGGTGATGGAAATTCTGATTGATTTTTTTTTAAAAAAAAAAAAACGTGTTAAATGTTCTACGCAGAAGGGAGAAATTGCCTTTATGCTATGGCATTGGAGGTCAACACGAGGCTGGCTGAGTATAAGTATTAAGCCAAGTTTAGCAACGCTTGGGTTCTAGAGGGAACTGATGTGGCCGCTTTGTTTTTTATTAAACAAGATTCTTAATGTCGGAGAAGTGGAAATTGAAGGAGGAGAGAAGCAAGGAGGAGGACAAGGAGGTGGCAGTGTTGATTATGGTGGTTCAAGAGAAGATCATGTAAATGCAGGAGAATGTCATCCTGTTGATGCTTTATTGATTGGTAGGAAATGTCAGGAAGAACACTTACCGTGCTCACAATTCATTGAAGTAATAGCATTGTAGTTTTTATGTTTCCTTTCTTTCTTTCTTTCTTTCTTTTTTTTTTTTTTTTATTTTTTAACTTTTGGTTGTTTGTTCTTTGAAAGTGGGGTCAAATGGGAGGACTTAAAAGGCCTTGTCGAAATTCTGGTGTTTTTGCCTACCAAATAACCTGCGCTTTAATCTTTATTTGGCTTGGCATATCTAGGTCCCTCACATTAATCAGCTGCACTCTTGGGATTGTGGTCTTGCTTGCGTTCTAATGTCTTTGAATACAATTGGCATAAAAAATTGGAATCTTCAGGCCTTGACAGATCTGTGCTGCACTACAAGGTGTACAATTTTCACACATTCAAATCTTCATTTTCTTGTATTATGCTTGTAAGCATAGGATTTTTGCACAATTTTCAGGTGCAAAGAGCTGCATTTAATTATGAAAACATGCATGGTCATGCATTCCTATTATCAAATATAAGAATCTTCTTCATGAGTCTTTTTGTTGAATAATCTTATTTGCAGCATTTGGACAGTTGACCTGGCATATCTGCTGCAGAAATTTTCCATTAGCTTTTCCTACTTCACTGTTACACTTGGAGCAAATCCAAGTTACTCTGCCGAGACGTTTTACAAGGTGATATGCCATTACTATATGTGTCTCCTCTAATGGTATAACTACTATCATTAACATGTTCAATGCTTGTGAGTTAATTATACATAATTAGTGCCTTGTTGGAGTGCATGATATTTTCTTTATTTCATCATGTATAGTCAGTACCTATTGTAATTTTTAATTCTTGTATCCCTTTGTTGCTGCAAGATGTCATGCAAATATATGTCTTCCATCCTATGGGATTGTCATGATGCTTTTGACATTCTGACAATTAACTTGTTGTTTGGCTTTTGATTCTCACCATAAGATTCATAGAAGTTTGTTTTGGTTGGTGCAGGAGCAGCTGCCCACTGATCTAGTGAGAGTGGATATGCTTTTCCAAAGAGCTGTCGATGAAGGGATAAATATAGTGGTATTTGGCATTCATTTGTGCAAACATCTTTCAATCTTCTAATTTTCTGTAAAATAATTTCTCTAGATGACTGTAAGGCACTAATGCTCATGTATCTTTTTACCTCCTCTTCTCAATTTCACTGCAACAAATTCATCATTACATCTGATGACATGAGCTGCATATGAGGAATATTATCTAGTGTAACATATGAGACTGCAACTGTGGTAAATGAATTAGCTTTTCATCATTTTCATTAGAATGATAATTGCTTGTTCAATTACCACTCCAGGTCCATTGATACTTGTTTTTTAATCAATAAAATAGGTAAATTGTAGGCCTTTCCTCATAAGCATGGGCAATCCCTTCTTTACTCCGTCTCTCACGATCTTCATCTGTTGTTTCTTAAATATAAATGTACCTTCCTTTCCCCAATAAAAGAAAAATGCTGATTTTCATTAAGTTTTTGAACATTTTCCCTTTTACAGTGCAGGTCGATCAATGAAAAAGAAATTTCACTCTTGATTCTGTCGGGAAAATATATTGCAATTGCATTAGTTAACCAGTACAAATTGAGGTATGCATCTTTGAAAATATCTTGCCTTCTAATTTTTCTTTCTGGAACTACTGAACTAGCTTTATGTTTTTATTGTCAGACCTTTCGTAAATTCATCCATGTGTTGTCTGTTGGCATTTCATCCATTATCTTTCTTTGTTTTTAACTAGAAGCTTTTCTTGAGCAATTGAAACTTAAGGTTTTACTTGCATTTGAAATTATATGGTGACTTTTGTCTGATGTTTGTCTTTTTTGGTGCAATTCTATGTTGCAGTCAATCTTTGTTGGAAGGCGTTCTTCCAGCAGGCATGAACATCAACTCTGGCTATGCTGGTGAGGAGAGGCTTCTTGATTTTTCTTTTCTCTTATTTATTTGAGAGATGACTTGGTAAAGTTATGACGACTGATTTTTCTTTTCTCTTATTTATTTATGATTGACTTAGTCATGGATTGATCGTTGGGGGTACAATCTTTGTCAGAGTTCTTTTTGCTATTGAATATTTACATCTTCATTCCTTCATTATTTGTTCCAACCCTTCACTTTATATACGTTGACAACTGATTTCTTAAAATTAACTTATGATCATCATAGTTTGGTTGAATTGATACTCTCTCCTCATCAGGTCACTATGTTTTGATATGTGGCTACGATGCTGGTGCAGATGAGTTTGAGATTCGAGATCCAGCCAGTTCCAGGTGTCTTTTTCTTTAGTTAGCAATGTTCTCTTCATTGTTACAAATATAGGAGTTTTCTTCTTCACTTTTTCTGTACCACAGGAAATTAAGAGTTTTGGAAAAATTAATGCAGGAAACATGATAGAATTCCATCAAAATGTCTAGAGGATGCACGTAAATCCTTTGGTACAGATGAAGATCTTCTTCTGGTAAACTTTTATCTTGTGTCTGTTGCATCATATTATGTGTAATATAGAGAAAATGGTTAGCTAGAGAGATTCGAAAACACGTGTACTAGTCATCCATTGTCCGTGGAATGGCTAAAGCTTCAAACCACCAACCTCCCCTCAAAGCACAAGCCCTCTTGTTTTAGCATCCGAATAACTTGACTTAATTCGTAAAAGGTGATGATTGCACTTTTTGGTTTAAAATACAATTAATGATCAAAAGTGTATAGTTTAGAGAGTGAAATCAGAGTTGTTTCCCATACCAAATATGGCAGGGCATTAGGGAGGCATATGCTTCATTTATAGTAACGAGCCTAATATGACCAACCTTTAAAGTTTTAAACTGAAAAGTATACATTTTAGATACAAGAAAGGATACATTTTATTAGTGAAAAAAAAAAAATCGTCATCAGCTCATCTAAGTACTGCATCTTGGTTGCAATATGTCCGTGCAGATATCTCTCGAGAAAAGAGACGAACAGCACTCTTCTTGGCGGCAACTTTTTTCGCATGCCAGTGCCACAATTTGAATACCAACTCTTTTCTGTTGTTTTTGCATATCTCTGAAGAATACACATGGTTGAGGGAACTGCTAGTGTGAATCTTGTATGTTGCAGCTGTCTAAAAAATCTCGAGGCATAACACTGTAAATTATGATCGAGAATGTGACTAAGAGTGAAAATGTGTACCTCTCGCGAGCATATAGTTAGTAGTCTGGCAATTTTATAATATTTGGAGCTATAGAGATGAAATTTTTACGTGCTCGTCTCATCAACGAGATTGTTGTATGAAATTTTATTTGAAGCGTATTTATTGGCTTGGGGTTATCCTTTTAACGCAATGATCCAAGATCATGGTTTTTTTTTTCATCCGACTTGAGCCAATTCAGGGCCTCTTTGGTGGCCGAAAATTCTAAATATTGTTCATAGGACTCCCTTTTCGGAGGTCCGGTGTTCATGGGGTTCTGTCTTGCCGTATTAATGTTGGAGTGAAAACTCGTGGGCCTGGAAGCCATCCATGAAGAGCAGCTGCGGAAGTGCGCGATGGCCTTGATTATGCCTTGACTTGTGTATGGTGCTAGCCTATAATGTTCAAAATAATTTGATTTAATTCACCTGAAAGTTGATAGAATACAATATTTATGCATAATCGATGACTAGTTTTTTTTTTTTTTCCAAATTCAATAGTCATAATATACATATAAATTTATTCATTCGTTCAAATGTAAAGTAGAGATTAGAAAATTGAAGGTAAAAGAGAGCTTTACATAATAGAAAACTTTTAATTCAATGATATATTTTATAAATAAGAGGAGTTAGATATTTATAGTAGTTTCATCTCTTTAATATATAGTTATAAGTGATTATAACATTCTAAATTAAGACTATTATAAAATAATTTAGATATTTTCAAGAAAAAATTTTAGAAACTTGATATAAGAATAACTTTAAGTAGCAATTGGGTTAGGCTTCCAATAAATTTAGTTTGATAATATTTTTGGGATGAATCATAACATCTTCTTTCACTTAATTTCATAACGTCTTTGTCACACTTCCATTCTTATAACATTGGATATGGTCAGCATTATATATTATTTTTTTCCTTAATTATTTTATTTAATTATATATACTTTTTAAACAATAAAAAATTATATATTTACGCAATGATAATTAACCATAGACATCCGCTCCCTCCCCCGACCCGCCCGCCCTCTCCATTCAAAGTATCAGTGCGTCGTGCATGATTCGGTTGTTATGTTGGCCCCGCGAAGGTGACCATTTCCACTATTGTAATTAATGACAAAAGACAACATTAATGTCAAGCGGCAATTGACCACTTTAATGACCTTTTTTCCTTCATTTTTATCCCTTCAAATTTGCACACACACATACACACACACACACACACATATATATATATATATTAATGCATAGTAGCAATCAAGAAATTAATTTCCTGTCACTTATATATTTATCGAGAGAGAGAGAGAGAGAGAGATAATTTACGATCACCACCGTCCACTATTCAGTTGAGAATATTAGAATAAGAGATGGGAATTACCCAAACGTGGGAAGCAAACAAAAAGGGGACTGAAGTGAGAGAATTCCTTGCTGGTCTGTCTAGCTAAATGCAAAATTTAATAAATCTAAGTAAATATAAAAATATAAGTTTATACCATATTTTTATATTTTATATTACATGAACGTAAATCAGTGTAATATTAAAACATGAAATTTTTTATATTCATTTGAATTCATTAAAAACCAATTCTATTGTACCAAAAAGTTAATGGCCTAAGTAAGCAAATAACGAAGTGAAATCAGGAGATGATTAAGTTCGTAATGAGCTTAATTATTGGCAAATGGCGAGTGGGTTACAAGGGTTGGCGTTTGGGGGGAGGGATGGGGGCGGCTGCGGGGGGCACAAATGACTCCAACCGCTGGGCCATTCCCCCCGGTTGTTTTGCACATCCGGAGTCTCCCTCCCGCGTTCCCTTTCGCTGTCTGACATTAAAATCTTAGCAGCAGCAAATGTTTTTGAATCTTTGTCTCCAAAAGCTACTGAAACCTTAATAAATAAAAGGACGCCTGAAAAAAAATTTAGTTTTAAATTCTTATAAATTTTAATAATTGAATCTTTAATATTCTTAAATTTATCTTCTTAAAATAAAAGTTAATCAATTCAATCATTAATAATTTTTTTTACTGTTTTAATCACTTTTTATTTAAAAAAACTATTTTAGAATAAAATTTTAAATAATAATTTTAAAATTAATAAAATTTCAACGCTAAATTTTTTATAATAATCCTCCATAAAAAGCAGCTGCCATTCTACACATCCTCGTCTCACATCTCTCTCTCTCTCTCTCTCTCTCTCTCTCTCTTTCCCCTTTATTACTTTTCCCTTCTTTTGTTGGGTCCCTCAGCCTGCGAACGCAGCAAGCCCAGCTGGCTCATTATTAATATCTTCCCCGAGCAGCAACTCCGCTCTCCACGCCTCTCTCTCTCTCTCTCTGTCTCTGTCTCTGTCTCTGTCTCTGCGCTTAATAAATAACTATCTATACAAAGCATACATAAACTGTCATGGCAATGCCACGTGAAGACGAAGAAGTCTGGCTTCCAGCTGAGTTTCTTACCGAGGAAGAGCTACTCCTCGACCAGCGGAACCTTCGTGGGAGTGGCTTGAACACCCAGTTCAAACCGAGTTTGAACTTTCCTGCTGAGTTTCCTTACGAGTTTAACTCGTTCGTCTCCACATCAGCTCTCAGCTCTCCCATTCATTCTGTCCTGGGCTCCATCGAGACAGACAGTAGCAGCGACGAGGACGACTTCCTTGCTGGGCTAACTCGGCGCCTCACTCGGCAACTCGTTGTCAAACCTGAGCAGGTACTGCTTACTCCTTTTTCTTTGTTCTTAATTTCTGCAAAAGCCATATGAGTTTTTGATTAGTTGCTGTTCACCCAACAGAGCAAGTGGGTCACGGCTGGGTCACCGAGTGGAATCGGGAGCTGGTCTGCGTCAAGCAACGGCAGCCGTAACGGTGGACTGTCGTCTTCGGCGACGCACTTTGACGGGAAGAACGACACATTGGATCTGATATATGCAGCTGCTAGTGAAGTTGCGAGGTTAAAGATGAGGAGTGATGTTCGGAATTATGGTAAGCACCAGGAGAGAGGAATGTTGGGCTCTTCGACGACTCAAAACGCAGGCACTGCAGCCAAAATCCAGAATGCTGAGTTTTTGTCAAGTCAGAGTCATGGGCATAGTCTATCACAGATGAATCAGGTAAGATATTCGATTTAAAGCAAGTAATTGTATGTTTGTGTATAGATATGGTTTCGTGTGTTTTCTAAGGAGAGGGAATATTTGCTGTAACAAGTGTAAATTTAAGGTCTTAACATGTTATACTCGCTAGACTGAAGTGGGTTTTTGAACTGTTATGGAAACAAATCGACTCATTTTTTTCTTTTGATTGTTTTTTTTGGTTCCTTTTTATCTGTATAGACCATGAGAGCTTTGTTGGTTCTCTGTTTTGTAATACCAGAGGCAAGTGAAGCAGGACCATGTGCCAAGGCCCCAGTTATCCTCAATTCGGGGAAGACAGCAATCAAAGGCAGGTTGGCAAGCTCAGTCCCTATTTGATCACCAGCAGCAGCAATCATTCGATGTCTACAACAGTGAGAGGAGTGTTGGCCATGAAAATATTAAAAGTGTGAGGCCTTTGTGTATGCCCCAATCTGCTTGGTCTTCTCTTCAAGTGCAAACTAATCAACAACAGCGCCAGCACCACGGCCCTCTGCCTCAGCACACTAATTTGGGCATGAGGGCTGTTTCCCTCGGCGGATCTGGTGTTAAACGAGAGTGCACTGGAACGGGTGTTTTCTTGCCTCGCAGATATGGCAATCCCACTGATTCTAAGAAGAAACCAGGTATATATAAGCATTTATTCATCTTTGGGGCATTTTCTATTTACGTTTGAAAACGGTTTTTCGGAGTTGCTTGTGAATGTTTGTTGTTAGGTAGTTTTAGAACCAACATTCAGATGTGAACTTATTTGTTGAATTTTTTTTCCCATCAGTTTGCTCAACTCTTCTGCCTCCCACAGAGGCTGTTCGGGCTCTAAATCTCAACTTTGATGACCCGAATATGACTAATCATGCCCAGCATCGCTTCAATAGTATATCTAGTTCCAACTGCGGTAAGGGAGTGCTTTCATTCAACTTTTAAGACGCACATTAGCTTTGAATTCAATCTTTTGAGCTTTTGTGGATGATTTTGCAGATGTTTTGATGGCAAGAAGAAATGCTCTATTGGCCCAGCAGCGGCGAAAATTGCACCTAGAAGGTGCTCTGAAAAATCATGATCCACGGCTGCCTCAAGAGTGGACATATTGGCCTATTAATGATTGCCAATCAGGTGGTTTTCTCTCATGGTAGTGTTGGTTTACCAAAGCAAATATAGAGGTATATAAAATGGGTTCTATAGGTTTCCATGGTTATTTGGTTTTACAAGAAAAGAAATTGATGAGTTTGGGTGAATGCAATAAGAAATCCAAGTTTTTTTTTTTCTCTTGGGACTGCACATCAGAGATATTTAGACGAAGAACAGAAGGAAGCAAGCCAGTCAGGACTTAGCAGCGAAGTGGATGAAGATTTTAAAATATTTGATTGTAATAAGTGGGTGGGCATATAAAATAAGGGATGTTTTTTGTTGGCAGTGGACATTGTGGGAGTCGGTTTTGGGATATTAATTTTTGTTCTTGTGGTTTTGGGATATTAATCTTTGTTCTGGTGATCTGAATTGGCGTAGGAATGCACAACTCTGTAGGTTGTAATTCATCTTTTGGCACTTGAGGTTCTAAAAGCAAATGATTTGTTAGTTTCTATCAACACCAGGTGCTATGGATGCCATCGATTGATCATCAGGCTATGTTTTTGTACGTACAAAACTTCTTGTGGCTCAGGAATGGGTGAAGGGGTACAGTTGGAACCCCATTAATTCTTGATGAAGTAATGGTAGAAGTGTAAGAGCATATGAAAATGGCTCGTGTAGCGTAAACTATACTTATGAAGTAACTATCTGAAGACTAGGCAGAACTTGTGGGTGTAAAGCTCCTATTTGATCCTCCTTTGCCTGACCTTTCACGCTTCAAATAAAAATCCCAATTAGCATAGGAACTTAAATGACGGGTATTGTTTCTACACCTCCCAAAAGCTTGTGCCATACTTACTTCATTTACCAAAGTTTAAGCAAAAAGTGATACTTGCTTCAGCGTGAAGCATAATGCTGGCGGAGATAGTGATGGATATACAGTGCCTCGGATGTGGAGATTGAATGAAATTTGCCTTCTTTTCTTTCTCTTTTTCGGTTTTGGGGTTCAGATTTTGATGGGTCCCATGATGTCATGGTTTTGAGTCCCTTCTATGCTGTACTATTATTTTGCCCAAATAAATCAAGTTAAGAAGCTCTACTATTATAATTTCCTGGACATTTTGCTAATCCTTTTCAAAAAGTTGCTCGTAGAGACATCTTTGGTAGTTGTGAATTGGTGGTATGGGGACTCGCACACTTTTGACTGAGTCAAGTCCTTTTTCTTTCGTCAGTAAAGCCGACTCACATAACAGAAAAAAAAGAAAAAAAAAACACCGCCCCGAGTCATCCCTTTTTTCGGGCCTCTCAGATGGAAGTGCGATCTGCTTTAGCGCGCTTTTAAGAAACGCGTTTCTCAATATGTCTTTTTCTTCTTTTTTTTTTCAAGAAAAAATTAGTATTATCTAAAATGTAACTAGGAAAATTTCTGATTAATTAACATTAACATGTTTTGTACTGAATTTAAATTTAGTGTAATGGGTACACACTGTCCAACTTTTATATTGTTGAATAAAAGAGATATGTTAGGTGAATACTATACGTTCTAATATATTATTTTTTTAAAAAAAAATAATTAACCATGACATTGGACTGTAATTCTTTTTTATGACTGAACTCAGAGTTAATTGTATATGGGCTGTACTACTTGATTCCTCTTGTAACTTGGAAAGACAATTTTGGTCTTTTTTTTTCCTTGCACACACCGTCAATCGAAATAGTGACTCAGTTCCAATTGACTAATGGAAAATGGCGCTAATATTCAGCAGCAGATAAAATGGGTGGACGCGGCTAGTGGGCAAAAATACTATTCAAGTTAAACAAATCTTTTTTCTCGATTGGGGTCTTTTGGTACAAAACGGTGCAGATAGACAGTAACCCTCCCTTCGTCTGAATTGCATTTGCAATTTTATATTGCAGATTCGCGTTGCTTGAAACAAATGGTTTGCACACGGCAAGAAATTCAATTTACGACCAATTCCTTGTGTAAAACTCAAAAGGGGTTTGCAAGGAAGCATTGGCTAACCAATCAAAAAGGGCTGCACCGCATGCGGAACTTAAAAGAGAAGCTGCTGGCACATGGGGCCTCAGTCCTTGGAACGCCAATGACCTCATCGGTGATGCCTGCAGATTCCATAGTCTCTTTTTCTTTTTCTTTTTAAATTTTCATTTTAATCCTTACAACGCAATAAATTTGATTTGGGTTATGTACTGTTACTATTATAAATATAACAAGTGAATATATATATATATATATATATATTAATTAGGTAAATATAATTAATTTATTATAAGAATAATCATAATTTTGATTATAAAATTTAATTTTTAAAAAAAGTGATTATATTTTTTATATATTAAGAAACATTTTGTATTATAAATGATGATGTAAAAGAAAGAGTTTCTCTAGAGATTCTATAGAGAGAAATATTTAAAAGAGAGATAAAAAATTCTCTTGATGTAAAACAAACTCTCTTGAGAGGCAAAAAAAATTCTTCCAAAAGAGCGAAATCTTAGTCATGCTTATATAGTCTTATCGAGCCACTTTTTTTCTTATTAACATTGTTTATTTTAATTATAGTGATTGATAATAAAATGAAAAATACAAATGTAAAAGTTATAATTTTACATGTTCTTATAATAACAAAGATTATAAAATACAAACTTAATGGAAAAAATTATTTGGATTATAGTAACATAGTGCAAGTGTATCTTTGTATTATTGATAAGGATGACCATTTTACCAATGCATCCCCATCTAACTTTAAAGTTAAAAAAAAAAAAATAGTTAAGAGATGCAAAGATATTTTTGCAAACTTACAATTTTATGAATGTTGAGATAATTGGATTGGTCGATCATTGTGAGTTAGATATAAAAAAAAAAACTTATGAATTATTTTATTTAGCCTTTTTACATTCTAGCAAAGATAACCTATCTCAAATATACAATGTTTTGCAAGGAGTTGAATGAGGAGTATCTTACTGATCATTTAGAGAAGCAAGACAAGTCCCTTATTGAATATTTTATAGATTTTAAATAGTAATATGAGGAGTCAAATGCTCTTCTTCCTTTTAGTTATGATGTGAGAATTCAACAATTTAAACATGATTTGATGACTATGATGAGGCTCGTTACACAGTTGCCACCACAATTTGATGCTACTTAAACATATATCGCCTCCAACTTAGAGATTACTTCTTTTCATGCATCTTTATTTAATTGAAATGTGCAGAGAGATTTTGGCTCCTCCTCTTAATGCTACTTGGAATGAATTAAACGGCAATAAGCAGCAGTACTCTACAATAATGGAACAACTTTCGCAATTGTTGTGAAAAAAAAAAAAAAGAAGAAAAAGAAAAGAGGTACCCAAAACAAATCAATAACCATTTAATACCAGTTCAATTGAGCAGTCAAAATGAAAGCGTTCTTGGGAGTTCATGAGGTGTAGAATATTATTGAACGAGGATACGAGGCACCAAAAGTAGGAACACAACCCAATAAAAAGGACAAGAATATCAATAAACAAAACCAAAAAAAAACACAGAGAGAGAGAGAGAGAGAGAGAGAGAGAGAGAGAGAGAGAACTTTTTTTTGGCGCAAAACCAAAACCAAAACATCTGACTTGACAAATTCAATCACACTAAAATGACAAATTCAGGGAAAAAAAAAAAAAGAATGCACACCCTTAATAAAAGGCCTAACATAAGTCTATTAAAGAAGTGATAGATCAACTAAAAAGCATACACCCCTGTTGGAAGGCTCAAACAGATAAAAGACCTAATGGAGAAGTGTAAAACCCCATTAAAAGCTCTAAAATAGAAAATATGCCCAGTAAAGAAGTGCAGCACTCTGCTAGGAGGAGATTCAAGCAGAAAAGGACCGTAGAAAAGTGTCACTAGAGGACTTGAAGTAGAAAAATTCCAGTGAGCAAAGTACCATCACAAGATCCAAGCAATAAAAACCGCATGAGACTTGGTTAAAAAGCAAATTGCTCATCATGAACACACAGTTACAAATGCTTTTTGTCCTCATTTTTTCCTTAAGTCTATCATCATATGATTTACAGTTAAAGACCACATGAACTCAAAATGTTGACTGAAATGATACGCCAGTAATATTATTATTCACATAGATATTTTATTATAAATTTATTTTTTCAAAAAGAATATACTTTTAATTACTAAATTATTTTTTTAAAAAAAATTTTGTATTCTGGTTTTTGTTTTTTTTTTTTTTTTAAAAAATCATTGTCTAAACTTTATTCTTCACATCATTTTCTCTTAATTGACCGCTTTCTTCAAGGAGAAGGGAAGAAAAAAAGTTTTGTCTC
Organism: Ceriops tagal; assembly: GCA_021533255.1. Taxonomy (NCBI): domain Eukaryota; kingdom Viridiplantae; phylum Streptophyta; class Magnoliopsida; order Malpighiales; family Rhizophoraceae; genus Ceriops; species Ceriops tagal. Next base: position 8,660,218 of record CM038602.1, read on the forward strand.
CCTTTCGTGTAATCTCACCCATTCTAAAAGAAGTAGATTTTTAGGCAAGACCTAATTGGTTTTTAAATTTTGGCATTTGTCGTATCTTTTATTTCTCTCTAAGATTGGCATGTTTGAATGGGTCGATGAATTGAAACCTTAGCTTTAAGTGGATTCGCAATCAGCTGAGCAATTGTGTATAACGATGTTGCAAGCACAACTTAGGTTTGTTTATTGTGGATGAAATTTTTTTTTTAATATATAATTGACCTCAATCCTCCTTACATTACTACCTTCCATAATCGATAACTTTTTGGTTAGATCTTATAAAAATTAATCTAACAAGAAAAATTGTGTATTGTGTGAAGAATAGAGTTTCTTCATCTATTAACAAAACAAAATGTATTGAAAATGTTAATTTAATAATTTAAAATAATTTTTTTAAAAAAAAATTAAAATAATTATGTTAGTTACTGACATATCTTGTCAATTAGCATCATGAGTTTCGTGTGGCACAAGACTAGAAATGATGTGACAAACTTAACAAAAAAAAGTGCAAGTAAAAACTTGAATAAAAAAAAAAAACACATCAAGAGAGAGAGAGCAATTCTTGATTTAAGCCTTAATTGTAAATAAAATGTGTTGTGCACTATTTTTGATCATCTCGTGATTATGTATGTACTGGGAAAAGAAATAAAAAAAAGACTAATGTTGTGAAACGCTCGACCCTCTTTCCCCGAAAACTGATGTAAAATACACCACAAAATGATTGCCTCGTGCTTGTGGTTCACCTTTTGCATTAATGAACGATAATTCGCATTAGCTGAATTGTGTGCCCCTTCCCCTTTTAGGCCGATGATCATAAAAAACAAGTGGTGGCAAAACAATTGCTTTAGTTTCGTTAACAATTGTTTCTTAATCTGCCAGTAACTATTCCCTGCGAACATTGTGGGGAGAGGACGCTTGGCCATGGAACAAATTAGTATAACAAAACCTGTCAGAATCCCAATTGCGAACCATGTATAATTTCTGGCTCCCAGTTGCCCACCTGCGGAGCATGTAATGCAGGTAAATGCATCCTCCTAAATGTCAGGACTTCTGCTCTCTTTCATTGTAGGTGATAGATTCAATTTAGAAACAGAGCGACTCTTCTGCGAAAACATGATCAACAGGTCTATTCGGCGTCAGGAAAATAGTGTATGTCATGTCTGTGAGTTGTTTTACTCTCTCGCCTAGTCTAAGACCCCAAATTGCATTTTGACCAAAGGGAAGAAATATCTTTTTACCATATAAGTTATCTGGTTCCAAAATAACATCAGGGAACAAACTTGGCGTTATCTACCGTGAATTCGGAAAAACTGCCCAGGTTACCTTGGAATGTTTAGAAATTGTGACTCAACTAACACATTTGCTATTTAATGCCCTTTTCATAGAAGCAAAATAGACAAGGTCCAGATTCTACGCCTGCTTAAGTGTTAATCTTCCCTTTTGCAGCCGAGAGCCATTTGTCTTCCAAGCAGCCTTGAAGGCCTAAAGTTTACGTTTCTCAACTCCGAGTACAACCACGAGCGTCCTGTCAAATACAATCATTCAAAGGGAATTTGCCAAATATCCCGAAGCTCAAGTCAGAACTATATGGGATTGTCTTCATGCTGACAACCCACAATTTAAAAATTGTCATCCAGAATGGGACAATGAGATTTGCTGCCGATGTTGCAAAAGAGCTTGGCATTCCTGTGATTAAATTCCCAACAATTAGTGCTTGCCGCATCTGGGCCTATTTTTTGCATGCCTAAGGTTATTTTTTTCGCACCTGGGCCTATGGTTATTGAACCCGGCGAGCTTCCCATAAGAGCCCTCTCAGTCAGCTGTCCGCGCTTCTACGTGACTTTACGAGTGATAACTGCTACCAGGCTAGGCTATTAGGTGTCTAGGAGTCCTCCCTCTATATGGAAGACCCCCGCGTCGATGTCATTCCAGAAAAAAATAAAAAAATAAAAAAATAAAAATAAAAATACACACACACACACACACACACACAACACATATATATATTACAACAAAGGGCATTATTTTGCGTTAAAAAAAATAATAAAAAAAAGAACAGGGACATTATTCATTGCCGCTCTAATAAATAATCGTTATACCGGTACTCCCAAGTCCTAAGCCGGGATGTATTCACCAAACATTTCATTAAGATTTAAAGAGAAAAAGCAGGTGGACGGGCCTCTTGGGACAGGCCCTAGGCGCAGTGTAGCAGACTGGCCGCACCAAGTTCCGCACACTATTTGTTTTTTTTTGGGAAAAAAATATATGATATATAAATAGTAAAATAGAATATGTATAAATATATATCCACGTGTAAATAGCCAACAAAATATGCTGAGTGCACATTATTAATATATATTTATATTTTTATTTTATGTATTTTTTAACAAAAAATACATGAAACATCATCGTGTTTAGAAGTTCTGTTAAAGAGTTCATCGCACAAATTTGTTTTGATGAATATAATAAATAATTTTTATAAACACGTAATATTTATTAATTTTTGGCACGTAGCCTTTAGGCAGCTTGATTTCTCCTAGCTTTCTCTTTAATAGGGCATAAAATGAACTGACCCGTCACCTCGGCACTCAGCAGGACCCACAGTATGTTCTTCTAGCAAATCATCTATTGGTCTATTAATTATACTCAAAACAACATAAAAAATGGATTTTGCATTTGTTGAAGGACGGCTATTACAATCAATACACATAATCCCATATGTCTTCATCGCCCATGTCCTTGGAGCATACAGTAACGATCAAGCATAATGGAACAACGATCGAATCCTCCTCATGTTCTAATCTTCCCCTTCCCAGCCCAAGGCCATGTTAACTCCATGCTCAAGCTAGCCGAGCTTCTGTGTCTTGCTAGCGTTAACGTCACCTTCCTAAACTCCGATCACAACCATGACCCTCTTGTACGTTTCACCAACGTTCAAGCCCGATTTTCCAAATACCAGGGATTCCAATTCAAAACCGTTCCCTATGGTCTGCCTCTAGACAATCCACGTGCGGTTGTCCAGTTGATGGTAATGTTTCAAAAAATGCATCTTGTGGCCAAACCAACCTTGAAAGACTTGGTGATTGGATTAAGGCCACCATTGGATTGTATCATCTCTGATGGTGCCTTGGGATATGTCCTTGATGTTGCCAATGAGGTTGGAGTCCCGATTATTTATTTTCATACCTCTAGTGCTTCTTGTTTCTAGGCATATTATTGTGTTCATGACATGATTGAAGCCGGCCAGCTACCCATCAAAGGTACACAAACATCATTAAAGCTATAACCAAGAATTTTAATTTCAAATTTGAAAATTCCATTCTTGGCTATATCATTACTTCGTTTAGCCTTTTTTTTTTTCGGCTAAGAGGGTATTTTGTTAAAATTGAAATTGGGGAATGGGGACATGGATCGAAACATAACAAAGGTTCCGGGCATGGAAACTTTCCTCAGGTACCGAGATCTCCCCAGTTTCTGCCGAGCAAGCGACACGGAAGATGCTAATGTTCAGTTGCTTGCGAAAGAGACGCTAAGTGTTGGACTTTATAAAATTTTTATTTCTATAATACAGAATTTTTTTTTATACAAATACTAACATATAAATAATAAAATCAACATACTGTTGTTCATTATGTTGATGTCCTGTAGTAAATATGAAAATTCTCTTTTGATTTTCTCCTAAACGCTTTTCTCTTTTCTCCTACTCTTTCTTTTCTTTTCTTTCATTTTCTCTCTGGTAGAGAGGAGGAAAATGTTAAATTAATTAACATGAGTGACCTTGTTATTTAAAGTATAACCCAAAATAAAATACCTAATATGATGTTTAGTTAGGTATAACGGTAATTTGGGTCATTGGGTTTAAAATCCCTCCACTCTCCTTATTTAAGAATAACCGTTACAGAAGGAGGAGTATCTTCCTATTTAATAATAACGGTTATAAAATAAGAGGATTTTTCTATTAAGGCAACAACTACAAGAAAAAGGTATATATATATATTATAACGGACTTTTCCTCCTCTCAACCATTAGAAAGAAATCGAAAAGAAAAGTAAAGGGAAGAGTAGGAGAAAAGGAGAAGATTCATTAGAGAAAACAAAAAGGAAGATTTCCATTTTTGCTACGGGACATCAGCATAACAGACAACGGTATGTTGATTACATTACGTTTTATATGCTAGTATTCGCATAAAGAGAAGATCCTGTATCATAGAAATAAGAATTTCATAAAGAAATTCTAAAAAAATCTAACAATTTGTATCAGATTAGGTCAGCAAATATTGCAATTTGTTTTACTTTTATTTGTTTGCGCCGAACGTATTTTCCTTTTATTTGCGTCGTACAGCGGGGCGCATAAACAATTTCTGTTACGGTTTTTTACTTGTTGCGCTTAACGGACAACGACGGCCAGCGTTGAAAGGGAAAACACCGGCCATGGAGAATCTGCATCGTCGAAACGAGCGGCATTGAAAGGAAAAAGGAAAGGCCGGCTACTAGAAACTGTATAGCTGCCGGACCCGAACGGATTTGGGTATGGCGGATCAGCCTTAACGTGAAGGCTGTGCTTCCGGGTACAGCCGCGGGACCCGAACAGATCTTGGTATGGCGGAACGGCATCCCGGCAAGGCTGAGGTTCTGGGAATGGGCGAAGACACGAATTGGTCTGGATCTGGTGTCGCCGTTTCACTACTCTGGATCCGGTGAGAGCTGTGCTTTCAGGGCACAGCCGGAGACCCGAATCAATCCGGGTATGAAGGGATGGCTTTCTGGTGAGGGTCGTGGTTCCAGGTATGGCGGGGATCCGAATCGGATCTGTTGGGTACGGCGGAACGGCTCCGATGAAGGCTGTGTTTCTGGTAGGAGACCCGAAACGGTTTGATTACGGCGGAACCCGAGTCGCTGACGGAAGGGCTTCCGGTGAGCGCTGTGCTTCTGGGAACACCGAGATTTGAACCAGTGGAGGAAGGATTCCCGGCAAGCGTCCGCTCCCAGTATAGCCGGTGACCCGAGTCGAGCATGGGTCCGAAGGCAGCACGCGAGTGACACCTGTAGTATGGTGGCACTACCACCATGGGTTCGTCGACGGAGGCAGCACGCGGGTGACGCCCGCAGTACGGTGGTGCTGCCACTGTGGGTCCTTTGGCCAGAGGCAGAACGTGGATGTGTTGCCTGCAGTGTGGTGGTGCTACGGATCCTCGATCGACGGTGGAGAAGAAATTTTCTAAATGGATGCCGCCATGTAAAGGGGATCGGTTACTGGAACAGTACACCGACGGGTATTGGACGGTGTTAACTCTCACATAATGGATAATTTAAATCTTTATAATTGAAGATTTTTTAAAGTTTATTGAAATCACATCAACATAAAATATTGAAAGCTTGTTAGTCACCAAAGTGGTCTAGCTTGAAAGGATTTGAATAGTTGATTGTGAATTTTAAATTGTTTATTTCTTTAGATGCTAATAAAATATTGTACAGATTTGAAATGAACAATTGTGGTTATTAATTATGAAGTCAAGAGATCATCCAAAGATGGATCATTACTTGTAATTAATGACACTAAAGGGGATTGATTGATATACTGGGTAAATGTGATTGTATATCCAAAGATAACATTTATGTTAACTTTAATATAATTGATTGATCTATTAAAATATATTTAAATTAGCATCATTATTAATTAAAGTTATGTATTTGAGGATCACCCAAAGGTGAACTTAAATTCATGATTAAAGTTCGTAATATATGTATTTGAATCCATTTGGGTTTACTCAAAGCATTAATGTGTAAATTTGGATTATGTTTGCAACTTCCAATAATGTATTCGCCTTAGGCAATTCGATGATCAAATTCAATGGACTGAACTATGTAGAATGGTCTGAACATATTCAGTTTCATTTAGGTATTTTGGGCTTAGACTTAGTAGTTATTTCGGATAAAAAGCTTACAGCCATTACTGAGACCAGTACAGAATCCGATAAGTCTCTTCATGATGCTTGGGTACGGTCTAATAGGCTGAGTTTGAATTTGATGCAAATGACGATAGCTGAAAATGTAAAGCCATCGATAACTAAGATGGAAAATGCTAAGGAATTTATGATGAGAATTAAGGAATACTCTTAATCAGATATAACAGATAAATCCATTGTAGAAAGCCTAATGAGTGAGCTAATGACCAAGAAATTTGATTGGTCACAACCTATTCATGATCATATGACTAGTATGGCTAATCTAGCAGCAAGGTTGAAACCAATGGGCATGGATGTGAGTGAATCCTTTTTGGTTCAATTCATCATTAACTCACTTCCTCCTGAATTTGGCCAATTCCAAGTGAATTATAACACTATTAAAGAGAAATGGAACTTTAAGAAATTAAGGTCATGTTAGTTCAGGAAGAAGGGAGATTAAAGAAGATGAAGGATCACTCCATTCATCTCACTGTTCGTAATGATGCTAGTGGTAGCAAGTCTAAACCATACAAGAAAAATAAGAAGAAGGATAAAGCCTCTATAAAAGTCACTGGAGGTCAGATCCAAAAGGATCAGAAATGCTTCTTCTGCAAAAAGATAGGTCACTTCAAGAAAGATTGCCCAAAAAGAAAGGGTTGGTTCGAAAAGAAAGGTATGTACTGTATATCAGTATGTTTTGAATCAAACGTAATTGAAGTACCCAATAATACTTGATGGTTAGACTCTTGAGCTACTATTCATGTGTCACATATTATGCAGGGATTCCTTTCAATCCAGCCCATAACAGGAACTGAGAAGTTCCTTTATATAGGAAACAGAATGAAGGCATGAATAGAAGGAATTGGGACGTACAGATTGATGTTGGACACTAAGTGTCACTTGGATCTAGAAAAGTGTCTCTATGTTCCTGAATGTGCTAGGAATTTAATTTCTATTGCAAAGTTGGATGAAGAAGGATTTAACCTTAAGATTGGAAACGGTGCATTTTTATTGTATAGACATTCATACTATTATGGATATGGTACTTTGATTGATGATTCGTACTGTTTTAATCTTGATGCTATGTATGCTGATTCCTTATTTCTTGTTGAGCATAGTATAGGTAACAAACCCAATGTGCATAATGATAGTTCTACTTTCTTATGGCATCAAAGATTGGGTCATATATCCAAAGAAAGGATGTTGAGGTTGGTGAAAGGTCATGTCCTACCTCAATTGGATTTTATTGATTGGGATGTATGTGTTGATTGTATAAAAGGGAAACAAACAAGACATACATCAAAGAACCCAGTCATGAGAAGCAATGAACCTTTAGAATTGATACACACTGATATTTGTAGCCCCTTTGATATCTCAACATGGGGTGGTGAGAAATATTTCATCACATTTATAGATGACTACTCACGGTATTGTTACTTATATCTACTGCATGAAAAGTCCCAGTCAGTAAACACCCTAGAGGTGTTTATTAATGAAGTGGAAAAGCAGTTAGATAGAAAAGTAAAAGTGATTAAGTCAGACAGGGGTGGTGAATATTATGAAAAATTCAATGAAAGTGGACAATGTCCTGGTCCATTTGCAAAACTTCTTGAAAGTTGAGGCATATGTGCACAGTATGCAATGCCTGGTACACCACAACAGAATGGTGTAGCAGAAAGGCAGAATCGCACACTTATGAATATGGTTAGAAGCATGTTGAGTTACAGTATTGTACCTTTATCCTTGTGGATGCATGCGTTAAAAACCGTTGCATATCTGCTAAATAGGGTTCCTAGTAAGGCTGTCCCTAAGATTCCTTACGAGTTATGGACAGGAAGGAAACCCAGTTTGAAACACCTTCATGTTTGGGGTTGTTCAGCAAAAGTAAGGATATATAATCCACATGAAGGAAAACTTGATGCAAGAACCATTAGTGGTTACTTCATTGGCTATCCTGAAAAGTCGAAAGGGTATAGGTTCTATTGTCCTAACCATAGTACTAGAATAGTTGAGTCTTGTTATGCTCGGTTCATTGAAAATGGTCAGTTCAGTGGGAGTGAGGAATCACAAAAGGTGGATATTAGAGAATTACAAAATGAAAGATCCACAGTGAGTACTTTTACTCAAGTTGGTATCCCCACACCCAGTGTTTCTACTTAAGTTGTTGATCCTTTTGTTGCATCACAGTCACGTGACATGCAAGAACAACAAATTGACACTCGAAACACGCAAAGTGAACACATAAGAGATGAACCAAGTGACAATGTGTAATTTACAAATGAACAAGTGACACCACAAGAAATGACATTATAAAGGTCTACGAGACAGAAAAGGCCAGCTGTATTGAATGATTATGTGGTTTACTCACTTGAGCATGAATCATAATTGAGCATTGATAAAGATCTAGTCTCATTTAAACAAGCCATGAAATGTAATGAGTGGTTCGATTCCATGAAGGAAGAGATGAAATCGATGGATGTAAATCAAGTCTGGGAACTAGTGGAGTTGCCTGAAGGATCAAAACGAGTTGGCTGTAAATGGGTCTTCAAGACCAAGCGAAACTCGAAATGTAATATTGAAAGGTATAAGGCCAGACTTGTTGCCAAAGGTTTCACTCAAAGGGATGGTGTTGACTATAAGGAGACTTTCTCTCTAGTCTCTAAGAAAGACTCTTTAAGAATTATCATGGCTTTGGTGGCTTATAATGACCTAGAGCTCCACCAAATGGATGTAAAGACCACCTTTTTGAATGGTGACTTAAAAGAGGAAGTGTATATGAACCAACCTGAAGGTTTCATCACCACCGGGCAAGAAAATTTGGTGTGTAAATTAAAGAAATCGATATATAGATTGAAACAAGCCTCCCGACAATGGTATATTAAGTTCAATAATACCATTATGTCATACGGTTTTGTAGAAAACACTGTTGATCGGTGTATCTATATGAAGGTCAATAGGAGCAAGTTCATTATATTAGTCCTATATGTCGATGACATTCTTTTGATTGCTAATGACATGAGTTTGTTACATGATGTCAAGAAATTTCTCTTTGAAACTTTTGAAATAAATGATATGAATGAGACATCCTATGTGATAGGAATAGAGATATTCCATGATAGATCACAAGGATTGTTAGGATTGTCTCAGAAAGGCTATATCAATAAAGTATTAGAGAGATTTAGAATGGAAAATTGCTCTACAGGAATAGTTCCAATTCAGAAAGGGGACAAGTTCAGTGAACTGCAATGTCCAAAGAATTATTTGGAATGGAAAACAATGAAATCAATTCCCTATGCGTCGCTGGTTGAAAGCTTAATGTATGCGTAAACATGTACTTGGCTAGATATTAGTTTCGCTGTTAGAATGTTAGGCCGATATCAAAGTAATCCTGGAATAGATCATTGGAAAGCCAAAAAGAAAGTACTTAGGTACTTGCAAGGCACCAAAGATTATATGCTTACTTATAAAAGATCAAGTGATCTTGCAGTAGTAGGCTATTTGGATTCAGATTATGCTAGATGTGTAGATTTGAGGAAATCTAAATTTGGTTACATGTTTCTGCTGGATGAAGGAGCAGTTTCATGGAAAAGTGGAAAGCAGTTTGTCATTGCTACTTCCATTATGGAGGTTGAATTTGTATCATGCTTTGAGGCTACTATTTATGCATTATGGTTGCGGAATTTTATCTTAAGGCTTAGTTTGGTCGATAGTATAGAAAAACTATTAAGAATTTATTGTGATAATTTCACAGTTGTTTTCTTCTCTAAGAATGATAGGTATTCTAAAGGTGTGAAACATATGGATTTAAAATACCTATCTGTTAAAGAACAAGTGCAAAACCAAAGAGTGTCCATTGAGCATATTGGTACTGAGTTGATGATAGCGGACCCGTTAACTAAAGGTTTGCCATCGAAAACATTTACTAGACATGTTGATCGGATGGGCATTATGGACAGGTCCTCATTTTCTTGAAAGTCAATATTTTAGGATGCTCATATCATTGTGACACTCGTGAATTCAATTAAGGTTATGGTTTTGCTTGTACTTTGTTATCTCCGTTTAGTTGTATACAATTATAGTTTGTGAGATAACTAATAGCATATATAGAAATGACAATTTAAAGTTTCAATGTTCTTCAATAAGGTTATTATGAATTATGATGATTGTGTGATACATGGAAGGAATCATATCGCTAAAAGATATGTGACCGCCATAATCTAATCATTTTAATTCAATCAAGTATTATGGTTTGATGATCTTTAAGGATTGTGCACACTTATTTGTAATTGATTCATCAAGTCATAACATGGGCCAAATGGGAGATTGTTAAATTAATTAACATGAGTGACCCTTGTTATTTAAAGTATGACCCAAAATAAAAGGCCTAATATGATGGTCGGTTAGGCATAATGGTAATTTGGGTCATTGGGTTTAAAATCCCTCCACTCTCCTTATTTAAGAATAATCATTACAGAAAGAGGAGTATCTTCTTATTTAATAGTAACGATTATAAAATAGGAGGATTTTCCTATTAAGGTAACGGTTACAGGAAAAAGGTATATATATATACTATAACAGACTTTTCCTCCTCTCAACCATTAGAGAGAAATCGAAAAGAAAAGTAAAGGGAAGAGTAGGAGAAAAGGAGAAGATTCATTAGGAGAAAATAGAAAGGAGGATTTTCATCTTTGCTACAGGACATCAGCATAATGGACAACGGTATGTTGATTACATTACGTTTTGTATGCTAGTATTGGCATAAAGAAAAGATCCTGCATCATAGAAATAAGAATTTCATAAAGAGAAATTCTAGAAAAGTCTAACAGAAAATTTCGTAATGGAAAAGGTTATATCTTTTTCCTGTAACCATCGCCTTAAATAGGGAGTTACTTCTCTTTCTGTAACTGGTTACTTCTCTTTCTGTAATTTCTCTTTTTGTAATTGGTTACTTCTCTTTTTGGTTACTTCTCTTTTTGTAACTGTTATCTTAAATAGGGAGAGTAGAGGGATTTAAAACCCGATGACCTAAATTACCATTATGCATAACCGACTATCATATTAGGCCTTTTATATTGGGTCATACTTTAAATAACAAGGGCTACTCATGTTAATTAATTTAACAATCTCCCACTTGACCCATGTTATGACTTGATGAATCAATAACAAATAAGTGTGCACGATCCTTAAAGATCATCAAATCACAATACTTGATTGAATTAAAATGATTGGATCATGACAATCACATATCTTTTAGCGACATGATTTCTTCCATGTATCACATAATCATTATAATTCATAATAACCTAACCGAGGAACATTGAAACTTTAAATTGTTATTTCCAAATATGCTATCAGTTATCTCATAAACTATGATTGTATACAACTAAATAGAGATAACAAAGTACAAACAAAACCATAACCTTAATTGAATTCATGAGTGTCACAATGATATGAGCAGTACAAAATATTGACTTTCAAGAGAATGAGGACCAGCCCAAAATGCCCATTCGTTTAACATGTCCAGTAAATGTTTTTGGTGGCAGATCTTTAGTTAACGGATCCACTATCATCAATTCAGTATCAATATGCTCAATGGATACTCTATGGTTTTGCACTTCTTCTTTAACAGATAGGTATTTCAAATCCATATGTTTTACACCTTTAGAATACCTATCATTCTTAGAGAAGAAAACAGCTGTGGAATTATCACAATAAATTCTTAACGACTTTTCTACAATGTCAACCAAATCAAGCCTTAAGATAAAATTTCGCAATTATAATGCATGAACATTAGCCTCAAAGCATGTTACAAATTCAGCCTCCATAGTGGAAGTAGCAATGACAGACTACTTCGTACTTTTCCATGAAATTGCTCCTCCAGCCAGGAGAAACATATAACCAAATGTAGATTTCCTCGAGTCTACATATCCAGCATAATCTGAATCCGAATAGCCTACTACTTCAAGATGATTTGATCTTTTATAAGTAAGCATATGATCCTTAGTGCCTTGTAAGTACCTAAGTACTTTTTTTCCGGCTTTCCAGTGATCTATTTCAGGATTACTTTGATATCGGCCTAACATTCCAACAACTAAACTAATGTCTGGTCGAGTGCATGTTTGAGCATACATCAAACTTCCAACCAGTGATGCATAGGGAATGGATTCCATTGTTCTTCATTCCAAATCATTCTTTGGACATTGCAATTCACTGAACTTGTCCCCTTTCTGAATTGAAACTATTCCTGTAGAGCAATTTTCCATTCTAAATCTCTCTAACACTTTATTGATATAGCCTTTCTGAGACAATCCTTGTGATCTATCACAGAATATCTCTATTCCTATCACATAAGATGCCTCATTCATATTTTTCATTCCAAAAGTTTCAGAGAGAAATTTCTTGACTTCATGTAACAAACCCATGTCATTAGCAGCCAAAAGAATGTCATCGACATATAGGACCAATATAATAAACTTACTCCCACTGACCTTTATATAGATACACCGATCAACGGTGTTCTCTACAAAACCATATGATGTAATGGTATTGTTGAACTTAATATACCATTGTCGGGAGGCTTGTTTCAGTCCATATATCGATTTCTTTAATTTACACACCAAATTTTCTTGCCCGGTGGTGATGAAACCTTCAGGTTGGTCCATATACACTTCCTCTTCTAAGTCACCATTCAGAAAGGCGGTCTTTACATCCATTTGGTGAAGCTCTAGGTCATTATGAGCTATCAAAGTCATGATAATTCTTAAGGAGTCTTTCTTAGAGACTAGAGAGAAAGTTTCCTCATAGTCAACACTATCCCTTTGAGTGAAACCTTTGGCAACAAGTCTGGCGTTATACCTTTTGATGTTGCCTTTTGAGTTTCGCTTGGTCTTGAAGACCCACTTACAGCCAACTCGTTTTGATCCTTTAGGCAACTATACTAGTTCCCAGACTTGATTTACATCCATTGATTTCATCTCTTCCTTCATGGCATTGAACCATTTTTCAGAATTATTACAATCTATGGCCTATTTAAATGAGACTGGATCTTTATTAATGCTCAATTCTGATTCATGCACGAGTAAGTAAACCATATAATCATTCGATACAACTAGCCTTCTCTGTCTTGTAGACTTTCGTAATGTCATTTCTTGTGGTATCACTTGTTCATTTGTAAATTGTACATTGTTACTTGGTTCAACTCTTATGTGTTCACTTTGTGTGTTTCGAGTATCAATTTGTTGTCCTTGTATGTCACGTAACTGTGATGCAACAAAAGGAACAACAACTTGAGTAGAAACACTGGGTGTGGGGATACTAACTTGAGCAGGAGTACTCACTGCAGATCTTTCATTTTGTAATTCTTTAATATCCACCTTTCGAGATTCCCCAATCCCACTGAACTGTCTATTTTCAATGAACCGAGCATTACCAGACTCAACTATTCTAGTACTATGGTTAGGACAATAGATCCTATACCCTTTGGACTTTTCAGGATAGCCAATGAAGTGACCAATAATGGTTCTTACATCAAGCTTTCCTTCATGTGGATTATATATCCTTACTTTTGCTGAACAACCCCAAATATGAAGGTGTCTCAAACTGGGTTTCCTTCCTGTCCATTACTCGTAAGGAGTCTTAGGGACAGCCTTATTAGGAACCCTGTTCAGCAGATATGCAGCAGTTTTTAACACATGTAACCACAAGGATAAAGGTACAATACTGTAACTCAACATGCTTCTAACTATATCCATAAGTGTGCGATTCCGCCTTTCTGCTACACCATTCTGTTGTGGTGTACCAAGCATTGTATACTATGCACATATGCCTCAACTTTCAAGAAGTTTTGCAAATGGACCAGGATATTGTCCACTTTCATTGAATTTTCCATAATATTCACCACCCCTGTCTGACTTAATCACTTTTACTTTTCTATCTAATTGCCTTTCCACTTCATTAATAAACACCTCTAGGGTGTTTACTGACTGGGACTTTTCATGCAGTAGATATAAGTAACAATATCGTAAGCAGTCATCTATAAATGTGATGAAATATTTCTCACTATCCCATGTTGGAATATCAAAGGGGCCACAAATATCAGTGTATATCAATTCTAAAGGCTTATTACTTCTCATGGCTGGGTTCTTTGATGTATGTCTTGTTTGTTTCCCTTTTATACAGTCAATACATACATCCCAATCAGAAAAATCCAATTGAGGCAGGATATGACCTTTCACCAACCTCAATATCTTTTCTTTGGATATATGACCCAATCTTTGATGTCATAAGAAAGCAGAACTATCATTATGCACATTACATTTGTTACCTATACTATGCTCAACAAGAAATAGGGAATCAACATACATAGCATCAAGATTAAAATGGTACAAATCATCAATCAAAGTATCAGATCCATAATAGTACGAATGTCTATATAACGAAAATGCACCGTTTCCAATCTTAAAGTTAAATCCTACTTCATCCAACTTCTTTCTTGAAGTGACCCATCTTTTTGCAGAAGAAGCATTTCTGATCCTTTTGGATCTGACCTCCAGTGACTTTCATAGAGGCTTTGTCCTTCTTTTTACTCTTTTTATATGGTTTAGACTTACTACCATTAGCATTATTACGAACAGTGAGATGAATGGAGTGATCCTTCATCTTCATTAATCTCCCTTCTTCCTGAACTAACATGACCTTAATTTCTTGAAAGTTCTATTTCTCTTTAATAGTGTTATAATTCACTTGGAACTGGCCAAATTCAGGAGGAAGTGAGTTGATGATGAATTAAACCAAAAAGGATTCACTTACATCCATGCCCATTGGTTTCAACCTTGTTGCTAGATTAACCATACTAGTCACATGATCATGAATAGGCTGTGACCAATCAAATTTCTTGGTCGTCAGCTCACTCATTAAGCTCCCTACAATGGATTTATCTGCTATATCTGATTGAGAGTATTCCTTAATTCTCATCATAAATTCCCTAGCATTTTCTGTCTTAGGCATCGATGGCTTGACATTTTCAGCTATCGTCATTCGCATCAAATTCAAAGTCAGCCTATTAGACCGTACCCAAGCCTCATGAAGAGACTTATCGGATTCTGTACTGGTTTCAGTAATGGCTGTGGGCTTTTTATCCAAAATGACTACTAAGTCCAAGCTCAAAACACCTAAATGAAACTGAATATACTCAGACAATTATGCATAGTTCAACCCATTGAATTTGATCATCGCATTATCTAAGGCGAACACATTATTGGAAGCTGCAAACATAATCCAAATTTACACAATAATAGTTTGAGTAAACCGAAATGGATTCAGATACATATATTACGAACTTTAATCATGTATTTAAGTTCACCTTTGGGTGATCCTCAAATACATAACTTTAATCAATAATGATGCTAATTTAAATATACTTTAATAGATCAATCAATCATACTAGAGTTAACATAAATGTTATCTTTGGATATATAATCTTGTTTACCTAGTATATCAATTAATCCCCTTTAATGTCATTGATTACAAGCAATGATCCATCTTTGGATGATCTCCTAACTTTATAATTAATAACCACAATTGTTAATTTCAAATCTGTACAACATATTATTAGCATCCAAAGAAATGAATAATTAAAATTCACAATCAACTGTTCAAATCCTTTCAAAGCCAGGCCACTTTGGTGATTAACGAGCTTTCAATATTTGATTTATGTTGATGTGATTTCATTATTGGGCCAAACATTTGGGCAGCAATATGGATGGACAGCCGATGCTCAGAAGTTGGCCAAAGGTACGACCGATCGTGGGATCCCTTCGATGGGCAGCACTAATGTATTGCGTGTGACACAGCCTGCGTGCTGTCTCTGGTCGAGGGACCTGGTGGCAGCACGACCGCATTGCTGCCTCCGGCCGAGGAACCCACAGTGGCAACACCACCGTACTGCAGGCGTCACAGCCCGCGTGCTGCCTCCGGGCATTGCCTCTGATGGATCAACGGAGCCCCGCGTCGCATATTCTAGCGACCAGCACACACCCCACACCGGCAAGCCCCGCATCGCAAAGTCGCCAGACCCACGCTCGACCCGAGCGCTTGCCGAGAAGCCTTCCTCCACTGGTTCGGGTCCCAACATACCCAAGAGCACAACACTCACCGGAAGTCGTTCTGCTAGTGACTCGAGTTCCGCCATACCGGGTATGGCCAACACCCACCAGACCGATCTGGTTCCTCGACGATACACAGAATCGCGATCTTCCCCGTTCCGCCGTACCCACCAAATTGATCTGGGTCCTCGACGACACCCGAAATCGCGATCTCCCCAGGAGGCCATTCCACTGTACCCACCAGATCCAAACCGATCCGTGTCTCCGACCATATCCAGAAGCAAACCCAAATCGATTTGGGTCTCCGGCTGTACCCGGAAGTACAACCTTCACCGAGAGGCCGTTCCGTCATACCCGGATCAATTCGGGTCTCTGGCCGTACCCAGAAGCACAGCCTTCACCGGAAGACCGTTCCGTCATACCCGGATCAATTCGGGTCTCCGGCCGTTCCTTCAGCGTTATGTGTTCCGCATAAATAAAAGCAAAGACAAAATAAATCAGAAAAGTAAATTACAGTATTTGCAGACCGGCTCTAATAATAATTATTGGACTTTTGTAGAATTTTCTTTTATGAAATTTTTATTTCTATAATGCAGGATCTTTTCTTTATGTGAATACTAGTATAAAAAAATAAAATCAACATACCGTTATCTATTATGCTAATGTCCTATAACGAAGATAAAAATCCTCTTCCGATTTTTTCCTGAACGCTTTTCTCTTTTTTCCTACTCTTCCCTTTCTTTTCTTTCGTTTTCTCTTTGACGGTGAAGAGGAGGAAAATTCTGTAATGAAAAAAGTTATATCTTTTTTCTGTAATTGGCACCTTAAATAGAGAGTTACTTTTCTTTCTGTAACCGGTTACTTCTCTTCCTAGTTATTTCTTTTTCTGGATCGTTATCTTAAATAAGGAGAGTGAGGAATTTTAATATAATGATCTAAATTATCATTATATCTAATTAATCATTATATTAATCTTTTACACCGGTCATGCTTTAAATAACAAGGCTTGTTAATTAATTTAATACTAAGATCCACCAAAAAGGCCGAGGACTTATCCTTAACCCGTTTGAAGACTCGGAGGCAACAGTATTATCTCAAATACGCACCCATTGCCCGAACGTCTACACCATCGGACCCTTTCACGGGCACTTGAGAACAAAATTACTGAGCGTGAAAAACCCTGAATCATACAGTATTTGGGAAGCGGACAGAGGCTGCATGTCATGGCTCGACAATCAGCCTCCCCAGTCTGTGCTCTACGTCAGCTTTGGCAGCATCGCTGTGGTTGAAAGGGACTAGCTCCGGGAGCTTTGGCACGGCCTCGTCAATAGCAAGCAGCGGTTCCTGTGGGTTGTAAGGCCTGATTCTCTTCCCAAGGGCGATGGTCCCGAAGACAAGGATGTTCCATTGTAGCTTCTGGAGGCGCCGAAGAGAGGGGTTACAAGATGGGATAAATGAAAAGTGAAAGGATAGAAATGTGTTAAAGAAACAAACAATATGATGATGAAAATATATAAATTTTTAGTAAAAAAGAAAAAAAAATATAATATATAATACCAAAGTTACTCTGTTGCTTAAAATAATTAATATTAATATATATGTAATTTTAAAGAAAGGACAATAAAACAAATTGCGCGGAGCCAAAGAGGGAGCGGCCTCTCTCCTTTATTTAACAGGAAAATTTTTTTTTGTGGGCTCCGGACAAAATGCCGCTTGCCTCTTCCCATCCCAAAACCTTTGCCCTCATCCCAAGCAAAAGGCCACAGTGCCGCACGATTTCCGGTAGAGTGCACATGGGATAATATAAAATCATCCCAAGCGAAGTCAAAGAGCATCACGCTTGCCGATAGACTCCACTGGGATAATAACAAAAACGCAACTTCCCAGGAGCACGATTTCCGATAGAGTACACGTGAGATGATAAGAAAAAATTAGTAATAAAGTTATAAATTTAATTTAATTTTAAAATATTATCTTTATTTATAAATCATTTATTTTATTTTATTTATAAATATAAAATTTTTTAAGCACACAACCATATATTTACGTTTAAAATTTAAATAATATATCAAACAATTTTTTATAAAATAAAAAAATTAATAAATTTTGTATTATTATTTTAATAAAATGACGTCACTACATACACTTAGTGGTATTATTGGTACAATGATGGGACTCTTAAATTAATTAAGCTCAACGTAACATCAAGCATGTATTTGCCGGATGACAGATGGTCCAATCAATACAATATGAGGACATATATCACCTTCGCCTTGCGCTTCGCACCGTAGGTCAAGAATTAGTCACACATGGAACAACGATCAGATCCTCCTCATGTACTAATCTTTCCATTCCCAGTCCAAGGCCATGTCAACTCAGCACTCAAGCTAGCCGAGCTTTTGTGTCTCGCTGGCCTTAACGTCACCTTCCTAAACTCGGAGCACAACCATGACCGTCTTGTACGCTTCACCAACGTCCAAGCCCGATTTGCCAAATACCCTGGATTCCACTTCAAGACCGTACCCGATGGTCTGCCTGTGGACCATCCACGCAGGGAGATCTTCGAGATATTTATCAAAATGCAACAGATGACCAAACCAATCTTGAAAGACTTGGTGATTGGATTAAGGCCACTGGTGGATTGTATCTTCTATGATGGTATTATGGGTTATGTCCTTGAAGTTGCCAACGAGATCGGAGTACCCATTATTTATTTTCGTACCGTTAGTGCTTGTTCTTTCTGGACGTATTTTTGTATTCATGACATAATTGAAGCCGGCCAGCTTCCCATCAAAGGTACACATGCATCACCTACTGCTACTATCAAGAATTTAGTTTCTTTTGAAATGTACGTTCTTTGCTCTATTTCTTTTTTCCCTTCATTTAGTCTTATTGTTTTGTCGAGAGGTAATTTGTTGGAATTGAAGGGAATGAGGACATGGATCGAATAATAACTAGAGTTCCGGGCATGGAAACCTTTCTGAGATGCCGAGATCTTCCCAGTTTCTGCCGAGCAAGGGACATGGAAGATACTAATCTTCAGTTGGTGGTGAATGAGACGCGAAGATCCACCAAAGCCAGAGGACTTATCCTCAACACATTTGAAGACCTGGAAGCACCAATATTGTCTCAAATACGCACCCAATGTCCTAACGTCTACACCCTGGGACCCCTTCACGAGCACTTGAGGTTAAAACTACAGAGGGCAAAAACCCCAGAATCATACCATTCTTCCAACAGTATTCGAGAAGTGGACAGAAGCTGCATCTCATGGCTTGATAATCAGCCTCTCCAGTCTGTGCTCTACGTCAGCTTTGGCAGCATCACCGTAATGGAAATGGAACAACTGCTGGAGCTTTGGCACGGCATCGTCAATAGCAAGAAGCGGTTCTTGTGGGTTATGAGGCCCGATATTCTTTCCAAAGGCGATAGTCTCGAGGACAAAGATGTTCCACTGGAGCTCCTGGAGGGTACCAAAGCGAGGGGTTACATGGTGGCATGGGCCCCACAGGAGGAGGTTTTGGCACACAGGGCAATCGGTGGATTCTTGACGCATAGTGGATGGAACTCAACCTTGGAGAGTATTGTGGCTGGAGTGCCTATGATTTGCTGGCCTTACTTTGCTGACCAGCAAGTCAATAGTAGGTTCGTGGAAGAGGTCTGGAAGCTGGGACTGGACACCAAGGACCTTTGCGATAGAAGGGTTGTGGAGGCGATGGTTAATGATCTGATGGTGAACAGGAGGGAGGAGTTTCTCAGGTCAGCGGCTAGGATGGCGGATTTGGCAAGAAAGAGTGTGGGTGAAGGAGGGTCCTCCTCTTGTCATTTGGATCGTCTGATTGAAGACTTGCGGTCGATGCGTGTTAAGGGGACAAATAATTAGCTAGCAGATGAGAGAAAGCCGGCCTTTGCATTGCATGTACTTTGCTCATGTGGTAATCAATTGGCCAAAACCAAAACTTCATCATTGAGCTTTGCCTCGCTTTGAATTAAGTTTAATCGAGCTTCACACCAGCAAACTAATATGAATTCTATTACACAGTTAGTACAATTTTTTTAATACATGATAATTAATTATAATTCACGATAATGGTCAGTGGTGTTTTTATTTTGACATCTACGACCAATGTGTCAGTGCCATACATTAAAGTTGTTTTAGTCGTATTTCGTCTATTTGTCTAAAACAATACTAATTGAGTCCGCAGATGTTTTAATATTAACTCATTTGTTATTTCTTTAAACTGTGGTGAAGATGGCACTTTCTTGTTTTGATTTTTCAATGGTGTACTTGAAAAAAAAAAAATAAAATAAATAAATAATATATATATATATATATTTGACACCTATTTCCACTTGAGCATAAAAAAGAACAATTTTTTTTTTAAAAAAAAAAACGAGATAAAATTACTAGATTGTACGTCAATCATTTTTGGAGAGTGTTGGGATATATCAAGATTATTTGGGTGGTCATCATCTCTTTGTATCTGTCGTGGGCCCAATAAACTTTGGAGCGTTAGGCCCCTCAGATGGATACAATTGTAGATGTGTCAGAGTATAATTGACGTGAGAGCGTGCACCGATTGATGGTGCTGATTAATTTGGGATTTAAGTGGCCGGTTTATGGTGCAGATTTGGTGAGAAAGTGTAGGCTACGTAAAGTCCATTGTTTTACAGTGTCCCCTCCCTCGCCTTCACGCATGCTCCTTTTCGTTTCCTTGTATTACGGAAAAAAAAAAATAAATCATGAGGACCCCAATATGACTGAATTTGAGTCATAGTTTAAGAATACTTACCAAAGTCGTATTACGAATGCTAACCATTCACATACAATCAGCGATAACTGCATTTGATTTGTTTCGATCATCTTATTTTTTGTTAAGTCTTCAACTTGACAATTTTATAATTTATGTAAAAAAAAAAAAAAAAACTAAGGCTTGAAAATTTAAAAATATTGAAGTTGAAATATTACCTATTGTGTAAAAAAAATAGGACTATAAATAAATATATTGTTTTTGAATAATACGAGGAAAATTAAATAACTAAGATTCGATTACTATGATAAAATGTTGATATTGGACAAAATTATGTGGGAGTGACTCTTCTTGTCAAGTGTCAAATGACGTCTTTCCTTTTTGTTTTGTTTTTTTTTTTTTTTTAAATTCTTTGAACTGCAGATTTCAATTGGTAGCTGGGAACTAATGGTTGGTTCAAGGGCTGGTTGCGGTTCGATTTGAACGTTGGCTAATCAAATTCTGGGTCGGTTTGTGAAAATACCAATCGAGCCCATGTTAGGACTCTCATAACTACTATTCGAACCAGAACCATAACCCGTTGGCCAGCCGAGGTCGAGTTTTTCATCGGGTTTCTTGCAATTTCTCTTCCGGGCCGAATTGAGACCGGGGTCAACTCAACGTGCACAAATGCCTAGGCTCATTAGGTGGCCTTCTAGCCTCTTTCTCCGACACGGCGAGAACCAATGTCTTTATTATAGGATGAAGGTAACTGAAAACCTGGGGTTGTCGGTGGCACGAGTTCAAACTGAGACTTAAAAAAAAAAAAAAGGTGGGGGTGCGGGGGGAAACTGGGAAATAATTATGAGGCATGCAAGGATAAAGGATTTGAGAGCAACTTACAATTGACCATTTATAACTTGGCTCGATAATCATCTAATACACTATGGAGGCGTTTGTTCTGCAAGAAAATAATTTGGGAATAAGATTCAACCGTTTGATTTTCATTTTTAGTGTTTGTTTTCGCAAACAAAGGATTCTCATTCCCTTTAAAAAAGGGAAATGAGATTCATTTCTTTTTTTTATTTTTCGGGAATCATAATTTCTGTCTATTACCCGCCAAACATTTCAATTCTTTGTAACTCGTTAATCATTTCAATTCCCTATTAACTACTTCACTGTAACTACCTCATCGTAAATACACTAACGTAATGCTAGACGATCATTTCAGACGTTAATCATTTCACTGTAACTGGATAATCATTTCAGACGTTAAATGCTAGACGATCGAGGGCCCACAGGTTATAGTGGTCCACACAGAATTTGCTTGGGTGATGATATTTTATGGACCCAGTTCCAAGGGCTCTGTGAAGTTCGAATGGCTTCATGTCTTGATGTTCAATAAAGCATGCACCATAACTACATGGTAAGGTCCAAACATAATAAGCTGGTCCACTAATAAACAGCTGTTTCCTGGCTGCTTGGGAAGACAACAGGCGCCAGTGACATAATGTGACCAACTAAGTTATCCAGGGATTGGCATGACGAACCACCTTTGCTCACACAAAGGTCTGCCGCCTCCTTCAAAAACTGGATTCTATTTCTGATCTGCTCCCCTTCTTTCTCCACCATTAATCTTTTGATGGTTGTCTCAATCTGCCCTCTTTCCAGTCCATTCTCTAAGTGCAATCCAACTCTCCAGACATCACAAACATATCTTGCATTCACTTTTTGGTCTGTGAAACAAGGCATACATATCATTGGAACCCCTTCACAAATACTCTCCATCGTGGAGTTCCAGCCACTGTGAGTCCAAAATGCACCTACGGCGGGATGAGCTAGGACTTCAGGCTGAGGAGCCCATTTCACTATATGTCCTCTCCCATCCAATTCCTCCACGAACCCATCAGGCAATGATTCTAGCCATTCCTTGTCCCCCCGGACTAATCCAGGTCGAACAACCCACAAGAACGGTTGTTTGCTATCGAATAGCGCCCAGGCTATCTCCAAAAATTCAACTTTATTTATGGCCGCTACGCTTCCAAAGCTCGCGTATATTACAGATTGGGGTGCTTGTTCCTCCAGCCAAGAAATGGAGCTTTGATCTTGTGGCAACAAGCTGCTCGAAGAAGCTGGAGAGCACTTGTGGAAGGGGCCTATAGGATAAATGGGGATGGGAAAATCGATGCGCATTGTGGTTAATGCAGATTTCTCAAGTTCCTCAAATGTGTTCCAGATAAGCCCGGAGGATGCCTTGGCTCCATTGACCATGCTATCAACAAATTGATAGAGTTGTTCTGGGTGACGCGTGTGGATCACCGGAAGGTCCTTGACTTTCAGCGGTGGAAACTCGACCACTGGCTCTTCCAGTTGAGATTCTAAAGGAAACAACAGAACACAAGGGTATGAACAATTGAAAAAAAAAAAACATTTTAGTTGTCAGTCACACGGGCATAAAATTACTAGACCGAAGTTTCACGGTAAAATTCCAACTAAGATGCTTAAATCCGCATCCAAATCCGAGTGAAAGCATGTAAATCTAAAGTTAATGAAAGAAATGAAAACAAATTAGACCATTAGACAAACCTCGAATAGGAAGACACCCACTTTCCCTCAGCAACGGAAAGGCAGCTAAAACAAGAAACGAAGAAGCGCCACCAGTCCTTAACACCAACCTTGGGAGTCCCAGGCTATGGGCAACAGCTTGCGTGAAGTGAAAAACAGCGTCCGAGATCAAGCAAGCAACTGGCTCCTCCGAAACATTGGACAACAACCCAGAAAGGCAATCGCGAAAAGGGATAACACATTTGATGTTAAGGTTAAAGAGTAGAGACAGAACATCAGTTGTGGAGGCCTCGCTGTCTGTCAAATGTTCATGAATTGGGCAGAAGTTGAGATGAGGGTAATTTGAAGGGTCTGGGGAGTTGAAAGTGGTGTGGATAATGGTGATAGAGAAGCCTTTGGAGTGGAGGATGCCTGCTAGTTGAAGCATGGGGCTGATGTGCCCCTGTAGTGGTAATGGGAAGAGAACCAACCTGCGGCCCTTTCTCTGCTCCATTCAATTTCCACAACTCCACGGCAATTATGTTTCTCAGTTGTTTCTAGGTTAAAGCATACCTTGCCTGCAAATTAAACTTCTTTTCCCTTGTGTTTATGGCAAAACGTCCCACAGCCCATATTATCAGGAAAGAGTAATTGCGTGCATTTATGCCAGCTGTTCATTTTTCTATTTGCGTGCCGACATCTTTCTGGTCTGCCTCGACGAGGATTATTATTTACGCAAAAAGCAATGGCCCAGTGCTTGATCTCGGACGCTGCTTTTCACTTCACGCAAGCTGTTGGCCATAGCCTGGGACTCCCAAGGTTGGTGTTAAGGACTCGTGGCGCTTCTTCTTTTCTTGTTTTAGCTACCTTTCCGTTGCTGAGGGAAAGTGGGTATCTTCCTCTTCCTATTCGAGGTTTGTCTAATAGTCTAATTTGTTTTCATTTCTTTCATTAGGTGTAGATTTACATACTTTCACTCGGATTTGGATACCGATTTAAGCATCCTAGTTGGAATTTTAGCGTGAAACTTCGGTCTAATAATTTTATGCTCGTGTGACTGACAACTAAAATGTTCTTTTTTTTTTTTTCAAGTTTCATACCCTTGTAGAAAGAATTACCCGAGTCTAACGAATGCCTTTAGAATCATTGCAATTTTCATTTCTGTCATTTTTCTCTTCCCCTAAGATTTTATCCCAAGTAAGGCCTAAAAGGTGCATGCAACAAAGGTTAGCAAATATTATACATTTAGAAGAATTGTTTAGAGTTTTATAGGGAGAATACGAGATATATGAACAAAATATAATTTGAATTTTCATTTATGATTAATTATTATAAAATTGCTGGCGTTCATAATATATTATTTTCTTCTCAGGAAAAAAAAAACAAAAAAAAACTCGACTCAAAGGGAGTCACAGTTCAACGATGGAATTTTGGTTTTGGCCAATTTATTCCCACGTGAGCAAAGTACATGCAGTGCAATCACCCTCTGGCACTCGTCTGTCAGCTAATTATTTGTCCCCTCAACACCTCATCAACCGCACATCCTCAATCGGACGATCCATACGACAATAGGAGAACCCGCCTTCAACCACACTCTTTCTCGCCAAATCCGCCATCCTAGCCGTTGACCTGAGAAACTCCTCCCCCCTGTTCACCGTCAGATCATTAACCATCTCCTCCACAACCCTCCGATCGCAAACATCCTTAGGGTCCAGTCCCCGCTTCCAGACCTCTTAAGGGCAGCAAATCATAGGCACTCCAGCCACAACACTCCGTGAGGTCGACTTCCGTCCACTTTGCGTCAAGAATCCGCCAACTGCCTTGCGTGCCAACACCTCCTTCTCTGGGGCCCATCCCACCTTGTAACCCCTCTCTTCGGCGCCTCCAGAAGCTACAATGGAACATCCTTGTCTTCGGGACCACCGCCCTTGGGAAGAGAATCAGGCCTCACAACCCACAAGAACCGCTGCTTGCTATTGACGAGGCCGTGCCAAAGCTCCCGGAGCTAGTCCCTTTCAACCACAGCGATGCTGCCAAAGCTGACGTAGAGCACAGGCTGGGGAGGCTGATTGTCGAGCCATGACATGCAGCCTCTGTCCGCTTCCCAAATACCGTTGGAAGATTGGTATGATTCAGGGTTTTTCACGCTCAGTAATTTTGTTCTCAAGTACCCGTGAAAGGGTCCGATGGTGTAGACGTTCGGGCAATGGGTGCGTATTTGAGATAATACTGATGCTTCCGAGTCTTCAAACGGGTTGAGGGTAAGTCCTCGGGCTTTGGTGGATCTTAGCGCCTCTTTCGTAAGCAACTGAAGATTAGCATCTTCCATGTCGCTTGCTCGGCAGAAACTGGGGAGATCTCGGTACCTGAGGAAAGTTTCCATGCCCGGAACCTTTGTTATGTTTCGATCCATGTCCCTATCCCCCAATTTCAATTTTAACAAATTACCCTCTTAGCCGAAAAAAAAAAAAAAGGCTAAACTAAGTTGTGATATAACAAAGAATGGAATTTTCAAATTTGAAAGTAAAATTCTTGGTTGTAGCTTTAATGATTTTGTGTAACTTTGATGGGAAGCTGGCCGGCTTCAATCCTGAACAAATAATTAGCCCAGAAACGGCAGTATGAAAATAAATAATCGGGACTCCAATTTTATTGGCAACATCAAGGACATAACCCTTGGCACCATCGTAGACGATACAATTGATTCTTATGTATCCTTTCTACGCGGAGAAAATTTTCAGAAAAAAAAAAAAGAAAAAAAAGAATTAATTTAATAAGGTATAAATATATTATTTAATTAAATTTAGAGTAAATTGAAAGAGAGGTTGTTGACTAAAAAAGAAAAAAAATATAAGAAAAAGAATTCAACAGAATATAAATCCTTCCTTTAAAATTTTAATAGGAAATTTTTATTCCATTAAATTAAATTTTTTTTTAACAAATAGAGGATATTTTATTAAATTTTTTTTTAACAAATAGAGGATATTTTATTTTTTTTAAACGATAGAGATCAGATTTTGTAGAATATAAATGTAAATTTTAATTTATATTTTATAATTTATATTTTAAGAAGTTATTTTATATGTCGTTTCAATCAACCTTATAATCGAAAAGGTATGTACGATCTGATTAATTTGTATTTTGGTCAATTGATAAAGGACATATAATTCTTGATTCCGAATGATTTGATCGTAATTTGGCTTTTTATAAAAGCAAGTTTTATCTCAAATTGTGATCATCTGTTTCTAATAATGTTTTGTTTTCTCTATTATGGCAGTGTGATGAACCATGTAAATGAATATTAATTTGTGGTTTAATTAAATTGAAATTTGGACTACCAATAGGAAACATCTAGAATTTCATCTTAAACGGTTGAACTATTGTTTTAAGGTATGAATATTGAGTTATTGTTGACAGAAAGTATCTTTCCTATTAGTTAACTTATTTGATCTCTTATTTTGGTTCAATTGTTCAATATGTTTAATGTAATTGAGGTTGTATACGTCTATTGTATTCACTTGTTGATTATATTAAAGTTGATTTCTAGACCGATGTATCTTGTGATTTTTCCTATTTACTTTGAAGGAGTTTTCTACGTAAAAAATTAATGTGTTCTTATGTGATTGTTTAAGTTGCTATATTTGTTATTCAGTCAACTTCTCATAGGTTCAAATAAGTGGGAGAGGTCTCTTAAACAATTTGTATTCCACTACCCCTCACCCATCAGAGTGGTATTAGAGTAAGGTTGTGTTTCTGACTTGTTTGAATGATGAAGTTGAATGTAAATTAAATGTTTTGTTTAAATGACACGAATTATTATATATGAAGAAGTAAAATGAAAGACCTCTTATTTATGAAGAAAATGCATTTACTAGTATTTACTGATTCTAAACTTAAGTCAAAGACTGATAAGGAATGGGAATTTGAGCATTAGCAAGTTTGTAACTTTAGAAGGCAATTTGTTGATGACAATGTTTATAATCACATCTGTAATGAGATATATATATAGATTTTATAAAGCAAACTTAAGACATTGTATGCTTTAAAGTTTAGTAATAATAATTTGTTTCTACTAAAAAAAATGATACAGTTAAGATATAGAGAAAAGAGTTCAGTTGCGAACCACTTCAATGAGTTTCAGGATATCATTAGACATTAAATTTGATGATAAGATTTTCGAACTATGGTTACTTGCTACATTACTTGATTTTTAAAAGACATTCTGAATTTCACTTGTGAATTTTGCTTCTGGTGGTGTTGTTTCATTAAAACTCGTAAAAGGTAGTATGCTCAACGATGAGATAAGAAGAAGGTTTTAGGGTTCATTATTGTTCAATTCAGAGGTTATGGTTACGGAAAACAGAAGGAAAAACCAAGATAAGGGTAATGGTAAAAAGAGTAGAAGTAAAAGTCGAAGCAAGTGAAGATCAAAATATAAGAATATCTAGTATCATTGTTGTGGAAAGATGGGTCATATTTAAAAAAAATGCTATAAGTGGAAAAGAGAAAATAAATATGACAGTGATAAGTATGAAAAGAGGTATAATGATAATGATCGTATTGCTACTGCATCAACTTCTGATACTGGTGACCTTATTGTTGTTTTTTATAAAAATGTGATTAATCTGACATCTCATGAGACTGATTAGGTGATAGATAGTGGTGTTTCTCTATGTTACTTCACAAAAAGAATTCTTCTCTACATATACACTTGGTAATCATGAGGTGTAGAAAATGAGTAATAATAGCTTAGTAGAAATCATTGGTATTAGTGATATTTGCTTAAAGATTAGTAGTAGAGCACAGCTGACTTTGAAGGATGTCAGATATATGCCAGATATCTGGTTGAATTTAATTTCAACAAGAAAGCTTAATGATGAGGGTTTTTGCAGTATCTTCAGTGATAGTCAGTAGAGACTTACTAAAGGCTCCATATTTGTAGTACGAGGTAAGAAATGTTATAGTTTATATTTTATGCTAGCTTCTATTGTAAGAGATGCTGTGAATGCGGTGAAAAATGAAAATTTGATTGATTTATGGATTAAATGACTTATTCATATGAGTGAAAAGGTGATGAATTATTTGACAAGAAAAAACTAGCTTTTAAACATAAAGAGTGTAACTTTAAAAAAATGCCTTCATTATTTGGTTGAAAAACAGAACAAAATCACATTTAAAAGCACCATCATTTTAGGAAATCAGAGTTGCTGTAATTGGTGCATTTTAACATGTGTAGTCCTTTAAAGGTATGTTCACTTGGTGTACTCGTTATTTTGTAACTTCTATTGATGATTATTCAAGGAAATTTTGAGTTTATGCTTTAAAGGCTAAATATCAGGTGTTTGATATGTTCAAACAATTTCATACCTTAATTGAAAGACAGTCAGGAAAAAGGTTGAAATGTGTTCATACTAATAATGGTAATGAATACAATGGTCCATGTAATGAGTATTGCAAAGTACATGAGATCAGATACCAAAGGACACTTCAAAAGACACCTCAGTTAAATGGCTTAGTTAAAAGGATAAACAGAACATTGATTGAGAGAGAGTTAGATGTCTGCTCTCAAATGCAAAACTACCTAGATCTTTTTGGGGTGAAGCCTTGAATACAGCAACACACGTGATTAATCTATCTCTCAGTGTTCCTTTGCAAGGTGATATTCTGAATAAAATTTAGTTTGGTAAGGGAGTCTCTTATGATCATTTACGGGTCTTTGACTGTAAAGCTTTTATTCATGTCCCTAAAAATGAATGAACAAAGATAGATGCAAAAAGACAATAATTTATCTTTCTTAACTATGGTGAAGATGACTTCGATTATTGATTATATGATCTGGTTGAGAAAAAGTTTGTCAGAAATAGAGATTTTGTGTTATTTGATAATCAAAACATTAAAGACATTGAAAAGGTAGCTACTTAGGCTAATGATAACTTTGTTGATATTGATTTAATTCCTCAGGCACTTACAAATAATTCTGGTGATACTGAACATGACATTCAAGAATATAGTGAGAATGTTTAGCAGGATCATAATGTACAGGGTACATATGATCTTAATGTTCCTACAGAAGATTATTCAACTTCACCTCTACTTGCTTTTCAACCACAAAGGTTCAACAGAGTTTTAGTGTCTTCTACTTGATTCTCTCCTGATGAGTTTGTATTATTAACTGATGGGAAAAAACTTGAGTGTTATGAAGAAATAGTAGAAAGTGAGCATAAATGGCATTGAATAGATGTTATGATAGATGAGATGAAATCTTTGTATGACAACTCTACTTATGAATTAGTGAAACTAGTTGAGGGCAAAAGAACTTTGAAAAATCGATAGGTTTATAGGGTGAAATAAGAAGAAAATACTTCACGTCTACGATATAAAACCAGATTAGTTATCAAAAGATTCAATCAAAAACAGGGTATTGATTTTGATGATATCTTTTAACCAATAGTCAAAATGTCTTCCATCTGAATTGTGTTGAGTTTGGTTGTATACTAAGATTTGGAGATCAAGCAGATAGATATAAAAATAGCTTTTCTTCGTGATGATTTAGACGAAGAAATTTATATAAAACAATTATAAGGCTTTAAAGTTTAAGGAAAAGAGGATCATATGTGCAGGTTGAAGAAAAGTTTGTATGGTTTGAAATAAGTTCCTAGACAATGGTACAAGAAGTTTGAGTCTCTCACGGG
This sequence comes from Ceriops tagal, assembly GCA_021533255.1. NCBI lineage: Eukaryota > Viridiplantae > Streptophyta > Magnoliopsida > Malpighiales > Rhizophoraceae > Ceriops > Ceriops tagal. The sequence continues at coordinate 8,690,258 of CM038602.1, forward strand.
ACAACAAGGATACAAGAAGATAACTTTTAATCATTGTATTTTTGTGCAGAGATTTACTGATAATAATTTTATTATTTTATTACTTTATATTAATAATATGCTTATTATTGATTGTAATACTAATAAAATCGATAAGTTAAAGTGAGATTTGACCAAGTTTATTACCATGAAGAATTTAGGATCAACAAAAAAAATTATCAACATGGTAATTATTGGAAATAAAAAAAAAATTATTTCTATTTCAAAACCAGCACATTGAAAAGTTATTTTAAAGAAAAGTTATTTTAAAGGTTTAAAAAGTAGTTAACACTTCTATCGGGCAACCACCATGTGCATTTTATGAAACATTTCCATAAACTGGACAACCACACGTGGATTGTACAGAGGCAAACCATTGGGTACGGTCTTGAACTGTAATGCAGGTCCTTGGACCGGGCTTGAACGCTGGTGAAACCTACAAGACAGTCACGGTTGTATCCGGAATTCAGGAAGGTGACGTTAAGGCCAGCAAGACACCTAAGCTCCGCTAGCTTGAGCATGGAGTTAACATGATCTTAGGCTGGGAAAGGGAAGATTAGCACGTGGAGGATTGGATCGTTGTTCCATTATGCTTGATCGTTACTTTATACTGTGAGGAGCTGGGCGATGCAGATATACGACGTTATTATGTGTATTGATTGTAATAGCCGGCCTTCAGCAAATGCAAAATTCATTTTTTTATGTTGTTTTGAGCTTAATTAATAACCAATGGATGAAATGATTTGCTAAAAGAACGTATTGTGGGTCCTGCGGAGCGCCGAGGTGATGGCTCAATTTAGTTTTTGTCTTAATCACAGGAATGCCAAGCTCTTTTGTACCATTTGCCATCCTCAATGACAATTTCAAATTGTGGCCTTGTCACCAATTTCATTGACTGAAAATTCTCCGAACCGAGCACCTGATCGCGGGTTGTCAGCAGCGAGACAATCTCATATAGTTCTGAGTTCTTCTTTGAATTATTGTGTCTGAAAAGACGCATATCGTTGTACTCGGAGTTGAGAGAAACGTAATCTTTAGGCCTTCAAGGCTGCACACATGGGCCTGGGCTGGCAGAGGGAAGACCTTGTCCATTTTGCTTCTATGAAAAGGGCATTAAATAGCAAATGGGCAATTCTTATTCTCTTCGCTTACATTTATGTATATGTGTTGGATTATTAGTTGAGTCAGCAATGCAAGGAATATTAATTCTAGTAGCATTAGCCATAAAAAGAGGAGTTACAATTCCTAGACATTCCAAGGTAATCGGGGCAGTTTTCCTGAATTCACTGTAGATAACGCCAAGAGTGTTTCCTGATGTTATTCTGGAACCAGATAACTTACAGTAAAATGGTATTTCTTTTCCTTGGTCAAAATGCAGTTTGGGGTCGTCGAGTGGCCGAGAGAGTGAAACAACTCGCAGACATGGCATACAGTATTTTCCTCGCGCCGAACAGAGCTGTTGATCATGTTTTCGCAGAAGAGTAGCTCTGTTTTTAAGTTGAATTTCTCATCTACAATGAAGGAGAGCAAAAGTCCTGACATTTAGAAGGATGCATCTGCGCGCATGATCAGCTCTGCGGGTGGGCAGCTGGGAACCAAACATTATATATAGTTCGCAATTGGGCTTCTGACAGGTTTTGTTATAGTAATTTGTTCCGTGGCCACAATGTTCACCGGCAATAGTTAACAATTGTCGAGGAACTAAAGCAACTGTTTTTGCCACGACTCGTCTTTTATGATCATCGGCCTAAGAGGGGCACACAATTCCGCTAATGTTAATTATAATTCATTAATGCAAAAGATGAACCGCAAGCACAAGGCAATCAGTTTGTGGTGAATGTTTGCATCAGTTTTCGAGAAAAGAGGGTTGCGGGTTTTACAACATTCCCCCCCCAATTGTTTTTTTTGAGCACATGCATAATCACAAGATGATCAAAAGTAGTGCACAACACATTTTATTTACAATTTAGGCTTAAATAAAAAATTTGCTCTTTCACGATGTATTTTTGATTCAGAATCTTTTCCTTTTTTTTGTCAAAATTGTTTCCTACATTAAAATTTAAAATTAAAAATATTTTCTACCTTCATTTATTTTTATTAAATTTGCCATATCACTTTCAATTAGGTGCTATATAAAATTTAAAATACTAACTGAAAACACGTTAACAATTGGTTTAAATATTTTTTATTTTTTTAAAATATATTTTTAATTATTAAATTAACTTTTCCAAAAGTTTTTGTTTTTTAAAATAAATGAAGAAACTTTATTTTTCACACGATACACAATTTTTTTGTCAGATTGATTTTTATAAGATCTAACCAAAATTTTATCAATTGAGGAAGATAGTAATGCAAGGAGAATTGAGACCAATTATATATATAAAAGAAAATTATATCCACACTAACCAAATTTAGGTACTGCTAGCAACAAAATTATATATAATTGCTCAACTGTTTGCGAATCCGCTCAAAACTAAGGTTTTAATCCATTGACCCATTCAAACGTGTAGATTTCAACGAGAAATAAAAGATATCTCAAATACCTAAATTCAAAAACAAATCACGTCTCTCCTAAAGATGTACTTCTCTTAGAATGGGTGAGATTTCACGAAAAGGTGACAAAAGTTCCTTTCTTTCTTCTCTTCGAAGAGAGTGGCCAATTAAGAGAACACAATGTGAAGAAGAAGGTTTAGAAAATGATTTAAATAAAATAAAATAAAATACACAATTTTTTGAAAAATTAACCTTTTTAAGAAAATATACGTGTCAATAATATTATTAACGTATCATGTCACTCAGTATTTTAAATCTTATGTGGTGTCTTACTGTAAGTTAGTTACGTTACTAACTTAACAAAAGAAGAAAGACGAAAAGTATTTTTAATTATGTTAATATGGAGAGCAATTCGGAAAACATAAAAGAAAGGCCTCTGGATCAAAATGTATCATAATGTAGAAAAGTTATTGTCGATTTTAGCCCGCAGCTTATAATCATGATCACAATTTAACAATATTTACATAAGGGATTGATGTGTTATTTGCACAACTGAAAAAAAGAAAAAGACACAAGTGTCTTCATTAGTCCCATAATATTCAATTGTAGCAAGTGAGTACAGAGAAATTAATGCAACGGGAGAACTACGAAAACTAATTGCATCGTTATTTAGGTGTTCTAAAAACATGACGAGAGAATCCCACACTGATTTTGGGAAAGTGCAAACATATTTTTGAGATCAAAGAGGGACAGAAGAAAAGCTGTGTCACTACTTCGATAACTTTGTTCATTTATATTTTTCAGATCCATCGAGAATGCCTCTATCACTATTCGGTGGCCGGAGGGGCAACATATTCGACCCCTTCTCAATGGATATCTGGGACCCTCTCGAGGGCTTCCCTTCCATCACCAGTCCGGCCAACGTTCCATCCACTTCACGTGAACCGACGGCAGCATTTCTCAACACCCGAATAGACTAGAAGAAGACCCCAGAGCCCTACACAATCAAGGCTAATCTTCCAGGGCTCAAGAAGGAAGAAGTGAAAGTCGAGGTGGAAGATGGCGGGTGTTGCAAATCAGCGGAGAGGTAAAGAGGGAGCAGGAGGACAGGAACGATAAGTGGCATCAGGTGGAAAGGGCCTACGCAATGTTCTTTCTCGAGAGGTTGACGTTGGCAGAGCATGCTAAGGTGGAGCATATAAAGGCTACCATGGAAAATGGGGTGCTCACTATTATTTTGCCTAGGGAGGTGGAGGCAAAGCCCGAGGTCATGGGTATTGAAATCTCTAGCAAAAATTCTCATAGTCCTTTCTCGGAGTTCAATAAAGGCTGGTTATGGACCTTTTGCTGTTATATATGCGGGGGCTATGTAATTATCTATCGTCTGTGTTTATGTTTTGGCTTGTAATACTTTAGTTGTCTTTCTATTTCTGTGTCTTTGAGGAGTTCCTGCGGTGTATAATGGTTCTCGATCCTTCATGGTTTTTTTAATATATAAATACCAGTGTTTCAGTTCTCTATATTGTGGTGTTCCTTTCAGTTATCCAGGCAAAAGAATTGACATGGTCTAATTGCATAGTTAATTGTTTGTAGAATAAGTTCCGTGGAAATCGTTCTGCCAAAGTGATGTGGAGTAAAGGATAAGAAAGTCTTCAAAGCCGAGTCCAAACTGAATGTTATTTTTCGTAATTTTAATTAAATTTTATAAAATGGTATTTTTTGTAATTTAGTGTAATTTTATATACTATATATATTTTAGGGTTTCTTAGTGAGAGGCAGAACGTATTATACTTTACCCTAATTTGAGAGAACTTTTCTCTGAGGCAGTTTGTGCCTTTTGTTCTTTGGAATTCAATCGTTGTTATTGATTTCCTGTTTTTGATTACGCTTTCTCGCTGCGTCAGATTGGTATCAGAGCAAGGCAATTTCCTGCGAAGATGTCAGTCAATCGAGGTGTTGATGGCGGTCGTGTTCTTGACGGTGTTCAGGATGCGGGAGTCCAAGAAGTCGATCAATGGGTTCCTAGGGCAGAGTTCAATGCTTTAGATCAAAGAGTCCAACGCTTAGAACAGCGTTTTGAAGATTTGATTGAACGCTTTGACTCGATGAATATTAGCGGTAATAGGCCTGGGGCAAGAGATAGGTATGTTAATCCAATTAACAGACCCAGAGCTATTAATAGGATTGCGCAAATCTCTGACGATGAATCTGCTGAAGAGGATGAGTTTATGTATGGAGTAAGGCAACCACAGAGACGAGGTGGTGATGTAGGGTCTCAAAGGAACTACTATGGGTATGATCAAGGAGATAGGGGTGATTACCGTTTAAAGGTTGATATTCCATATTTTAATGGTAGTCTTAATATTGAGGAGTTCTTAGATTGGGTAGCAGATGTTGATAGGTTCTTCGACTACATGGAGATACCAAAAGATCGACGGGTTAGATTGGTGGCCTGTAGATTGAAGGGTGGAGCTTCTGCCTGGTGGGAGAGGCTGCAGACTAGGAGACAGAGAGAAGGGAGACATCCGGTAAGAACGTGGTTCCGTATGAAACAACTACTACAACGCGATTTCTTACCTCCAGACTATGAGCAAATACTGTTCCAGCAGTATCAACGATGTCGCCAAGGGCCAAGATCTGTTCATGAGTACACTGCAGAGTTTATGAGGTTGGCGAAACGGAATGACTTGAGAGAGAGTGAGGGTCAACAGGTTGCACGATATGTGGACGGGTTGAAGTTGCAAATTAAGGACAAAATAGGAGTTGCGGTTTTAAGGAATTTAAATGAGGTGGAAAATATGGCTCTTCGAGCCGAGTTAATGTTGCAGGAGCAGAGCACCAGATATACAAGCGGAAGAAGAGGGTTCGTAAGTGATGCTGCCAATGGTAATAAAGTGGGTGTTGAGAAGAATAAGAATTTGTCGAGTAACTTTGGTGAAGATAATACCAAGAGGGATGAAAGGGCTGAAGGGAAGAAGCCTATGGAGCCTAAAGGAGTTCAGAAGCAAAATAACCCATATGCCAAACCAATTTTAGGTAAGTGTTATCGTTGTAATCAGCCTGGTCATAGATCTAATGAGTGTCCTAGTAGAAGGAGTGTTCATATTGTGGATAGGGATGATGAAGAAGAGGTGTGTTGTGATCCTAATGAAGAGGATGAATATGATGAGGAGGAGAATGGTGAAGTGGAGTCAACTTGTGTGATTAGGCAAATGATGTTAGCACCAAAACAGGAGACAGATACCCAACGACACCAGTTGTTTCGTACCAGGTGTACGATTGGGGGAAAGGTGTTTGACTTAATTGTAGACAGTGGGAGTTGTGAAAACATCATCGGGAGAGAAGTCGTTAAACAGTTACAGTTGCCTGTCAAAAAACATCCATACCCATACACTATTGGGTGGATTAAGGCGGCCGAGAAGATTGAGGTAAAGGAAAGGTGCAAGGTGCCATTTTCTATAGGGAGGTATCGAGATGAAATCTTTTGTGATATTGTTGACATGGATGCATGTCATCTACTATTCGGGAGACCTTGGCAGTTCGATGTGAATGTCCAACATGTAGGTAAAGAAAATGTTTATAAGTTGATTAGAGACCTTCATGGGGGAGGTTTAGCAGGGCATTTGGGTCGAGATAAGACCTTAGCTGCTATGACAGAAAGGTATTTCTGGCCTCGACTGAGAAGGGATGTTGGTAGGATTGTAGAGAGATGCTACATTTGTCAGACTTCCAAAGGGCAATCTCAAAACACTGGGTTATACACTCCCTCACCAGTACCTGAGAACATTTGGGAAGACTTGTCGATGGATTTTGTCTTGGGCTTACCTCGTACCCAGCGAGGTGCTGACTCTGTGTTTGTTGTTGTTGACAGGTTTTCTAAGATGGCTCATTTTATTCCATGTAAAAAAACTGCAGATGCACAATCCATTGCTAGGTTATTTTTCAAGGAAGTGGTGCGTCTACATGGTGTTCCAAGGTCCATTACTTCTGATAGGGATAGCAAGTTTCTTAGTCACTTCTGGAAGACGTTGTGGTTCCTGTTTGATTCTTCATTAAACTTTAGTAGCACAGCTCATCCACAGACTGACGGGCAGACTGAAGTGACCAACAGAACACTGGGAAATTTGATCCGGAGCATCTGTGGTGAGAAGCCAAGACAGTGGGATCAAGCATTGGCCCAAGCTGAATTTGCTTATAATAGTTCTGTTCATAGAACTATTGGGAGATCACCCTTTTCAGTGGTTTACACCAAAACGTCACAACATGCCCTGGATTTGTTGAAGTTACCTAAGGGGGTAGAGGTTAGCATAGCAGCTAAAAACATGACAGAGCAGTGTCAAACTATCACTGAAGAGGTTAAAAGGAAAATTGAGAGAGCAAATGCGAAATACAAGGCGGCTGCTGATAGACATAGGAAGGAGAAACTGTTTGAGGTTGGTGATCAGGTGATGGTGTACATAAGGAAGGAACGCTTTCCTGTGGGCAAGTATAGCAAATTACAGCCAAAGAAGTATGGTCCTTATGAAGTTGTGCGCAAGATCAACGACAATGCTTATATTGTCGAGCTTCATGATGATATGAACATTTCCAAGACATTCAATGTAGCCGATTTATCTCTTTTTCATCCCGATGATCCGCCTTTATATTCTGAAAAGAACTCGGGGTCGAGTTCTTCTCTGGTGGGAGAGAATGATGTGGACCAGATAGCCGAGGAGTATATGGACAAGCGAGTAAAGGATAAGAAGTTGCGAAAGTCTTCAAAGCCGAGTCCAAGCTGAATGACATTTTTCGTAATTTTAATTAAATTTTATAAAATGGTATTTTTCGTAATTTAGTATAATTTTATATACTATATATATTTTAGGATTTCTTAGTGAGAGGCAGAACGTATTATACTTTACCCTAATTTGAGAGAACTTTTCTCTGAGGCGGTTTGTGCCTTTTGTTCTTTGGAATTCAATCGTTGTTATTGATTTCCTGTTTTTGATTACGCTTTCTCGCTGCGTCACAAAGTATGAATATTAACTTAAAATGAAGGCATCACAAATAAGAAATTACATGAAAATATGCCAAATGGGGGCTTCTGTTTTGCCTAGTTTCTATATCCTAATTGCTTCCGTTTCCGTTCTTTTCATCCATTGGACTATACCACATTTGCCCCAATTTCATGCAAGGCCCAAGCACATACGGTAAAAAAATTAAAAAAAAAAAAAACAAGGATAGGAATTCCCTATGTAGTGCTGGAACTGAATAACATGCAGCAAGAATCAAGAAGGAAGCAATTTTCCACAGGAAAACCATACAAAGGCCCAAGGTCATTGCTTGCCACACCAGACACTTGAAAAGATATTGGAAATAGTGGCCCATTGGAAAATTTGGGCCTTGGGTTGCTGTGCCCAAAAAAAAAAAAAGCAATTATCCTAATTAGAAGAAAATACTAATTTGAGGTAGTTCAATGATTATCAAATTTAAAATTTAAGATGAGATATTGACTTAAAATTTTAGATCTTATTTATAATTAAAATCCTCCTCTTCAGTCTAATTAGGCAAAAAAAAAAAATCCAGTGATTAATAATCACCTTTTTATCTCAAAGTAACAATTTATATTTATATTTTAAAAGTCTCAAGTTTTAAATTAAAAAAATTTGGGATCTATGAGAATAAAAATAGTTATTTTTATTATTTAGTTCACAGTCTAAAAGAAACCTAATATATTAAAAAAATATGTATATTTTTTGGGGTAATATTTGCTTTGACCCCTAAGACTAGGAAAATATAAGATAGAAAAACAAAATTGCCAGACTACAAAAATAGAAAGATGTTTCCATGATTTGGTCCTAAGCAGCTCTTATGTAACTAGTTCAACCAAAAACCTTTCACAAAACAAACAGGAATGCAAGAGATTGTGATGGCATATTTACAAGAAGATCCAATTTACAATTATTAATTAATTAATTAATCATCTTCATTATTGTCGAGGTCATCGGCATCAATGGCAACTACTTTCGATGCACTAATCCTAGCGGAAACTGACCGAATCTGGGATGGCAGTCTTGCTTTGCCATTCACAACCCCACAACCTTCATCCTCTTTCTTTAAATCGCTCGGCGGCAAAAAGCAATCCATGGACAATCCTTTGACGTTGAAGTCCACTTCCTCAATAGCCCAAATCTCTTCCATTCTGGTCCTAGAATGACCTTCGGGGTCCTCGCCGAACCTAAACAGTGAGACCCAAGTCCTGCCTGCATGCGCAATATTGATGCCGTCTATGGTTCGGTAATCTTGAATTGTTGACTCCATCGTGGTCTCCCAAAATATGCTGTCGTTCGAGGAGGCTTGGATTCTCAGAAGATGAGAATCTTCCAACTTGACTAGAAGGCCAGTCCTTTGGCTAAAGTATCCCCACACAGTGTGCCTGATTATCTCGACAGTGCTGCTACTTCTTGCTCTTAGGGATGAGGATTCAGCTTCAAGCTTTAGTATGAAGCAGTCATCTTCGTTGATTGCCTTCTCGCCAACGCAGATAGAATTGGAGAACAGCTTGGCTGTGGATTTTGGATCAATACCCTGTTCAATTTGAACTGATGTCAACAGAATTGAGAAAATTGTAGCAGCTAGAAAAGCAAAAATGATGAGTTCAGCACATGCTAATCCCAGTCCACCCCTACAAAAACAAAGTGGAAGCCTAAAAAGTTTTATCCACTGTGCAGTGGGGTGGGCATGGTACATGACCCGCGATGCACACATTTTCAAACATCTAGCAACTCAATACTGATGGGGCCCAGAAATAATGGGGCAGAATTATCTGAGCTAAACGACTTCCGTGGAACGGCTGGCCAACCATGTTGTTGACTTTTGTGTGAACCTCTGTTATCTTTTCTTCCGCCAAGATGATTGACTTCCCTGGGTAGGGTGAAATAGCTAAGTGGCGGACCTAAGAAATCAGTGTGATATTTTGGTGGGATGGGTTCCAACAACAAAACAAACGCTCTATATGGTAGGACGCGTCCCCAGAGATTGACGTGATATATTAGGGCCCTTCGTCAGTTCGCCCAAGCCGTTTAATCCGCTGAAACGGAATCAAATTTCTTCGGATCCGATCAAACCGCAAAGGGAAATATTTGTTGTGACTTCCAAAAAAGATGGAAAAAGACGGGTAAACTTCAAACAGCATGAGCTAAGAAGAGGCCCCATAAAAGCAAATACTAACGTAAGCATCATTGAAGAGATTAAAATGTAAATACAAATTATGGCACTCCAAAGGACGTCATATCAATTATTAACAATTTGACTGTGGTGGGTTTACCTGGAGGAAACGCCTTAGAGGCCGAGGAGGGCCTCTAGATGCGTGTGAGTGGTGCCATGGAGTCTGTCTCCAGCAAATATTTCCATCACTTCCAGCACTGATTTTGCACCCAGATACCACAAGCTCCAGGCACCATAAAGCAGGCTTTTTTTGCCATAAAACGAATCCTCCCATCTCTCCATTCCCATGTTTAAAATTCTTCAATTTCATTACCTTGCTGTTGGGGCTACCTTCACCTGCACAAATCTGCGATGTTCCCATCTTCACCTTGCCCATTGCATACATGCTGTCTGCCGAATTCAAGGCCCTCTCTCCTCCCACCGCAGCTATGTACTGTTGCACTATGTATTTTGCCATTGACGCCTCCTGTACAACAAGTTAAAGAAAATTACATTACTTCAACAGCAACAAAATGTTCATCCCAATTTTAATTGAGTGGTATGACTTCAGGTTGCCCGAAATAAAAGAACGTTACAGTAAGTTGATTCTTAATCATTCGCGACAAATATATGGGTTGTACTTACAATAGTCTGATGATCTTTCATGTTACGGTTGACAAACTGGTGATCGCAAGTAATGGGAATAGGGATCAAAGGAGCCCCAACAACGCCAAGCAAGAGCTGGATCTCTGCATTTCTGCCTCCAAACGCAGATGCCATGGACTTGTCGGTGTTTGGTCTTATCCAAGCTGCTATGTTTTGCCACGACTTATTGCTGCTCTTGCTTGAAGCAAAAACCTCTTCTGGTATTGGGACCTCAAGAACTGTGTCGAGCCCATCTTCATGAACGAAATTCGGACAAACTTTCCTCATGGGACAGAACGAATTGAGAAAGACAGAGACAGTCCTTGGCCGGTTTTGGCAGAGAAAAAGATTGAGACTTGATTGTTTTGTTTGGTTTTTGCTTTGGAATTTTTTCGAGTACTATAGCTAAGAGAGAGAGACTTGGATTCAAAAGGGAGGGTTGTGTAGGAGTGTGAATGTGATTATGTTGCAGCTACCGGGGATTAGTGAACATCACCATCCGACCATTGGCCATCAGCAACGTGGTACGCTTTGTATCGGTCGCGTTGGCATGCCCTCTTTTTACTTCACTATTCTTTTTTCTTTTTTCTTTCCTTCTAATTAATACTTTGCCTCTCATCATCTTATAATAATATATTATTATATGGAATATTAATTTGTCAAATGTGTCTGCCCCCCCCCCCACACCCAGTAAACCCTTGCACAACTGGTGGGTCCCGGAGCAGTTATTTACTTTCTCTCTCTTCCTTCAACGACCTTTGGCTCTCGATTTTTATTCGCAACCCCAGTTTGAAATTCCAGGCCAAGAATGTGTTTTGTCTTGCTTGATTGGCGCTTTAATTGAATTTGCATGTCTTTGGCACATTCCCCCGCGTAGGCAGAGGCTCGATATTTCATCGCCGACGCATTTATTTTATACAGGAAAAGGAATTTTGATTTAGTTCGTATTCTTTGTATATGCAAATACGCATCCTAGTGTTTTTAGATTAGATGACTTTAACTAATCAACGTTTTATTTAGTCCTACAAATAAATAAAATTTAACATAAGAAAATTACTATCATCTTGTATCTACTCTCTCTATATATATATATATAATTTTTTTTTTTTTTGGTTACTCAACAAGCTGAATGCGATAATCTTCTGGATGGTAGGTGTTGATAATGCATTTAGAGAATAGAACGGTGGATAGTTTCACCAGATGTTGGTTCCTTTGAGCTGTTTAAATAATATCACCAAAATTTGAAGACTAAAAGAGAAAAAGGTGGAGTAGCTCGAAGAAATCGCATAATTATCTCGTATTCGAGATTCAATCAAAACTTGAACTTCTAGTTCTGGCCTAAACCCAACCATCCTTGGATTTTCGACATTTATCCCTTAACTTGGAGTGTGCTAAGATTTATCAAACATAACGAACCCTTTCTTTTTTTTTGGGGGTATGAATTGAATTTCAGAACATAATCTGATCGCAAATTCTTTGTTAAGTCCTTGATAGACATCAATGTAGATTAAAATGGTGACCAATTTATTAGTGCATCAATATCTAGTCCGAGATAGGTGGACATAACGTAACAATAACCATGTAAATGGCTCCGTCTTTAGCGGGATTATATAAACAATTGCCTGAACTAATCGGAAAAAGTCATCTTGGCGACTAGACGGTGATCATGCATCCGTGGGAAACAAGTATGCTCCTTTATTTTTTTAATTTTTTTGACTCGTTAAGAGATCTATTGGACTCTTAACTATATAATAAGAGTATATTTGTTCATTTTTATAAATCTTTTGGTTTTTTTTTTCAGAATTAAAACATTAACTTTCAAAGATAGAAATCTAAACTTTGAACTAATGGGATGGGGTGTTTTTCTAAGGAACAAACACGGTGCCATGGATGGCAGAATATTTTTGACTCTAAACTTGAGAGGGGCAATTGGATAAGAATCAAACCGAAACTTCAATTTAACACACTAAAATGTAAGGGAAACATTTTAAATTTGTGAGATTGAGTACAATGGCGCAATTGAGTACACAACAATTGGTCAAAACCTTGTCGCTTTTGCCGGGCCGCATTAGTTGGGTTCTAGACGATGGAATACTCGACTTGCCTTCTCGATTAAATTGAACTCTATTAGAATATATATATATTTTTTTAATTTTTGGTTTTAGTGTTTTAATTTTATTAAACTAGATTTGTCTACATCAATTAAAACTTTACTTAGATTTTTCTTTCTTTTTTTTTCTTTTATTATTTTGTGAAATTTGGCTTACCCCATCTACTCTGCTGGACCCACTTAAAAAGGATCAGGTACGGTATTGCACTTTTGTTTGCCGCCGGCGTTCTCAATAGCTCAGCAGCAGATCCGAAATATGTCAATTCCCCTTTTTGTTCAGTTAAGTCAGTCTCTCCATTTCATTGTACAATAATATCTTGGACAATTCGCGTTTTTCTTAGTTTAGATGATTATGTTTCTCTGTGGCCTTTGTGTCAGGATGAAATTTCCACTAACTATATATTGCATTTTAATGTGTTAAAAAGAACATAATTATGAGATAGTAGATTAATGTACATAAATTAATTTTTTTTTTTCTTGTATTTCTTTTGTGTGTGTTTTTTACAAATTTGTGTCATATTTATATAACTAAATGTTCAGAAATAATGGCAGCTTTGCTTTGCATGGATAATACATTTTTCAGCCAAATGGCAAGCCAAAGGTAATCTAAATGATTAAAACCGCAGATAATAACTCAAAAATCATTATTAGTAGTGAATTGTCGCTATTAATTATTATAGACCAATACAATAATCCTTGGTCAAATGCCATCCCATGAGCACAACTGATGTACTTTATACTTTTGTTAACAGGCAGGTGGTGGTTTAATTTGCACCAACTCAACCCCTGCTCCTTCAAAGAACGTTAGGATTGTGAGACCCAAAAGTCAAAACCGAAATCCATCCGAGGTCTGAAATTTATCTTACCAAAAAAGCTTCAATTAATTTATGGAGTTAATGTCCTTTTTTTTTAGCTATCACTTTCGTAATTTCAAATTGAAAATTATTAATCGATGTCCTAATTCAATATTTTTTATAAGAAAAATTCATCGCCCAAATAATAATAGCTCTAATGAAAATTTTCTGTATTTGATTACCGTATATCAAATGTTAAGTTCAACGATGCATTAATCATAAATCTCTCCAACTTTTTTTTTTTTTTTTGGGACAGTAATTAGGAGCTATCGAAATTACCATTAACCTCTTAATCTCTATTTAATATTAGAAGTAGCGGCGTCCGCATTCAAATAAGTGAGCGTCGCTACCAATCCATAAAGGCCAAGAAGAAAATGATCTCACGAGGAGCTGTGTCCCATTGGCTGTGTCACCGCTAATCGCGGATTTTCTATGTCAATGACTCTGGCCTATCGCATCCGTTCGTTGCTGTTTTCCATTCTATTTTTATTTTTTATTTTTTTTTTTGTGTTTTTTCTTTGTGGGGTCGGACTTGAACATAATAATAGTTAAGCTTAGCGGTGGAATTTAATACGTCAATAAGACCGAACTCATCATTTCGTCCTTCAACTCTCCTTTAATTCTCGATTTCATGTTTTAGGTTTCAAATTTTCTGATTTCATCATTAATTTTCAATTTAAACTATCAAAATGGCCTTTGACGGTATGTACCTTTAGCATTTAGGGGATTGAAGCGAAAAATAAAAAATCCATACATTATGTCATGCTTTTGCCAAATATTTTCTTATTTGAAGATCTTTGAAATTTTATGAGTTTATAATATACTATAGTATTTTAAAGAACATTTATTGAAATATTTCGATATTAGGCAAACAATAAAAGGTAATTTGAATATATTTTCTCTAAAAGAAATATTTTTTTTCATAAAATTAATTTTTTTACAATTAAATAGATTCTAAAACTATATAAGTTTTACATTTAAGAAAATATAAAAATTTGACATGACTTACTTATACTTTTAGGTAGTTATATGGTCTTAGAAATTGTTTCATTTCCCTTATTTGTTTGGTAACTCAGTTGTTCAGCGCAATGTTAATGTATTGGTTTGACTTGGCATTCAATCCCAGTTTCATTGTTCACGTATTAATCGGGATTAACACGTATCAAGTAAGTTTGTTAAGATTATAACATCTCGTACAAAAACCTAACCTATAATGTATATGAGTTTCATTATTTATTGATTTGAACTTTGAGATAAATATAAAGTTTAAGACTATAATCTTAGTTTTTTTTTTTTTTTGGTCACTTTCCACTTTGAATATTAATAAATGGCAAAATAGAATCAACACTATGTTACCTTAAAAAAATATATATATACAAAGTGTGGATCTAAGCAAGCAAAATAAAAGTAATATTATTCTAAGAAGTCACCTGGGAGACTAAAAACTTCGATTTATATGTTAAAACTTTTAAATATAAAGTATGTGAACGAGGCATGGGGGGAGGAGCGAAGACATGCAAGTAATAAATCGAATTATTAATAAAATTTAAATTTCCATTAAAATTATTTAGGTTAGCCATTTTCTTCATCTTTAGCTAATGATGATGTATTTTGTTTATTTTTTAATAATCTAATTATATTTAGATTGCATAGATTAACATGTAGATTTTTATCCTTATAATTTTTTTTAATCTAGACACGTAACAAAAATTTCTTAAATATTATAATAATATTCAATAATATAATAAAAATATAAATGGACTCAGAATGTACCATGTCGTGCCTAAGCCCAAGTCCAGAATAGCCGTACTTAGGCTACGGACCGAAAATTCTCAACCCGACTCAAACCCGTGCGGCAGACCGTACCTGGTACAACTCAACAATATCCATGCGCCGACCATGCCTGGTTTATCCTATATTGGGCCGTGTTAAACTGACCCACAGGCCGTTCGGCCCATTTTACATGCCTACAACCACTTGCAAACTGAATCAATTCTGGCACAATTTGTTAAAAAGAATATCTTTCACTGTACTAACCATAATGATATAGTGTTGGCAAGTTATGAAGAGACGATTCTCTAATAATTTCCTTTAAATAACCATAATTAAATCGAAAAATTGAGACTAGTTAACAAACCGGATTCTATACCAAACTCCCACCATGCAATATCATGACAAAAGTCAGCTACTCATTTAGGTTTCTTCGCTTCAGCTTGCACTACAAAAAGGTTATGCGGGCAATTGAGCTGAAATCATGCCTGTCAATTTATCCCTTCCCTCCTCAAAATGAGCATGGCCATTCCTCAATTTCTGTCCTGATAGACCCAAATGTGAACTGGCAACAACCTCTTGAGACATTATGTGGCTTGCAGGATTGCCTGATGTTGCTACATTGACATTCTTAAGGCCGCTCTTGATCCAAGCAAGGTTGTTCAAATCTGTGGCAATGGAGATAAGTTCTTGACTTGAGAAACAGGGAGGCTCCTCATATTCAACAAACTCAGGCCCCAACAATGAGGCATGAGCATTCCCCCCACTTGTTGTACAGCAACCATACCCACATTGTGAAGGAACTATTGGTTCACCAACACTATCTTCAAGGAATTTGCAATGCCCCAGCTCCAGTTTGGAAGCTTGAACCAATGGCCCATCAATTGAACTTGCTCTTGAATACCCAGAACCAATTCCTCGACCACTAGGAGGATTATAGACATTAAATGCACTAACACGTGCCACAGGACGAGGAAGGGTAGGACAGGCCCTTTGTTCAGCGGCAAACTCAATATCAGTCGTTTGTGGAACCTTGTCTGTCCAATCATTGTTTTCATGCTGGCTAGAACTATCATCCAAGGTGACATCGCTTCCTTCAGGAGGCTTAGAGGAGTTGATATCACCAACAGACAACGATTCCATGGAGGTTGCCTCTATCTTCCCATGTATGACATCCTCCATTATTTTATTATCAGTTGGTTTAAACAGTCCATCTGTACATCTGCGCCTTAGAGTAGAATTCCAGTGGTTCTTGATTGCATTATCTGTTCTACCTGGAAGGAGCCTTGCAATTGCTGCCCATTTGTTTCCATACATTGCATGGGCTGAAATTATGATCTGATCCTCCTCCTCTGTGGCAATGAACAACATATGAAATGCAGGTATTATTAGAAAGTTCACATGAACAATTAAATTAGTAACTCCAGGAATGATCTATTTTACTAGTGATAACATAGCATTTCAGATCCAATGATCAATTATATTGACCTGGATATCACCACTTGTAGCAAAATAACTAGTTGCTGAATCTGGGATTCAATGGGTCAAAGCCATGAAAACAGGAGGTCATATGAGCTCAAGCTCTGTAAAGACAAACCCTTACCAAATTCAAATGGCAATTTACAGTCTAAAATAAGAGGATGCAAGAACCACAGTTTCATTATTTTAATAAGTCAATCAAAGCCTTATTTTGCAATTAACCACAAAAAAGATGAAGAATTCAACCGCCACTCTTCTGTTTTGTGCTAATTATAAGCTCATAAAAAGTTAATTTTTCTACTGAAATTTAGCAATTAAAAACTAAATTGTATACGAAGTCACCTTGGGGGCAGCTAGCTAGATTTGTCATTGACTGTCTTCTAAATGAAATTACATAGGGATTGGCATGAGAATTCTACCTGCTGCCAGTAAGCCATGGCAACAAAGTAGTACTGGCAATGAGGTTTCCCAGTCCGTGTGTGCTGTCCTATTACCAAAAGTCTATTCATCAGATGCACACAATTGCCATGGCATCGGCTATTGTGTGCTGCCAAGTAGAAGCATATGTGCATGCCTAGAGTAGAAGTGTTTGGTTATTTCCAAAATAATGTCTGCCGATTAAGCGATGATAAGCAAGGATTCAAAGCGCCTTTCAGAAAAATCATTCCATAAATTACCCCGAGCAAGCATTGTTTCTGGCCATGTACGTCACATCCTTCCCTAGACCCCACAAGTGTGGGAGCCTAGTGCACTGGGACTGGCCTTTTCATTCAAAGCTATAAGGCATCACCACTGAAACCTTATTCAAATCATCACTACGTCACCATTCCAACTCCCCTTCCAAAGCTAACTATTAGTTACACAGAATTGTCATCATTGATAGGAAAAAAAATTGAGAAGAATATAAGACCAATCAACGATATATGCTAAAGCATCTTGTCAGAAGAATATAAGATAAATGAACTTAAGCATTGCTCTACTTTATACATTGAAAAATAGGTATCTCCTAAAAATTGAACGCTAGCAAACTGGTGGCTATAAAAGGGCAGGGTTCCTAAAACGTGATCTAACCGTTCTTATACTCTAACATAAGCTTTGATCAGTGACAAGTGTTCCCAAATCACCATTTGAGCCTTTGCCAGCATAATAACTCCCCCATCCGTGAAATGGCCGAGTTCAGCCTCAGAAATTTCAAAAAGATAAAATAGATTGCACTATTTCTGAAATCAAATTCAATCAACACCGGATGTTCCCAGGGCTATTGCAGTACCAAACAAACCAGCGTTGCACTGCTAATCAAGGATTTTTATCAAGCATAATAAAAACTCAATCTAGCAGCCCAGTAAGTGGCAAGCGATGCCTCTAACACGGACCAAAACAAACGAGAAACATCCTAGCCAAACAGAACACAACGATAATGAACTAACATCAACGGAAATGGAAAGACACGATCCATCGCGTTAGGACAGATGGGATTTTAGTCTTACCAGTGAAAGGCTTGCGCTTGAGGCAAGGGTCGAGCTGGTTACACCATCTAAGCCTACACGATTTCCCGGACCGACCAGGAATTCCGCGGGCAATCAAACTCCAATTCCTCGCCCCGAACTTGCTCACCAGTTTGCTAAGCACGGCGTCTTGCTCCGGCGACCACGGCCCCTTCACTTTACTATTGACCCCACCACTACCAATGCCGACTCTAGACTCAGGCCCGCCACCGAGTTCACCCGGCTCAGCTCCCCCGCCGAGTTCCGACTCGGTCCCGGCATGAGAATCGGTCCGGTCCCCTTCCTCTGTTATCATCGTATCATCGGTTTGGTTTTCCATTTTCGTTTTACGTTTTGCGTGTATATATGTGTGTGTGTGTGTGTGTCTCTCTCTCTCTCCTTTTCTCTCTCTAGAACAGCTCTGTTGTAATTTTGTACCGACCTTCCCAACTGCAACTACTGGGTAATAGTGGGAGAGAGATTCCAATGTTTCGAATTCCAATTTTCCGGTTCTGCAAAGGCGGTTTCTCGATAAATTTACCGATTTGTCCCTGCAGAAGGACCAGTCTGCCTGCGTACGACGCCGTCGTCCCTTTGTTTCGGCTGTCTTCTTCGTTTCGACTTTTGGTTTGACTGTAATTGGCTTTGACCGGGAGGTTCTGTGGACAACGAATTGACTCCCCAATTGCCATTTTCGCCCCCGCCAAAATTCGAAGGAGTTCAACACTTAAAACAGCTGGGTGCAGGATTGTTTCGTAAATGCCAATTATATTATTTATCTCTAATTTTATTATCTATTTTTATTTCCACTGCTTTAATTAAATTTCTTATAATCAAAATATTCAATCGTAATTTTATTTTAATCTGATCATTTGTCATTTTATGTTCACAAAATTAGATTAAATGCTTTAAATCTACCTTAATGAATACATGTTTGTGCAATTAATTTTATTATGTTTATTTTTATTTAATTAATGTTTAATATACTAAAATTATATAAATTATTCTTAATCATATAGTACAATACAATGATGACTACAATAATTAAAAAAATAAAAAATTTACATGTTTATTAAATATTTATAAAATTTTTTATTTTTAAATGGTCATTGTCATTATCATTGTCATTGTTGTATAAAGATATTAAATGAATAAAGTAAATTTAACTAACTTAGTTATATAAAAATATATTTTTTTAAGAATTGAATTTTATAACTTTCATCTAATTGAGTGACATAATAATCAAATTAAAAAAACTGATTGTAATAAATTAAAATTAAACAATGTAAATAAAAATAAATAATAAATTAATATAAATTATCCTACTTTTAATTTATTTTTATTGTATTATATAAGCATCCAAACTTTAAAATAATCAAAAATCAACTTTAAAACTTAATACTAGTTAAATCAGTATTTTAAATAATAAATAAATATTTTAAAATATAGGAGTTAAAAATAAACTTATTGGTGTATATCATACTTATATTTATAATATTTAAAATTCTCTCCTTATTCAACGTGAAATTTTACTATATTTTTCTTAATGAATTTAGTAACGTCTCGAAGCTCTTGTCTGCTTCCTACTTAGAACACTTAACTGTATACATCAAATTTTGAATCAGACTAATTCTAATATTACATACGGACCATTATCCTTTTCTTCTTAGTAGAAGGTACTTATTCTTGTCCTCTTTTGATTAAAAAAATGGTGGTAATTTCGTGGATCTCAGCCACTTTTATCCCTTTAGCTACTACGATCCAATGGTTGTGGGGATCCGGTGATCCGGTGAGGCCCCAAATTTCAAAATTCTTCACTTTTGATGTTTAAGACATTTTGCAATTCCATTTGGCACGCTTTTGTTTTTACTTTCCAGAAGGATGGCGTAGCTCAGTTAGGTGGGTTAGAAGGCTGGAGGGTCATGGATAGATTGCGATCTTGTTTTAGGAATTTATTATCATCATTATTATTATTATTATTATTATTATTATTTTAAACTAGCTGTATGTTACTGTTACTATTATTAAGAAGTGCTTAATGGCACGCTTGATTTTTTTGGTACTCATTTGCCGTTATGGGTTATGATAATCGCCTCTTACCGACTGGTCCTTGTTTTTTCAGCTTGACAAATACCTGGTCAAAGCCCATGCAGTTGCAGTTCGATGGAGCCTAGAATAATATTGCCTAACCAAGATTTGGGCTTTGGGCCTTAGTCCTGCCATCAACCAAGTATGTTCGACTCCCCTTTATCCTTAAAAGTTGTACTTAAATAGTTCACGTAACTCCAAGTAACAAACCCAAATGCCCGCTTATGCCTGAAAGCATAAATTTAATATATTTTTAAACGTATAATTAAGATGAAATTCTTCTTATTATTACTTTTTTAAGGAGTTGATCACCATTTGGTTTGGTATCCAAATCGAATTCAAACTGACGTAAAGAGAGTGGACTTAGTTAAGATTCTACTTAACGGAACTGTGGCATCCAAAAAAATTATTAAAAGAAAAAACCAAATATTTCTGAATTGAAATTGGTTTTTTTGTCAACGACCATAATTAATTGAATTTTTTTTTTTAAATCGGGAAGATTTGATCATTAAATAGGTAAACGTTAATCAGCCAAATTAAATTATTATTAAATTCTTTATTTGTAATTGCTACATTAATAAATTCTTTTGGCCATTGATTTTAATTATTTTTTTATTTTGAATCAAACAAGTATTAGATACCATTTGAGACAAGTATAATTATACATGAAACAGGAAATAAATTAATTGTATTGCTTGTTTAACTAATCAATTATCTTAAATTGGGTAAGAAGGGCTGAAAGTTTCCTTTCAGTTTGTGGGTAACTCTTATCAATTCAAAAATATTCCATTGAAAATTTTAAAATATTATAATTTTTTTAAAAAAAATTAAATAAATCGAACCAAATCAGAATTAGAATTTTAACGTAGTCAAACCATGCTCACGTGTATTCACCGTATGCTAAGAGTACCTGGATATCCTATCGCCATTGTAGCCCAATTGAGTTTGCAAATGGTCGTGAAAAATTCGCAGTATCGTTGCCATTTTGCTGATGTTATGCGAGAAATCTATTAAAATAGATCTACCCCAACAGTTATTATCTTCTTCTTTGTCCCTACAGTGTTTGGAATCGTTGTAACAATTTTATTTATTTATTTTTTATGATATGAGTTGTAACGTATTGTCATCTCTTAATTTGGGCATATTCGAAAAGTGCAAAAAGTTAATATGAAAAAATAATATCTAAATTGATTGCCTTAACACATCTTTTTGATGTGTTAACAATAATAGTTTTTGCATAACTCAAAAGGCAAGAATATCTAGGACATGAACATAGGAAATTTTTGTCCCGTACCAACAATAATCAGGACCTGTTGCTAAGCTGTAACCGGTGCCGATGGTGCACTCTTCGTCCCATTCGTTTTGATCTGCATAATTTGATTTAAATTAACCAAAAAAAGAAAGAAAGGGGAAAATTACATGGGCAGAGAGATGGAGACGAAGAGCATGAGTCGGCTGGCAATAGGACTCACCGAGTATTTTTCTTTTTCAAATTTAAGTTTCTCGTCCAAAAATATTTTACTTTCATTGATATCATGATAATTGTTTTCAACTTGGAATGGCCTCTCGGTTTTAGATTTCCAACCTCCCCCGACCTAGAGCCTGATGCATGTCTGCAAATTCTCATCCAAGTTCAGTCAATAATGCCTGTAACACGATTGGAACCATACGAACCCCAATCGGCAATTCCTGGAGGAGCCTGGTTCATCACAAAAAGGACTTGGGAAGGTTCTAATTCAGTGTTAATGTCGGGTGGCTCTGCTATATGAACGTGAATCCACTCATGCGACAAATCCTCATAAATGAAGATGCTGCATAAACACAACATTACAGCGACCTCTCACAAAGACTTCCTGCCGTATGTATTAGATTTCCCTGTCCGCAATGATCTCTTTACGAGCCAACCGGAAACGAATGATCTTTCTTTTGTTGCGAGGGCCCCCCGTGTTGTGGGGTAGGCTGCTCCTAAAATTATTTTGTTTAACATGACATGACATGCCATGTCATTCGATACCAATTATTGATTTTGTAAAATGATCGGTGATATTATTCTTATTATTATTATGAATGTATAAGAGGAGGCTCCAGTCCATCAGGTTATGTACAACGTGCACGAAATTTGCCCAAGCTACGAACGAATTGCTCTTTTTTTTGGCTCATCTATTTTGCAAGAATAAACGGATTCTTGGTATCGACATTGGTTTGAATGGCACGATGAGATTAAGTTCTGGTCCAAGCAGTCATAAATGGGCGGATAAGTTTCTGACTCCCAAAATATAACGGAGTCTTCCCGTCGTCGTACCTCTTAAATGGTCCTGAAATTGCTCGTTTCAAAGTTTTCCCATCCCCAGGCATTAACGGACTAATTCAATTAATGCTTTTCCATGGTTTTAAAATTATTACCTTTTTTTTTTTCTTTTTTTTGTTTTTTGGAAAAAAGGTCAAAGTAGTGTTTTACAGTTACGTGAAAAAAAAAAAATAAATTTGTCTTCGTACGCATGCCTAAAACGTTTATATAATAGCTTTATCAGATGTTTTGACAGAGACTCGAACTCACGCTCTCCCATTAAATAAATGTTCTATTTTTTTTTTCCATTAAATTATCATGTCTGGTGGTTAAAAATTATTCATCTACAGTCTTAAACGGAATCAAAAATAAAATTCCTTTCTAGTGTGTGTCCCTCTCCGTCTTGTCACATTAGCACCATAAAAATCTTTCAATAATTGATCTAGTTAGCATAATAATGTTGGCAGTCTCTTCTAATTTATAGAACAGAACTCTGAGTCTCAATGAAGATCATAGGGTTTGAAGGGTGAACTTAATACAGGATGTTGGTCTGAGACATTACCCGACCAGTACTTAAACATCACCTTCAAAAAACAGAACTCTTGTTCTATAAGATAAGTACACATAGATTCCCATTCCATCATAGTGCGCGTTAACTTTTCTGAAAGGAGGGTACAATGCATAACGAGGTTGTCAAAGCAAAGATACTAAAGCAATTGGTCATAAAATAAGTTGCCGGTTGGAAGAAAAGAAAGTAACGCTTCAATTAAAGCAATGACACCATGATTTGACCTATCAAAACGATGCACCTGATTAGATATGCCTAATCACCATCGTATATGACTGGTTGTTTAGTTACACACACACACACACATACGTACGTACGTACACGTTGATTCCTCTTGTCATTCCTCGCTATTATCTTGAATGATGCTTTCGTATACACACGTGCCGTGCCGCTTGCTTTCCATATTCACGTAGGCCGGTGAGGCATGGCGGGGAAGTGTAATTTGATGCATACTCTTCTCCCAACTCATTGTCTCGAATGGCCAATAATCCCTTCTCATGGTGTCTAACAAATTCAAGAAGAGTCAACTTTTCGTTTAGGAAAATCATTCGTATACGAGTGCGTGCTTTGGCAATGCAATGTTGTTCAAAGATTTGCAAAGAAATGATCCTTCAAATAACACTTAGTCCGTATTTGTCGATCTTAGTATCGCTCTTGAATCCATACATTATTATGGATATTACATTTATCAAGCATTTTAGTCCATTTAACTTCAAATTCATTTTCATCAACGTTCTCATATATACATCGCATGAAATGAGACACAAATTCTGGTATTTGGACTTTACGCAAGGCATTCCCCTCCAGATGCCAACTACAAAGTCGATGCTTATTATTGGGCTTTTTTTTTTTGAACAATAAGATTAGGATATTATTGGGCATCTTACTTTCAATTGCAGTTCACATTGCTCTATACTCATCCTCAAGCAGGGCACACATAAACATTATAGTTTGACGATAATGATTAACTCCGATAACTAATACAATCAAATCGTTATATTACATTTCGTTTAAAGCATGCATCAAAAGCAATGACATCTCCAAAGCCAGCATTATCAGCTCGGCCCTTTGAATCTGAAAAATAAAAGCTACCATAAATCTTGATTCTCCTTTAACTTGTAGTCGAAATAATAACTTGTCTCAGCTTGCTTCCTCAACGCAAAATTTTCTAAGACTTTCTTCGGATCTCCCCTGTCAATCTCTTTGATAGAAGGAAGTTATGTAAATCCATTCTAGTAAACCTAACACTACTATGTTCGCCAGGCAGGGTTGCCATTAAATGCATAATTTGGTATGTTTTCCCTCGAAGTGAGTTTACGAAGCACTTCTCACGTATATTCATAGATTTATGACAAGGTATGAATTTTACCATAGTTTTATGACTATGTTCATTGATGAAGTCATTGACAACCCATTTACTTGTCTTCTTATCTAATCTAACTCAAAACATGGCAGCACAATTGGATCGTTTCTCTGACCTGCGTTATCTTTTACCACTAGGGACGGACGACGATCCACCATAAGTACCCCCTCTGCAACACACCCACTTCATTCGGCATGTTAAAACCAATTAATTAGTTTAAGAGTCTCATTTTTTATGTTTTTTTTTAATGTATGATGATAATTTGTATTTTTATTTAGAATTTGACTCTATTTAAAATTAAAATATTTTTTTATTTGAGTCGAATGAAATTATCAAATTATTTATATAAGATTGATAAGTATTACTGTATAAATAATTGTTTAATAATATTTTAAGTTTATTGTTTTAAAAAGATTTTCTGCTTCAGACGTAGTATGGAATATAAGGCTCTTGATATATAGATCAGACCTAGATTTCGCTCCATTAGCAATAAACCCCCATAACTCAATGCTATCGAGGCCATCATTATTCTTTCTATTATCTCCATCATAAAGACTTCCTAATTGAATTTGTTCATCAACATTTAAAACTTTATGTCAAGGATAGATATGTGTTTGTAATTGCAAATTTTAATTATAATTGAAAATTGTAATACAAGCATACATCATTATCTTTAACTTGCTAGTGGTAGTGGTGGAATTTTTCCCATAGTTCCGGTTTATCGGGATCGATGGTGCCGTCGAATCGACGCATGGTAAAGCCGAAGGAGAAGTCCCTGTCGGAACATGGGAAAATCAGTGTTGCCGTCATCGCCGTCTACTTTTGACTTTCAGATTGGGAATTCCTGATCAACACGGTTCAAATAGACTAAAAACACTTTCTTAGATTAAAGATACGATGACCATTCAACGAAGAAACAGTTGAATGGTAATCAAGGCAACCATGCTGTTTTTGATTAAATTTAATTGATTATGACTTCTTTTTATTTGTCAAAATATTCAAGAAAAATAAAAGACATATTTGAAAGAACGACCTACACAAAGATTTAATATATAGTAGCAATAATTATGCGTATTTTAATTAAGGATCTCATCTAATTTGTATTTCTAATTACCGTACATTTGTTTTATTATATCAATTGAAATATAGATAAAAATGTTACTTGTCATATATGTTAAAAGAATAAATTCTTAATTTGTAACTATTGTTGCAGTACTTTGTTTATTACATTTAGTGACCAAATCGTTCATTCTCTGAAAATATTGTAGAATTAGTAATTATTCTAATAGTTGTTAATAACATAGTAATAATAATATTACACAACTTTTCAATTAATATAAAAAGATAAAAAGACAGTCAATAGATAAAAGGGTCATGTACATAGTAAACATTTTAGAAGGTCAACAGACGGCTTACTAGTTTTGTTTGTAAGATTACATGCAGGGCATGGCAAATAGCTTTAGCATTTCTTTTTTTTTTTATATGAAATAATATCATTAATTAATTACCTGTCAATATTATGTAATTTTACATTTTAAGCAACATACTGATTAAATAATTAAAATTACATAAAAATAATTTATTTTTTATTATTAAAATTTATTTTTATTATATATAGTCTTACATTATGAGTAACATATTAATTAAATCATCAAAATTATGTAAAAATATTTTAAACTTAAATGATATTAAAATTTATTTTTACGATTACTTAAATTAGTAAAATTTTACCTAAAATTTGATTAGTTTTATATTTTAAAGAACATATCGTTGAAGTCATCAAAATCACGTAAGGAGAGTCCTATTTTCACCTAAATTTAAACGTGCTCAAGCATATTTTTAAATAAATTAATTGTCAACCACGCAATAAATGTGAACAAGTGTTCGTTAGTGATAAAGCAGCAATTATTGAAATTCAATCATTTTGAAGGCACGGTACGTTGCTTGCCCAATGCCCAAAACACCCCACGGGCATGGCGGTGACGGCTGCAATTTTCCTTTTTAGAAAACACGGTCACGAATCCAAAGGTCGGCAGCGTTTTTTTTTTTTTTTTTGTTCTCTGTGCCCACGAGCGTCGTTCTGTTATTTTTCGGTGCAAGACAAACACATTTATATTTTCATTCCAAATGATTCTCGTAGCTGTCGCACGTCGTTTTCACAAAATAATATATTAAATTTTTTAATATATAAATTACAATTTTATTATGTTATTTTATATTACAATCATAATTATTAAAATTAATCGAAAATATTTAATATGCACATTTTATATAATATACACGTATTTTCAGAAAAGCGTATGGATTCCTCTACATTTCCTTTATTTTACATTCTATGCGGGATAAGATAACTGTAGAAAAAGTGAAATAAAAAAAAAAGGCATCAAATATTTCTCTTATTGAAATATGTATAAGTATAGATAAATAATAAAAATTTATTTTCTTTTCCTTTTATGTATCTCAATAAATATTAACAAATAATTTTTCTTTATGTTATATTAAATTTTTTAAGCGTAAAAAAACTTACGTGCATATCCAACATTTTCTTTTCCCAAATTTGCGAGACACGCAAAATAAACAGTAGTTTCTCTTTGTACACGCTTTCTCATTTTCTTTTTTTTTTTCTCTAAAAAAATTAAGTACCAACATAATAAAAACAAATAATATAAACTAATTATATATCATTTAATCTTATAAATAAATAAAATTATTTTACTTTAAAAATTTATTTTACTTAAAATTTTTTTTTTGCCAACGATAGAGCCCTTTTTCTTAATAAGGAGAGAGAGAGAGAGAGAGAGGCAAATTTGTAAAGTCTATAAGAGGGGGAGAAGACGGCTATGGCTGGCTGGCTGTGGTACGTTTATTACAAGCTGCGGAGAAACTCCCATTCTTTGGGCAGGCAGGAGAGGGAGTTGGGGAGAGAGAAGGGGAGAAATCACTGCCGTTACCACCCCATACAATGGAAGGCAACAGAGAAAGAGGAGGAGGAGGAGGAGGAGGAGGAGGAGGAGATGTCGACAGTCAGCCTCCAACGCTCCGAGATGAGGAATGGTCCGGTGTTGAGGTTTCTGACACTGCCCATCAGATTAGCACTGGTTTGTTTTCCCATCTCTTTCCACAAATATGCATAATCTTCTTTCTTTTTTTTTTTCCCGTCTTCGTTTCCGTTTTTGTCTCTCCTTTACTTGTTAATTTATCTGCTGCGGAATTGTTTTCGGTTCATATGATTTCAATAATTTTGTCGAGATCCTTCAAGAAGATAATTGAGTTGTGTTTAACTTGTCTATTCTAGTTAATAAAAAAGAGAAAGCGTTTAACGGTCAAACTTATACAGCTTTAAATAAAAACAAATCATTTTATGCGTGTACAATTACAACACAATGATTGGTTCTTTGGTTGTTATTTGTAATGATCGATGCACATAAATTAATGGAACAGCTTCTTAGTTTTCAAGAAAAGAAGATTTATCCTCTATTGCTTCATCCTTTTCTTCAGAAAGAAAATAAAGGAAAAGGATGTTTTAGTTTGTGAATAATCTTTGAACTTTTAGTGGTACTCATTTTTCCCACTTTTAGCTCATTTGTGCTTGTTATTTCTTGGTGTTTGTAGATTCATGGATACAAGTATGCGTTGTTCTCACCTCTGGTGTCAACAGTGCTTATATACTGGGATATTCTGGGACCATTATGGTTTATTTGGGTTGGATAGCTGGGGTAGCAGGCTTGATCACGGGCAATCTACTGTCTTTGTATGCAAATATTCTTATTGCCAAGTTGCACGAGATCGGGGAAAGGAGACATATCAGATACAGAGATCTTGCTGGATATCTCTATGGTATAATCTAAGACAAAGAGTAAGAAGATTTGTGATTTATAGTTTAATATTTTTAATTAAATTTTCTTATTTTTGCTGTAATCTTTTTACTACAGGCAAGAAGGGACATATTGGTATCTGGGTACTGCAATATGTCATGCTTTTCATGATTAACCTTGGATACATAATATTGGGTGGCTCAGCGTTGAAGGTAAAATTAAATTTCAGGAATTAACATAATTGCACTTTCTTCTTAATGCGCCTAAATTTGAATAGACTGTACAATTATAGTATACAAGTTACCCTATTATAATTTGCCTCGTGATTTCAATGTGTAAATATGTTTTTAGCATTTTTTTCCATGTTATGATAGTGAAATGATAAATTTTATGAAAGAAAAAAAAATTGCATTCCAAAGTAAAATTCATCTACAGACTATTTTTTTCGTATCAAAATTTTGTATCTTTCAAGATATTGCAAAGATTTTGCTTCGAGAGTAGAGAAACTTTTGACATAGTTCTTCTTATTGATTAAATCCTGCAATATTTGCAGATTATCTGCTTGTGAAGTTTTGATCAACACATTTTTTATTCATTGAGACTACAAACTTGAGAATTTCATAAATCTGATGAGTGAAGTTATTTTTATTTTGTATTCTAATTTTCTGTTCTTGCCATGCAGGCTGTCTATGTTCTTTTCAGGGATGATAATGTAATGAAGCTTCCGTATTGCATTGCCATCGCTGGGTTTGTGTGTTTTATGTTTGCCATTTTGGTTCCCCATTTGTCAGCTTTAAGAGTTTGGTTGGGAGTCTCAACAATCCTTACCTTCATATATTTCATTGTAGCATTGTTCTACTCCATTAAAGACGGTAAGCTCACTACATATTTTTGTGTAAGGGGTACTACTTCTATACATTGTGGTGACTTTAAACAGCTTTTTTTTTTTTGGCATGTGCCCTTTTCCTTTTCAATGATATGCATTTTCTTGTAATTTAAAAGTGTCTTTACAAATCGTTTACCTTGTAACATCGTTTTTAACAAATGACAAACTCTGCATGAGTTAATATTTAGAGGGTAAGCCAAATATGAGGGAATACTTTAATGCTTGGATCTTCTAAATGAACCTTGTCAAATACATCTAGTCATATTAACTTTAATTTCTTAGTAATATTAAATTGTATACGATTGTAGACAAAATTTGAAGTTTTCATCTTATGCTGATTCTTCAAACACATCAAATCAGTCCATGCATCTCGCATTGACGATATTTCTATGGCCTGCAGCTCTAGCAAATAATTCTTCTTTATTTCTTGGTTATCGCATGAACATGAGTTTTGGTTCCGTGTTCAGTTTAATGCTTGCTCTCTTTATTAGTTTCTTGCTTTACATGTAAGTGCATTTGGGTTGCTTAATTTAGTCATTTACATCATGATTTCTTGTTTGCCGCCAAATTGGACTAGTAGTTGCTTTGGTGATGACCTTCATTTGTCCATGCAATTGTAGGAGCCAATGCACCAGCCAGAGACTATAGCATCCCCGGAACATTAGCAAGTAAAATCTTTACAACCGTGGGGGCATTAGCCAATTTGTTTTTTCCTTTTAATACGGGAATGATTCCAGAAATACAGGTATGGTGGTCATTCAATTCTGCGGCAGTTATCCTGAACAGAAAATTGTATTTTTTTTTTCATCAAAACAGAGAAAAAGAATATAGTATAGTGCTATGAGAGAAATATGTGCATCAATGGTTTTGACAACTAATAAGTTAAACTTTGATTCAATGACTTGAGATTTATTGGAAGGTCTCCTAGTCATGCAATGTTTATGAAATTGCTTTCTTCAGTAACCACAATCCATGGATTTTATGAAAGTACTTCTCGCTGGGAATATATATAATGGGGTTGACTCTTCTTTCATTTTATTTGGGCTGCTGCATTTCGGAATTGGACTTAGATTTCCGTTTATTAATTTCTACAGGCAACAATAAAGAAGCCCGTTGTTGGTAACATGCTGAAAGCCTTATATGTTCAATTCACGATTGGAGTTCTGCCATTGTTTGCTGTTACTTTCGCCGGATATTGGGCTTATGGATCTTCAACATCAACGTACTTGCTTAGTAGCATCTCTGGTCCGGTTTGGTTGAAGACGCTGGCCAATATTTCTGCATTCTTGCAAGCGGCCATTGCTTTTCATGTACTTCTTGATGATCTATACTTTGAGAGAAAAAAAAAACACTTTGTTTTTGTGATTTTTACATTGAAAAAGGGGAATCTGCAATTTCTCTACAGCCTTCCTTAACATGATTTTGCTTATTGTAGATATTTGCAAGTCCAACATATGAATACTTGGATACCAAGTATGGCATCAGGGGGAGTGCGTTGGCAATCCGCAACTTGTCATTTAGGATTGGCGTTAGAGGCGGCTATCTAATTGTTACCACGCTAGTTTCAGCTCTTCTGCCCTTTCTTGGAGACTTCACGAGCCTCACTGGAGCCATCTGCACTTTGCCCGTGACCTTTATCATTCCCAACCACATGTACCTAATGGCAATGGGAAATAAACTCTCTCCTTCGCAGAAGACGTGGCATTGGCTTAATATATGTTGCTTTAGCCTTTTGGCCCTTGCAGCAGCGGTCGCAGCCATGAGGCTTATTGTAGTAGATTCCAAAAATTATCATGTTTTTGCAGATTTATGATGACAGTTGATGCGTATTTGATCAATCCTAGTTCCTGATTCTTAGTGGACATTGTATTTCATTTGTGTTTAGTTGGAGCTCATAGCTATAAGCACACAGCTTACTTATTCACTCCCATGTGCAAAATTTGACCGAGAGGCAGTACTCTTTGTGTTTGATGATCTCAACATTACACACCTTTCCCGGCTGTGCAATTCAGATTTTCTTTGTTATAGATTTGCACGATAGGAAAAAAGTGATGAAAACCAAGGGCAAATAGAAGGCGCAAAATGTGATGCCCTGCTTTGTATTAATAAAAGGGTAGATGACTTGTGATCTTGTTTGGACTATCAAATTATTTTCTTGAAGGCAGAACTGATGCTACCGTCCAGATGGGGATATTTTGTGAGGACAATGCAGCTTTGTCGGTAATAAACTTCGTTTCATTAATTTCTGACTATAAATACGGGCATGCCTGAATTGTTTGCAATGCAACACAAACCTGCAATGTACTCCCAACCATGATGAATTACAGACCATCTCCCCAGTAACTAAACCATTTCTATACAGCTGCATGCAAAGATTTAAAGCCCTGGATAGTGAGGCAAAGCTTGGTGTGGTTACTATTGCCTTCAAAGAGAGACAGCCAACACCTGGTTAATTATCCTGATCCTGCAAACTTTGAAAAGATAGATGTCAGTGGTAACCCAAAGTTGAATCACAGAAGGAATTACAGTCTTCGTAGTAGTACACAGCTAATCTAACAGTTACTCAGGAGAGCACGATTGAGTCCTTGCTGTTAATGACTATCATATGCACTGTGGAATTGCAGAATGGTAGGCAGGTGCATAGTAAATTATCTGAAAGTCAAATCTCGGCAACATTGGGAATCTTTGATGGAGGGATGGACGAGGGGGATGTTTAAATTCAAAGATTTAAACTTGTTCCAGTCCTCACAATGAGCACCTTCTTTAAGCAGAATGCCTAGGAGAAAACATAGCAATTCAGCCGTCAATAAGTATGTTCCATAATTGACGTTCAACAATGAAAATAAATCATCCAGCACTTCATTTCTAAATGGATCAGCAACACAATACCCTATCACAGATAATCAACTATTGTAAATTCTCAAACAATACAAGTGAAAAAAAAAAAAAAGTGGAATTCCCCCTCTTTGGGAATAGAAGTTCAGAATTCCAAATTATACAAAAGGATATTTAAACTGACATTTTTCTAAAATATTTTAAACCATATGCTTCTACACTTCAAAAAAGAAACTACTTCTCTGAAAGAGTCAGAAAACTTAATTACATCACAAAGATAAGTATGGAAAAAGAAAATACCAAACACTTAATTAAACTGTTTAGAAATTTTTGAAATTCACCGAGTGATTGAGAATAATTTTATTCATATTTAATAAAAACTCTATCTAAATGATAAAATACTTAATAAAAAAATAATAAATGACTTAATTCTTCAATAATCTTCAAAGGTACTAAAAACAAATTCTATATCTCTTTGGTGAATTTATTTGAGGACCAATTTTAAGAAGCATGTCAAATTTAGGACATAATTTGTCCTATATTACATAATTTCTAAATAATTTTCAAATGTACTTGGGACAAATTCTTTATTTCTCTGGTGAAATTTGTCATAATTCCTTAAAGATTTATCATGTTCCACGATGGAGGACAAATCCCAAGAAATATGTCAAACTAAAATAAAATTGAATAAATTAATTTTGAACTCCAACAAAATTAGTAAGTAAAGGATTATTGAAATATTGTGACTTTTGTTAATCTTTTAATCAACACAATCCTCCAATTTATTCGCGTCTTCTTTGAAAGATAGCATTCTATAAAATCTCAAGTATTAATAAATTTATTATATTTATTCACAATTAAATTTTTAGCTTTTCGATTATATTAATACAACCAAACTGACTTTAAGCAACATTTTAATATAAGATCTATTATATTTTTTATTTAACAAGTTACCACGATAGAGTATTCTTTTCACAATCATTATCATCAAAGAATTTGGTTCAAATTTCATAAAATGATATTAACATAAATTAAACTTACTTTAATGTCACTTGATGACAAATCGAAGTGTGGAAAAAGTTACCAAAGGCTAATACTTAATTAAGCTTTTTAAGAAATTTATGTTATCCACTAAAAATATAAATATCACTCAAACGAGAATAATGTTATTTATTTTTTATAACACAATAAACTCTCTGCTAATTAATAATTTACTAGATTGATTAACCCTTAAACATACATAAATATTTATAATTACAAACCTTTTATCTAAATAAAAAATATTTAATGACAAAATCCCCAAAAAAAGAAAAAAAAGAATCACATAATTCCTGAATAGTCTTCAAATATACTTGAAAACTAAGCCTCCTAGAACTCCTTTCTGGACTTCTGATGGTTCCTCCTGACATGATCAATGAAAATGTTTCCTATTGTAAATACGCCTTTTGAGTACAAGAGGAAATAAGTCAATAGCATTGAAAAAATAGGTATAAACAACATGGAGACCTAAGACCCAAATAGAAGACCTTTGTATGGTCCTTTCCATGTTAACAAGTAAAACATGACTTACATCATTCAACAAATAATGTATCTGCTGCATAAATAATAAATGGCCATTGAGCAGTAAGAAAGGCCTTCCTATCCGGTAACTATTTATAAAGGCTAAAACATCTGGTCACTGTCATTGATTCAAGCACCGGTGGTCATTACTAACCTAATCAGTTTATAAAGTCAGTTCCTTCTCCATCCTAACAAATATTTCTATCCTATCCCCTTTTTATTAAGAAGATGAACAAAACAATCATGAGGACTGCTCTAGAATTATAATTCATCAAAAAAGTGCTTTCTTTTAAGCCAAATGAGACTTCCACAGTGACATTGGTGCAAGGTCACATCTTACCTCAGTGGCTCATCCAGATACCAGCTTTACAACAATGCATATGGTATTGAGTATCATGAGAGGAACTCTCATATACTGGGTTGCATAAATGAGACCTATAAGCTGCCCTTTAAAGGACTTTGTCCGACCCCCAGAGAATTCGTTGAGGCTCCATCCTCTGGGTGCAAGAAAACGATCTTCATTTAGTATTGCAAGTGCGTTTGCAAGAAGCAGAAAACCTTCCAGTAATGTCCAAAGACCCATTTCCTGCACGATGCGAAAAGTTCCCAATTAATCATATATCCAACCTCCAACACAGTATAAACAGGCTTTCATTCCCCACCAGTCAATTGAATCTTTGCGGCAACACACCGAAAGTCCAAGATCAGAAATTTCCCAGAGAAAAATGCTTGACAAAATGCTGCTAAAACTACGCTTGAAACTTGACAGATCTGAGGCAAACGAGAATGACTGGAGATGCCCTGATTATAGGTAAAGGGAAACGTGTTGAAATTCATCAAACCTAGACCAATAAATTTGCTCAGTAACTCACTTCCCAGAAACTAGGATCCAAAAGAAAAAGAAACTGAGCAAATGTGGTCGGCTCGCTCACAACGGACCAGTCCACTTGAAGAGAAAACAATACTGAAATCATCGTTGTTTCGCTTACAACAGTAAACCGCAAATCTAATAAGGTAAGACCTACAAATCAGGCAGATCTAATCGAACAAACGAGAATGACGAAGAAGGAACGAAAATTAAACAAAAAAAAAAAATCAGATACAAAGATAGCTAATTAAAGACAGAAACACGTATCCAAACAATAAAGCGTGAAGAACGAGCTGGCAATTGACAAGAATTAGGAAGTGTTTTTTTTTTCTTTAATTTGTAATAACTTTACCTGCAAAGCAAAGTTGCTCGAACAGAATTTCCCAGGGCGATTCTC
Organism: Ceriops tagal; assembly: GCA_021533255.1. Classification (NCBI taxonomy): domain Eukaryota; kingdom Viridiplantae; phylum Streptophyta; class Magnoliopsida; order Malpighiales; family Rhizophoraceae; genus Ceriops; species Ceriops tagal. The sequence continues at coordinate 8,724,963 of CM038602.1, forward strand.
ACAATAATATTTAATAATAAACGCAGGCGGAGGAGGAAGAAGAAGAAGAAGAAGAAGAAGAAGAGACAGATTGACATCATTATATCTCTATTCATCAAAGGTTAAACACGCGGAAGCCGAATGCGACGCGGAGGAGTTAGTGCAGTGTAATACCCTTAATGCCCTTATTCAAAACATCGTCGTTTTCAATTTATTTATTTTAATTTTTAATTTTGAAAAACCAAACCACTTCAGCCATTTTAGTGCAGCCTCTTTCTTCTTCCACTGTTTTCTTCTGTGACTCCCCACCCCCCAGCCACCCTCTCCTTCTTCTCCTTCAATTTGCTTCGATCTCTATATTTTTACTGGTTCGTTCTTCTTCTCGTTCTTTTTCATTGTCCTAATCTTGAATCAGGGCTTTTTGGTTCAATACAATTTTATTTTCTTTTTGGGTCTCAGTCTCATTTGTTGCTTATTAATCTTTCTTTTTTATTTTATATTTTATGTATTTATTTATATTATTATTTGTTGTTAATATCAGATTCAAGAATTAAACAGTTTGAATGAACACACTGCTTCAGGAATGAATTGCGGAACTCACCATCAACCTATTAACTTGTGATTATTGCCTTTAGATATTCCCTAATTATGAAATTATTTATTTTCCCATTTTCTTTCTATGTTTTCCTTGCTTTTGGATTCAATTTCTTGTGCGTTAAAGCGTTTTGATGCTGAAGGCGAATTATTCTTGGTGACACTTAATGACTGCGTAACCAGAGGAAGAAAAATTGGAGATTTGAGTTTTTGACTTTTCATTCTTTTATTTCGAATTCAAATTGGGGATAGTATCTTAAAGGACGTGGGGTTGCAGTTGAGTTATGTGATTGGCAGGGGTACTAACAGAGCTCTCTCTCTCTCTCTCTCTCGAGCGGGATTGATATAGGTGGAACATTGGTGGCTCGTGGTTTTGTGGCTTCTGCTTCCTTTTTATTTTTTATTTAAAAAAATTTCTTTCTTGTCTCCCGCATTTCTCTTTTTATTTTTGTTTTAAATTGGACAAGATCGAGATTAATTCGAAATTGCTATTAAATTTCTGTTAATTATGCAGTCTGAGATCCAAATTGATTCAAGAGATTTCTTGAGGTTCTAAAGCACAACAATAAATAATTTGTTTGCTGGTGGATGGTAATACGAATGGCAAGAATTAGAGATAGAATGGAGGACTTCAAGGATGTGGTCAGGCACACGGCTGTTTCGCTGGGCTATGATGAGGTGTTCCTTTTTCTCCCCTCACACACATTATGTTATTTGCAGTACCTTTGCAAGGCTGATTTGCATCTGTACGATGGTTTGTGAAGTCTAAATTGGCAGCTATTATGGCATCTTTTATCTTTCATAAACCCCGACAGCGATTGCCTTTTACTAAAGCTGCACTTAGAACGGTATGATCATTGTCCAGATTGCATTTGTATATGGCAAGTTTTCAGTTTTTTTTGGCTGTTACATGCAGTATTTTGGTAAACAATTTGTTTCCATTTATCAGCTCAAAAGCATTGAAGCATTGGAACAGTTTATGTTGAAGCACCGGAAGGATTATGTAGATATGCATCGTACCACCGAACAGGAGAGGGATGGTATTGAACATGAAGTAAGTCTACGCATGTTGTATTGCCCTGTACCCATTTAATGCTTACTTGCCAAGTTTATTTGTTAGCATAAGTATTAATGCTTTAGCTTCCATAAGGTGATAGCTTGAGTAACAAATTTAGGTGACAGACTACTGGTTTTAATATTAGCATGCCCAAAATGTTCATCTAAAAGACTTTTCATGGAATTCTTTTGAGAACACAGGTATTTTTCTATATTTCTCTTCCAGAATGGCTTGAAAAGTTTATATGATGCATCTACATTATTTTTCTCTTCTTGAGATTGAACGTAATTCATTTCCAATCAATTTCTCATTTGTTGTCTGCTTTTGTCCACCAAAATGAATTTTAATCAGTTTAGATGCCAAACTGATTTTCCAATGAAATTTTAGCTTCCTTTCCTGGTGCCTTCTCTCTAAACTTTCTTTTAAATAGAGAACTGCTTCCCATCCTACTTTCCTGAAACATATTCTCCTTTGTCAAATTTTCTGAAGGTTGCTGCATTTATCAAAACATGTAAAGAACAGATTGACATTCTCAAAAATAGCATAACTGATGAAGAAGCAAATTCAAAGGGCTGGCTTGGAATAAGGGCTGATAGTGCCAATCCTGATACTATAGCACACAAACATGGGGTGGTATGATTATGCTATTCTTTATTTTTCAATAGTGCTTTTTTCAACATAAATTCTCCATGAGTTGATGAATTTATGCTTTTTTGTAGAGCATTTGTGCTACCCAGACTGAAGCACTCTTTTACAATAGTATTGGCCATTATCATTACATAGATGTACCAATGGGCATGTATTTATTGGTGTATTCGTTGATCAAAACTGGATTCTAGGATGAATATTACAATCTGATTGGCTCCTTTTATGGGTATATGTGACTGGCTGACATGGCAAGTCTCAATGTGGTTTAATCCTCGTGAAAGTCTGATTTAAACAGCCACAAAAGGTGACCAGTATGTGCAGGCATGTAACATTGCCTTAGTTCAACCTTCACCATTGCCTCCACATTTGTTGCCATCACGCTTTGCTGTGATCCAGTAGCATTTGATATTATATTGCCTATCAGCTGTTATAGATGCCAAAGAGTAGCACTGCCTCATGTATCTTCTAAAACCACTTTCTTTCTTATCCTAGTGAGGACATCAATATGAGCAACCTGTCTTTGTTTCACTCATTCTTAATATTAATATTAGTCTGTTCTCTGCAGATTCAGGCTTTCTAATTTATCTTTAGTTTCCTTCACATAGTACCTTTTCTTTTTTGGCTTGCTGCTTACAATTGCAGGTTCTGATTTTAAGTGAGAAACTCCATGCAGTCACTTCACAGTTTGATCAGCTAAGAGTCATACGCTTCCAAGATGCTATTAATAAAAGGATACCTAGAAAAAAACTTAACCGTGTTGCAGAGCCAAGTTCTGTAGATTCCTCCAAAACGAGCACTTCAGAACACATAGAGCCTGATGAAAATCGACTTCAGCCTCATAAAATGCAACAGCAGTTGTTGGATGATGAAACTCATGCACTTCAGGTAAGCAGACTCTTTGCTGTTTAATGATATTTGTTCAAGCTGTTGTCATGAACTGAAATGGGGGACCGGAGCAGCACGATTCCCAAGCAAGAGGACCACACCATAGGCACCTGTAAGCCTGCAAATATAGAATACACACACAATTCTTGTCGTAAGGTGGTACATGTACAAATAGAATCCACAACTCATGCAAATTCAACCAAGCATCACATCAGAACAGGGAACAGAGTCTACAACTTAGCTTATACATTATGTAAAAAATAGACTGTGGAGCATCTAATACATAATTGAAAACAATAGACAATGTACTTAATGAATCCCTAGACAATGAACCTATTGAAACAACTGAAGACAGCAAAAGAGAAGTGTCACGCTAAGTTAATCTGAATAAATAGAAGTCGTTAGAACTTCTATTATTTCTGTTGAAAGTATGGTAAGTAAATATATTGTTGTGAGTATAGTAGGTAAATATCTTGCTTAATTGCAGGGCATGATTATGGGATTTAGATTGATTTAACCCCTGAAGTTACTGAAAGCTAACCACTGGACATGTTGGTCTAATATTTAATCTAGATGCTAAAATAAAATTTTAAAATTTTGCGAAATTTGACAGCTTTCCTGTCACGTAATTGGTGAACATTTCAGATTTGATTGTAAAGGATCCAGTGAAATTGAAGCTGCCTGTTGTTGTATTTGATATACAGGTAGAACTGACTGCTCTTTTAGATGCCGTTCAAGAAACTGAGACTAAGATGGTCGAAATGTCTGCTCTGAATCACCTCATGTCCACGCATGTTCTGCAACAAGCACAGCAGATAGAACATTTATATGAACAGGTCAATTATTCTTTCTTCTTCCTTGAGATGCTTTTGCTTACATTTCGGTCAAAATATCTCTCAATATTTTTCTACAGGCAGTTGAGGCTACAATGAATGTGGAGCTTGGTAACAAAGAACTGACCCAAGCCATACAGCGGAATAGCAGTAGCAGGACCTTTCTCTTGCTTTTTCTATTTGTACTCACTTTCTCAGTCCTGTTTCTCGATTGGTATAGTTGAGTGGATTCAGTATCCAATCGTTCTTCTTATACTAGTTTGACACACATATACCCCGAAGGGTCTCTGTAGTCTTGATATTTGAAATTTTGAATTTGAATTAGAAAATGACCGAGAGAGAAGGTAAAGAGGAGAGGAAGATAGATTAAGATTTAATCAAACTTTATTTGATCTTTCGAACTTTTGTTTGCTTCCTGATGGTTTATATATCAAAATCTTTTTCTTAATATTCTGAACTTGGCAACGGATTGTAGACGTGCATTATGCGGGTGCAGAAATAATTGTGGCATTTTGAAGCTTGGGAATTGCATTAGCAAAATGTAAAAGGTGATTTCCAAATTTCAATGTATCAAGAACCAAAAAAAAAAAAAAACACATAAAAGCTGTCGCCAAAGGGAGATTTATGTCTTGGAGAGCTACAAAATAGTCTGGGTTTGGATGTATTTCCCCATGTCGAAAGAGGAAAAGATTTAAATTAAGAACATTCATCGTGTAAACAATGGTTGACAATTAATCCAGAAAATAATCTATTGCTTAGGCCACTGTCTACCAAAATCATTAAATATACACGATAAGTTTCTCACTGTGTGGGCTGATCGTATGTTAACCTGTTGTGCATGCTTTTGGTGATTGGACCCCCAAAACAAAGCTATTCTGGTGATCCATGCGGCAGCCCCAGACACGGTTGAACTGATGCTGGTTCTATCTTCCGAAACTTTTGTCACAGATGCAGCCGGGAAAAAGGATTTAGTGGACTCCCTTGACAGCCTGTGGATTGGATCTCCTGTCCTGTTCCCTGATTGTCCAGTCGGTCAATCAGCCAGATAAAATGGTACCTGCAATAACAATACAAGACAAATAAAAAACAAATACATCTAGTGCAACCAATATCAATTGATTAAGGATTTGATACAATGACTAACACATACTTGTCAGGGCTTATAGTTTTCTGGAATCGTTCAAATTTCCAATGACCTGCAACTGGCGTGGCCATATTTCCATCGTAGGTGTAGATTAAAATATCACTTTCAACTGCTACTACATAATCTAGCTCAGCTAGCTGATTTTGGGGTCTGAGGAAAGGTTCCATTTCTTCTTTGGTGGCCAATGTGGAAAGAATGTAGATAGATGTTTAGGTATTTATCTTCAAGTGTTTTTATACCCATAAATTCTGCCAACAATCATATAAATCTTTTGCATCGAAAGGATAGCTCACAGTCTTCACAAAGAACACAGCAGCCTCTCCTGGGGCCTTAGGACATGATCCCTCAAGTTGTGCCATTGGTGTTTTTCCCTTCCCAGATCGGTGTTTTTAACCTCATAATCCTCGATTCCCTGTTTTCTGCTTTAGTGAGATTCTAACCACTTCCAGTGAAAGTAAGCATGTCTTTCTCGTATATGTGATTGATGTTGCCTCATTAGTGAAAGTTCCAAAATGAACAGTGAATAAACATTTTCTCATTAGATTTAAAGTTGGCACCTTAAATGAAGTACTATGAATGGTCCTCCATTACTACTGAGTCGATTTGCCAACTTCCTTCCAAGCTCTCCAATTTCATCTCTAAAGCTTAGTACATCATACATTGCGCGGCAATGAATCTCTTTTGAATTGAGGGCACAATTCCATTATTAGCAAGGCATGAATCAAAATGCATGAAGTCGATCACCTTATGGGTTCAGTAAAGGTAGCACATGAATAGGCTATTACAGGAATAGCTTTTTAAGGCTCAGAACAGGATGAAGCAAATGGCTGATAGGAAAAGGTTTAAGCGAGTCTTTGAAGTGGGTGATTGGGTCTACCTTAAACTTCAACCCTATAGGCAAGTTTTAATTGCTGTAAGGAATAATTTAAAGTTGGCATCCAAGTGTTATGGATCTTTTCAAGTGCTGAAGAGAGTGGGACCAGTAGCCTACAAACTCAAGCTACCTCTATCCTCTACAATTCATCCTATCTTCTATGTATCACTGCTCAAGCGAGTGGTGGCTCAGCAACAACAACTTATGCCGCACTTGCCAGTGACAAGATTTGAGGTCAATTGCTAGCAAAACCTGTTGCAGTGCTGCGAAGGAGGGTGGTGAAGCGGCACAACAGAGTAGTTCCTCAAATCCTAGTCCAATGGTCAAACCTATATGAAGCCAAAGTTACATGGGAGGATTGGAGCTTCATAATGACGCAGTTTCCCCAATTCCAGACTTGAGGACAAGGCTTGTCCATCAAGGGGGGACTTGTCATGAATTCTAAGTTTAAAATTTAGTTGGGTGGTTGAATATCCACTAAAGGATAAAGGAAGGAAGGAGGTAAGCCTGAAGTTTCAGTGACCATTGACGTAGCCTGGACGATTGTTAGAAGTGAGTCACAGCAAACATAGGCAACGTCGTCAACTCTGCCGTTAAAGGCGTTAGAAATTAAATAAAACAAATCGTTTTGATATAAACAAATAAAGCGGGGTGCTGGGGAAAAATGGGTCGGGAGAAGAGTCCACGTGTCAACCCACGTGTATAAAAAGTTTGTTACTGTAATAGCAATGGGCATAACGCATTACAACAAATTTTCCCTCTCTTTTCTTCTTCTCCTCCTTATTCCCCTCTGCAAGTCTCCTTCTTCCAACTTTGCAACCCTAACAACTCCATTTCAACCCTGATTTTCTCAAACCCACACGTTCTTTAAGATCCAAGGCATAACAAAGTGGGTTTGGTTGGATGGTAATAGGCTCTTGGCTCTTGGCACGTTCAGCGATAATTGTGTTTTATCAATAAGAAATAATTGTTATCATTCCTTGCTCATGCATTCAATTTCTTGTGTGTTAAAGCGTTTTGATGCTGAAGGCGAATTATTATAACCCAGGAAGACAAAATTGGAGTGTTGTATGCTAGAGCTCGAGGTTTCCAACTTTCATTCCGTTATTTGGATTTCAAAATTGGAGATAGTATCTTAAGGACGTGGGTTGCCGTTGAGTTGAGTTTTGTGAATGGCAGTGGTGCCAACAAGAGCTCTTTCTCTCTGTCAAGCCGGATTAAATGTGGAAAATAGGCGGTTCAAGGTTTTGTGTTTTCTACTTCTTTTTTATTTTATTATTTTTTTAAATTCTCTGTTTCTGGTCTCCCACATTTGTCTTTTTCCTTTTGTTTTAAATCGGGCAAGATTGACATTAATTCTAAATTGCTATTAAATTTCTGTTAATTCTGCAGTCTGAGATCCAAATTGATTCAAGAGGTTTCTTCAGGTTCTAAAGCACAACAATAAAGAATTTGTTTGCTGGTAGATGGCAATACAAATGACGAGAATTAGAGATAGAATGGAGGACTTCAAGGATCTGGTCAGGTACACGGCTGTTAAGCGGGCAAAGATGAGGTATTACTTTTTCTCTCTCTCACGCATTATGTTATTTGCACTACCTTTGCAAGGATAATTTGCATCTTTATGTGGCTTGTGAAGTCTAAATTGGCAGCTATTATGGCATCTTTTATCATTCATAAACCTCAACAGCGTGGACCTTTTACTAAAGCTGCACTTAGAATGGTATGATCATCATCGTCCAGATTGCATTTTTATGGCAAGTTTTCAGTTTTTCCACAAAGAATCTCATAAAGCAAATTCCTTAATTATTCTACTTTTTTACTTGCAATTATTGTGAAATTTGTTATGCAAATTTGTTTTTATGACTCCTAGAAATTACATCCCACCAAGTATAGTGATTTATTTGCTAGTAGAAGTATGATTTTTTTTATCAGTAACTGACATCTAAGTATTTTTCCAAAATAAAAAGATAATCGATATAACTTATATCATAATCTCTACTTTCTTTAGATACTTTAATTTTTTTTTTTTTTACTTCATGTCAATGCATGTCACTTATGTATCTACTTATTTTGTCAACTATATAGGTTGTGTCTGCCTTTATACATGTTTTGTATATATTAGACATTTTATTACCTTGGTATATCATAACTGAAATACTAGGCTTCCAACATTCTTGGCAAAATTCATGTTATCATAATGTCAGAAAATCATTTTAAAACAAAAGGGGGACTCATATAACATATGCCATAATTCTTTTTTCATCTTTAGGCACTTTAAGATTATGTTTGCTCCTTATCAATCATCTTTCTCATATATGCCATTGATATTGCCTTATTAGTGAAAGTTCCAAAGTGAATAGTGAACAAACATTTTTTCATTAGATTTACATTTGGCACCTCAAATGGAGTGCTATGAATGGTCCTCCTTTATTCCTAAGTCGATTTACCATTTTCCTTCCAAGCTCTTTAATTTCGTCTTTAAAACTTAGTGCATTATACATTGTAGGACAATGAGGCCTTCAAAATGAAGGTGCAACTTAAAGATAAGGTTGGTGCTGCCGCTCTCCATCCCAAATCTAAGATTTCAATTTCTGTTAAGATGTGTGCGAGACTTCAAAAGTTAGTTAAGTTAGTTAAAAGTTGTTGCAAGAATTTAGTAGGTAACTTTTGAGGCAAGAATTTAGTAAGTTAGATAAGTTATGGTGTGTACGAGGCTTCAAAAGTTAAAAGTTAGCCAAAGTTGCTGCAAGAATTTAGAACTTCTCCTATTGGCTTCTTTAATAAGCAAATTTTGTATTTGAATTTGAATTAGAAATTTATAACTCAAATTCTAATGTTTCTTCTTACCCAAGCCGGCAAGTTGTAACTTTGTGTTTTTGAATTTACAATGATGATTGTAACATATATAAGTAAATTAATTAATGAAATGTTGCAGAGTTGCCTTTTTTTGTAGTCTTTCGTTCTGCTCTCACTATCAAAATTACAAACTATAAAAAATAATAACAAAAAAGAAAGATTGTAGGCTTTACATTTGTCCTGCAATTCTTTTGCACTTGAATAACAAATATGGCATCAGAGCTTATATTAGTTCTTAAAAGACCTGCAAGTGAAAGAAACACACTTTAAAACTGGAAAGATTGAGAAAGACAAGAATATACCTCATAAACAAACTTATTTATACCACAATAAATGGCCTCTCTGAACTTTCACCAACTACACGTCTAAAGTTTATTTCCAATATACTGTTACGATGAAGGCTTATTTAAAGACCTTTAATCTTTGGGAGGTCACAAAGAAGGGAGGAGTAGGGCCACCATTACATGCAAATCTAACTATGACACAGCTCAAAAATCACAGTGAGCAAGTGTCTAAGCAATATAAAGTGCTAACTCACATCCATTCAACAGTCACTAAAGTTATTTTCAGCAGAATAATGGCCCATGAAACAGCTCAAGGGGCATGAGAGACACTGAAACAAAAGTTTGTAGAAAGTGAGAAAACAAGAACAATGTAGAAAGTTTAGATCTTGGACTTACTAAATTCAAATTTTAAATAGTATATTAGTGTGCCTTTTAGCCATGGTATTCTTTCCTCTTTTGATTAAAAGATGGTGGGGATTTGGTGAATTGGAGCAGCTAGTTGAGATGGTGCTTAGTCACTTCTATCGCTGCAGGCAAGCCTCAAATAGTAGGTCATTTCGTTCCTAGCAACGTAGCTTTGTCTCCTGCAGTTATTCTTCATTCTTTTATATATATTAAAAAGTATTTTACTGTGATGTTAAACGAGGGTAGGCTAGAAGAATCAGTGAACTGGCTTTCTGAGGCGAATAAAGAGGAGGAAGCTCATAACAATAAATCTACACCTGGTGGTGGTGGCAACTTGAAAATTGATGTCAGTGAGGAGCTTGCTTGGATTTCAGCAATGAAGTTGAGGTATAATTGCTCAAAGCAGGAGGTTGAAAAAGCTGTTGTTACCTACGACGTTGATCGTTGAAATATCCCTTGTATTTCAAATTATCCTTTTATTTTTTCTAAGAATTTTGAGAGATGAGTCACGTTCTTTGTATCTTGTAATATACTTTCTCAACTAATAAGAGAATTTCTCTGTATTTCCCGTGGATGTAGGTCACGTCGATCGAACCACTTAAAATTCTGGTGTTACTTTTTTCTTCGATTTACCATTTGCAATAACAAATTGGTATCAGAGTCAAAAGAAAAAAAAAAATTTTCTCTCTCTCCGGCCACCCACATCACCGAAAATTTTTTTTTTTTTTCTTGATACGGTTCGATCTCGAATCCGAAGGCCAACAAGCTGAGCGACTGGAACTCCACCGCCGACCACCCGTGCAATTGGACCGGCGTCTCCTGCCTCTCCAACTGCCGCGTCTACCGTCTCGTCCTCGAAGGCCTCGGCCTCGGCCTCCACGGCTCCTTGCTCCCACTCACCTCCCTCACTCACCTCCGCGTCCTCAGCCTCAAAGGCAACCGCTTTTTCGGCCCCCTCCCGGACCTCTCTAACCTCACCACCATCGTTGATTCGAGACAGCCGAAACCCTGACTGTGTAGAGAGAGATCCGAACAAGGTCGACCCGCATCTCACACCAGCGACCTCATCGAATAGCCCAGCGGTTGGCGCACCAGATCTGGAGTCCGTTTGAGTTTCGGCGAGCAGATCCGACGGAAGAAAGGAACAGATCGGGTTCCAATGGTCGGAGGCACTGTAGATCGGCGAACTGCACAGTAGATCGACGGGAGGCAAACGGCGGCGGCACTGTAAAAACGGCGTAAGCACTGTTTTAATACCGTTAGTTCTGTTTTAACGTACTGTTTTAACGCCGTTAGTTCTGTTTTAAACGCCGTTAATACTGTTTTAACGCCGTTAGTAGTGTAGCGTCGGAGGAAAATTGTGATTTGGGCCATAAATTTGTATTCTTCAATTTTCGTTGTGAGTGTTTTATTGCAATGACTTCTTCATCTTCATCAATGATGAAGTCTGAAATTGAGAAGTTCGATGGAAACACTAATTTTGCATTGTGGCAAGTTCGAATGATGATAATTCTGACGCGAGAAGGTACAAAAAGGGCCCTACTTGGTAAGGAGAAGAAACCGGAGTCAATGTCCGATACAGATTGGGATGACATGGATGAAAGAGCTCTATCCTCGATCCAACTCAGTTTAGGAAATGAAGTTTTGAGAGAAATCCTAGTTGAAAGAACATCAGCTCGTGCGTGGTTAAAATTGGAAAGTCTGTACATGACGAAATCTTTGACTAACAGGCTCCGATTAAAACAACGCCTTTATACTCTTCGTATGTTAGAAGGTACTTCTTTGAAATCACATATTGGAGAGTTTAGTTCAATTGTTACTGATTTGAGTAAAATTGATGTTCATATTGACGATGAGGATCAAGCCTTATTGCTATTGTGTTCTTTACCTCCTTCATACAAGCACTTTAGAGATACTATGATCTATAGCAGGGAAGATATTTCCCTTGAGAATGTCAAGACTAATTTGCAGGCTAAGGAAAAAATTGATAGTAGTTTGACATTTTCTGAGATATCAGATCAGAGTATTGGTTTGATTATTGATCGAGGAAGATCAAAGGAGAGAGGTCGAAACTCAGGAAAATCAAGATCAAAATCAAGGCACAAGAATTTGACTTGCAATTATTGCAAGAAGAAAGGGCACATCAAGTCTGATTGTTACAAGTTGAAAAACAAGCAGAAAGTAAACAACAGTAATCAAAAGAATCATCCACCAGGAGAAGCTCATGTGGCAGCAAATGAGAGTGATGATATGCTTTGTGTCACTCAAGGTCAAGGCAGATTTCAGGATACCTGGATCATGGACACTGGAGCCTCGCAACATATGACTCCTAATAGAGAATGGTTTACCACTTACAAGTCAATTAATGGTGGTGTTCTGTTAGGAAATGATCATGTCTGTAAGGTTGCTGGGATTGGTACAGTGCAAATCAAGATGCACGACGGTGTCATTAGGACCTTGTCTGAGGTTAAACACATTCCAGATTTGACGAAGAATCTTATTTCTTTGGGCACTCTTAAGAAGAATGACTGCAAGATTTGGTGTGAAGGTGGAGTTCTGAAGGTTTCTAGAGGTGCTCTTGTATTGATGAAGGCTGCCAGAATTGACACATTGTATTTCTTGCATGGTTCGACAGTCACAGACTCAACTGCAGTTTCTACTTCAGTTTCAGATTCAGACGTGACGAAGTTGTGGCACATGCGGCTGGGACACATGAGTGAAAGAGGTATGGCTGCCTTGAGTAAGAGAGGTCTTTTGTGTGGTCAGAACACTGGAAAATTAGAATTTTGTGAGCATTGTGTTTTTGGGAAGTAGAAGAGGTTGAGTTTCAGTACAGCCATCCATAAAACAAAGGGAACATTGGACTACATCCATTCAGATCTTTGGGGTCCTTCTCAGGTTCTCTCTAAAGGTATGAGTGCTGCTTATATGCTCACTTTCATTGATGATTTTTCTCGTAAAATTTGGGTCTATTTCTTGAAACATAAAACTCAAGTGTTTGAAACCTTCAAGCAGTGGAAAGCTTTACTTGAAAAATAGACTGGGAAGCAAATTAAGAGGCTGAGAACAGATAATGGCTTTGAATTTTGCAATAACAAATTCAATGAGTTTTGCAAAATTGAAAGCATTGTACGACACCGCACAGTTGTAAAAACTCCACAACAGAATGGAGTTGCAGAACGCATGAATAGGACTTTGATAAAGAAAGCTAGATGTTTGTTATCCAATGTAGGTTTGGGCAAGGAGTTTTGGGCAGAAGCTGTTAATACAGCTTGTTGGTTGGTAAATCGATCTCCTTGTACTTCTATTGAGTGTAAGACACCTGAAGAGGTATGGTCAGGCAAACCTACAGATTATTCTGATTTGAAGATATTTAGCTGTCCTGCTTATGCTCATGTTAATGAGGGAAAGCTTGAACCGAGGGCTAAGAAATGCATTTTTCTTGGTTATGCTTCTGGTGTAAAAGGTTATAGGTTGTGGTGTCCAGACCCTAAGTCTCCAAAATTCCTCATCAGCAGAGATGTGACATTTGATGAATCCGCTATGTTGCATCCAAAAGAGGAAGTCTTAAGGCCAAACGATGAAGATAGTGGGAGTTCCACACAGCAGGTGAAGTTTGAAAGTGATATTCCTTCTAAATCAGGTCAACAGATTCAGGTTGACATTTCAGAAACAGTCGAGGATACTCAAGATACTCAACAAGCACAGCCGTACAGTATCGCCAAAGACAGACCCAGAAGGACTATCAAGCCACCAGCCAAGTTTTCATACTCAGATTTTGCTTATTGTTTGGCAGTAGCGGAAGAGGTGGAGTACAATGAACCTAGAAACTACTCAGAGGCTGTCACTTGTGCCGAATCTTCCCAGTGGAGTATTGCTATGACTGAGGAAATTGAGTCTATGCATAAGAATCAGACTTGGGACTTAGTGAAACTTCCCAAAGATAAGAAGACTGTTGGCTGCAAATGGATCTACAAGAAGAAGGAGGGAATCCCAGGAGTTGAGGATGCAAGGTACAAGGCACGTCTGGTTGCAAAGGGCTATAGCCAGAAAGAAGGGATTGACTTCAATAAGGTATTTTCTCCAGTTGTGAAGCACACTTCCATTCGTATGCTTCTAGCTATGGTTGCTATGTATGATATGGAATTGGAGCAGCTTGATGTGAAGACTGCTTTTCTACATGGCGATCTTGAGGAAGTCATCTATATGGATCAACCAGAGGGTTTCCAGATTGAAGGCAAGGAGGATCATGTTTGCAGGTTGAAGAAATCCCTATATGGTTTAAAGCAGTCTCCTAGACAATGGTATAAAAAGTTTGACAGCTTTATGGTAGGTCATGGTTACTCAAGGAGTGAGTATGACAGTTGTGTCTACCATAGGAAGTTTCATGATGGATCATTTGTTTATCTGCTACTATATGTAGATGATATTCTTGTTGCCTCTACAAGTATATCTGAGATCAATAGTTTGAAGAAGCTACTTGGTAGAGACTTCGAGATGAAAGATTTGGGAGCTACAAAGAGAATTTTGGGCATGGAGATCACCAGAGACAGGCAAGCAGGAGAGTTGCGCCTTTTACAGAAAAGGTACATTGAGAAGGTTCTTGATCGCTTTGGGATGATGAGTTGCAAACCGGTAAGTACTCCTTTGGCATCACACTTTAGACTTTCAGCCTCTTTGTCACCCAATAGCTTAGAGGAGGAGGAATATATGTCACATGTTCCATACTCTAGTGCAGTGGGCAATGTTATGTATGCTATGGTTTGCACTCGTTCAGATATTTCGCAAGTAGTCAGTGTGGTCAGTAGATATATGGCTAATCCTGGGAAAGCACATTGGCAAGCAGTTAAATGGATACTTCGGTATCTTAGAGGCACTACAGATGTAGGACTGATGTTTAGCAGAGACAGTAGGTTGTTTAATGGTTTTGTGGATTCTGACTATGCAGGTGACCTTGACAGAAGAAGATCAACAACTGGTTATGTTTTTACTCTTTCAGGCAGTGTCATTTGTTGGAAGGCAACATTGCAATCAACAATTGCTCTTTCCACTACTGAAGCTGAGTACATGGCAATAGCAGAAGCAGTCAAAGAAGCTATTTGGTTGAAAGGTTTGGTCACTGATTTGGGTTTATCACAGGAAACTACCTCCGTATTCTGTGACAGTCAGAGTGCTATACACTTGACCAAAAATCAAATGTATCATGAGAGGACCAAACACATTGATGTCAGATACCATTTCTTACGAGATGTTATATCTCAAGGTTTGATTTCAATGAAAAAGGTCGCTACTGCAGACAATCCAGCTGACATGTTGACGAAACCAATTTGTTCTAACAAGTTCAAGCATTGCTTGGACTTGATTGGTGTTCGTTTTGCTTGACTGGCTCAAAGGGGCCATTTGGAGGAGAGACAGAAGGATTTTATTTTGTTGTGTGTTTAGAGAATACAATGCAAGGTGGAGATTTGTTGGAATATGCCTTGTATTCTAAATTACCCTTTTGCCCTTCTTTTAGTATAAGCATAATAGGGTTAAGAGAAGGAGAGAGAGTTTTGAGAGGTGAGCCACGCTCTTTGTATCTTGTAACACACTTTCTCAACTAATAAGAGAATTCTTCTGTCCTTCCCGTGGATGTAGGTCACGTCAACCGAACCACGTAAAATTTTGGTGTTACTTTCTTATTCGATTTACCATTTGCAATAACATTGATCATGTGAAGGCTGAAAGGACCTTGCAAGACCTGAAGCGGGAAGGACTTGACAGTATACCAGCTCGAGAAGAAACTGGTGGTGCCAAGAGCCAGAAAAGGCCCCAGGAAAGGCTTGGAGCTGCTGCATCTCCTACAATACAGATGAGGAGCAATGAAAGAGATGTCAACTATACAAAAACAGCGGCTACTGTCGCCTATGCAGAAACTGGGACTAGAAACAAGCAGCTTTTCAGCCAATCCCAGTCAAAAGAAGAGAAGAAATGGGGTGCAACAAGTCCAAGCCCTTCGTCATTTTCATCAGTGGGGTCACCAACTAATCCAGTGACACTTCTATCACCTAGGTTTGAGGTCCACCACGGTGTTGCACTTAACGAAAGGTGTAATTCTCAGCAAATAATGAAGGAACCAGTAGTTATTGCTCGGCGTCCGCAATCAGTAAATGGCATGCAAAATCCCTCTCCTAGCATGTGTGCCTCTCCTTCTGTAATAGCTGGATATACAAATATTGTTCCTGGTGTCCGGAGCACAATGTCAAACAGTAAGCTACTTCTTGGAAGCCTTGGCCTGGTAAATCAGAGCTCAGAGCAATTATACCATCCAGCTTTGTATAAGAAAACGTGTTTGGTAATTATCAGGCCAGGTGATTTTACATCTTCTGATCTGCAACGTTCATCAAGCACGATGAGTAAATCTCTTGGAGTTCCTTCAATTCCCCAGGGTTCATGCAGAGCAGCTAACGCACCTTCTCTTTCACTTCAGTCCCATCCTCGCTTGGCCTATATGCTGGTTAGGGGCTCAGCAGGGACCATGGGCTCTTCTTCACATGTGAATTGGAATACAGGCGGGTGTATACCAGAATTTGACTATTAACACCAACGATTGGAATCTGGGTTCAAATCCGTCCTCCAAGTGAAGTGGTTTGTTGCTGGGGCTTTCTTCATTGTTGCGTAATAGTTCTGCTGTAAGGATGAGTAGTTCAAATGGTTCCTGCGTTTCGGGGTTACGGAATGGTTGAGCGACTAAGGAAACATCTTCAGCTAGTTTGCATGAATGGACCTCTCTCCTTTTTCCGGGAAGGACATCTTCAGTCTGCCTAGGCAGTTTGTTACTTCTCTTTCTCCTTAGGAACAGTGATAGTCCTTTGGAATAGGGAGGAGAAATGAAAGCAATGGGCCAGGTCTTCATGGTCTTTAAATGCAGGCATTTGCTAGTTTCTGGATTTATACCATGATGCCTCTTCTTCTCATTGGTTTCTTTTGTTGCACGGTTTTTTATGTTAGCATGAGCAGCATATTTTACAGGGGGGCAGACGTTGGACGGAACCCGCCAACTCCACCTGAACCCATTCGGGTCGCGTTTTGGCTCGAACACGAATAACTCTCAAACATTTTCGGGTTGGATTATGATCCTCGGTCGGTTCATTTTCCATTATTTCCTTCTGACAAAGAAAAAGAAAGAATTGTATATAACATAGACCGAGGTACAAGGGTAACTAAGATTGAATTCCATGTAACATAAACCAAGGAACCAGGGTCGGTCACTTATAGTAGAAAGACAATAGCATATTGTCTTTCATTTTGCGGTGAATGGATTGCAGATTTCGGAACAACAAGCATAGCAAATTTCAGTCACACGAGGCTGGCAATCCCGTTGGCATCCGTAGTCATCAGGCTTCTGCACGCATGCAGTCTCGCAATCAGGTGGCGGCGGTTGACAACAAGCACCAAACCAAGATCAACATCCCCACCAATTATTATTGTTATTATATTAATTATGAGTGGCCGATTTGAAAAGTTTTTTCATAAAAGGCAAATTTATATATACAAATATAACGACAAAAACATTATATAGATAAAAAATAAAAAATAAAAAATAATAATTTTCCAAAAAAATAAAATAAGACCAAAATCTATTTTTCGATGGGGCGTTTGCTTCTACTTGACCTCCCTTGGATCCGCCCATACCATTCAGTAGGATCCTATGGACCTTTAGATACAATGCATCCCAAAATTTATTTATAATTAGTAAATTTGAACCAATTTATGAAGTCAAGAATAAAAAAAAATTCACAAACTTTATAATTTGGTAGAAAAAATTATTTAAAATCTCAAATGTTTTTATAAACTTGGTTCAAAATCTCCATTTGACTACAATAAAAATGCAAAACATAATTATAAGATTAGTGTGCTTTGAGAATTTTGCCCACAAAGCATCCCATTGTGTACATGTGTGAAAACAATTTATTTGTATATTAAAAAAAATAGATTAAATGACGAATAAATGCCAAAAGAACATACGAATTGAAGCACCCACAAGAAGATATGCACAAATATTTGCTTGTAGCGCACCTTTTTGTGCCATTGTTCGTCAAAGCCATGTGCTCTTGGAGTATAAAACAAGGGTTGTTGTATGTGAAATGAAGAGGAAATCAACCAATAGACAATGGGACAAATGTTGATGGGTAAGCCAAATTGTTATATAGTAATAAATGCAAATTTATTACTTTCGTGGACTACATTTTAGTCATACAAAAATAAATATTTGTCTGTTAGTCTTGGGATCTATTGCTTATAATGGCACGTTAAATGCACATTGTAAAGTAAAATCTCAGACGCAGAAATTTATGACACATTAAATGCACATTATAAAGTCAAAAGTCAGACGTAGAAATTTAACAGCGGTTGTGACAGGTGACAAACCATTTATTAGATGCGTGTGTTTCTATTTATATTTATATTTACTTAACCGGTGGTTATATATTTTATATTCGATAAATTTTACCATTTTGATTTTCTAAAAATTGCAAAACGTAATAATTATAAGATTAGTGTGCTCTGAGAATTTTGCCCACAAAGCATCCCATAAAAAAATATGCACACGATGGTAAATACAATTAATTTATATATTTTTTTAACTTCTTATATCTCAATAAATATTAATATTTAATTTTTCTCTATGTTATATGAATTGTTTTAAGCTTTAACCACGTGCGTGCACTTAATATTTTCTTCTTCCAAATCCGCAAAACGTGACGCGCAAATAAACCGTAGAATCTATTAAAATAAGTCGTACGATCGTTGACCGTCGCTGGACCGTTTTAAGTGGGCCATTGAAATCACAAGAGCCGGACGAGAAAAAGACGCGGCAGATCCCCACGTACGCGCAGATAGCAAAAGTTCCTCCAAGACATTTTTTCAAAATTGAAGAATTCAACAATTCAATTGAGCCCTTACATTTGAAAAATTATGATATTTAACGAAAAATAATCAAAGGAATTAAAATGGAATTCTATGAATTTTTATCATTTCAAACGAACCATAAATCCTTGAGCTTTTCTTGACTTTTTTCCTTTTTTTTTTTTCGTTTTCAAATCTTAACTCAGAAGCATAAATTTCTAAATTTTGTTAACCCCATTGACATGTTGCCCCAATAACAGTTTTGCAATATACATGCTTAACTAGACACAGCTGGTGCGATGCGAGAATGTTTTATTTGTGGATCGGATGGCATGTCAAAACCATCACATTGGAAAAGAGGCACGAATCGAGCAAAATAAAGAGTAAAAATCGAGAAAAATAAGAGAAGGGGACCAAAGACTGAAAATTTGGGAAATAGGGGGGATAATGGGTTTTTTGCCTGCATGGGCTTAAATGCCAGCCCAAGCTCAAATCCGGATGTGATTTGCAATGGGCACGGACCTTTTCTTGGAAAGTCAATTTGTGGTGATAATTTTAATTTCTGTATGCTTCTCTCTTGGTTGTAATAGTTTGTATTCAAACATCTATATCAAATATATGCAAGCGAGTGAATTTCTCTAAAGTCTGAATTTGGTTTTGATATGAGATCTAAAAGAAGCTTAATTTCAAATCTAATTATTAGGAATGTTATACGATTGGACAATGAAATCAAATTAGTCAAATCAAAATGTAAAACACCAATTAGTTGAACCAGCTTGATGTAGAGCTAATTGAACCATAATTTTTTATTTTTTTTTTTATTCTTGCTTAGGCTCAATCATGCTTCAATTCGATCACAAATTTGAACATGTGTAATGCTGATGTTTAACTCTTGGCCAACAGCCGCCATGTCAAGATGAAGAATAGGACGGCCGGAACGGCCCACCGCCGTGCCATGATGCCACTGTTTCCCTTTGGTCTTGCAGGCATTACTCAGCATAGTGTCATGGAGTCCTACTTGAGAAAGGAAAAAGGCGATTCCTGAAATTTATAGATGATTTATATTTCAACAAGCTACTTTTTGAGAAGTAGATAATAACTCTGTGATAAAATGGTATCAGAGTTGGTTTAACTCGAATCCGATGTATGTTGGCAAACACTCTAAGCTTTAAAGTAGGTAGGGAAACCTTGGTTTACGACGATAACGTCGATTAATTCAGTAAGAAAGAATGTGATGAAATACATGTTAAAAAAGAGAAAGGAATTCTTGTTTCGTATAAACATAGGCGTTGCAGGTTTCAACATATTATTTTATTTTAAGAGAGTAAGGGCATGTGACAATATGGACGGACTCATTTGTCATTACCTTTCGAGGGCCATAGATCTTAATATCTGGAAAATATACAACTGTACATCCATTGCACCGACACTTTTTAACTTTTTCTAGGCATCACGTCTGGTCGTCCATCTCATTACGAAATCAACACGAGTTCGTTCCAACTTCCAATGTCTCTTCGCACCTTTAATTTTGCTAAGCATTTGTGGACTAGAGTTGCATGTGTAAAGAAAATCACAATGCTTCTTCAGTAAAACCAGCTTTCAAATTTTTCAAATAATGTGAATATTTTGAATCAAAATATTGGTAAATGACTTATAAAGACATTTACTTACATCTTATTACAACATCATGAAAATAAAATGTATTGACGTCTAACATTTAAATTATCTATCATTATCTTTTATTTAAAGATAATTATAATGAAACAAATCACATAGTCTGCAGATTTCCCTTTTTACGCCAACTAATTGTTAAATTTGTGTGCTTTATGTTAAAAATATTTTGCTAAAAACACTCTCTTTCTTACAAATTGATGCTTGGCAACTAAATATACGAAAATATTTAAGCGACCAAGATAACCAAAAACAAACTAATATGAATGATGATTAGTGTATTTATTGAAATTCCGGTTAAAAAACTTTCTAAACTAATGCATGAGGATAGAATTTGCTATAATCTTGGCTTAGTTTAACTATTTACCACCAATGCTTTTTCACCCGATTTCAGGATTGACAATGATCAAAAGATTATAAAGTTTTTGCCTAAAAAGTTCTTTTTTTTGTTTTTTTTTTTAAATTCTTTTTTACATTTAGTCATTTAAAAACTTCTTTAATATTCTATCTAATTAACGAACAGAAGTGAGGTTGTGACTGGGAAAATATCACACCACAAAACGCGGAGAGAGAGAGAGAGAGAGAGAGAGAGGGTTTGAACGGGAATTGTGGAATGTAATGGGAATTTTCCAATCTATACCATTAGACTTTTCTCTGTGATATTACGAACAAAAAAAGAAAAATTGACTCGATATTTTGAAAAAGCTTATGAATCAAATAATATCTCAAGAAATGTCAAATAATATTGAAAAAAAATTGGAGAATGCACAAAAACGCAAGAGAGCGAGGGGAAAGAGAAAGGCAACATTTATAAGTCGGAATCGAACAGAGACAACGGAAAGACCAAACACCTAAAGTTCGGCCCTTCTCCACTCCTCCTCCACGCCTTTTCCACCGCCGCCAGCGCCACCGCCACCGGCATCCTCCATTCGACCAAATTCCTCTTAATTTTTCTTTTTTATTCTATTCTCTTTCTATTTCCTGAAAATTCCCTTACCATAAAATTCAATTTGCTGCGAGTACTTCTCACCGCACCTGATCTCTTCCCTCCCCACTCCACCCCAAAAAAAAAAGTAAAGTCTTGACGACCTTCCGATCAGAGCCGACAGATCTTCGAGCGATAAAAGAGGAGGAGGAGGAGGAGAAGACAAAGCCGCCGCCGCCGCCGCCATGAAGAACACGTCGCGGCTGTTCACGATAGGGCTAGTGACGGCGTGGTACTCGTCGAACATAGGGGTGCTGTTACTGAACAAGTACTTGCTGAGCAATTACGGGTTCAAGTACCCGATCTTCTTGACCATGTGCCACATGACGGCTTGCAGTTTGCTCAGCTACG
This sequence comes from Ceriops tagal, assembly GCA_021533255.1. NCBI lineage: Eukaryota > Viridiplantae > Streptophyta > Magnoliopsida > Malpighiales > Rhizophoraceae > Ceriops > Ceriops tagal. Next base: position 8,746,418 of record CM038602.1, read on the forward strand.
TGGCCATTGCGTGGATGAAGATGGTCCCTATGCAGACCATCCGCTCCCGCACCCAATTCTTAAAGATCTCCACCTTGAGCTTCGTTTTCTGCGTGTCGGTCGTCTTCGGAAACATTTCCTTGAAGTTCTTGCCCGTCTCGTTTAACCAGGCTGTTGGTGCCACGACGCCGTTTTTCACCGCGGTTTTCGCTTACTTGTTTACTCTCAAGAGGGAGGCCTGGCTCACTTACGTCACCTTGATTCCCGTCGTTACCGGAGTTATTATTGCCAGCGGAGTAAGTGTTTTCTTCCCTTTGCATACGGTTATTGTGGAAAGAGTTTGCTTACCAATTTAGTTAGTGAGGGATGTTAATGAGAATTGATCTGTTTCCCATGGTTTGTATAACTCATGGGTTTAGTTAGATTTTCATTGAACTGGATCAGTTTGGAATTGAATGCTATTACCCCTTGAAAATGGCCGTGGGCTCGTAATTAGAACTGTTTTGCTTGGGGTCTTTATGTTGAACAAAAGTGATCCCAGAATTTTAGTTGATGGAGTTCTTTGTTTTCCCCTTCCACTAAACTTTTGTGCTTGCTTGCATTATGTTGTGGTATGGAATCTAGGAGCAAGTGTTAATTGTAAGGAATTGGATTGCTATCTTCAGTTGAAATTTTTACCATTATTATTATTATTATTATTATTATTATTATTATTATTATTTATCTTTTCCATGGCCATAGGGTGAACCGAGTTTCCATCTATTTGGGTTTATAATGTGCGTTGCTGCTACTGCTGCAAGGGCACTCAAAACAGTGCTGCAAGGGATTTTGCTTTCTTCTGAGGGGTAAGGATGTTTATCAACTGGCACCTGCATTAAATTTTTCACCGTTCAAGGCATGACATAGTTTCTTATTATCTTTCACATTCATTCTGAAATGGAATTCATACTGAGAGGCTGTTTTTATTTCTTATTTCAAATTTTAAGGGAGAAGCTGAATTCTATGAATCTCCTTTTATACATGGCTCCAGTTGCTGTTGTACTTTTACTCCCTGCAACCCTTATTATGGAAGATAATGTGGTTGGAATTACACTGGCCCTTGCTAGAGACGACATCAAGATCATCTGGTACCTGCTATTCAACTCGGCACTGGCATATTTTGTAAATTTGACCAATTTTTTGGTCACAAAACATACAAGTGCTCTGACCCTCCAGGTATGTGTTGTTTTGCAGACTGACTTCCTTTGACTTTTTGTTAATAGATTTTTTGATTGCAAAAATGCTCATGTGTTAAGTGTGAGCCTTAAGAAAATGTTAATTTTCCTCACTAAAAAATAAAGTGAAGCGAGAAGATTCATGGTGTCATAATCCAGTTATAACCAAGTGGGACTACATGAGTCTAAACCTTCTTGGAAGTTTTGGCCATATTTTCAAATAAAACACATTTTTAAAGTCAATTATTGGATAATTTCTTTCTATAAAGTCAGTTCAGTGCTTTTCTCAGAATATGGAACAGATGGTGTCCCATCCTGTTTCTAACTTACATCCTCCATGAATGAATATAGGAATACCTTTGTATAGGGAGTTAGATGAATCTTAATGACGATACACTGGGTATAAGTGTGACATAAGTATATTAGAATTTTAGCATTGAAACGTGGCTTGCAGAGGAGTTCATTTCCTTTGTGATGCAACAGAGTGTTAGATAATTTCTGCTTGTATGGCTGGTTGAAATGCCAAGAAATTCTGAATGTTGTCAGTGGTGCATAATCATTACAAGTTTACAAAATAATCTATTCATAAATGTTCAGTCACCATTTGTTTTGGCTAATCTGAGAATTTTCTTGGCATTTTATTGGCTAATGTTTTTACTTTTATTTCTTCAAATTGATTGTGTTCTAAAGACCACCATTTTCCTTTAAGATCACATGCAAGAGTTTTGAGTCTTTCTCCTTCAAGTATTTGAGACTCATTGATATCTGGTATCAATATTTTCCTAAAATCATCCACCAACTTGTGTTTCTTTCTAACTCAGTCTTTGATAAGGTTGCATTTGTTCTGAAATAAGTGGAACCTTTTTGCCAGCCGGGAAATGGTTGATACAAACCAATTTCTGGGGTATGGTCTTAGTTGTCACTGATCTAGATGTTGGTCTTTGTGCAATATCAGACAGAGGGAAGGTAGCATGCCTTAAAATGCTAGCAATTGTGTTCAAGTGGCTACAGTCTACACTTTAGAAAGTTCTTGAAGCTTTGTTATAAATTCTTTTCCTTTTTTTTCTTCCTTTTTAAGAATTTAACAAATGAGCTTTAGTTGAGGAGTTGAGATGGATAACACAGTGAGAAATTATACATTTATTGGTCAACTTACAAATTTTTTTTATGCTGTTTCTTTGGTTTAGTTTTTGGTGAGGGGCTTTTTCGCCTCAGGGGGGCAGGAGGGTTGGGGGAGCACATACTCTTTTGGTGTTTTTGTGTTTGCTAAGATAGCGGGGCCCAAAACTTTGAGGTTCTCACCTTTTATTGCCCCTGCCTGCCATGTTGGTTTTCCCATGTTTTATGCATTTGAATATCAATGCCATTTCCTTCTCCTATTTTCATTTTAATCTTCTATGTTTATTCTGTCACAAGCCCTAACATAAGGAAGAGTTATCGATATTCCAGGTACTGGGGAATGCAAAAGGTGCTGTGGCTGTTGTGATTTCAATTTTGATTTTCAGAAATCCTGTATCCGTCACTGGGATGCTTGGTTACACGCTTACCGTCTTTGGAGTTATTCTGTACAGTGAAGCCAAGAAACGGAGCAAGTGAATAGTCATTTTAAAAAAAGCACGAAGAACAATGCTCTTTATGGTTTGTCGTCCTGGGCACCAGGACAGCAGCAACCTCATAGAGGCGACTTTGGGCTGGTTTTGGTCCATTGGTGCTTATGGATTTTGGCCTCAAATTCTTTTTTTTTTTTCCCTGGAAAACCCAGAAATTGGTTTCCAATTCATGGCAACAGCTGCAGAATTAGTCAGAAGTAGAAAAATAAGTGACATCTATCCGTATTGTTCACAGGTTGGGTTCGTAGAGGAATACTGTTTTATCTTTCAAATTCTTTCTGGGAACAGGACTTGCAGAACTGGTCTTCATAGAATTACTTTGTTATTAACATTTATCATATTGGTTAATTGATGGAAAAAGAACAGTTAAATTTTACTGTTTTGTGGTCTTCTTTGTCTGAGGTCTGGTGCTGACTGCTGATATAAATTTGGTTGGGTAGTTGCCCCAGTATCTCCAAAGCAGAATGTAGAAATAAGCGGCCCATCCACGTTTGGTTAGTAAACTAGTATTAAAGATGCTTATATGCAGCCGAAAAAAAAAAAAAAGTCAGAAAAATCAATTTACCAAAGCACGTAAAGGCAGTTTTTATCGGAAATCTATTTTACCTTAACCTTTTTGGAAGCTGAGTCAAAATATCGATAGTTAGTGTCTTTTTAATAAGTTATTTTGACTCATTTTTTTATCTTTTTATGCAAGTGAAAACAACAAACATCCTTCATCTCATTGATCAACAATTGCATTCTTCAGCTGGCGTCCCAAAAAAACCATTTACACGAATCAATTCTACAGCAAACTATGCTTTCACAAGAACCCCACGGCCCAAAAAGTAAGGGGCACTACTGCGCAGAAACCACCCTCCACCCGAAAAAAAGAAAGGCACTAATATCATTCACTTTTGTAACCCCGCCGGCGAAATTTTATAATTGTGAGGATGCTCAATGCCGTACATCAACCAAGCCCAAAACATTTCAAGCACAGCTAAAAAAAAGACTCAAAAATCAAAACGATAAGAGCAGAATCAACTTTTGCCAGTTGATTGCAGAGTGAAGCACGAGAAGTAAATGAGACCATACAAATAGACATACAATTAAATATAATATGATGTTCAAGCCTCTGGCACAGAAGCTGCCGCATGTTTCATTGATGCAGACTTGACGAGATGGGTGTAACTTCCCCTTCTCTTTGAAAAGTTGAGCAAAGTGATGTTTGCAATACAATACAGCTTCCAGGGCTGCATAATGTGCTGGGGATATAGAACAGCCGCCAGGAGAGCACCTGAAACATGACTTTTGACATGCTTTGTCCTCCACCGTTACCTGCAGATTTTAGAAGAAAAAACCAAATTATGATTATAACGTTCTAACTCCAAAATACATTCCGTCTAGCTTGGCAGTTGTCCAGCTTTTGGTTTTGTAATTTGTAGGACATCAGGGGCTGGAGACCAGCAGAGCTGTATGGTATGGACGTGCTCTCAAATATCTCAAAGGGCCACCTAACCTTGTCTCACAGAACAACTATCATCTAACCACACGGAAGTCCCTACACCAAATTATGCTAACTACGCTTGCTATGTTACAACAGACTTTCATAACAAAACCCAAAAGGAAAAGGGGGAAAAAAAAATAAAAAACAAGAAAAGTAGACGAGCATTGAAACAGAACTTGCACCTCTAACAAAGGTGATCGATTTTGAACTGGTCTCTTATGGAGTACAACGTCAAGGAAATCAACTCAAGTAAAACTGGGTCTGAGACTGTGACATAACTATCCAAATCCTACATTCTCGAGCGGGGAAGCAGTTTTACCAAAAGTAGCACATTTTTCTTGTGGCCCAGAAAACATGCTAGCAGCTTTGCTAGGTGATCTTGTCTGAAACCAGCACAAGCCATTGAAAGTCAGAGAGAATAATCAATTGTCATTTGTCATGTATACGAAGTGTTATGGGGAACAATTACTTGCTCAGGAGTTCAATTCTCAGCTGACTTTGCAGCTGTCAAAAAAAGGAATTAATTCCCAAATTAACAAATTAAAAGCAAAAAGTAGAAATTCAAATGACAAAAAAAAAAAAACTTTTGCATGAACAAGCGGACATACGTGACTGGAAGCTCTTGTTAAAACTACCCGTCTCCATGAACAGCAGCTCAAAGTGAGGCTTACAATAGACTACTCCTTCCATGGATGAATAATTGCTTAGCTGAAAGCATAGAAAGTACGAAACTTAGCAAAATATCCAGAAATAAAAGCTACTAATCATCTGGTTAAGTTTAGGTCGAAAAGACAAACAATTTGTTCTAATAACAATACGGGTTCCCGTAATCACAAAGAATACCATCAACCCTACTAGTTTAGGAGAACATTCGTTTGACAGATTATCAAAGAGCTTCATTTGACATAAGCCAACAAATAGATCCTAACAGCTTAAACGGTGACAAAAAATGCGTAAGAAAATAATACCTTTAACGTGCTTTGCAGTGAAAGCACTTGAAGCAAGACTTACGGTAAGTAACACCACCTGCGCCAAAAAATATATATAAAAAAAAAATACAACCATCAATCAAAATCAATTCAATTTCACGCTGTGGGAATTTTTCTTGAACGGGGAAGAAAAGCAGCTCTAATTTATTAAGGCAAAATTGACTTGGTCATAAGCATTATAAGTTAGTGACCCACAAACATAAACTAAAAAAATTCGCAAGAGAACAAAAGAAAAAAAAAACAAAAAGTTGTCACTCGCAAGAGAGATCTGTTGGGAAAAGCCGGGGGCCGAAATTGGAGAGGTTAGCAGACCCCAGTAAACAATAGATGTTTATCCGAATTATGTGTTAGTCAACCTTGAGGATATGTAAATATTTAATTTATGAGTTTGACTTCATTTTTAATTTAAAATTTTAAAATCTTAAATTTATAAATTATTTTTATATGAAATTTTTTAGTTATATAACCTAATATTTATACGTAATTTTTTTTTTTTAAAAAATAAGCAATTGGAAAACAAGGAAATGGAAGGAGAAGTGGGAAGTGGGAAGTGTCACGTAGAGACTGAATTGTCAAGAATGAGAATTCTAAATTTATAAATAAAAAAAAAGAGGAGACAAACGGGCGTAAAAAAATTTTTAATTTTATTAATTTTAAAACTTTACATAATAATTAATTAAAAAAATATAAATAATACAGACATACATTTGTGCTAATAACCTTAACAGCATCTTAAACGCGGTTTTAGCAATTCATGCCTTTCCTTTCTGTTCTTTTCGGATAAAATCTAAGCTATTTTGTACACAGGCTTGCCCACTAAAATACTTGATATCATTTGATTGAAATGCTTGTCTTTGGGATCAAGTGTTTGCTGCTCTCCATGTGTGGGGTGTGTACATTGAATTTTAATATAATATAAAAAGAATCACAGTTAAAGTTAGGGTGACCATAAGTTTTTCTTGAGTTCTGGGGAAGCTTGTCTTTCTACATCAGTTGCTGAAAATGCTGTGCACAGGCAGTGCTCCGCCGTAAGGGGCTATTGACTTGAATCAAAGCATATATACAGGACTATTTTCACTCGCTATATATTGTTTTTCAATAGAGGGAGATCTTACTTTCGGCTTACACTGGAGTAACTGAGCTAAAAGAGCATAAAAAGTTAGTGCCTATTTCAGTTATTGCCAAACGGTGCTTGCTTTCTGCTGCATAGAGAATCTGGTGATGATCACCAGCTTTGCTTTCCGGAGTACACTCATCAGGTGTTAAGCTAGTAGCTACTTGCTTATCTTCGAATTGAAAAGCATGCTTCAATTAAGTATACATCTTCTAAGCAACAAGGTTAACAAGAAGGTACCTACAAGGGGAAAAGTACAATGAATTGAATGTACCAAAGTGCCTACTCTTGGAATTATCCCTCTTGTTTTGTATGCAAACGCAATTCTTAGATTGCTTCTTCATAGGTTTCCTTTAGTACCAACAGCTTTAACTGATTAAAATTAAAATTATGATTAAAGTGTTGAAATTATGATTAAATGGCGTGCGAGCTATTGGGACTACAGGGCATATGATTTGAGACAGATGCTTCAACACAAATCCATGGTATGCATTTCTTTTTCCCACTCATTTATATCGAAGTACAAGAAATGGCATATGCTTGTTTATCATGTTCTAACTTTTACAATTTGGTTTGATCAAGAAAAGAAAGAACTTGTACAATTAGGAAATGATTTTGCTCTGACCATTGCAATAATCTGATCTCATTTGCACTTTTCAGTCACACGCATGAAAATCAGTAACCTTCGCCATTTATATAGGCAGTTGAAGATGGGCAGGCCAAGTGCCGTGGATCAATTGTGAACATGGTTGATGCACTTATAGAGGAAGTCTGGTCCATGGTTTCCATGACTAAAATATTGCCGAAATGGATACCAATGGTTGAAAGATGCACTGACTTAACTGGAGAGGAAGGAATTCTGGGCTATGTACGGCTAGCCTCAGGGTTCATGTTCCCTCAACAGGATGGTGAGAGGTCTCAGATTAAGGAGAAGCTGGTTTCCGTGGACTTTTCCGCACACAGCTACGTTTACAGGATGGAAGCAAGCAATGTGGGCTCTAGATGGATCTGCTAACGCATTAAAACTGTTTGATTATGGGGATGATTCAACGCTGGTTGATTGGTCATTTGGGACTTCTCCCTTGGAAGATGCTTCTCAGGACAGCACAATTGATTATCTTGGATTCCTTTACAAATCATTTAACAATAGGATTGGAGCAGCCATAGAAGCCGCTGAATCAAGAAATGCTCGGTTTAATAAATATCATGGAATATTTCGTATATTCAGAGACAAAAGTGGTTGGCGTGGAATGTGGAATGAGTCAATAAATAGTGTTGTTAAGTCTGTAAAGTTTTCTGTTGACATGTCACCTGTTGTATGTGCAATGATTTCTTGTTCTATGAACACAAAGTTTACAAATTTGATGAAGGCCGGAATAATGGCATAAAATGCATTCGAGCCAGAAACCACAAAAAAGAAAAAGTAGCTTGAAGAAGAGAAACAACAAAGCAATGCAATCGCCATTAAAAGTAGCATCTCAAAGCCGCTGCCTGCAGAAACTGCAAAAGATCCATCCCGAATCCAGGCACCAACTTTATCCTCAGGTAATCAATTTATCGCAGGTAAACACGAATACGGTTTCTTTAGCCAAAAAAAAAATGCCAATAACTTACATGCTCATTAGAATGAATGCAATCGAAGGTGTTATCATAACACCTAGGAAACAACTTCAACACATTAGGAAAACAGTGTATTTGCGTGTGTATGTGTGCGCACGCACATGTGGATGTATGCACATGTCCATGTCTATTGTGTTAAAGCATTGCAAAGATCGGCAAAAGTTCAATTGAAATAGGAAAGATAAGGACTACTCACAGTAATAAGTATTTTAATGCGATGCTCGCCCCACTTGCCAACTTGAGCTTTCTTTTCTAGCACCTGGTGGACAAATGATATCAGAAATAAGATCAATTAGAGTCATCAATCAGACTTATTCAGACCCCAAATCCATCCAACAGTCAAAACACATTCTTTAATGGCACAAAGTTTAAGCTGAAGCGATTTTTCATCAAATTCTTGCAGATGCATTTTAATTAAGAACATTAAACCAAAGAAAATTTAGGCAGAAGCTGTAAAAACTGTACTCTCTTTACTTTACAGAGTGCTTATAAAAGCCTTAAAAGGAGTGAAACCATTCGAAGCTTGACATGATGTCAAGCCCTGTGAGCATCACGTCAGAGTATTTGGTCGTGTCTGCTATAGCTATATTGCTGGTGTTAAAAGGGACAAACCTGACGAAAATAAGAAGCCGGATCCTTGTGGGCTAAAATAACAATGCCAAAGGCTATAGTGTCTGTGATTTCAAAACTGAAGAGATGTCAAATGCAATGAAAAAGCAGCTTGAAAGTAGGAATAATCCTAAATTGATGACTATACCAATGGTGGTAACTCTAATAAACCTGAAAATCAACTAGAAATTGAGAATGAAACGAGACAAATGAAGATGATGCCGTTAGAAGAACAAGAGAACTTACTGAACTTTGTCAGATGTGTAACGTTGCTACATTTGAACAGCATCTCATTCTGATGCAGTTAACCTGTCAGGATGGAAAGAAGCTATAGGAGACCAACACTGTTGGTTGAAGGAGGCTGGGATGAAGTCTCAAACTGAAATGCAGTAAAAATTGCAGCAGAACATTGGGCATAAAACTTGCATATATTCTATTGTAATTCAAACTCCTTTGTATAGGAGATCAGTGCAATGATTGTAGTACAAGAAATGATGAATAATAGAAGCTTCCCATGCCCTTGAGTTTGCTTACTTAAGCAACTTAACTTAGCAGATTTTCTACCAACCCCCGCTAACATTGCAGTTGGTAAAACTGCTATCATAAAAAATGCAACTTTCAAAAATCATTTCAATTGTCCTTTCTAAATTCCCATAACTAAACTTATAAACATTAAATTGCAATCCAACTAAGAACATCTGATTTGAACAAAATAGAAGTTGCTACTGTTGTTTCTTCTCCTGCAAACTTGGAGTCTTTTGCTTCATCTTCAAAGGCTGCTATACTGAGCTGGAACAGGAGTGAAGCTAAGTCCAATGACAAACAGGATCAACAAGAACTAAACTTGGATTCTTATTTACAGACAACACTGCAGACATCTTAACGACGTTAAATGGGTCCTTAGGACCAAACTCGATGCTGATGGATTAGTAAACAAGCTTAAAGCCAGATTGGCAATGAAAGACTATGCACAACAATTTGGTGTTCATTTTTCAAAAACTTTTGTTCTTGTTTCCACGCCGAACACCCTTAGACTTCTAGCACTTGCAGCACAGAAAGCAAGAAAAATTTTATTTAATGCATTATTCAATAGAGCCTTAGGAGAGTAGATTGTTTTCAGCGGCTAGAAGGCTTTGAGGTCAAACGAGAAGAAAGACAAGTCTATTTGCTCAAAAATGCATTTTCTGGCCTTATAATTGGTTCCAAGGGCCTAGAACAACAGTTGATGTATGCTTGTTATGTTGGTTGCTAGATGTCTTTTTGGTGATCATTGATTACTTGAGGTAGAAGGAAAAGAAAGAGAGGCAAGGAGAAGTATCAAGACAAGGTGATGGTGCTTAGATTTGTGCAAAAGCATCGTTTTTGTATCTTCTTCTTCAATATATACCAAAAACTTTACAAAATAAGTTTTTTACAAATTTAAATTTTAAAATTTGAATTTAAATACAAAATTACATTAATTTAAATTAAACAAATTAATACAAATAAAAAGATATTTGAAATGATTGTTGGAAAGCTTCTGGAACAATTTTCCTCAATTGCCATAATAACTGTTATAATTGTTAACTATCATAATTGTCAACTTATGCTTGACAAGAAGGTTAGTTACATAGGGTTAAAGCTTAACTTGCTATATCAAAGTAGGGGCATTATAATCTTCACTCTCTTTCGGTGCTACTGCTTTGCATTCCCAACTTCTTCCTTAATTCAATAATTTTGCCTTTTTACAATCCTTTGGTTAAGATGTTTGCAAACTAATCCTTACAGGAATAAAATCTTAGTTCCACTTCTTAATTTACTTACAGTTCGCTCATAAAATGAAGTTTTATGTTAAAATGTTTGGTTCTTCCATGCATTACTAGATTCCTTAAAATAGCAATGGTTACTTAATTGTCATAATAAATAATGGTGACTTCCTTTTCCTCTAATTTTAAGTCTATCATAATCTTTCTAATTTGTAGATAAGGCAGTAGTTATGTACTTTACTTTAGTTATAGATTAAGCCATAATAGTTTGTTTCTTTCAACTTAAGCAAAAAATGACTAAAGCATGCCTTGAAGTGCTTTCATATCCTTACTTGATCCAACCTAGTCATTATCAATATAACCCTCTAGTTTGATGTTTGTTGTGTTTTTAAACATGATTCCAAAATTAAATATTCCTTTAATGTACCTCAACACTATTTTTGTAGTTTTATGATGTAATTTAGAGGGATTTTGTATAAACATAAATAACATGATTATAGAAAATGTGATAACAAGTCTAGAATTTAAGAGATATAATAGGCATTTAATGAGACTTCTAAATTTCTTGGCATCAGTCTTTAATAAACTAGTTTTTTTTTTAAAGTTTAACATTTAATATGAGTAAAATGGACGTCTCTTTATAATTTTGCATATGAAATTTTTGTAATTAAGTGACAAAAATACCATTTTAGGATTGATAGATTTATAGACCTAAAAAGTATTTCATCTTTGCTAAGTTTGTCATATCAAATTCTTTTTTCATTTTTGCTTTGATATAATGAATAAGTATGCTGTTATCTCCAATGATTATAAGATTATTCATATAAAGAGGAATATAAAAAACATATGATGCCTTTTGTTTTCACATATAGGGTTGCTTCTAACACACTTCTTATAAAGCTAAGGTTGAGTAGTTAAGTGTACATCTTAACTTTAGGAGCTTGCTTTAACCCATAAAGAGCTTTTTTAAGTAAGTATACTTTGCTTTCTTCTCTAAGAAGGATGAAACTAGGTGATTATTTAAGAAAGATTTCTTCTTATAAGACATCATTTAAACAGGTAAACTTAACATCTATTTGATGTTCCATCTGATGGTTATAAGCTATAACAGCCAAAAGAAACTTGATAGCATTTATCTTTGCCACAAGAGTAAAGACATTTGTATAATTAACTTTTATTTGCTGTGAGAAACCTTTGGCAACCAACCTAGTCTTGAGCTTGTGCAAGTTTCCATTTACATTCATTTTCATCCTATAGATCCATTTAGCTTTTATGATTTTCTTATCTTTAGACCTTGGCATTTAAATCTAAGTGTTATTCCTTACCAAAGCTTATACCTCCTTTTGTATTATAACTTTCTAACTAGGGAGCTTTGATGCTTTATCATAGCTTATTGGTTTTATGAAGGCTTTATTACATCTCTCTTAGATGTCATTGAGAGATTTATTACCCTTAACAAATGAGTTGTCAACATTGTCTTCTTTTAAGAAGTCAAACTCCTAATGTATAAATTACATAGGTTGATTGGAACTTAAGGTTAAGTTCTCATTAGCCTCAGTTTTTTTCTGACTTTATCTTAATGCTTCATTAAACTTTAAGTTTCTACTAACTGAGATTTTATTAATGATAGAGTCATACACTTTATAAATATGTGTTATATTTGTGTAACTAATAAATATTATCACTAAAGCTCTAGAATCTAGCTTACTTCTCCTTATTTGATGCACATGTATATAATATAGTTTTCTAAATACCTTAAGATGTGTTAAAAAAGGCTAAATGTCAAACTAGTACTCATATAGTGTGGAATCAGTAAGAATTTTGATAAGTAACTTGTTCAATAAGTACATTAAGATAGTTACTACATTTAATCAAAAGGATTTGTAAAGACCTATTTCTATTAACAATTACTTGCTTATAGCTATAATGGATTTGTTCTTCCTCCTCATTTTATTTTACTAAAATGAGTAGGGTATAGTGAATTATCAAAATCCCTACATCTCTACAAATTTGCTTAAATGACTTAGATATGTATTTTGAGTCATGTATTTTGAGTCATTATCTAACCTAATGATCTTAATTTGGAAGCCAAATTGTTTCTCAATCTAGGCTTTATACTAATAGAAGACATTTAGCACTTTAAATTTTTGTTTAAGAAGAAAATTGAAGTAAACTTAGTTAAGTCATCTATAAAAATGACATATTACATGCTTTTTTCAAATGACTTATGATCCATAATACCACAGAGATTACTGTGAAGAAGTTGTAACTTCTACTTTGCTCTAAATGAAGTTTTAGATGAGAATAATAATATAGTTTATTTATTAAACTGACAAGTCTCACAAATGGACTTGAGTTCTATAAGGTCAGGCAAACCATGCACTAATCTCTTCCTTTATATCTTCTTAAGACCAATAAAATTAATATGACTCAACCTTTTATGCCTATGCATAGTATCTTACACTTTTATAGATAATGCAAGGTATCGTACTTTGCTTACTTCCAACTAGCGGGTTTTGCCTAACATTAGTATCTTGATTAGAAAAGTATCTCTGACATTTAAGATAATACAAGTCTTGCCTTTAAAGACTAAGTTATAGCCTTTTTTTAATAACTACTTTACACTAAGCAAGTTATAATTTATTTAAGGCACACATGAGACATCAAATATGAATTTGATAATTGCATTTATATAAATGGCTACATAGCTTTTTTCTTTTACTTGAAGTAGCTTAACATTGCCAATTTTCACCTTAGTTGTGAAAGATCTATTAATCTTCTCAAAAAGTTGTAAATAAGATGACTTGGTTTATGTAACCACTGTTAATAAGCCATCTATTGCTACTCCTATTGGTGGAGTTGGCTATCATAATAAATAACTGCTCTTCTAATATCTTATCTTCATCTACTATTTATACCTATTGAGACTTTTATGCTTATTGTTGTTGCTTCCTTTTATGTTAGCAAATCTTTTCTTGTTTTAAATTTTGCATATAAAATTAGGCCTCTTTCATTAATATCTAAACATATGATTAGTCTTTTTACAATAATGACATGATGAATATTATCTTCTGCCTTTAAAGTTGGCATAACCCTCTAACCTTTTCTCTTGTTTTCCTTGCTACCTTTTCCTTACTTAACATTTGGGTTATTGATTCATGGTTAAAATACCTTTAGTGTTCTCTTCTTACCTTAGGAGCCTTTTTTACTTTTAAACTTAAAGGAAATTGAGCAATTCTGATAAACTTATAAAGTTAAGATCTTTAGAGTCTTTTATGGAGGAAATCTTTGCCTTAAACCTCTCTAGAATACTTATCAAGACCTTCTACATAATATTTCTACTAAGAAAGTCCTCTTTTAAGATTTAGATTTGGTTAACCAACTTAAAAAGCTTATTTGTATAACCCTTGATAATGTTTGCTTTTTTCATTCTTAGAAGTTCAAATTCTTTTTTAAGATTAAGGAGTTGCATGTTTTTAGTTTTCTCACTACAAAAGAACTTCTCCTACATCTTAAGTTGTTGCACAACCCATAATTCTATTAAATATGGTTTTCAATACAGCTAAATGGATAAAAGTCAAGGCTTTGTATTATTTTGTTGTTTGATTACTCTATAGTTTAAGTTATGTAAGAGAAGGATTGGTAAACAAAGAAGTGGTTCTACACCTTTTTCAATAGCTTTATACAAATCAAATGTTCTAAGGAAGGCTCTTATCATTGCTATCCACTAAGAATAATTTTCTTTAATAAATTTTGGAGGTGGAAGTGGAGAAAACCTAGATAAAGCCATTTGCAGAATATGGTTTTGGTTTTTTGTAGGGTTTTCTTATTGTTTTGTTCCTCTAATAAAAGCCAGTTAGTTTTCTCTTTTCTTTCTTTTTTAATTGCTTGTTTTTAAGGCTTTCATATGTTACCTGCTCTAATATTAAAATGTTAAGTCTACTAGATGTGTTTTTAGTGATCATTAATTACTTGATGCAGATGGAAAAGAAGGAGAAGTGGAGAGAAGGATCAAGGCAAAGTGATAGTGCTTGGATTTATGCAAAAACATCAATTTTTGTATCTCTTTCTTTAATATATGCATGAAGTTTTACAAAATCAAATTTCATAATTTGAATTTAAATACAAAATTACATAATTATATTAGTTTAAATTCAAAATATCAATATAATAAAAAGAGATGCTTAGAATAATTGTTAGAAGGCTTTCAAAACAAGTTTCCTCAATTGTCATAACTGTCATAGCTATCAAGTACCATAATTGTCAATTGATGTATGGCAAGAAGGTTAGTTACATAAGGTTTGAGCTCAACTTACTACAACAAAGTAGGGGTACAATGATTTTCATGTTAAAATATCATTTTTTCAAAAGCAAAAGTGAACCAACCTTGTATATCAAGATTGATATAAATGATTTACTGGTTATTTCCGTGTATATTGATGACCTTTTTATCATAAGAAATAGGTCAAACTCAATTGAGCAAGGCAAAATTCTCATTTACAAGTAATTTGATATGACTAAAAGGGAGAAATGTCTTTCTTTCTTGTAATAAAGACACATAAATCTCCAAAAAGAATCTTCATCAACCAAGAAAGTATGCAACTAAAGTTCAAAAAAAGTTCATAATGTTTGGTGTAAGGAAGATGGAGCTGAAAAACTAGATGTTCCAGCTTATAGAAGCTTGGCAAGTAGTGTTATAATTAACAGCAACTAGGCCTAATATCATGCATGGTAGTAGCTTACTTTCTAGATTCATGCATTCCCTAGTGAAATCGCCAAAGAATCTACTTTCATCTTGTTCAAGCTCAACCTTAATGCCTTAGAAAAGAAGCCAACTCATTTGCAGAGGAAGAGCAAGTCTGAAAAGGAGGAAGGAGAAGCTGGAAGTTGTTCTAATGTCACTTTCTTTTATTATCAATCTTTAGTTGCATTGTAATGCTTAGTTTGATTGCAACTCATGATTAGTTTGGTGATTTATAAAAGACATGCTAATTAGTTCTTGTGTAATTGCCTTTTGCTGTCATGTGTAATGTTAAGCAACTTGTTAGTGGGATTAGGTATGTAAAGCTGAAATGATCAACTTGCTTTGGCCTGTGAACAAATAGGAATGGAAAGCATGTCTTTCTTTGATCATTGCATATACTTTTGACATTGTACAAGTCTCCCATAAGAGAAGCATTACGGAATACAAAGTTTTTTGATTTTGAATGTCCAATAACTCGCTGCAACAATCCCTCTGTCTCTTTCAGCTATTGTGGCCTTCACTTTTCTTATGCTCCTCTTCTTTGCCTTGTAACACAACAGAAATGCACTTTAATGCTGCTAAAAGGGTGCGGAGATACAATAGAGGCACCACTGAATTTGGTGTTTGGTTTGAGAAATCGTCATAATTCAAATTGATTGGACATAAAGATAGTGACTGGGCTGCACCTTATGATGATCTAAAGAGTACTTCAAGCTATGCTTTTACCTTAGTATTTGGAAATTTTTAGCTGGAGCTCTTAAAAATAAAAATCTGTGGCATGGTCTATGGCAGAGGTAGAATACATCGCTAAAGCTACTTCTGCTTAATCAAGATATTTAGCTAAGAAAATTGCTAGCAGATGTGCACGAAGGGCAATTGAATGCTAGTGACATTAAGTGTGACAATAAATCTGCAATAGCAATTGTAGGAAATAATTTGTTTCATAGTAAGACCAAGCATATCAAGATCAAGTATCATTTTATCAGAGAAGGGAAGTTTAACAGTAAAAACAAGTATGTTTTGGTGCATTTGAGTTCTAAAGGCCAGTTTGTTGATCTCTGTACCAGGGCACTTCCCACGCCAATTTTTGAAGAATGGAGAGACTATTGGAATCTTCAGCCGAAATTGTCATGGGGAAGTAATAAAAATGACACTTTGCTGCTGCTGAGATACGGAAGAATTCCTGCAGCTATGCCGCTGTTGTGTCCATTTCCCTCGAAAATTCAAATTGGAACTAATGTTGCAGAGATCAATCATAAAGTCCAGCAGCAATTATTGTTCATTTTCATGTAATTTCAAGTAACTTATATTACCTTGAGCTCAGCCTCTATTTAGCCTTTTTTATTAGACTGCAATTTACTATTTTAGAAGCTATTAAGCTATTTACAGGCATGAAAAAGCATGCTTTTACAATGGCATTTGTAATGTTTTTCTTCCTCCTTTTTTTTTTCTCTCTCCTATATAAAACAGCAGTAGTGAAATGAATTAATTTTTTTATCCTACAATTCGTCTCTCTCTTTCTCTCTGAAGAGCTTTTTTTTTTTTTTCTCGGTGCACTCACTACCTCATTGAAAAATAAATAAATAAAAAGACAATGGCGCCATCTACTTTTACTGGTTATTGCTTTCTGTTTCGTTCTCTGTGTGTTCTTTACCACCTTGATTGAATGGCAAGGAAAGCCTAAAAGAGACAAAGTGGGAGGCTGAATGAGAAAATTGTGGGGTTTGAAAAACAATGGTGAAAACAATGTCTGAGTTGGGAATTGACAGGCGGATTGAGCTTTGAAGACCCCATCTACCGGTCTGTTCTTTAAAAGACACGCTGTTGATGCATGAAAATTATTTCTCAACTACAAAATCTGCAATTTATTATCATCTCGTACACTTATATGGACCATTACCCACCACCAGAATTGCCACCTTGTGTGCTATTATTATACGCTTCTGGAAGGTTGCGGGCCAGCGGCTTCCAGTTTTGGAATTTCTCTTTCAGTATATGTAAACTCTCACAGCTGTTGCCGTGCGCATCCTCTTAATAACCTACCACAAATTTCGAACCAGGCCGATCAAATCAGAAACATATAACCGAGTCTGGGGTTCAGATTTTTTTTTTCTCCAAGTTTGTACGCGAATTAGTTTCAAGTCTTGCCTCCCTTCAATTCTCATAAAATATCGGTTCTAATCCAATGTAGACAGAATTTCTTTTTGTCCATTTAAAAAATATGGTAGTTTTCTCATTTGGAATAAATCATATAAATTTGTTAAATAATTCAAACTCTGAGACTTCTAAAATTTTAAACTGAAGGCATTAATATGTTTTCTTAGAAACCAAAAAACTATACATAATTACACCAACCAGCGGATAGAAACAGTGGCTGTCAATCAATTTGGTTTAATTTATTAATGTATTACTTCATATATTAATATATGTTCACGGCCCATTTGGCCTCCATGAAACCAAAAAAAAAAAAAAAAAGAGAAAGGCTCAGTTCAATGAAACCACTTAATTAAATCATTTTTCACTCAGGGTTGAATTATCAAGTTTGTCTCGAATGCTCAAATTGTTGCTCTCTTTCACCAAGAATGTTGTTGGATTTATTTCTAGTTTGGTGTAATTATATATATAATGTAAGAATTAGGTGATGGCATAACTTATTCGCGAGTATGTAGTCAAATTGTCTTAGCACTTAAGAATCTGGAGGTAGAAAAATTTGCAAATGCAGCTGGGATGTACGTTTCAACTTAGAAGTTGGTTTTGTCAGTTGACGATGGCTAGACATTAAGGTTCCTCCATGAACAGGACGACTTTGTGTAGAATGTAAGAAAACTTGAAAGAAATGCAGGACTGGCTTTGTTCGTTTACCTAACTGGGTAAAATGACATTGCATCACAGCTATATAATATAAGTAGCTGGTCAGTCATGCATTAGTGTTTGTCCTGTATAAAGTCTCCTATTCAGAGAGAAGATAGAGAGCAGTACTGGGTCAGTGAGCGAGAAGGAAAGGATGGAGTTCTGGGCTCGGGCAACCCTGCTTTTGATGATCTTTTATCCTGCATTGGTGGACTCTGCCGTTCGTCATTATAGCTTCAGGGTAAGCACATTGATTCCTTTGTTTTGTCTGTCGCTAATGTCTTTTAACTTTTTCAGCAAAGATACGACCAAGTGGGACGCATTTATCTTAGCCCCGACACATACGACTGGGTTAACACCAACTATGGGACATTTTTGCGGCCGATGACAATGGAGGTTTTAGTCATCGAAAGTAGCTAATTCCACTTGAATTGACCTCAGAAGTTGAATACACTGTATTGTGTGGACTGTAATTCAACTTTCACGATGGGGAAATCTTCGGAATACAGATTACTATATACACATATACATATCTCTATACATGTATACAGACACACTTATGAATGCTCTATATAAATCCTTTATAAGGGTTTTTTTTTTTTTAAATAAAAAATTCTTTTTAGGTTATATACAATTAAGAATAGTGAAAAATAATGTGAAAGTTATTAATTATATCAGATTGCCTTACCAATTAAATTGTTGTTGTGTAGATGAGATGTTTTTTTTTTTTTTTTTTAACATTGTTGGAGTGGACGAGTTAGGAGAAATTAAGTTCTACGAATTGAATTTTATTCTATAATAAAAGGAAGAATGAGCAAATTTAATAGGAAGATTTTATCACTAATATTTGAATTTTAGACATTTGTGAGTGTCACTGTGTCATATTGGTCGGATCCCCAAGTTGATGTCACAATTTCATGTCATAGCCATTCGAAAATAATAAACACTGCATGGTGACGATCCATTCAGGTGGTTCCGAAAATTTTCACAAAGCTTTGTTCAACCAAGTCCATTCCCACAATCAACGGGAAGTTTCCAGGGCCGACTCTTTATGCAAGGGAGGGCGACAATGTCATTGTAAGGGTCACAAACCATGTTCAACAAAACGTTACCATCCACTGGTAAGAGCCATGCATCCTGACTAATTTGAATTAAATTTATTATTATTATCATCAACATCATCGTCATCGTAATCATATTCTAAATATTGTGTTTTGTTCCTAAAGGGTTTTAGTGGTTAAACATTTAAATATCCATCTTCAAATTTTGAGGTTCAGACCTTGACAAAGAAAATGTGAAATTCACAGAAAAAAATGAAAATTTTGTCTCATTTATGTTGTTCATTATTCAATAAATTTACGATAAAAAGAAAATATTTTATTCAAAAAATATTTTTTTACGTCATAAGTCAAAAAATTTAGTAATAAGATTATTTAAAATATTAATTTCATGTTTAAATTTCAAATTCTAGTCTTTAAAAACCAGAAAAGAAAAGAAAGAAAAGAAAACATTTTCCTTTTGATTATGACGTTAAAATGGAAATTTAGTTTTCATTGCATCTTGCAGGCATGGAGTGAGGCAACTGCGTACGGGCTGGGCCGATGGGCCAGCGTTTATTACACAATGCCCAATACAACCTGGGCAAAACTACGTTTACAATTTCACTCTTACGGGCCAGAGAGGCACGCTTCTTTGGCATGCACACATCTCATGGCTCAGGGCTACAGTACACGGTGCCATCGTCATGTTGCCCAAGAAAGGCGTTCCTTACCCATTCCTAAAACCTGACCAGGAAAAGATCATCGTATTTGGTGAGCTTGTTGGACAAAGCCGAGAAGTTGAATTTTTGAAACAAGAAAAGGGTTTAATAAACCACAAAAAAAAAAAAAGGGGCTCACGTTAGATCTCTGCATTAACAAATGCTCATTTTTTCAGCTCATTAATATTGTGAAATTTTATGCATAGGTGAATGGTGGAAAGCTAATGTTGATGCTGTGATCAACCAGTGGATGCAAACTGGTCTCCCGCCTAACATATCCGATTCGCATACCATAAACGGTCATACAGGACCAGTTCCTGGTTGCTCTTCTCAGGGTAATGATTGACATGGCAATCGGATATTGAATCGACTTTGGTTTCTCCCTCGCGACTTCTCTTATGTCAACCCTTTTTAGTTCATCATTTCCAGTGAATTTAGTTATGCAAGACACATGCAATTTGTGTAACAAATTGACCCCATTTTTTTTTTTCTCTCGGCAGGTTACACTTTACACGTTGAAAGTGGCAAGACCTACTTGCTACGAATTGTGAATGCAGCACTGAACGATGACCTGTTTTTCAAAATAGCGGGGCACAATCTGACGGTTGTTGAAGTTGATGCATCTTACACTAAGCCCTTCAGCACAGACACAATATTCATCGCTCCAGGACAAACCACAAATGCCCTGTTAACTGCTGATCGAAGTATTGGCAAGTACTTGATAACTATCTCCCCGTTCATGGATACTGTCGTTGCTGTTGATAACGTCACTGCAGTGGGCTTCTTGCGTTACAAGGGTACTCTTCAATTTTCCCCACCAGTTCTGGCCAATACTCCGGCTATAAATGCAACCCCAGTGACAACGAGTTTTATGGACAAACTCAAAAGCCTTAATTCAAAGGAGTACCCTGCCAAATTCCCACAAAAACTAGACCATTCCCTATTCTTTACTGTTGGGGTCGGCATTAACCCATGTGCAACATGTGTTAATGGTACCAGGTCGGTCGGGGACATTAACAATGTTAGCTTTGTAATGCCGAACATCTCTCTGCTTCAAGCACATTACTACGACATAAGTGGGGTTTTCACGGACGATTTTCCGGCTAACCCGCCACTCCCTTTTAACTATACTGGCAGTCCGCCATCTAATATGGCGACCATGAATGGCACTAGACTATATCGGTTGGGTTTTAACTCCACGGTTCAAGTTGTGTTGCAAGGAACCACCGTGGTTGCCCCTGAGAGCCACCCTTTCCATCTACATGGATATAACTTCTTTGTTGTTGGCAGGGGAGTGGGGAATTTTGATCAAAACAAAGACACACAAAATTTTAACCTGGTTGATCCTGTCGAAAGGAACACTCATACTGTGCCTACCGGGGGGTGGGCTGCAATCAGATTCACGGCAGATAATCCTGGTAAGTTCAGAATCCTGTATGTCTTTTTTGTATATTGCATAGCTGCAAATTTAGAGTAATTTTCCAACTAAAAAGGGCTGATCAAGTAGATAAACAAGAACAAACCAACAAAAAAAGAAAAAAAGAAGGAAAACGAATTTCTCGGTTTCGTAGGAGCCAATTCAACCTTGATATTAGGTATTTGTGACACCAGCTATATGCTGACAGGGAGGTTTCACGTTACATATTACTCTTATCCGAAATTAGAAATTAGAACACTAAGCATCTGATATGTTTCTTTTTTGTTAATTTCCATCTTTTACACTTGGCCAAATGTCTGACAGCCTATGTGTCTAAGTGCTTGTTTGATTCAGTTGATAGCTGATGATCAACGGTTAAGTGACCGACAACCAACAATTTAATGACCGATGATAACGAATGACAGATAAATAGCATGAAATATCTAGTCTAATAGCTACTAAGCAATAGCATTCGATCTTTGCTTTTTTATTAGCTGCTAAACACTGGTGATTGTAGGTGTCTGGTTTCTGCATTGCCATTTGGATGTACACACATCTTGGGGCCTAAAAATGGCGTTCTTAGTGGACAACGGCAAAGGCCCGGATGAGTCGATTTTGCCACCTCCCAGTGATCTCCCAAAGTGTTAGAAAAATGTACAACGGCAAGTTCGAGACAGGGTTGCCTGCGAATTAAGCTGAGAATTCTGAAATCAAAGATTTGAGGAATTTAATGTCTAAATTAAAGGGAAATATCGGATCTTGTTTGTTCTTCTTTATTCTTCATTAAGTTTGAATAAAGCTGCTCCAGTTGGTTTTAACGATTCAATTGTTAGTTCCTTGTGGGATGCAAGTTGTTAGTACACTTGAATGTACATGAAATTTTTACAATTTTCAAAAGATCCTGATAAGTGCTTAATAAGCTTCTGACGGTGGACTTCTTCTTCTTCTTCTTCTTTTATAATCCCTCTACTTTCGGTTTCTGAAAGAGTAAAAAGAAAACGGTGACAGGGCGGACAAAAAGGTGGCACCATCTAATGTTGTCCAAAAATCCAAGAAATCGCCATAGAGTTGTACTATTCCCAAATTTGCACTTCTAACGAATTTGAAACAAAATATTTTTCTCTTTTTAAGGAAATATGAAACTAAAGTAATTGGAAAATAAGGAGAGAAAATTTCTTAATTTGACATATATTTTAACGACTAAGTCGTAGAGATAATGATAGAGGTCTTTTTACTCATAACTAAGGAAAATATATCATGTAAAATCCAAATTATAGGAACGTTTTTTATTCTCATCATTGAAATGAAAATATATTTGGCTATAAGAATGGATACAAGATTTACTAAATATGCATTTAATAAAAAAATTATAAAGAGTTTATAGATTGTCAAAGATTATATTAATCATTAAAATTATTAGATTACCTAAATTACGGGAATGTCAAAAATTAGACAGATTTTGAAGATTACGAAGATTGCATATTAATATCAATAAAAGTTGAAAATATAAAGCAGCAGAGTTAGCAATGGCGATGAAGCGGGAAAGAAAGGTGGTGGGAAATCAGTATGACTAGGGAACAACAGGAAACCAAGAGAAACGAAAAGTGTACGCCACATTTTTGTTTGTGTACTACAAGTGTATCATAAGAGAAGGGCGATGTTAATTGAGTTTAGCAAATATCAAAGCAAGATGCACAATTGCCAGGTTCTATAGTTTTTAAAGCTTTTGGAGAGACTTCAAAGAGTTCGACAAAAATGGTGACTTCAAATCCGGCTGTTTGAAATATAAGATAACCAGCGTGGATGCCAATGCTTAGGAACATCTAATGTAATGATAATGCTTCTCTTTTCAATATTAGCTATGCACATATTTCATCACCTGTTAAATTAACTGATGGATTTGTCATTCCTATACATTCATGAGAGCAAGTTAAAATATCCAGCATCCCCGTAAATGATGTTCTTTATATATCTTCTTTTAAGTGTAACCTTGTTTTTATCAACAAATTGATAAGAGATATTTATTTTTTCCCAACTTTTTTTCCAACCTTTTGTTTTGTAGGACCTTACCTCGAAGAAATTGATTGGAATGGGTAAATCATATGATGACTTGTACTATTTTAGTGAGCTTCACAAGTCGTTCTGTCCTCCCTTCCACATCAAACTTAGGGCATAAGTATTTAGGTCATCCTTCTTTGATCATTTGTTTATGATTCCTTTATTATTTAGTTTATTTTAAAAAATTTTAATAAATTTTGTGACCTTTGTTCGTTGAGCTAAACAAACACACAATATATTTTCTTTAAGTTTAGGAAATCTAAGTCAGCCTTTTAATTTAGTGCATTATGATATTTGGGATCTTATAAAACTCCTTCCTTATTTAATGCGTATTATTTTATTACCATTGTGGATGATTATACAAAGTGCTTTTGGGTTTTTCTTCTTATACATATATCAGATGCCCATTCATATTTCACTAAATTCCATACTATGGTCATGACTTAATTTAGTCATAATACTAAAGAAGTCTACAGTGACAATGATTTCAAATTTAATGTTAGTCCTATCTTGGTTTTCTTTTAACTTAATGGTATTATTCACCAAATATTCTGTATCGATACTTGTTGAGCGTAAACGTCATCATCTTTTAAAAGTAGCTCGTGTCCTTCTACTTAAAAGCAAGTTTACCTGTCAAATTTTGAGGCAAACGTGTGTTGATAGCCGCCTATCTCATTAATTACACTTTTATCTCAGTAATTACACTTTTACCTTAATGACAATATTTGTTAACTCGCTAGAGTAGACAAGACATCATTGTCTCCGTCCAATATGTTTTCTGTAGGTAAGTCCTACCCTTTTTTTTTTTTTTTGTCATTTGTACTATTCCTGTTTTGTTCCCACTCATAAGGTATTTCTAGCAAAAATTTCTTCTTAAAGTACAGGTTTTTTTGTTTTTTTGTAACAGGTTGTTAAGTATCCCAAGTGGTGTAATGCTATGAAACAAGAACTTTTTGCTTTAGAAAATAATAGTACTTGGAGCATAGCGCCCTTATTTGTTGGGAAGCAAGTAACAGTTCCTAATAGGTTTGCAAAACCAAAGAGAAGGCTGAAGGTTCTATTGAACGATACAAAGCCCATTTAACGGTAAAAGGTTATCGATAGGTTGAAGACTTGGACTATATAGAAACCTTTGCACCAATTGCAAAGTTAACTATTGTTTGATGTCTCTTTGCCATTGCTGTAGCAAAGAATTGGAAACTCCATCAATTAGATGTCCACAATGCAATTCTTTATAGTGATTTACGTGAAGAAGTCTATATGTCACCACCTTTTGGCTATGTTCCTGCAGGGGATAAATATGTTTGCTGACTTCATAAGTCTATACAATCCAAAATAGGTTTCTCGACAATGGTTTGAGAAGTTTTTTTGCCCCCTTGCAGTCTCACTATGATCATTCGTTATGTTGATGACATGGTCATAATTGGTAATGACGACAATTCAATAAATATTTTTATAAGTATTTCCTATCTTGGCAATCTCTCTCTCCTTTTTTTTTTTTGGATATAGAAATTGAATGTTTCGACGAAAACATCATTCTTTGGCGAAGAAAATACATTCCTGAAGTTCTAGAGGGCATTGGTATGTTAAGCTGTAAGCTTGTATCTTTTCCTATTTAATAGCAACATCATTTGTCTTCTAATTGTAGAGGATCTAGGCCAATATCGCTGACTGATTCATCATCCTATTTACCTGATATCACATATGTCAGGCTTCTCCTAGAAAATAAATTTTCTTTTTATTTGCTAGTAACTTTTATATCAAGACATATAGTGATGCAGATTATGCCAGTTGCCCAACGACTAGAAGATCTATTACAAGATACATCATTTTCCTTAAGAATGCTCCTATTTCTTGAAAATCCAAGAAACAATCTATTGTTTCCCATTCCTCTGCTAAAGCTAAGTATTGCCCCGCGACATCGACAACTAGTGAATTAATATAGTTATGTGGTCTACTTTCTGATCCTACTATTCCACATTCACAATCTATGTCTTTACATTGTGACAATCTATGTCTTTCTGATCCTTTGCTAAGGTTAAGTTTTCTTGCAATCTGAATTTTACACCTTTTGTGCCAGTATCACTCCTAAGATTCATTTGTTCAATATTTTCTCCACTTCTCTGCTTCAAGCCGGATAATTTTCATCGGTTCTCTCTCTTTCAATCTTATTCCTTAGCAAGAAGACTCGTTTTTTCTCATCTTTTCAAGATTTCTTTGATTCGTGAAAAGTGGTCTTTAATTAATTCTTCAGTTTACGCCAACAAGAAAAGGATATTCTTGATCCCCGGCATATAATTCTACATTAAATGCTTCTTTGCGCAAACTTCTGTCTCCCTTCTGTTTTGTAGACTGCACTAATTTTAATTATGAACTTGTAAGTGCCTATAGGCACCCGGTCGATTGATATGGAAACTCCTTATCCATCTTTGTACAAGTCAAAGTTGGATTGGTTTAGCCAAAGCACAGAGTGGACAAAAGATGAGAACAAGGCATTTGAAAGTGCTTTAGCAAAATATGGTGAGCACGATCCTGAAAGATGGCTAAAAGTGGCAGCTATGATACTAGGGAAGACTTTATTAGAGGCAATAAAGAAGTACAGGGAACTGGAAGAGGATATTAGCGAGATAGAAGCAGGAAATGTCCTTGTTTCGGGTTATCTCAGCTCATCTTTCACACTGGTGTTAGTTGATGATTGCGATTTTGATGCATATAGAAAGAGGCCTTTGACTGCTAAGAGCGGAGATCCCAGGAGAGAAAATGTTGTGCCTTTGACTGAAGATGAGCGAAGGTGAATTACACTCAGTTTCAGTTTTTTCCTTATAACAAAAGTAATTTGTTAAAGTATCTATGCTTGTAATCTATCTATGCTTGATCTTGATGCGGATTCAGGCAACTTTGATGGTAAATTGTAGGCGGTTCTTACTGGGACTTCTAGAGACTGGAAAGGGGACTGGAGGAATATCACCCGGAATTTCGTAGTTTCTAAGACTCCAATTCAAGTGGCAAGCCGCGAACAAAGTATTTCATAAGGCAGCAGCTCTCCTGATTGAAGGATTAGAGATGACAGAGCATCCATGACATCACAACCGTCAATCTTGCAGAAACTGTTCCATCTGATTGCAGCAAACCTCGCTTGATTGATCAGTCTAATGTGCTTTTTGTCTCAGCAACAGCCCTTCGGCATGCAAAAAGTCCTAATTGACTGGAATCATCCAAAAGATGGATCGATCAGGGTCCTTGATTGAACTCAATATGGCAACCTGTTTCTCTCATCTTGCCATGAGTTTGCATCAGCTCTGGGTCAAAACTTGTATGCTGGCGCCCATCTTGGAGGCCCCCGCATTAGCACCTATTTCTTGATTTCCCAAAGGCCATTCACGTGACATCCATATAACGAAATACATCCAGAAGTAGGCTCTCCTTGTTGACTGTTATGTCTATAATTGTGCTGTGCTGGTTGACTGTTATGAGGTCCGAAAATGTCTTCATCATCAATGCCTAGGTGGCAAAAATGACATGAAGGACTCTTGAAATAGAGTTTAGCTCTAGTCTGCACTTTGTTTCTGGACGAACAGTCTGGTTGGCAGTTGAAATAAGACAAATGTTTGACTGTGAATCAAAACATTCCCAGGAAAACTTGCTCTCAAGGAAACCCACATCAAGAATTTTTATTCTGACTTTTAAGCATCTTGCAGAGATGGGGTTCGAAAGCAATAGCATATTAAATTAGTTAAAAAGGAAAAAAAATGTTGCAATTTTTTTTTTCCGTTTAACAAAAGAGGATGATCCAAAGATAAGTAAATGCTTTTACATCTTGAACAAGACGAGGAATAAGCTGAGTCGGCAGGCACTCTGTTTGAGGTTCCACTGAATCCAATTGTGCTTACCTTTCTGGCTATTCTTTAGGCTTTTGGGCATCTAATACAGCCAAGTTGACCTGAGCTTGATCACAAACACTTAGTGGAAGCTGAATTAGTTTTCCCACTTAGTTGAGCATCACATAATGCTTCAATCGCTCGCCCAATATGAATAGATCCATGTATGCAAGATTGCCACGGTAACTTACATTTTGTGTAATCCATCTTTTCTCCAACTAAACCATTTATTCGCCTTTTTTCTTCGATATTTCTCTTTCCGCCAACCCATTTATCTATGGTGGCAACACTGTTTGACAAGAACAGCAGCATTTTTTTTTTTTTATCTAAGAGGTCTCTGGAATCAATGAGACATGTCGTGATTCTTTGTGTTTTAATCACTTCGCAGCCCATGAAAACATACTGGTAGCTATGATCGCGTGTAATTCTTCACTTTTGACAGTAGATGTTGACCCTCTTATCTGCTCAGATTAAAAAAGAAATAACACACACACACATATAGACACAGATATTGACCGTTTTCCTTGACCTCGTAGGAATGTGATATCTTGACCCATGTTGAATTATTGCTCCTCAAAGATTCCTCTTCTGTTTAGTAGCTTTGGTACTGGATAATATGTCAAATTGCTATCATAATTCGGATATCATCTCTTGTCTTAATGATCCAACTTTACAGAGTTGGTTTTGGGCTTCTTAAATGAGAAAGTTGCTACTTTAGATTGTAAGCGTTAGTTGATGAAATTGCTACGTTCTTAGGCTCTCATAACCTTTCATCACATCAAAAGCCACACATATCAATATATGCTTTGGAAGGGGCAAACATGAAATAGATAATGGTGTTTCTTTTTCGAAAATTTTCTTTTTATCTTCTCTTTCTTTCTCACTGGAAACTAAAACCATTTTGATGTTATTTCCCACCTTTAACTCCCCCAAGTCTCCAAATGTCAAGCTTTTTAATGGTTTCACAGGAAATGGGATGATTGATAATCATTACCACAAGGGTTGGCAAATGGCAATCCACACATGGTGAAAGAAATAAACAAAGGGAACGATGCTTCCTTCTGCTGTTACTGTACCCATTTTCTTTGAATTGGAATTGTTGGTAATGGTACTGCTACCACTATGGCTACCGCTAAAACCATCACGACAAGCCAAGTGACCATCCCATATCACTTGAACATGTATCATCATCCAAGCCAAACAATGGGCATTAAAAACTCCAAAGCAAGTTGCGGCCTTTCAACGAGTTGCACAAGGAAGCGTACTGGCCACTTTATTCCAATCTTAATCAAACAAGATGACACCACTTTGGTTTGTCTGTTAACTAAATTTTTTGAACTTTTTTTTTTTTTTTTGTGAACGGGCAGGTCAACGCAGCCTAGAAACCAGCATCTGCCATTTGCATATAATGGCCAGAACAAAGAGATTCTCAATATTTAATTCCTCACAAACTATTGATACTAGCAAATGATCCGACTAAGGCAAAAGGAGGCATGATATTTATTATAAAGTTTCATATATTTTTTAAATGGTCGGATATTTATATACTTTATTTTCTTTACATGTATTTATAATTATATTTTATTTATTTTAAATAAACATAACCAGTATAACAATAACTATATAAAATGAATATTAGATAATAATAGTTTACTTTTCACACTCATATTCTTAATTACAATCTACTTTCTTTCCTAAATATTTTTTGAAGGTCAAAATCATTACGTAGGTAATACAGTAGAGAAGTAGACATGTATTTATACAAAGCCTATAATAAGAGATTGACACTTGACAGCCCTCTTTGGCCCCTTTCGCAACTTGTTTCAAAAGAGTTTCCAAAATAGATTTGTCTGATTTCTGTATCGCCTCTTATGGATGAATGCGAACAGCCACCTCTTAATTGAAGTCCCTTGCTCATTAGAGTTTTCAACTTCCATAACCATTCTGTTTTCTACTCACTAAATGTTACAAGTAACTGTCATCTTAGGGAAACTGAAGAGACGATCGTTAAGTTCATATAAATTGAAAATTTAATATTTTTTTTTTTTTCATTCTTAATTTCCAAGGCCCAATATGCTTGAAGATAGTACAGCATTTGATCTCCTTACTCGGTATTTAGGCTCTTTTAACGAATTCATTAACATTATTAGCCATTTTGTGCATTAGATTGCGACATTTCTGTAAATTGTCAACTAGCTATCTTTGTTCTCTGTTTTTTTTTTTATTTCCCTTCTAATTTTTTTCCTCAAACTTTTTATCGTGCCTTTAGAGGTTGCAAAAGATAAGAGAGTTAAAGGATGAGATCAAGTTAATGGTTCTTTTTGAATATGGTCTTTGTAGATTACTTATATGTAGAATTTCAATATTGATCTTTGGACAAATCTAAAGGGTTTTTAGAGAAATCATGTGGCTTTGGAAAAGATTAAGCTTTGCATTTCCATAAATGAGAAGAATACCATTATGTTTTTTTGCACAGAATCTATCTTTTTGTTTGTGCAATCATCCTCTTTTAATCTCTTTTAATCTGATATAAATTCTTAGTAACAATTTCAATCACATATTAATACATTACCAAGAAAACTAAAGCTTCTTTTTTTTCATTAATGAATTGCAAAAAAAAATCTCAAAAAGTGCTACTTCAAAAAAGAATATATAAAATAAGAACGTTGATCAATGTTTATTACAATAATGAAGGGACACTTTTAGGAGATATGTTCACTTATTTTATTAGTTTTCCTGATTCTTTCATTTTTCTCCATTTGTGCTCAATTTCTATAATCAACATCTAGCTCTTTTTCAATCCTAATGTAGACATTTACAATTTCACACATTAAGATAGGATACATTGATTCATGACTTTACTAATAATAAGGATTTAGTAATTACAAAAGCCTAATCGTTATTCCTTTTACGTTGTAACTTTAATGCATAAAAAAAAATTGTCGTCCGAGGGAAGAGGAATACGTAGCTATCAACATATGGAACTGATAAAAATGTTGAGTTTATTGTAACAATCGTAAAGAACGCAACAATATTATTTCAAATTAGTATCAACACTCCGTAAGTCTTTCTTTAAATCGCTCCCCGAGATCATGGGTGATGGTAAGAGCCCTTCAACGAGCAAACGAGCACCAATTTTGTCACCGTACAATGATCGTATTCAACCTGTTTTGGATGCAACTGACAAGTTTAGACACTTGCGTTAATGAAAGAAGGCATACAACTCCCACCATTGTTGTTGGCAGTCACTCTTCAATAAAGTCCAATGCTATTGAATCTTTGACAAGCATTGGTCTTCATGGCAAGGCGGTATGCACTAAATCATACGCCTCGTAATGAGACTACAGCATTATATAATTCCCAAACTGCAACTTCATTTTTTTGGAGTTTCATACCAAAATTGTGCGATGGAACCCAGGCTGCGAATGCCATAAATCTTGCTACTTTTGAGGTTGTTGGAAATGGTAAGGGCGTCTCAAATTCTCCATGGACCTCAGTAGTGAAAAAGAAGGCTGTGATAGTATTTTTTTTATTTTATGACAAGTTATTTATATTTTTTCATTTTATTATGACAAGAGTTATTTATATTTGTATTGTAAGGTATTTACATATCTATACTACATTTAAAACAAAAATCAAAATTTACATAGATTCACAAGTGGTACAAGGAAAGTAGAAATAAAATGTTATTAGAAGAATAATCACCATAAACAATTAATTGTATTGTAATTTTAGAACATTGTCAAAAATCATATAAGATACAAATTAAGATATATTATGACTTAAAAGACACACAATAAAAAAGTAGAAATTAATTATTTTTTAATAATTAATTCATATATATGATATTAAATACATCTTATGGTGATTATTCATTTTAAGAAATATTTGATATTCCATTTATTCTTCTAATAACATTTTATCTGTGAATTTTTATGATTAATTGTTTAATTGAAATCTCACATATGTATTTAATAAATTATATAGAGAATGAGATTTTATATTGACTTTTACTTATCACTATCTCATCTAAATATTTTCAAGAAAACTATTTTCAAATACATATATTTTCAATCACATAATGGATAGTGGTACCACTATAAGGACTCTCCTTTACCGAGACTATTTACTATACTTAAGAATTCCAGTTACAATGAATATTTTAATCTTCTGTTCCTTTCACTATTGCAATTATTAAACAAGTACAATACAAAGAGTGTCACTTATTGTGTCTACCTTTCTTCTAACTTGTCTTACCTCTGTTAAATTGAAAGGCTGCTCCACTACCGTTTAAAAGTTCACCACAACGCTCTCTAACCTATCTTGAAGAAGTTTAGAAATACGTTAAGTTCAATGCTTCGCCGAATTCCTTCTCTATGTTGTTTCACACAATTCCTACTTTCATCATCTCACGGTCTCACCCGTCTCCTTACCCCATGATCTCACTATCTCACAGCTCGCCTGTCTATTTCTCTCTCTTTTACTATCCAGCCAGATTTCTCTCTCTTACCGCCGAATTTCTCTCATCGTCCTATCGAATCTCTTTCACCGTTCTGCCAGATCTCTCTCTTACCGTTGGATTTCTCTCTCTTCGTCCACCTCTTTGGTTGTTCCAGATTTTCTCTCATTTTCCCTTATTTGGCCGTGTTTTCTCTTTCCTTCCCATCGACTCCTCTGTTCCGGCCGTCTCCTCTTTCTTTCTCTCTCTCTTGACGATTGTTCTTTGTTGCTGTCGGTATCTCTCTCTTTTATGGCCATCTAGTTTCTTTTTTCGCTGGTTTACTCCGATTTGCTTGATTTTCATTTTCTCTCTTATCTCCGATGACGGCTACAATTTTCTCTCTCTCTTCTTTTTCATGTCGATGACTCTTCTCTCTCTTCCAAGTGTTTTCTCTCTCTTCATCCTTTGTTCTTCGTTCAGCCCAGTCGTCGACCGTTCACTTGATGGCTATTGTTCACGACGGTTACTCTTTTCTTTTGCAGGTAGTGTTCTTCTGTGTAAAGTTTGGTGTTTTGTCGTGTATTTAATTGTTTGGTTTTGTGTTTGACAGTTTCTCTCTCTAGGTTTTGCCGTGCATTCAATTGTGTTGGTCTTACCTTATTTTTGTCTTCTAAGGTCTTTATATATCTCTTCCATGAAACCCTAATAGGGCTTACGTGACAAATTTATGTTCTTGCCCTTACGCGGCAGATTTACTTTCTTACCTCTCCATGCGAATTTATGTTTTTGCCCTTTCATGTGAATTTACCTTCTTACCCTTCTATGTGACTTTACTTTCTTGTACACTTAAATCTAATTGACAGCAATTACAACCCAACAAGACTATGGGAACAACAACATTAAAGGTCTCACATATTCAAGGCTTTATACCTTTCTATGATGTCCATCACTCACATAGTACACATATTTTAAAATATATTAGGCTAAAGCAAGACATATTATAAAAGATATTTTCTATTATGCTACCATTACTATTATACTATTGATTATTTAGATTTTATTATTTATTTGAATTATTTTCTAAGAAAAATATATAATATCTTTTATTTTAGACTACTTTGTAATAAGTTGATTTAATTTCTATTTTAGTTTTTATTTAGTCATGAAGTTTAATTAGTTAATAAGTATTTTCTCTTATTAGCTAAATTATTTGTGTTATAAATAAGTGTGTACATATAAAGACTAAACCATTCAATCAATTATCAATCATTTAAGTCTATATAATTATCAATTAGGAATAAAATTATTCTTTTTGGAGACTTGTTATTTTTTTCTCTAGCGAATTTCAAAAACCCTTTAAATATTCAATTGAGTGTTGGCTTTTAGTTATCTTATTTTTCACACTTTGTCTTATGTTAAGTGCTATCAAAGTAGGTTTGGTTTATATTAATATCGTCTTACAAAGTTCAAAGTAACATTTTTAATAACAAAGATTATGAAAGGAAAACTTTGTATAAATTGCCTTTTTTGAATCATAAATACTATAAATCTTATGTTAGAAATTTTGCCTACAATTAATATGTTCATAAGTACATTAATTATCTTAAAGATATCTCTATCTTTAATGAGATTTTTTTATTGAGATTTTGTTAAATTGTTAATTAAATTCAATGCTTATTTTGAATAAAATGACATTTCAAAAGAGCAAAAGATAAAACTTGTACATTCTTAACTCCAAAATGATGTTAGTTAATGATAAAATAATACTCAATATTATGGATTAAGTTATGGTAAATTTAAAATTCTTTCTTGGGTAAATATAAAAAATTTATTAGTACTTTAATTTTAAGATGTTGGTATACTTGATGAAATTTTATCAAGTGTTAAAAGTTTGTTCAATTTTTATTTTATTCTAATTGAAATTGGGAATCATGATTTGAAAATTGAAAAACCCTATAATGAAATTATAACTTAATCACCAATTATTAATTAACTAGAGATGAATTAAAAAGAATAAGAAATATTAATTGTTGATCACAGAATCATTAAGCAAGTTGATTTATTGTGTGCCAACAAAGATTTCATTAAGCACTAAGTGATCAAGTTATTGCCAGTAAATTCTACTAACTTATAAGTTAAACTCATATTCATAGATCCCTAAATCTTATTTATTTTTCACCTATATCATTATGTTATATTGTTTTCATTAGAGCATACAATTAAGTAAAGAAAAGTTTTGGTTTGGTTTCATTATATGCTAGTATCATTGCTCACACAATGGTTTATAAATGAAGTTGTGAGTTCTTATTAAAGATGCAAATTATTTTAAGTAGAAAGGCCTAATATAAGACACATTATGAAAGATATTTTTAATTATACTACTATTAATAATATAATATTAATTATTCAGATTTTATAGTTTATTTAAATTATTTTCTAAAAAAGATTTATAATATTTTTTATTTTAAGCTATTATGTAATAAGTTAATTTGGTTTCTATTTTAGTTTTTACTTAGTTACCAGATTTACTTGGTCAATAAATATTTCCTCTTATTAGTTAAATGATTTTTATTATAAATAGGTTTGTAAGTCTAAAGTCTAAACCATTTAATTAATTAAGTCTATTCAATTATTAAATATAAATGAAATTATTCTTCTTTGTTGGATTTTAAAAGCCCTTTAAGGGTTTATTTGCATGTTGACTTCAATTATCTTATTTTTTATACTTCTCTCCTATTTTATTAGTGTTTTTCGCTAGATGGAAAGCATGCTCATAGGCTATGTCTTAGACTTCCCACAAATCACCCTCCTCCATTGAAAATCATGGCTAATTCTTAAAGTAATTCAAAGTAGGATTTATAATTAAATCAAGTTAAATTACTCTTCTCTTGAACTATCATCCTTAAACTATAATGACTATTTACCTCTTTTATTACATATGATCTTATAGCTAAAGAATAATAGGATAGTAATTAGAATTGATATAGAGTAAATGTCATAATATGACTTGTAGAAATTTCAATTGCCAAGATTCAAACACTAAATCTTTATCTAGTCTTATTGTTTTCAAATATAATAAGCATCTAAGCTTCTATAGATAAAACAATTAATTTCTTTTGCTTCATCTTCCTTATAAAACTTCTTATTCTTTATTAATAGAGTTAAGACTAGTTTGCAATTAATCATTTTGAATTTTCTTAGAATTTCTATGGTATACTTCCTTTGATTAATGAAGATGCATGTATTGAATTAAAACACTTCATGTCAAGGAAGTAAGATATCTCTTTGAGATTTGTTATCTAAAAACTTTATGTATTTTTTTTTTTTAACTTTTGAAGTAAGATATCCTTGTTCTTAGCAAGGGGGGCAGCCTCACTTGTATCTTCTTGCATGGTAGCTCTCCTAAGCTTAAGAGTTTGAAGAGCATTTACAAGTTTTGCAAGAGTAAAATTATTAAATCCTTGGACTCTTCCAAAGAAGGAATTCTAGTCTCATATTTTTCAAGCAAGCATACCAAAATATTTTTCACAATCCTTTGATTATTAACCTCTTCACAAAGCAATGTAATTTGATTAATTATCTCCACAAGTTTATTAGTGAATTCTCTAACAATTTCAATCTTTTTCATCTTTAAAGACTTAAACTTCCTTCTCAAACTCAAAACTCGAATGTGTCAAGTTTTGTCGCAGCCATGAAATTCATCCTTGAGCTTATTTCATGCCTTTTTGGCCGTTTTACATGTCTTAATCCTAATGAAAATGACATTAGTAATAGCAGAATGAATCATGGTCAAGGCTCTAAATATTTTGGCAGTTTCTTCACTATTGTGCTTGATTTGAGTCAAACTGCGATTGTCGGGAAGTGTTGGAGCATCTCCTCCTGACTCGATATATCTATAGAGATCAAAGCTCCCAAGATAAGCCTCCATTTTTATAGCCCAAATTGAACAATTTTCTGCCGTTAAAAAAAAAAAGATAAAAGACAAGATATGCGAAAGATGGTAAAATGTTAGATGACATCTTTAATGATGAAATGTACCTTATTGGTTTTAGAGATAGCAAATTGGTCTTCACAAACCCTATAAGATCAGGGGGCTCTGATACCGCTTAAAACTTTTAATAAAATCAAAGTGTTGCAACTACTAAAGTGCCAAAAACTTACTGCACAAAATAAAATTACAGAACTAAAAAAAACAAAAAAAAGGGCTCCAACAAAATTTGCAGAAATGTGCAGTAAACTACTGCAGAGAATGCAAAATAACAAAGCAGTACGCTCAGATTGCCATAATATGTAGTGTGTATACTGCAAAAAATTGTGAAACAAAAATGCCGCAAAATGTAGAACTGCAATATGGTGAAGTATAGAATGCAGAACGGGAAACTTTAGCGAATGCAATTTGCAAATGGAAGCAAAAATGTTGAGCAAAGACTTAATCTTATCATTACACTTGGGGGGTATTTATACATAGCGGATA
Organism: Ceriops tagal; assembly: GCA_021533255.1. Classification (NCBI taxonomy): domain Eukaryota; kingdom Viridiplantae; phylum Streptophyta; class Magnoliopsida; order Malpighiales; family Rhizophoraceae; genus Ceriops; species Ceriops tagal. Next base: position 8,782,405 of record CM038602.1, read on the forward strand.
AATTATTCTAAAAGTTCCTTGGACTCTCTTGATAGAATTTAGATGTTGGACACTAGAACTTTCTGCAATCTGTAAATACACATGTCAAAAAAAAAAAAAAAAAAAATTATTGATACTGCAAGAGTGTGCTACAAATTTCTAAAAAAACTGATAGGACAGTGAGAGAAGATATGGTCAACACAATCTCATTCAAAACTTGTACAAAGTGCGAGGCTTCGGCAATTGAATTATGATCACCAAAATTTTCCGTTTTATTCGGCTTTCCTACAGAAAGCTTTTGCGTCACCCTTCTGCCACGTTTCTGTGCGTGTACATCCAGGGATTAAATCTCCCTATCCGCGGGATTAGGATATTTCTGGGCGTTCTATGATGGGTTGTGTCATAAATCGACAACATGTCCATCGCCAACGTGGTGTACAATAATTACTTGGGCATGCATCTACGATGTGATTCGCTTGGCCCCAACTCAAAACATATCCGACGAAGATCTCCGTGTTCAATTCTGAGAAGTAGCCTTTCAATCCAAACCTTGTAGAGTGGGAGTTTGCTAAGATCGATCGAGACAAATAAACGGGCAAAACTTACATCGTAAAGCAGCAAGCATGTAAGCATTGACTTTTTAACTGTTCTACCGATTTAATCCATCAATAGTATTCAAATTATTATTATATTCTATCGGCATCTCATCGCCCAGGTCCACAATCCACCCTTCACCCTTTTTGTTTGATGATTAGTGGAGCTGCCCCAAAACTTAACAATGAGGGTATTCCACCAAATACGAGGGGCACTGGTCCTCAAAACTCAACTGAGATCTCTTTCGTTGTTCCTGTTATCGAGTCGGCCTATTCTCTATGATCTACTTGATGTGTCACGGGGAGTCGAAGAAATACCCTGAACCTTTTTAAAAGAGGCCCCAGTACCTTTGGGATGGTATGGAGACCTCTTAATCATAGTTGTCACTCGGGGCACTACCAGCTTTCAATTTTCCCTTCTTAGTACTCCGATCCAGGAGATCTGCCCCCTCTGCTGATATTGGTTTTCCTCTTTCGGAAAGAGAAGGGAAGGGGAGATCTCATTTGCTTAATTGCTTTCCAGATGGGCGTAATATTTAGTCATCTCACGTGGTGTTCCACTTAAGACCGAAGCACATTTTATCTTTAAAATCCACCCGAGAGGCGGTTGTTGTATTTGGGTAGTCCTTACCATGACAAACACTTTCAGCTGATGGCGATCTTCTTCTTCTCATTGAATATGAGTTGCAGCAAAAAGATACATTTAGAAATTAGTGCCATGTCCACTCCTGCAAATCATTCATGCTTGCGTACCACTAAAAACTATTGCGTCATTGATTTGGTCAACGCGACGTCATTTGCCACCCAGTAAAGCATCGGTCGTCGATCGAAATGATAATGGACATGTCACTTAGAACGACCCATTGAATTGGTTTTATACATCTTGAGCCACAAAAGAAAATTGGATCATCATTGAGGCACCTGCGTTCCATTGAGAGTTGCACCACGCTTATTGAACAAACATCATTGGCCTGACAATGTCACGGCAGCTATGCAGTATCACTGATTTAATTTTTTTTTAAAAAAAAAAAAAAACTCTATATGGCTTCAGGACTGTTGGTTGATCTTCTAAAATTTCCTCAGTAAAACTGCAACATCAAAGCATAATGTAAAATAACAATATTGCGTGGAAGACATGGTTCTCCTCAACTCAAAAGTTGACGGGCTCCCAACTTCAAATGAAAATGAACCGATAAAGCACACAAAAGTCGAAATCTACTTGCCCCGATGACAATTGCAATGACATGAATTCACCCTGCAGATGAAATAGGCTGTTCATCACCTAAGAAATACCTAGGAAAGTGAATGAGCCAGTAGGACACCAACATTGGAAGTGCTTTCAAATTACACAAGAACGGGGAAGCTTATTACAGGACAAAAGGTCTAGACACGAAAGTTAAAAACTCCTTATGGAAAACGATCGACTAATTTACAAGCACAATCGTGGTGGTAAAAATAACGGAACACAACCTCATATACAGTCTATGTGGAATTCTACTTCATTGGATACAATGGTTCAACAGTCACTGGAAAATCTGTTCTTCGCCCAGCAAGGGAGTAATATGCAAGAATATGAGCTGGATGCTCAATCACAGCATTCGCCCCAGCCTCATCAGCCACAAGAACTTTTTGAGAAGGTATCAACTCAATATTCCAAAACGGACGAGCCATTGCTAACAGATCAAGGCTTGGTGGTGATGATTGCCTATAACCCTGCACCCATAGATACCTCAGAGCAGGCAGTTGCATCACAGCTCTGGCCAATGCATTCTCACTGAAGCAACAGCCCCTCATTTCCAATTTTTGCAGGCTAGGACATCCTTTAGAGAATTCTATGAGCCCATTATCAGACTCCCCGACATAACCCAGAAGCATCCATCTAACATTTGGGCTGTACTTTCCAATATACCCGAGACCCACATCAGTCAAGCCCCCTGATCTGAGATACAGAGCAAACCTTCGGAGCTTTTCACAGCCCCTCAATAGAGCTCGAACTCCATTATCAAGTGGCAGATCAGTTATTCTCTCCTCTCGCTCAAGCAAAACCAATCGAAAGTCATTGAGATTCTTTGAGTAGGTACCGACAGATTCCAGAGCGGCATTTGTAATATCAGAAACATAGACTGCCAAGTATTCGAGTTCAATGCAACCCTGAGCCAAAGACATTAATCCTCGTTGTGAAACCAAACCTTCTTCATCCTCCATTCCCTGCTCATCAGCACCACGCTCGATTCTAAGCCTCTTTAGCTGCTTACAGCTCCTGGCAAGAACTTCCAATCCTCTATCTCCAATAACATTTCTTGTCTGCCCATGTAGAAAAAATACTTTAACACAATATTCTTCAAAATGTATGCAACAAATACAGTTCCACATCCAAATAAGATTATAGATATCAATTAGTTTTCCAAGATCTACCTCCCGATTTAGGAATTGATGTTTTGCCTCTATTTAAACTTTTCTAGATAAAATTTCTTTGTTATTTACATGCAATTGGATATGTCAAGACCTAGATTAAGTCTTAAATGTTAGGCACCATGAATAAAAGTTAACATTCAAGGAGAAATTTAAAAATATAAAAAGATTATATCACAAATTATATACATCACAAATAAGTACAAAAATAATAATTAACCAAGCATCAAAAGTATAACAAGACAAAAGCCAAAGCTTATTTAAGTAACCATATCCTATATTATTTAGGTTGGTATGGCACAAAGAAAAATTAAGATAACTGAAGCGAGGAATGGCGCCATTTTCATGCAAATGTTGTTGGAAACTGAAGTTTCATCCACTGAAAAGAATAAGAAGTGCACGAAAATAGCACATCTCTATGCCAATTAGATACTGAATAATATATAAATCAAAATTATACAAAATGTACAAGAAAGATATCTGTGATTGTACCTCAAGAACTTCTAAGTTGGGGCACCTTTGAATTAAATGACAGTGGTCCTCTGTGTCGAGGAATGCATAAAGGAGATCCAACTTCTTAAGCAAGGAAGCAAATGGGAACACTATATGCATTTCATTCTTTCCCATATAAGTCAAGCCCATGCGACGTAAGGTCTCCGGAAATATCACATTTCTGTACTTCTCATGATCATCATTGAAAGAAGCCCCACAAAACTCTTCTAAAGCAGCTGCAGATTGAAAGAAACCAAGAAGATCCAAGATTTCGCGGTCACTAATTTTCACGGACACTAAAGAACGGCAATTTTTAGCTATGAGTTCAAGATCTTCGTATCTGATTTTGTTCAGATCAGTCATGTAAAAATTCAGCGTCTCAAGAACTGTATTGTTCAGGGCAAGCTCACGAATCCAGTCACCATCTTTCTCTAAAATCGAACTCTCTTCCAAAAATAATGTTCTCAATTGCCTGTGGATACCATCAAATAAAGAAAAAGCACCAAAACCAATATGGTTAAGCTCACAGAATGGAGTAAAATGGATAGACATCATGAAAATAAATACACAAGAAATACAGCCCTCAGATAATGAAATCATCCTCTACTTGTCACAAATAGGACATATAAACCAATTCATAGCTTCTAAAGTGATCTTTAAATATACAAGAGACTAACCAAAGATGAATTTTTTGAAAAAAAAAAAAAAAGAAAGCAAGAAAAAGCCAAGCACAAGAGTCTGTCGAACAGGACCTTTTCTTTTATGTAACAGATATAAATATAATTTTCAAGGTAACAGAGAGTTTAGCAGTTTCAATGATTAAGCTAGTGATTCATGGTCCTCAATTGACTTTATCCCAGTCAGAGATGCAAACGGAAGCAAACGAAGGAGAGTTACTGAATCAGTTTCCTAGAACTTGACAAGAGCACAAAGAAACACCTGCAAGCAGACCCCATAAATACAGAATCGGACTCACAAAAAATCTTTGAAAACGAAACCCAAATTATATATATCTATATATGAGTCTAGAAATTCGTGCAAAGCAAAATATCCAGCATAGTCTTATGAAATTAGATGCCTAATTTTTATTTTTATTATTATTATTATTTGTTTGTTTGTAACTTCAGTACCTGCAGGAGCGAGCCACGTGCAAGAGCCCGTCGGTAGAGAAGCCGGAGCACTTGTCAAGCTTCAAGTGCTGCAAAATCCGGCCGCGAGACCTAGCGAGAAGCTCCAGATCCGAATCTTTGACGATCATCCGCCGAAAGTGAAGCGATTTCAAGCAATTGAATGACTCCGCGATTTCTATGACCCACGGCGTCACAAACCCTCCCCAGTCCTCTGGTATCAAATTGAACATCGCTGCCCTCGGTTTCCCTTTTATTTTCAGCGATTCGAGGTGCCTGAAACGGCGCCGGAGCCGATCTGGGCTTGTGGTGTAACACAGCGCGATCGTTATGTGCTTGCGGGTCAACGCGTCCAGCTCGTACCATCGGCGACAAACCAGCGACACGGCGTCCCTGTCGCGTGGGTCGTGGATGTAAGGCATCACGCAGCCTAAAACGACGTCGGACATGCTGCTGTTGCTGCTGTTGCTGCTGCTGCTGCTGCCGCTGCTACTACAAGTAGTTTTATTCACTTTACAATTGTTCTGATTCTCTCCCATGCCTTCGACTAAATAAAGCAACCTTTTCCTTTTCCTTTTGTTTTAACTACAGTTTTGCAGATTCACTACTTGAAAAAGGAAAATATCAAAACCGTACAGTCCGATCTTCAAAATCCGTAAAATTTTAGCTCCAGAAGTCTTGAAGAATTTTTTTGTAGGAAAAAAACAAAACAAATAACGAAAGAAAAATCTTTTAGAACAAATGAACACGCTTAGCGCGAGATTGAAAAAACCAAGACTGAAACCATTAAACTACGTCGACAAATTCAAGCGACTTTGGCAGTGGAAAGGAGCCAATCGGAGACGGCAGCTTCAGATCAACCCATCGAAAGTCGATGCAGAATCGAGGCGGTAAGTAGGCGAAGCACATAGTAGGTGGAAGCTAAGACAAAAAGAGAGAGAGAGAGCGAGGAAGAAAGAGAGAGAGAGAGAGAGAGAGAGAGAGAGAGACGGGGAGTGCGGGAAGAGGTCGAGAAGGTAAGAGAAGAAGGAGCGGACGGTTATGATCAACGAACAGAGATCTTGCGGTGACAGTTGATAGAGTTTCCATATAATGTGTGCCTCAGTGGGTTTCGGATCAGGAGCCCTGATTAAAGGTTTTCCAAGTTTTATCATGCGCCTCAAAAAAAAAAAAAAAACAAAACAAAACAAAAGATCTCAAGGTTAATCATTAAAAAAATACAGAAAATTGGAAAGAGACGGAAAGAGATATTCAGAAAGAAAAAACCACAAAACGACAAAAGTGTATATATTTTTTGTCCGACAACTAAAATATTTTGGTGCAACTACAACCATTCAGCAGTTATTATTAATAAAGATGCAGAAATTAATACAAATTTTAAAAATTTTTCATATATATTTTAACATTAAATTCACATGATGAATAAATTTTATTATATTTCTCTAAAAGTAAGTTATGCATTTTATTTGAACATAAAAAATTAAATTATGAGTATTTTTTAAATAAAAAATAAAATTTAGAGTATTTTTTAAGAAAATCAAAAAGAAAAAGACTTAAATTGTTATTTTTTACAAAAAAAAGATAAATTTAGAAGTACTAAATTAAAATTTAGGATCACTTTCTTAAAAAATTATTTTCCTTATTTTCTTTTATATTTTATATTTTTTATCATAAATTTTTGTTAACATGAATTATATAAATTGTAATACATATTAAATCATAATTAAGTAAATTAAATGAGTTAAACATATAATAAAATTTTAACTATATTAAAATATTCAAAAATTTTAAAATAACTATTAAGTAAATGTTTAATTAAAATTCAAAGCAAACATTTAAATTATTTTTAAAATTAAATTAACATATAAACATTTTACTAACTCTTTTTTAGATTCAATAGTATATATTTATATATAAATAAATAATGGGTAAAATACTAAAAATTTAAATGGTTAGACAAGTTAGTATAATGATGCAACATTCTGTAGTATATTCCAATAATTAATTATAACAAAAAGATGAAAATTAAAAGATAAAATATATTTTTTTTTTCAAGTTAGAGCATAATGTAAGTTTAAAGTGTATATATTAAGTAGGATACAATAAAATAATATAAGATATTCTAATTTAATCTTTATATATATATAGAGACAGAAAGAAATGAAAAATAAGCAAAATGAAAGTAGACTTGATTCATGTTATTACAAGTTTTAAGATTTAAAATATTTTAAACTCTGAGTCATCCAATTTTAGGTTAATTAAGTTAAGTTATTAATATATTAAGTATTAAATTCATCTAATTTCAAATATATTAGATTTAAGTTTTTTGGCTTTCTACTTGATTTATTTGAATTTTGAATTTTATAAATTTGTGTTGTTTAAATTTTACATTGTTCGGATTTTGAGTTATTTGAATTTTAGGTTATATCAATTTCAAGTTAAAGGTCTAACTTTTTTAACTAATACAAGTTAAATCAAATCTAATTTCAAGCAAGTTAAATCAAGTGATTCAAGTTATATCAGTTTATCACCTCTAATATTTATAATGAAATAAGATTATCTTCATTATCATGTTTTTTCTAATGTAACAAAAATACCTCTTAAATAAAGTGATTCTAATTATGTCTCATTTTACTCTTTGTTTACATCACTTTTTCCTTATTTATAGATTTGATTGGTGATTTAATTTTTATTTTAGAAAAAATCACTTTATTTTGTAAATAAATAAGAATTCAATAATATATGACCTTATTTTTTTCAAAGCTCTATTTTAAAATTTAGTTGTTTCCTTTTTATTTGTGTATTAGTTTCTTTTAAAAAAAATCATAAAAATGAATATTCTTCATTTCCTATAAAATAAAATATATTTTTCAATTTCAAACAAGAGAAAAAAAAATTAATTTTTTAAAAAATTTCCTTATAATATCAAAGCTCTACATTTATTAAGGATTTTTTTTTTCTTATTGAAATCACAAGCAAATCCTTCACATAAGCATTTAATTATTCTCTATTTTTTATCTATTCTTTCTATCAAAGTCATCTATAGTTTATCTTAACACCATTTAAGTTTGTCAACACCCTCTATCTAACTTACATCTATATTAGTTGAGTTCATTAATGCTTTTTAGCAAGTTTGATTTAGATTCCATTGTCTTCATCTATTTGCAATTGATGAGCCTATCATTACTTTTTCCAACCAAGGTTACAAAAAAGTATTAAAAGGAGAGTTCACTTATTATGACTACACAAAAGGTCATTTACGTGATCTAGTTGCTAATTATGTGAAGTAAAACAATGGTTCAACCTTAAACAATAACAACAATGGATGCACATAAAGTCTTCCTATAAGAAAGATATAAAAAAGCCAAAATAAAAACAATAATAAGTAATATATAAGTAGGCTAACAGCTTAAATTACCTTAAAAGAAATTTAGTCAATCATAATCTTCCTCTACTTCTTTAATTATCGCGATAAGATCTATGGCACACAAAGGTAACATGTTAAGCATATTCAATGTTAAAAAATATTAATTTGCTTAGTGGATTAGCAGCTTAAAACATCATATTACATTATTAGAGATGTCAAAGTATTCACAAATCTTAAGTCATGCCACGTGAATTAAATGATGAAATTTATAGATGGTTTAATATCTAAAGTAATTGAAACTAAATCAATTGTGCTCTTATGAAATCTCACTCTTAACTTAGTACTATTAGTATCAAATTTGAATTGCAATTTGTTGTCTTTTAAGAAACTTACTTTACAATATACTTTTGTTACTAAATTATTAAAAAATGTGTGCAAATTTTAGTACTTAAATTTAAGGAGGATGATTGGTAGTGCTAAGGTGTGCACGAAACCTTTATTTTCTTAAGAATGATAACTCGAGTTAAGGCTAAATTCATAAAATTAGTTTAGATTCAAATTATCAAAATTAGAAAAGTTCAATAAATGTTTATTCTTTAAGTAATGATAATTCAATCATGTTATAGAATTGTAAATTGAGATATTTAAATTTTTTGTATTTTAAGAAACTTTTTCCCTTATTGCTTAAAATAAAAAGTTTAAATTTATTTTAGTGTGAAAATTTTCAACTTTTTAAACATGATTAAAATCCCAACTAAAATTAATCCTATAAAATGTCATATCCTTTCTCAATAATTCATAAGGACAATCTTAAGTTCAGAATATTATTAGTTCTCGTTAGCTTATGTCATTCATAGATAATCATACTTGGTTAATGTAGATATTCCATATAAGAGAAAAGTCTAAAATGGAACAAATATTTCAAAAGTTCAATACAATGATTCAAACCCAATTTAAAATCAAAGTGTAGATTATAAGAATTAATAATCCAAAAGAATACTTTACATTAGTTTTAGGTAAATATGTAAATAGTTAGAGTATCATTCATTAAAACTCTTATATTAATATACTTCAGTAAAATGAGATTACAAAAATAAAAAAAATACACTTGAAGTAGTCAGGTCATAATGTAACTAAATATTTTTTAGAGGATTTTATCCTAACATCTATCTACCTTATAGATCATATGCCTTCTTAAGTTATAAAGTTTAAAATAACATGTTAAATGTTTCTCCATTCACATCCATACTCCTTTATCTTGTCTACCATTCCTTTTAAAATTTTAAATATTAAGCTTTTATTCATTTCCACCAACATTGAGAAAAGTTTGATAAAAAGTAATAAAATTTATATTTTTAGAATACTCACCAAAATAAAGGGAAATTTATATTTCATATTGACAATAGAATGTTAATATCACTCTATAAATGTCACATTCTTTGAAAACTAACCATTTTACCTAAAATATGATATTAAAAAAAGTATAATTTTACGCAAAAATATTAACTTTATGATGTAAAAATTGAAATAAAATACCTTTTCTCTTTCCAACCATATCTTGATTTTGAGTTTAAACCCTTTATAACCTCACTTCACTCAATCATCCACAAATAACAAATATGTTTCTTAATTTGTTTTTAAGTTTAAGAATATTCAAGTTTCAAGTATCATAACAAATATTATATTTATTTAAATAAAAAGAACACTCAAGAAGAAAGAAAAAAACAAGCACTCTTAGATATTGACCAAGAATCTAATTTGGATTTAAGAACTAATAGAGGTAACAATACAGGTAACACTAACTCGAAATCCTCTTCTCATAATGATTTAAATATGCCTATTTCCTTAAGAATATGAGTAAAATTGTATACCTATACCTAATATCCAATACATAATTATATCTTTTACAAAAAGCTCTCACTATAATTCCAAGCTCTTATTTTAATTTGGATGAGATGCAAGTTTTGAACAATATTTTTGAGGTTTTTAAACTACCAAAATGAAAGGTATTTGTGCTAAAGAAAATCCATGTGTTGGAGAAATCCACAACATTTACTTGATAACTCTCATCCTTCATTCAAATAAATATATAAGTTAAAGAAATCACTTTATTACTTCAAACAATCTCTTAGAGCTTTATTTAAAAGATTCACCAAAGTGTTAAAGAAGTATAATTATTTACATTATCAAGTAAAAGTAAATCACATGTTATTTATTAAATAGTCTTTTGAAGGAAAATTTGTCATTCTTATTATATATAAATATATAAATGACATAATTGTTACTAGAAATAATTAGTAGAAAATGGATCAAATGAAAAATGCTAGCCTAATAATTTAAGATCAAGGAGGTTAAAAATCTCAAGGCATTGAAATAGCTTAATCCTCAAATAACACATTTGTCTTATAACAAAAGTATGTCTTAAATCTCTTAAACCTATAAAAATACCAATAAATTAAAATCTAAGCTAAGAACTTTTGAAGATAGTTTATATCATAGGATAAATATCAAAGACTTATTGGAAAGATCATATATTTATCCCACACCAGACTAGTTATTAGATTTTCAGTTAATATTGTAAGTCAATATATGAACAATCTGAAGGAAATTCATATGAAAGAAATATATTCTATCTTAAGATATCTAAAATTTACTCATAAAAAAGATTATTCTTTAGAAAAACACTTATAAATAGAGTTAAGATCTTTAGTGATGCTAATTAAGTAAGATTCGTGGATCATAAAAGATCCATCTTAGGATGTTGTACCTTTGTTTAAAGATATTTGGTCATATGTCAAGGTAAAAAGCAATTAATTATTCCAAAGAGTAGTGCTAAGATAGAATTTAAGGCAATAACTTAACACTTTTATGAAAAAAAAATTGGATAATAAAAGTTAAAAGGAGTTAAATATTTTTGTCAAAGAACTTATAAAGATGTTTTGCGATAATCAATATATCATCATAATTACCAAGAATTTTGTATATCATGACAAAATGACACATTTAGAGGTCGATTACCACTTCATAAAGGAAAAGATTAAAAAAGGGACCACTTTTCTCATGCACACACTAGCCAACCTTAAAATTGTAAACATCCTTATTACGGTCTTATAAAGGAAGAACTTTAAAGAATTAAGTTCTAAGCTTGATATGAATAATATTGATGAGATTGATGAAGAAGTCAATGTATAGAGAGAGCTTTAAAGAATCCAATAAGTATTCTAAAAGGTCTAATTATACAAGTTATAACCAAAATGATGAAAAAAAAAAAAAATATATTGAATAAGGACATTCAAAACAACCAAATTACAAATAATGTGAATTCAAACTTGAAAAAAATCAAATTTATTAATATGATTAAAGTGTTTAATGAGTAAGGGATAAGTAATAAAATTCAATCATAAATAAGAATTTGTAATAAACTAGAAAAATTTTTATATTTTAAGAGTTTATTATTATATCTATTTTTAGAGGTTTTATTTCAATCTATAAATAAGTAACTCCTTGTAAGATTTTAGAATTATTATTTCAATTTATAAGTAAACATCTCCTTATAAACTTAAGGAGAGATGACATATATAAATTGAAGAGTGAAAAAAAAAATTTAAGTTATTTTTTGAACTTTGAGGACTTATTAAAATTTTTATATTATGACATTTTATTTCGGCTTATTATTTTTAAGTCTCTTCTCTTATGAAATGTGTAGTGTTTGTATCATTTTTTATACTTTAAGTTCATATTATTTTGAACTTTTGGTGTAGATCTTATATGATTAAAATAAGATTTATTATTCTTAAATTTTTGTTTAATTTATCATGCATATTATATCTCTAAAACACATTTTTTAGAATTTATATCATATAAACTCAACTTGAAAAGAAGTATGAAATATCTAATTATTTGGTAATTTAGATTTTTCTTAAAACAAATCACTTTGCTTCTTAATTTTATTTTGTACAATATGTTATAAATTTTTTCTTAGATTTTATTTTAAAATTTAATTATTTTCTTTTTATTAGTTTCTTTTTATTCTTTTTAGAATTATAAAAATAAGTATTCTCCATTTTTATACAATAGAATGTATTTTTCACTTTCAAACAAAAAAATAAAATTAATTTTTTAAAATTTTCTCAAATAAAAATTTACTTATTAATTTATCCAAAAAAAAAAAAGTAAATCACACGTACATCACCTATAATCAAAACAATCAATGTCACGTCATACGCGTTTAATGTTGCTTTAAAATTGCAAACCTTTTTTCTTTTCTTTTAAAACCAGCGTACCCTGTCAAATCACCGCCCTTATTGACAATCAGTATGGCATAATGCAAATTAACCGAGTTTTCCCTTGTTTCAATTCCTGCAAAGTGAAATACCGGCTTTTGTTTTATGCATAAAGTATAGGAATTCTTCTTTTTTTTTTTTTTCGTTGGGTCTTCCAAAATCCAATATTCATTTTCATAAACGATATAAACCCCACCATCCATTATAGGTTTATAAGTATTTATTCTTATTATAATGAAACTGGAAGATGAAAAAAAAAATTACGTAAAACTTCTTCTTGAATATTTTTGAATTTGGATTTACCGGAAGATTTCCAAAATTTTAGATTTTGGTATCGGTTAATAAATTGAATTAATTATGATTCAAATCTCTACAAAGTCTAATCTATGTTAGATTGTACTTAACTAAATTAAATCTATTCAAAGTCTAATCTACCTCCAAATTGTACTGGTTGTTTGGTATGGGTTGCCCGGCTACATGTATTGGTTAGAAAAAGGAGAGCTGGACAAAGAGCGGCTGGAGCTTAAGTGACGTGTAGAGCCAAAGCCTTTTCTTAATATAATTTTTAATATACCGTCAAAATACACTTTATATGCAATAAAAATGATGAAATATATAATCACTAAAATCATATGTGCCATGTACTTATAATCAAAATAAATTTTATTTTTATACCATATATTATATATTTGTTATACATTTTTTATTATTTTTGGTATATGTGAAATGTTTTGTGGAGAAAATTTTAAAAATTCTTGTATAAAAAAAATTAATAATTTTTTTGTTTTTTTAAGAGGCGAGACTCACTTGTCACCTTGGTCCTGTCTCCCTCTAACCCTTTTTCTGGATTCGGTTAGTTATAATATTTATGATGACTGCATTTCACAGTAACTCAAAACAAAGTAGACCTTGACGAAGTCATCCTCGGAATCGCTGTTCTATTAAAGTGAGTCGCAAGTAGAAGAGTCATTGCTGACAACGGGCCCCCTGGCGATGAAAGATCCTTATAAATCCTGTTGGTTGCTTTCCGCTACCGAGCAAGTAATGCAAATATGGCACGTTGGGCAGTTGTTTTACGTCCATTTATGAGCATGGAGCAGCTCATATTAAAAAAAAAAAAAAAAGCAAAAGAAAATAAATAAAAAAAGAAAAAGAAAGAAAGAAAGAAAGAAAGAAAATGGAAGCCTCCATTGCCGTTGGGGCTGACTTTGATTGCCTCGAATCATTGATAGTTATTACTATAAGTGTAAGCAAGTCAATTTTGAGCCGGTTTGAAGTTTATATTCAAATCAAATTATTAAAAATAATTAAAAAAATTTTGAAATCACAGCTAACTAAGATAAAGTTAAAAATAAATTTAATTTAGTCAATTTGTATATGATGGCATGCTCAAGTTATATGGTTAGGGTTGGTTAAGATTAGAGTTGCAGGATAAATAAAATTAGAATATTGAATAAATCCCTTGTCAGTTATGTTTAGGTTTGGCCTTGAAAAGTCAACAATTGTAATTAAATAATATTGAATTTTCTAGAATTAATAAATCAAAAATAGTCTATTCGCAAGTGACGTCCTAGTGAAGGAGACATAAAATATATGATGAAAAAAAAATAAAAACATATTTATATTGTGTAACTTACTTCATGATACAATTCATAATAGATGCCAAAAATTTTTTTTTAAAAAAAAAAAACAAGGAGCCAGCGAGTGCCTATTTGGGATATAAACTTTAATACAAAATTTGAAGACCAATGCATGCCGAAATTCTAAGGATTTGGCGATTAGTTGTCAACTTTTATCTTCATTATCAATAATGCTATGTGGGGTCGCGTTTGGCAAATGTCTGCGAGTATAGTCATACCCTTAAATACCAGCAGGGGAGAGGGGAGGCGGGGGGGGGGGGCGCTGGGGGGATTAATATAGGTCATACGTATAAATTATATGACAAGAAGGACGCAAAACGTGAAACACTGCACAGGTTGCTAGCCAGTACACGGAACCTAGACCAATACTGGACTTTTTCTGCATTATAAATTGAGCAATAATTTCGCCTAGTTTTTCTGGTTGATTTAATAGTGCACATAATTTTTCAATAATTAAATTCATTTGGTTGATCTAATGCACAATTGTTCACAAATATGTAGGGGCAGCTTTTGGAACTACAATCTACAAAAAGACAAGCGGCATGAATCAAGCCAAAATTTTCTATAAACACCACAATTACAAAGTAAATGATATACAATATTTGGAAAGAAGAATAAGAAACGGTGCGTAGGTAGATTTGAAAGTTCTAAACCAAGAGTAGGTACGTGTAATTTTCAAAGGGAAAGGCCACGGATAATGCCTAACCATTTTAATAATAATATACCCGTAGCGCATTAGCGCCATTAAATGGTCGTTGTATTTCAATTGGGATCATTGAAATTACTGCATACTGCACACTATCTTATCTCACCCTTGTTATATGAATTTGAATAATACTATGTAGAAAAATAATTTTTTTATATTTAATTTTATTTATTAATAATGCATAATTAAATTTATATTTTTATATTATTTTTTTAAGTATTGATATCTCTTCCTCTTTTTCTTTTTTTTTTTTTGTTTTTTTTTAACTTTAAGAGATAGAAACTAAAAAGAATTTAGTTTTGGCCTTTTGGAGTATAGGATTACCCCGAACCTGACATAATTAAATGGGTACCAGATCTGATCTGGGTTATCCTTATAAAATATTAAAATATATATATAAAAAAAAAACACACACACACACGCACACAAAGTATCTTGGAAATTGAGAAAGTTCTGCCCTTCTTCTGAGTTTATTTATAATGTTTTGTGACTTCAGAGAGAAGCTCCAATGATGAGAAAGTTTAAGTTGGAATAAAATTGATCTTCTTCCTTTTTTTTTTTTTTTCCTCCAAAAGACTTCTCTAAAGAAATGAATCTTACTAATGAAGAAAATAGAGAGAAACAAAAAATAATTTTTTAAAAAAAGAAAAAATATATATTACAAATTATTGTAATATATCTTCCTTAATTAAATTTTTCGACGGGCGATGCAGTGAGATTGGAGAGCAGAGGCAAGGTGCACTTCTTGAAATTGGAGAAAATGTTTATTCAACCAGCTCCTGGGAGCCATGGCAGCGTTAAGCAAAGCTTTTAGAGGAGAGAGGGGGCGGGGGTGTGGTGGGGAGTGTTGGGGGGATGGGGCTACTGAGGGAGTTGCAGAAATCTGACAGATGCGGGTGGTGGTGGTGCGTGCATGTGATTGGAATCGCAGCGGCCTATCGCGCAGAAGCACAGTTGCGGCTACCAAAATTTTGGGTACCCTTAAATTGCGTCCCATCCATGTGGATTTCCATGCCAGCAGAATTTCACTTTTTTTTTTTGTTTTATTTATTTATTTTTGGGTTCTTTCTAGGAATCTTTTTCTTTTTCACCAACAATGGGCTCATTTATTTATTACAGGTAATTTTTGTTGGCCAGCATTTCATTGGCTAATGACCTATGCACGTGCTGCATCAGAGATTTCAATAGAGTTCAAATCTCATTTACTGATTATAATCTCTGCTTTACCTATATATCGAACCCTACTCAAAATTATATATATTTTTTAACTCCTCAAAAATATTAATTTTAGTTTTTTTTTTTTTTTGAAATGTCTCCCGAATAGATCAAATTGCCCATACTTTCTCTTGAAATTGTGATTGTTCCCTTGACTCCAGTCAAAAAAAAAAAAAAAACAATTATATATGTATTTTAGTTTAATTTTCTGAAATTACCCCTTAAAATTTTTACTTGCCTTTATTTTCTTTCAAAGTCATCGGTTCTTTTTTTATTTTATTTTTTTTGTCTACACACTGTCGTAATAAATTCTTGTTCTCCTTCAACTCACATTGTAGGCTTACAACAACAACAACAACAACAGTATAATCTCAAATTCAATTTGTGTACCTATTATTATTATACATGTACTCTTCTTTAAAAAAAAATTCTTAACTTTTATGAAAATAATTAAAGGCTAGAAACTAACAACAAGAAACAAAAATTAAAAAAAAAGAAGAAAAAATACATCACTCATTTTAAAAGCCAAGAGAAATTTATTTGTTAACAATAACAAAAGGTTATATTGTGAATAGATTTTTTATTCAAATTTAGATTAGTTTTGTGTTATTCTTATTAGTCATCAATTACGTCATTTAATTAATTTAATTATCACGTGATCTTTTGAGTAAAGGTTGATATAAAAAAGAAAAGTAAATTTGTATAACTAAATTACACTCAATCGATTATGTAATTTGCATGCAAGATGAATTATTATAGTTATTTATATAGAAAAAAAAAAGATATATTGAATAGTATAAAAAAATAAATAGGTCATTTAAAGGCTCTAAAATATGAGAGTTCACGAAGAACAAGTTTAATGTTGTTTTGTAAAAGTATTTTTTTAACCTTTTTTTTTTTTTTTGGGAGATGTGCTCTTCTGTTAGAGCAATGTCCTGTTGCAGTAACTTGGGGCTTTGTGGGGTCCATGGGCTGGGGAGCAGAAAATTTCGAGGCCCGTAGTTAAGAATGTTTTTGGCCTTTTATCTTATTTGAGAGAAGATAATTAAGTTTATTACCCATAGCGATTAGGAATTGGAAAACAAACAAGCCAATGGTCAATTGCAAAATGCGATAATCGATACTTGCGGAGGCTCTGTAGAACGTGAGTTTGGACATGCAAAGACACAGAATGAGCTCTAGGACTGTAATAATTAAGTCAGTTTCTAGAAGTTTCAGAGAGAGAGAGAGAGGTATAAGAAGAAAAAAAAAGAGAAGAAGAATTTTAAAGTGATAAATTTAAGTAAATATAATTAATTTTTATATAATATATTTATTATATTATATTATATTAATATTTAATGTGTAATATAAAATATTTTATATATTATATAAAAATTAATTTTATTTATTTAAATTTATTTAAAACGTTTCACATTCAATAATCGGTCAATATTTTGTACCATTTTTCTTTCTCTTTTTTTTTTTTTTTTAAATTGACACTTGACATTATTTGGATTAGCATAATCAATCCACCGATCACTTTTTCTGTTAAATCTTGCCAAGTGGGTTAATAATTTATTATTATTATTATTATTATTATTATTATTATTATAAAGAACAGGAGTTAATGTAAGAATTTACATTCGTTTCCAAAATTTTTTGAAATAACGAGTTATAAATATCTTGGGGTTGAGTATGGTGGGGCCCCGCTGCTTCCACGAAACATGTTGTAAAGTTTTTTTTTAAAATTTTTTCTTGTTCCGAGTGGGGAATACACATTGTCAAATGTGTGGCTCAATTTGCCAATCAAACTTCCTTTCGAAATTATTTAAACGCAATTTATTTTGTATTGATTTGCCTTTAAAACAATTGCTACTTTGATTAGCATTTTGCTCCTATTTGTCGAAGTTAGTTGCTAACCTGCTGTGGTCCATCAAGGAGCCCAATGGTTCCGTACAAGCTTGGTATGCAAGACAAATCAGTAGATCCAATTTGCAACCCACCAAATCAAAGCCTTTAACCCCAAAAATAATAAAATAAATAATAATAATAATAATAATAAACAGACCAACTTTGTTTTATCAACAAAATGTTTTGTGGACCATGCATTAAATTTAAAAGGAAAAAACAAAAGAAGAAGAAGAAGAAGAAGAAGCCAATCAATGGGGGACGCATGCCCATTGATTATGATAGCTAAGTTAGTAGGCTCAATCATTTTTGCTCAAATCCTATAAAGCCATCACTAAGTCGGTTTACAGAATATCAAAGTACAAAAAAAAAAAAAAAAAAAACAACAAAAAAAAGAATACATTCTGGACGCAATTGCAGAACTTTCAATTCCTTTCGCTTTTCAGACCATTGAAAAAAGCTGCTTTTGGAATTGTTCTCATTGGATTGTGTTGAAGATTTCTATTGCTCTCCCAAGAAAAGCATCCCAAAACAGTAAGCATTACATACAATTCGCTAGGGAACGTGGGTCGAAATTGATGGTTTTGAATCCTAATGTAATTGCCTTTGATATTGTAAATTCCACCTGAACCCTCCCCCCCCACCTCCGGGCCGGTTAGAAGAATAACAGGTAAATTCATATCTGTGAAGCCTGAGAGGATGCAGCTTTCATCGGGGGTTGATATAGGATTTCTAGAGGTCACTTGGCAGAACGAGTACATAAGATTCTTATTTATTAAAAAATTTTATTAAGACACAAAGTTTACAATAAAATTAAAATTTTTTTTTATTCTTATAAATTTCACTCAAAATTAACTGTCTCAATCCTTAACCAGCTCTACGATTTAATGTTTTTCTCTATGAGACTTGGATTGACTTGTAGGGACAAGGAGGGTTTCATATCATGGTACACCCTTGCATTAACGGCAGTTAGTGGATAGTTTTTTTTTTTCTTTTTTTTGGATGGGGGGGGGGACAATGAAGAGCTAAACGACAATATTTATAAATTGGAGCTACTGAGGTCGCATGTCGTAACTGACTGGGGTGGTCTTCCATTTGGACAACAACATGGTCCATTCTGCATCCACAAAAGTTAGCCATGATCTTATTAGTGCTTTTGTGGGGATTACAACATTCGAACTGATTTCTAGTGGCCAATGTTTCACTTCCATTACCTCGGCTAGTTACCCCCACTCTCTTCCAAGTCATGCCTTTGTCTGTGTGCTCCGATGTAATCTTCTCGGATGAATCATTTGCTTGGATGAAAATGGTGGCATAAGACAGACAACATGCCACACTCAAAGTGTCATACATTTGCGCCCCGTTACATGGTCTTGGTGTGTCAAACCTATGGATTAAAAGCCATGGCAACAGCGTATGGCATATTTTCCTTCTTTCTTCTGACAAAAACTAAAAAATTCATTTTGGGTGGATATCAACATTCTCTATTTTTGGGTGGGTTGATGGAAATTCGCCCTGGTTTTAATCAGTGAGAGCCGGTGTTTAAAACCCTTGCTTCACTTGGCAAAGCCTTTCGCCGGAGTTCCTGACTACCGGTAATAAATAAAAAGAATATTCCTGTGGCCCACATAGGAGGTGGGCCTATAATATACTGATTGATAAGTAGCTACCAAGCCCGCAACAAGAAGAGAGCAGCTTGCATTCTGACCCAAATCTCGGGACCCCCGTTACTGTGTATGTCTGGAAAAAGAAAATTTCTATTTCTATTTTTAAAAATAATAATAATTTACGGTATATAATAAAGAAAATTTATTTAAAATCAATTTATATAACATAAGATTATAAGTAAGTTATATTTAAAAAAATAGATAAAATAATTAATAGAAAAATAAATATAAATACAAAACGATGGATATATTTACACTAATTAAAAGATAAAATTTAATATTAATGACCAATTAATTAGTTGTTTTGAAATTCGAACTCCAAACTTGGTGGCCACTGCTCTACCATCTACTACGTACATGCAGCCGTTTACTTCCACAGAGTCCGTCCGTGGATATTGCGCCCTCTGCAGACCAATGGACCACAACAACTCTGTACAATTTCAGGTTGCTGCAATAAACATGTCGTTCTTCGGCTTGTTTGTGAGCAGACAACTCGGTGCGCTGGCATTTTTAGTGTTGGGATGGTCCAAAAAACTTTACTGTGTAATGGACCAGTAGCGCAATTTTTTGTATGGATACACGCAAAACCCGTTTACCCTAGCTATCTTAGACTACAGTTTTGATTGCATGCAATTATTTGCTGCGTTAATTTAGCGAATTTCCTGATTGCGTACATAATCTTCCTACTCTCTGCCGTTTTGTACTTTGTTTTTGAGTCAAATGGAGGGACAGACCCTTCTTACTCTCTGTGCCTTCGTGCAAGATGGATGTTGAAAATGTCAAGACAAGGATATCATCCTCAGATTGTGCTGAAAAATTTGACTTTAAGCGTCAAATCTCTCATGATAACTGGCAGTTAGTAGACCTAGCACAGAAGTGATTGGGTGGTTCTTAGTAATTCAACTCGACGACGTGGTGTCTAATGTACGTGTTTGCATCAAAATTTTGTAAGTTTCTTCAGTGGACAGTGAGCGGAAAACCAAAAAAAAAAAAAAAACGTGACTTACGGACCCACGCACGCGAGGAATCAAAACAATAAAAACAAAAGATACGAAATTAAAATATTTAAGAAAGATATGGACTTTACACTTAAGAAAAGAAAGAATTATAAGTGGTAAGTCTGATTGAAATATACCTCTTAATAAGTTCTTTAGTTCTTAAAAAAACTGAAAGAAAAAAATTTTAATTTTAATTTTATTCAAAATTGTCTCATTTTTTCAGACTTTACAAGGGTACTTATTTACATGTTAAAATAGTAATCCTAAATAAGTACAAATTTCTACTTAAAGACAAATTTTTATTTTAAAAGAATTTCTAATTATAGACAAATTCTAACACAGACAATAAACTTTTATTTAGGAGTAAATATTATTACTTATTCTGACTTATTAAATATTTTAATTATATTTATTAAGTATTCTAATTATATTAATTAGGCTTAAACTCTCTATCAAACTCAAATTCGCATCATTTGAAGTTTAGTTGACCTGAATGTCCTTAATTAGTCCATTTAGTGCTTATTCAATCTTTTTAGCACTAGTTCGTGTTATTAGGCCTTCTATAATATGCAATAGACCTCTTGCTTCCATTGAAACTTTAACTCATGTTATTAGGCCTTCAGAAATGTGCGATGGACCTCTTGCATCCATTGAAGATCTAGCTCGTGTTCTTGCATCCGTTGAAGCCTTCCACCCATCATCTCTACGATTCTCATCATTCCTCCTATCCTCAAAAGGATTCGTCCCCGAATCATCACCTACATCAAAATGAAAAAGATCAGAAACGTTAAATGTTGCACTTACATTATACTCACCGGGAAAGTCTAACTTATAAACATTGTCATTAATTTGTGCTACAACTTGAAAGGGACCATCTCCTCTAGGTTGTAGTTTTGAACGCCTTTGAACTAGAAACCATTTCTTGTGCATATGCACCCAAACCCAATCACCAAGTTCAAACACCACCTTCTTTCGTCCCTTGTTGACATAGGATGCGTATTGTTTAGTTCGTTTTTCAATATGTTGTCGTACCTTTTCATACAATTTTTTTATCATGTTAGTCTTGCGTTTACCATCTAAGTTGACATACTCATTGACAGGTATAAGTACCAAATCCAAAAGAGTTAACAAATTAAAACCATATATAATTTCATACAGAGTAACTAGTAACAGAATGAACACTCATATTATACACAAACTCAACATGTGGTAAACAATCTTCCCATGTTTTTAAATTTGTTCAAATAATAACATGCAAAAAAGTAGAAAAAGTTTAATTAACCACTTTAGTCTACCCATCAATTTGTGGATGATAAGTAGTTGAAAATAATAGCTTAGTACCTAACTTACCCCACAAAATCTTTCAGAAGTAGCTTAAAAACTTTGTATCCCAGTCTGAAACAATGCTTTGTGGCATACAATGCAAACGTACTACTTCTCTAAAGAATAAATTAGTCATATTATTTGCATCATTAGTTTTATGACATGGGATAAAGTGTGTCATCTTTGAAAATCTATCAACAACAACAAATACAGAATCCCTAACCCTTTTTGTTCATGACAATCCTAATACAAAGTCCATAGATAAATCAACCTAAGAATGACTAGGTATAGGTAAAGAGGTATATAAGTCATGAGGTAAAACTCTAAATTTAGTCTGTTTGCATGTTATGCATTTCTCACATATCCTCTTAACATCTCGTTTCATATGTGGTCAAAAAAAAATGTTCATTTAGGACATCTAAGGTTTTCCTAACTTCGAAATGACTCATTAGACCACCTTTATAAGCTTCTTTTACAACCAACTCTCTCAAAGAACTTATAGGCATGCATAAACAATTTCCCAAAATAAGAAACCCTCATGCCTATAAAACTTCTCAAAGGCTGACGTCTCACATGTTCCATACACATTAGCAAAGTCAAGATCATTCACATATAAATCCTTAATATGTTCAAATCCTAATAAGTTTGTAGTAAGTGTAAAGATAAGGGTATACCTGCAAGATAATGCATCAGCTACCACATTTTCCTTACCTTGTTTATATTTAATAATGTAGGGAAAGGTCTCGATGAATTTAATCCACTTGGCATGTCTTTTGTTCAACTTTCCTTGTCCCTTCAAGTGCTTCAAAGATTCATAGTCAATATAGATGATAAACTCCTTGGGCCAAAGGTAATATCACCATGTCTCTAAAGCTTGTACCAATGCATACATCTCTTTATCATAAATAGGATAATTAAGGCTTGCTTTACTTAACTTTTCATTAAAATAAGCAATTGGACGCCTTTTTTGCATCAAAACAGCTCCAATACCAATACTTAAAGCATCACACTCAATCTTGAAAGCTTTTGTAAAGTTAAGTATAGCAAGTAAGGATGCAGAACTTAATTTTTTCTTGATGCAATTAAAAGCCTTATCTTGGTCACTACCTCACCTAAAACTCATATTCTTTTTAATAAACTCAGTGAATGGTGTAGCAATGGTGTTAAAGTCCTTAACAAAACGTTTATAAAAACTAGCTAGACCACGAAAGCTACGTATATCACTAATTGACTTAAGTGTAAGCCAATTTCTAATTGCTTTAACTTTTTCCTTATCAACCTCAACACTTTTAACACTGACAATATAGCCAAGAAATGTGATCTAATTAGTATAAAAGGAACATTTCTGTAAGTTAGCATACAATTTCTCAGAACGTAAAACATTTACAATAGGATGTAAATGATCAAGATGTTATTATAGGGTTTTATTATATACCAAAATATCATCAAAATACACAACTATAAATTTACCAATGAATGGACACAAAACATGATTTATTAATCACATGAAAGTGCTTGGTGTATTAGTGAGACCAAATGACATAATAAGCCATTCATACAAACCATACTTAGTTTTAAAAGTTGTTTTCCACTCATTTCCCTCTCTCATCTTAATCTGATGATATCCACTTTTCAAATCAATCTCAAAAAAGACACATGAACCATGTAATTCATCCAACATGTCATCTAATCTAGGTATGGGGTGACGATACTTTACAGTGATTTTGTTGATTGCTCAACAATCAACACACATCCTTCAAGTCTCATCTTTTTTGGGTACAAGTAGGACAAGAACAACATGTGAACTCGTGCTTTCCTTCATATATCCTTTGGAAATAAGCTCCTCAACCTGCCTTTGAAGCTTTTTTGTCTCCTTAGGATTACTCTTATATACTGGCTAGTTAGGGATGGATGCACTCGAGATGAAATCAATTTGATGCTTAATTCCTCTATTAGGTAACAATCCACTTGGGACATCATTAAAGAATATGTCTTTAATTTCTTGCAATAGAGCAACAACAACACTAGGCAAAGATAGGTCAAACTTATTAGTGTTAAAATAAGCCTCGCTGTACAAAAGTATGATCATAGGCTGTTTGGCATATAATGCTCTTTTGACATCATTTTCTTTTGCATAGAGACTTTTTCTTTTCTTTTCTTTTTCTTGTGTCTTCATGTTTTCTCCTCTCTTTTCTCTTTTATCAATCTCTTTTTTCTGTTCACTCTCATTTTTAATCCTCAATTGATCCTCATAAACTTGTTGAGGTGATAATGGTATAAAAGTGGTAGGTTTTTCATTCATTACAAAAGAATATTGATTCTTAAAGCTATCATGCATAACTCACCTATCTAATTGTCATGGTCTTCTTAATAGAATATAGCCCGCATGCATAGGTACAACATCATATAAAACTTCATCATGGTACCTTCTAATAGAAAATGATATGAGCACTTGCTTATTTACCTTGACTTCACCACTCTTATTCAACCACTAAAGTTTATATGGCCTAGGATGCTTCATAGTAGGTAAATCCAGCTTCTCAACCATAGTTGTACTAGCATCATTAGTGTAACTCTCACCATCAATAATTATACTACATATGTTATCTTCGATAAGACACCTTATCTGAAAGATATTATCTCATTGCACCTCAT
The DNA here is from genome assembly GCA_021533255.1 of Ceriops tagal. Classification (NCBI taxonomy): domain Eukaryota; kingdom Viridiplantae; phylum Streptophyta; class Magnoliopsida; order Malpighiales; family Rhizophoraceae; genus Ceriops; species Ceriops tagal. Next base: position 8,806,752 of record CM038602.1, read on the forward strand.
TTTCTTCCTTTACTTGCACATTTAATGCTCGCCTTGTAACAAGAGTTACTCTGTTAACTGGATACTCCTTTCCATCACTTTCACCCTCTGATGATGGCACAGAATCATCATCTGATTCACTTTCAATTTCAACATCACCATTACTTTTCAAGATAATTGAATGCATATTTGGACATTTAGATGTAATGTAACCCCTACCCAAACACCTAAAACATTTAACATCTTTATTTCTATTTGGTTAGGGTTCAAAATTACCTATTTTCTTGCTAGAACCCACATTCTTGTGCTTGGGTAATTCGGCTTTGGACTTGTAATTAGTCATATCATCCCTTTTATTCCAATTTGGCTTCCAAGATGAGGTAAAACTCGAATTCTGCCCAAATTGTGTGGAACCCTTTCATTTAAATTGCCTTTCAACTTTCATTGTCATGTGCACCATGTCTTCTAATTCCACATAATGTTATAATTCAACAACGTTTGCTATATCCCTATTTAGCCCTTACAGAAATCAAGTCATGGTTGCCTCTCTATCTTTGTCTACATTCGCCCTAATTATGGTAATTTCCATCTCTTTGTGGTAGTCCTTCACACTTTTGATGCCCTAAGTAAGCCCTTATAGCCTTTGGTATAACTCCCCGTAATAGTGATTAGGGACAAACCTCCTCCTCATAACAGTATTCATCTTTTCCCATGTATCAATAGGGTGCTCATGATTCCTTCTCCTAGTCAAAACAAGTTGATCCCACCCAATAATAGCATAATTAGTAAATTCAACTGCAGCAAGTTTTACCTTTTTCTCCTCGGAATAGTTGTGGTAGTTAAAGACCAATTCAACCTTTTTCTCCTATTTTAAGTATACATCAAGATCATTCTTACCTTAGAATGGAGGAATTGTCATTTTCATACTGTCCAAATTATGGTCATAGGTGCCTTGCCTCCCAAATTCTCTTTGATCCCTTCTATTGTTAACAATTCTAACCACAGTAGTTTGATCGTTAAATTCATCATCTTCTACATCATCTTTATGGTTATAGGCACGTCTTAATTGCCTTCTTACTTTATGAGTCTCATATTCCCTATGCCTCATTTGCAACTCTATTATTGTATTGGCGTGCTCCTCTATTCTCTCCCTTATATCATCAAATCTGGTATTCATGAGTTCAAATTGTTATTGTATAGCTTTGATAATAAAGGACACATCACTAGTTCCCTTATGAGCTGCACCTTTGTCTTTGGACGTCATAATATTACTTCTACATAAAATAATTAAGATACCTCACATAACACTCCCTCACATGTGTTACTCAAAGGATGATGTCACACTCCCTTATGTTTACACTTTTTATGGCTTTTTCTTTATATAAACTTTCACTTTTACCTTTTACCACTCAGATTTCCCTTTTTAGCTTTGTAAAGAACTAAATAATGTAAATCAAATGTATTGATTTTGAACAGAATAAGATAAATGGTGTAAAATTGAACAAATTGGAGAATAGGGAATCAAAAACAAAAAAGGATATCAACGTAAATAAATTTAATGAACTAAACTCACAAAAATCAAGACAGGGATAGTACAACCTAAAGGACAAACTTGGGTAACAAAATAAGAAAATAGATGGTAGAATTGGAGTTAAGTAAGAAAAATTTTATTATTACTATAGCTAATATGACCAAACTGTTAACCTTATCAATAATTTAAATTTGATGTTCTCTTTCTTTTGTTCTTTTTCCTTTTTTTTTAACACAAAACAATAATAGAATATTTAGATACAACAATTTGAATTGAAATTAGCATGTTTATAAGCTTAAACAAACAAGTAAACAGAGAAGGATTGCAAACAAACAAATTTGTGCATTTGAATGGTAATGTACATAATAAACAAACTAAATAAAAATAAATAAATCACAAGGTAGAAAATTGAAAAGTGAATGGAATCAACCTGATTTAGAACCAGGCTCTGATACCAACTGATGTGGAAAACCCCAAAAGGACGTGGTTTAAGGACCTAACGCACACAATGAATCAAAGAACAACCAGGAAAGGTAAACTAGAGTTTGATAACATAAACCCTAGACCCGTCATTCGAAGGAACACGAACCTAGGGTATTTAAGAAGGATATGGATGTCACACTCCAAAAAAGAAAGAAATTGGGAAAAGAAAAGAATTGAGAGTGATAAGTCAATTGGAACGCTATAAGAAAAAGTACCTAGTTCTCAAAAGAACTGAGGGAGAAAAACTCTTACTTTCTATTTCACTTAAAGTTGTCTCATTTTTCAAAACTTATAGAGGTGCTTATTTATAGGCTAAAATTACAATCCAAAAAAGGTACAAATTCCTAGTTAGGACAAATCCTTATTTTGGAAGAATTCCTAACTATAGACAAATTCTAACATAGACAATAAACTCCTATTTAGGAGTGAATGCTATTACTTAGTCTAACCCATTAAGTATTCTAATTATATTAATTAGGTATGAACTCTTTGTCAAATTTGAATTCACATCATTTGAAGTTTGGTTGGCCTAAATGTCCTCAATCAGTCTATTTAGTACTTCTTTAATCTTTTTAGCTTTAATTCGTGTTATTGGGCCTTCTGGAATGTGCAATGGACCTCTTGTATTCATTGAAGATCTAGCTCGGGTTATTAAGCCTTCTAGAATGTGTAATAGACCTCTTGCATCTATTGAAGATCTAACTCGTGTTTTTGCATCCATTGAAGCCTTCCATCTATCATCTCTATGATTCTCATCAACAGTGGTCAAAAGCTACTTAAGTTCAAGGTCCAGATCATAAATTTTTGCACAGTATTATTAGATCAATGCAATCTAGCACTGAGCAAATTTTCCGTCAGTCCATTCAAGTTGTACTCAATTTAAACATTTTCCTTTCCTTTCTTCACGAGTCTTTACATTTGTACTCGTATTTCCATTTCAGTCAAGTATTGAATTATCATTCTTTTACAATTTTCTGCATCTAAAAGTTATAATTTCCAAGCTAACTTTGCATTCCAAAACAGCCTTTACATTTCAAAGCTATGAATTTTACACTTCAGCAACATTCACGTCTTTAGCTATCTAATTCTTTTCAACGGCGGCGGATCTCAACAGAAAAGGATTTCGTCTTTTGAAATTCTTGTCTTTCACTTCCGAAATTCCAATTCCAATCACCTTCTGTCGCTTAGCATTAATCTCTTTCTCTTGTTTCTTTAAGCTTCGTTTCAATGGCAGCCAACAGTCGAAAGGTCAGTGCCCCAGAGTCCTCAGAGACGTGTCACTATTGCTCAGAGACGTGCCACCACCTTATCAACCTTAAAAAGCCCCTTGTTCGTTACAAGCAGATGAATAATGGTTTTAAGGGACTCGTTAATTTCAGTATATCATATGGGGTCAATCTGGTTGGATTACTTTCTATTTTGCTGGACTTGATCGGTTTTGAGTGCCCCAACCTTAATTTGTCCAACTTCAATCACAAGTGCAACATTATTTGCTCTTGCCCACCTGTCAGTACTGATTTCTGCAAATGAACGAACCAGTTGGAGGGCAATAAGAAGAACCTCTAATGAGACAAAGTATCTATGCTTCTCTCTATAAAGCTCTCAGGTCATAGTCCCCTCTTTGATCAACGTCACAGCCTGTTTTTAGTTCTTAGTAATGAATTACTTTTACTTCAGATGTAAGATCAGATAACTATAAACCTGTGTGACCTCGAGGCACTTGCGGAGATTTCCCTCCCTGTAGATCCCACTGGGGCTGACTACTCCTTTGTCTATATGCCTTACTTTGTTAGTCCTTGAAATCGGCCTAGCTGCTGCCCCTGTAAACCGATCCTAGTGGAGTAGAAGATACCATATTTAGCCCCTGTATGCCCCGAGGTCGACTAACGAAACTCTTCCGTGCAGACTTGAAAGAAAAGAAAAAGTCCTAGGCAGAGATACAACATATTAAATGTTGGTTTTCGAAAAGGTCCAACTTGGCCACTGTTGCTGTGATGCACATAGGCAGCAATCCCCATATCCCAGAAAGCGTGGTCATATTTTCATGAACTAAGCACAGGAAAACATTCACGTCTTCAGATTTTGATTCAAAATGCGTGCAATTCCAAACATTCTTACAAAATCAATTACTTCCAACGTTGAATATATTTTGTTAGATACTGCAGATGGAGAAAATGACTCCGTAGAAGCATGCCACATCATGGAGAGGGCTTCTTATGAATCTTGAAACACATTAAGTTATCTGAATGATGCACGAGAATGTTAACGTAAAAATCCTCGGCAGCTGCAACCAGACTCAACTTTTGGCTCAAAAATGGAAAAGATGAATAAAATCGAGCATCATATTAGAGGCTGTTCAAGAAAAAGATCAAGACCCATCAGTACAGGATAAGATTTGCCAGATCTTTGCGTTGCCAGAAGTCTCCGACATAAAATGGATATCTAAAAGACATGCATGGGAAATTCGTTTAGTTCGGCTCAAAATTTTAGGAAACCCGTAGCAAGTCACAGTATTTTTGAAGCTCAACTGTTAACAGTCGACCTATCAAAAGTTATCTGATTGGTAGATCACTTGTTCTTCTTTGGTTCTCCGGCATAATCACTCATCAGTGCTTCAACATCTTTCCACAGCAGGCCCTCCACTAAAACTCCTTCCTTGGTGAACCTATAGCATAATAGATTGAAAAAGCAATGAGAAACAGTAGTACACGTTACAATCTACTTGGGAATGAAAGAAATGGGTGCACGCATTATCCACAAAAACTGCACGTGTGTGTGCAAGTGTTGGTGCATTTCTGTTGTTGTGTGGAGACGAGAGAGACCATTGGGTAACACTTTTGGTCAACTGCACTGTTTTCCCGGCAGAAATTGATTTGGGATCTGCACTTGCTATTATCAATGTGTACTCATCGGAAAATCTTGGCAGTTTGGAAGAGACCACCAAACCTGTGCTGGTGTAAGATCCCTACACAAGAAAGTAACATCTCAATTAAAGAGTTTAAAAGGGAAAACCAAGCGCAATCAGCAAGAAAATGCTAAAAATGAGATTGGCCAGTATATGGCAAAGCAATGAAAGATTCCATCACAAGAATTGAAAAGGGAAAAGGACCAGATGATGTGCAAAGATTCGGAGAATTGAAATATATCAATAAGTTAACATTCAAGGTGATAGTTCATTCACCAGTCAAAGCAGATGGAAGGCTGGAAACGTGACAGAAGCAAAGTTTTAAGACTCAAATCAATTATTGAACCTAAAACCTCAGAAATTCATGATTAGACAGGTTTAACCAATTTAATTGAAATTAAACTGCTAAAACTGGTATTTAATATTAAATATACAAAAAAATTTAATATCTATATATATTATATAAAAATATTGATAGATAATATATATATTTGTAATTTATATATAATGAGACTAAAAAAATAATTAATGCAATGTATTATTAGATGTAAGTGATTTAAATTAAATAAATTTAATACAAAATAAACTATAATTTATATATTTTTATTTTAAAGTAATTCATGGACTTTTTACTGTTGAAAAATAAATTATTTTAATATGGATAACATAATCTAAATTAAAAAATAATTATTAATATAATAAAATATATAATTTCAAGTATTTTTGTTAAAATGTAAATTAATATACCATATAAATATTTTTCTCCAATTTTTATGATTCATGATATTAAAAAAAATTAATAAAATAGTGCTATTCTTATTTTGAAGAAAATCAAAAGGAAGATAAGAAATTCATATCATTACTCTTGGCCTAAAGACAAAAACTACTGTTTGTATCTCACATGGTATGAGTTTGAGGCTCATTGTTTTCTTAATTTTTCATCAAGTTTTGAAGGCAACTGATCTGGAAAAACTATGACCGGTTCACAGATTTACGGTTCAACTGATCGATTCACTAGTTTGGTCGCCAATTTTCAAAGCAAATGGTTTGTGAGGGCAAACTGAACTAGAACAAGGTCCGGTCCCATTTTACCAGTCTGCCCAGCCAGTCAGTCCAATCTGGTTTTAAAGACATTGGACAGAAGCCAGAATAGTAGAAGTCATTAACCCTGACCAAGAAAAAGGTTAATTTTGCATGTACTTTGCATATGCAACTTGTAACTTGAGGATAGAAAAGTGTCCCCTTGTATAATCAAGGCACTGCCATTCTGGTATAAATAGACAGCATCTGTAAGATCATGAAGTCCACACCATAGAAAAAATTCATGCATGTTTGGGTTTTGTAACTCTAGAAAGGGCATGAAAGGATTGTGTGTGTGCACTCAACATAATTTTCCAACTCCAACTAAATTTTCAAAAAAAGGCTAGACATCTTGCAGTTCTGGGAACAATGCAAAAGATGATAGTTTTATTAAGAACAATTCCTCGTAAAATAGATACTTGTTTATATTATTAGAAGGCTAAAGAATAGCAGCTGCTTTCAAATTTCTATGGGATGCTTGCTCTGAATAATTATTTCCAAATGTCTTGATAAGCCCTTGTAAATCTATGATTAATTTGAGTATCCTATGCCCAATGAACTGCCAAAGTAACATACTATCCTCGCAAACTGACAACAGCACAAGTTTTTCATAATAAAATTTGGGCAGCTGGCCTTTCAGCATCCAGACCAAAAGTCAAGAAACAGTTCTGCTGCAAAGCGATGACAACATGAATGGTCCTTACTACCATGTCAGTTTGTTAGCAGTAAGAGGAAGTGGCAATGGCAGTGTAATCACTATAACTTGCTTTAATAAATCAAAAACTTATCATAGCACAATCATGACTACAAAGTGCAAGAAATTTCTACCAAAAAAACAATCTCAACAAACAGCAAATTTGGGTATCCAAGGAAACAACATAACCCTCACAAGAGAAAAACTCACCTTGGGAGGATATGTGAATAAGATTGCATTCTTTTCCTTTGTGTATATGATTAGCTGCAACAATCCGTTGAAAACGATATACTTGCCAGAGTCAAAGATTAAACAAGTCTGCTCATAACATTTTTGGAACTACAATCACACCTTCAAAAACTGAGACAGAAAAGTAAGAAAAATATAGCAACGAGCAAACTGGTTGCACTGCATAGTGGCCTAGGCCACTGCACAGAGCAAACTACATAATACCCAACAAGGATCACATTTATTTTCTATTAACATCAAAACACATATAACTTCCACAGTGCCTTTTCTGTTGACATTAGATTAGTTGACAAAACAACTGTAGTTAAGGTTTCTAAATCTCACAATTATCCGGGATTCGGAATTTACAAAGAATTTTTGAATCTTCCTTAAAGGTTAATTTCATTATTAGAAAACATTTCAAATGGTCAAATTGGCAAATCGCCAGATTATTCTCAGCAACCAAACAGAGTTACCCAGTGATGTGCATGGAAATTAGGATTAAAATAAAAAGGATATAATACGATGCAACCGATCAAGAAATCCCTATTCTCTGGGAACTTCTTCTTGTAAAACTGAGCAACGAGGGCGATGATTATGATGATAGTCCCGATCAACAACCTTACATTGCTAAGCCTCACATCTTCCACAAACCCACGGCCAGTAACGATCTGCTGATTCGCAAGGCATACACACACACACACACACAAATATAGAGAGAGAGTCGAAAGGAAAATTCGATTTTCAGAGAAAATAGGGTTTTAGCAGATGGTGTTAAGTTTTGGGTGTTACCTCAGTGACAGATTCGTCGAGTATGTGTTTGATGGAATGATGATCCAAGAGATTGGCCTTCTTGGCGTTCTTGTTTGCGCTCTCTGCTTTCTTTTCTTGCATTTTGGGTGAAGAGAGGAGGGGCGAGGGGGGGGGGGGAGGGGGGCAGTGCCGCCTACGGCCGCTGGCTGGATTGTGAACGTTTTCGGGTATTACAAATACAACGATCCCGTTTTGCCTTTGCAGTCCCTCCTGCCTGCTGTTTCTAATTTAACTCTGCTTTGTTTCCATCTTCCTTTTTTTTTTTTTTAATTACAATTTATTGAGATTGAAAATTAATGGAATTATATAAAAAAAATTAAATATCATACCATCTTCTGTTTTTAATATAGTATGAAAGGATAATAATAATTTAGTATATTAAAATTTTAATTGATCAAAAGAAAATAAGCGGAATTTAGTTATATTATATATATATATATATATTTATTTATTTATTTTATTTTATTTTATCTTTTTTGTAGAGATGGATTTTATAAATGTTTATAGAAGTGAGAAAAATTAAAATTAATTGAGTTAATTATAACACAATAAAATTTAATAATAAAAATAAAAATAAATGATAAAGTTCTTAGTCATTTTCTTAGTCAAAAAAAGGGCAACCGCAATTCTGCAGCATCGCTCGCCCACTTTCGATCTGGGACCTTTTCCTCTTCCCGATTGAATGAGTAGGGTGCATGGGTCCGTTCCCTCTTGTTCTATCGGTGATTCCGTTCTTTCTTTGTTGTGGAATTCATTTGCTTAGAAACGGAGATTTGGGAATTATGACGGTTCAATTGCGATCGATATAATTGCTGGGAACGATGAGGAGAGTGTGGGTTTTGAAGAACTCGATCGCTTTCGTGAGCGTGGTGGTTTCCATGTGTTGCCTTTTCGTCATCTTGCTCTCTTTCCTCAGGCTCCCGGATATATCACTGGGGAATAGAGTCTTGGGGCCTTACAAGTATGTGAAGACCAGGAAGGTCTTCAAGCACCAAGAAGAAATTGGAGTGTTTGGAAGTATGATGATCGAAATGTTGCCAGAAGATCTTGCTTTCACGGTCTTTGTCCCTTCGGAGAAAGCTTTCGAGCGTGACCTAAGGCTGCAGGTGAATGGTAGTCTGGAAGCAGATGAGAGGAATGATACGCATGCGGTAGTTTCCCGGGTACTGGGATTCTCAGCCGTTCCTCGGTTGCTTTTTTCAACCATGGTACCATCCGGTAAATTGCTCTCTTATGATTCATTATCCGGGTTTACTTTGTTCATTTCAAAAGGTGTAGATGGTATGTTAATAGTTAACAGAGTTCAGTCTGAAAGAGTAGATATCAGGAGAAGGGAGACTGTTGTTCATGTTATGGATGGTGTAATTATGGATGCTGAGTTTGAGCAATCTGTTCAGCTTGATCACAATGAAGTAGATTAATTTTCAAAAAAGACTGGATGATGTAGATGTAGTTGCCTGTTTTAGACTTGGCCATGTTGTGACAGATATTACGCAATCTGCACTGTTATCAGGAGCAGGAAAAGTGGGAATTTCTCTGCCTTTCGAACGACAAAATTTCTTGTTCTGGTTCTGACATTCATTTATCATAAACCTGTCAAAGAAATCTTTAACATGTCTGTCATAGGTCTAATGTTGTTGACATCTTCAACATGCTAACCAGCCAAGACCATATGTGATCAGTAATGTTGACTGCTCATTATTTTGAAGCCTTTGCATGCCTAAGAGTCACACTCCGTCTCCCTGCATGCAAGCTCTGTTAGGCGGACTAAGCTGTGTCATTATATGCGAGGATGGAACACAAAGGGCTCATTTACATGAGCTCAGACCAACCCATTAGACCATCAATACACTATCTCCTCAACCACTAGCCTTACCTACGCATATCGCAATTGCCATATTTGAATAAACTGCAGCGCCAGATCAGATCAGCAACAAAACATAGCCATATCAAAGCCCGTAACAGCCTCTGCATAGGGGTACCAGTAATGCACAATTGACCACAATTACCAATAGACCTCCATACTTCATCAGCGTAACATGTCCTTATTATAACGGGTTTACACTATCCAAATCTCATGTTGTCAAGGAAGAGGAGGATCTTGGACTATATAAGCGTGGGCACTACACATCTCAATAGGTTGCCTTTTGGAGAGAAGGTAATAGTCCCGTGACAAGTGGTATCAGAGCTTACCCGTGTCTGCTTATGAGACCCTTAACTTGGTGCGGAATGCCAAGAACCCGTCTCGGTGTGTGTCCAAGAACATCGACGAAGTCGTCGATGAATTCAGTGTGAGAAAATGTAACAGGTGCATACTACCCAAATCCCATGTTGTAAGAGAGGATCTTGGGCTATATAAGTATAGGTACTGCACACTCCAATAAGTTGTCTTTTGGAGAGAAGGTAATAGTTCGTAACATTATACTCTCCATCATCCAACAACCCCTTATTGTATTTACTGCTAAGCCACAAAATCACTTAGCCTTCCAATCCCCATCTTAGCAAAACAATGAAAAAAAAAAAATGATTTGCATTTCTACGATGATCAAAGGTGATATCTACATTTACCTTGAGCTTATTACTCAATACTGAAATTTTAAGGTCCCCTTAGCTGGAGGCTCTCATTCCACTTTTTCTTGCAGATCTGTTACTCGTCTTCAAAAGTTATATTAGCAATGCTTATGAAAAAATTTCACTGAGTACGACATATCTCCCCACTTTGGCTTTATCCACCAAACCAAACTTATTGTGATAAGATCACAGGTCCTCGTCAATGAAGCACTTTTCCTTTGAAGAAAGATTCATCTCAGGCTAGCTACATAGACCAAACAATGGCGTAAAAGCAAGTTTTCCGTATTCTCGCGGACTTGCACAGTGATCTGAATCCCATCCAAAAGTCAAACATTGCACAAATAGATCCTGGAACAGTATGTTGGAATCCCCACTAACTTGCAGCCGATTGCCATATCCTCCACGAAAATTGACAATGTAAAAAAGAGATGGTCCACCGATTCCATTCTGGAATTAAAAAAAATATATGTACTATCTATAGTCTCCTCACGTAAGATATCTTTAAAAAATTCTTTCACCGGCAGTCTATTTTGCACTAATTGCCAACAAAACATTTCAACTTTAGGTGGTGCCAACCCCTAGCCTAACATTGTAGCTGTTCTGCTGTGAATCCCTCTACCTATCCTATAAAAAGGCCTAGGTGAATAGACCCAATAACACTCCCCTTTCCATATAAACTTGTAAGGGTCTCCATTAAGCACACCATTAACTGGCAGCCTCATGAAATCAATCTAATTGATTCTTCTCGCAATCAAACACCACCCCTTCTTAGTTGCAATTCTCATTCCCATTTATCATTCAGCCATCTACCGTAAGAACTGACGTTGCCATCTTTACACATTTTGCATTAATACAATGATATACATTTACTATTTATTAATTATATTCAACTGTGTCCAGCAAATGTTGTCCAATTGTGTGTAATCTTATGCTGCAAATCGAATCATATGTCTCACCTGAGTCATCTGGTTCTACGCAGTAGATTACAAGACAAATTAATTAGGACATGAAGCTTGTAACTCAACACCTAACATGTCTTTATATAATGCGTAATATGCCTAGATGAAACCCGTAATTCTTCTTCTTCTAGCAAGCTTTTCTTTTTCACTGTTCTAAGTACAAAGCAGCTAAGTTAATGATTTTTCATCTTTTTTTTTTTTGGGGGGGGGGGGGGTTTCAATGATGAGAATTATTATTTTCTCTTGACTATCTGCAATCTGTCTATTTCAAGAGAGACTAGTTTGATCAGTGCTTGGACTCGAAATGAAATCGTTTAATAACTTGAAAAAAAAAAGAAAAAAAGAAAGCATGATGTATGACTTTGATCTTTCCTTTTCATTTATTTTATTTTCTGTTATTTATTCTTTGTAGCGTATAGATTTTTTGATGAGGTTTGATTGTCTTAATATTTATCCAAAAAACTATGGCAATAAATCCATGATATAATATTGAATTGTTTAATTTCGATTCAATAATTGATGATTTCGTTGCAATAAAAAATGTTTCGTACAATTCCAAATATATCATTGGTGCAATTTGTTTCTACTCTGTGTTAAGTTTTTTCTTATTTAATAATTAAAATGGTACTTGGTATAACAAATGCTCTAGTGATTATTATTACGTTATGAAGTATGCCAGCCAATTTAGGCTTACCCTGTTCTTCCTCCCTTACAATTAAAGTCCAGGTCTGCTACTACATATATACCACAATCCAAAACCATATAACACATTCAAGACGATAACGCAGTCGAGACAATCAGTAACACGTTAAAAAAAAAATAATAAAATCAATCAACAGTTGTTTGAAGAAAGAGAGAAAAAAAAAAAACAAAAAAGGCTTACATGATCATCCCAGGCCTGGTCCCTGTTGTAGATGATTGCAGCACCAAGACTGCGGGCCGGGTTGATGCCAGTCCCGTTAATTGGGATGATGGTCTAGTGAACCAAGAACACAGCGAACCCAATAGGCAAAGGTGCCAAAATCTGACCCAACAAGTTTTCACCGAGAAATCAATCCAATAATTCGAAAATATAAATAATTGGGAGCTGGGTGTTGCAGAAAGCATGCACGCATACAGGAACACGAGAGTCTCTGGCATTTCGCTTGGCATTGGTGGCAGAGAAGACGGAGTGGACGAGTACAAAGGTGCCGACAATCTCAGCGCCAAGGCCATCGCCTTGGGTGTAGCCAGGACTCACTGAATTGGCATCGCCCCCCAACAGTTGATATTGAGTCTTCCCCTCGAATCATTTCACCGCGCCCGCCCCACGTATGGCCCCAAGGCACTGCATCACCATGTAGAATGTGGCCCCTGTCAATGACAGTTTCCTTGCCAAAAGTCACCGCCGGGTTTATTTGTCCGACTGTACAGCCATCCAACCAAAACAAAGAAATTAAATAATTAAATTCAGTTTCAGTTCTCAATTAATTAATTAGCGATCATCGATCAGAACCTGCGGTGCAGTAGACGAGGGCGAAGATCATGCCACCGAAGGCCCAAGCGATCCCCCGAATCCCCACTGTCGAGCACTTAGTCGACGACTTGGACACGCCCATCACCGTCAAAATGGTGATGTACAAGAACAGGAATGTCGCAACCAACTCTGCGAACCCGACCCTATAGAATGACCACGACGTCAACTCGCTCGGCTCAAAAAGCTGAGCCAGTGGTGGCTCCTTGTAATCCTTCTCCATCTTGGCTCTGTGCCGCCGTGCCAATAGGCTGCTGCCTCTCCGTGAACTTGTTGGCTCCCAATCTTACATCTTCCTCTTTGGCCTCCATTGCTCTGTTTGATCAGTCATGAGAGTGAGGCGAAGTGTCGACATAAGATGAGTTTTACAGAGAGGCTGTGGGAATCTGCTCGTGTGTACGATTAAGATTAAAATTAAAATTTTTCGTTAAATTTATTATTATTTTTTAATATCAAACTTATTATCTTTATTTATATAATTTTTTTGTTTTTATATATAAAAATAAATTATTTTATTTTAAGTAAATTAAATTTAAAATATCTTAAAATTAAATACTTATTCTGCAACTGGTTACCGCCGACCAATTATTCTCTATTTCCTCTGTTTGTTGAAAATAAAAGAAAAAAAAAATAAGTTTCTTCAAATGAAGCCCAGGGATTTTTGGAGAAGGCGACGTCGCTTCTGCAGTATTTCTAATAGCTGGCACGGAGCTACTAGCCATTGCACCATTTCCACAGTGGACGGTACGAGAATTTTAACCGAGCCTTGCACCATTTTCAAACCACAGCTTTGACCTGACTGATTAATTTTGTGCAGCTCGTTGAGAATGGACAGGATTTAAGTGAATTTGAAGGTAATAAAATTTTAAAGATATAATTAATTTTTATATAATAAAAAATATCTCATATTATATGTATATTTTATATACAGAATACAAAAATTAAATTTTTATATACTTAAATTTATTACTTCTAAATTTATCTAAGCGGACTTAAATGGAGGGAAAATATACCAATATCGGAAGTTCATTTTATGGCTAGACGCTCTCAAGTAAATGTTGCATCGTCGAAAAAATTTGTACCTCCTTTCATTTTGTCATAAATCCATAATCTTGTACTTCCTTTTTCGTCAAAACCTTCAAATTCTGACGAACAGAGGCTGCTAGTACTACCTAATTTAACTAATCTAATAGTTCGACTTAATGCTTCGAAAAATCATTGCCAATGTCGCTTTTTTAACGTGGCAGTGCAAGAAATTTATGTGGGTGGGGTGTGGATCAGACCAAGCAACACGTTCGATTACTTTTATCTTATTGGGAACCTGCACTTTCTCAAAAAGATTAAGATTGGTTTTGGAGGATGACGAGCGTAATATATGACTATAATTAAACTTTGCGTTTTCAACTTTCGTATTATATCAAGCGTGTCCATTACAGGGCATCATCGTTTCATAATCTGCTTGTTTTGCCACATTAAGGATAACATATAAAAATAGTGCGAGTCACATGCCGTCGCGCGGAATATTTCTTGTAATATTGACTCCGTCATACATTTTTCGGGCATATTCAAGTGAAAATCAAAAGCGCGGGAAATCGTGAAACAAGAATTGCGCATAGTCGATGGTTATGTTTATGTAAATAATTTACTCCTTCAATTCTGGTTTCCTTTAGCATTTTAGGCTTCCATGGGTTAAAGTGTCTAAAACCAAAGAATTTAAATGGGGCAAGAAATGTTTTATAAGGGCAAAATTTAGACATAATTTTATACTTTCTTCTCAACAATTAAAACTAATTTTAAAAATATATATAATTTCAAATTCTCATTACCCTTTTACATGACACGGTCCGCCTCCTTGGAATAGATCTTGAGCCATGTGTGACGGAATCTCACTTCGAAAAAGAGAATGGAATTTTTGAATTTTATAAATAATATCTTTAAATTTTATAAATGTAAATACTGTACATTTCAATAAATTATTTTAAAAATAAAAAATAATAATTTGTAATAAATAATATCAGAGTTGACTTCGTCTAGATTTAATGTTTGCCACCAAACGCTTTAGGCTTAAGAGTAAGCAGGGATTTCGGTTCATGATAAGGATGTTAGTAAATTTAACAGAATAAATTTGATAGAAAAAAATGTGATAAAATCACACGCAATAAGAATGAGTTTTTGGAACTTTATAACCTTTATAAAGGTGAGCACCGCAACGCTCCACTCCAATACGTTGCGTTTTCTTGACAAGGTAATGCCCTGACACATGGACTTAAGTGGAGATTTTCGGGGAGGGTGGGAGGACGACCGTACCGTATTTGTGTCAGGCGAGCAGGAGACGTTGAGGGAAGGGCTTCTCAGACATTCCGGGTTGGCCCATTAGAAACTTTGGGTACAATTGCTGTTAACTTTTATATTATCACAGTAGATTGACATGACAGACAGTTCAAAAAACATGTTTTTAGTAACCGTAAGTAGCTGTCTGTTTGATAATAATCAATGTAAAACCTATTATTATAGATAAAAGCACAATTTGTCTGTTAAAAAAAAATAATGAAATATTTGGTGGGGTTAAAAAGGCCAAAACAACCAACAAAGTAAACACAAACACAATTAAAATGGCAGATCAATGCCTACAACAGGACACAGAAAAATGTAATGTCAGAGCTTGGAGACGAGAATTTACTCTACATTCAACATTCCACGCCGGTGGTAGAAACTGGGGGGGCCCTTCTTAAGTTCATTCTTGATGAATGTTATGTATTGCTGTACTGATACTTTTACAGTCAAATTCCATAGTCCTCATCCAATTCTCGAAGTCCCCAATTTCCTATGCACAAAGAATTAACTCCGACGAAGTTTACAACCTTCTCATGTAGCAGATTATGTAAAATCCAGATACACGTGAAATAAACATAAAATTAAAGACCAGTTCATCATGATTTTTAATCATTTATAACTAATGATTATAATAAAATTGTGCCTAATTTTATATTTATTTTTTCGCGTCTCGGTAACTTTTTTATTTTGATTTTTAGAATCAAAAAGACAGTCAGCCAATCGGTTGGAACTTAACGGCTGCTCTATCAAAAGTGATACGAAAACAAAGTTGAACTGTAACAAAACCTTAATTGCGGTGTTGACGGCGTAAGTGGCGGAAAGCCATCTATCGGTTTGCTTCATGAATCGGCTAACGGTGGCCGCCAACGCACGAATCTCCAGTTCAATGCGCTTCTCGTTGATAAATGACTCTTCCACCCCTCCGTTCACGGCGTCCACCAATAGATCCGATACCCGCACCGCCTTTCTAACGGCATCCTTCTTCGCCTTCTCTGTCTCGATTTGAGGAACGGAATTTCATTATTATCAGATTTGGGTGAAAAAATAATCTAATTACAAAAAATTTTACGATGACCTCAAAACAGACTCAAAAATGGAAGGAAAAAACAAAGAGACCTGTGTGTTCACGCAAGCGGAGAGTTGATTGTTGGTGTTCGAGTATGAGGTGGGCGAGGGAAGATTCGAGGCTACTGGGTTCTGCTGCTTCTGATTTTGCCATCGCCAATACAGTTGACACGCGACCAGGTGCTACCGGAACCTGCGCCGGACACATCCGTTTCTCACTTTTTGGAGTAAGAGCGAGAGAGAAAAGAAACAGGGCAACTCTCAATTTGACATTTGAGTGAGAGCGAGAGCTATCTACCTATTAGGATTAAGATCGGGCAGTTTGGGCACAGACAAAATTCTCTCACGATTATTTAACAGAGAAGGAGAAAAATAAAAATGAGAACAAGAAACCAGAGAGGAAATAGAGAGATTTAATGGATAAAAAGGAGAAATAGAGGCAAATAATAATAATAATGGAAGATATTTAAAATAAGTTTTAGTGGATGGATATCTGAAAGAGGAGAATTTATAGCCTCTCCTCCTTCCTGTATTACTAGTTTCTACAAAAGGGTTATACAATAATTTTACCTCCACAAGCAAATTTTTGGATTTTTTTTTTTTTTTTTGCAAATTTTTTAGTTTCCTTTCTTTATATCTTTTGTGTTTTTTTTTAAAATTTTATATTTTTTAAATCAAATAATTTTTAATACAATATGCAAAAGAATGTTTTCTTTGAAAAACAAAAATCCAAAGAGATTCAACATAAAAATGAGCTAAATGCTTAACCCTTTAATGATAAAATATTATTATTTTAATGATTTCAACTATCAAATTGAACTTTTTTTTAACAATTTAAATTTCTGAGTTAATTAATTTCTTAATATAGAATCTTTAAAATTAGGAGAATTTAAAATTTATGTCATATTATTTAAAATTTTTGTATTTAATTATAAATTTTTACAGAAAAAGAGAAATATATTAAGTTTCAGTGGACTTATGTGAATAAAGTGTAATACATGGCAACACACAAAAATGGGAAGACAACACAATCAAGCAATCAAAATATATAGAAAATAAACTTTATTAGAGTGGAAAATTAGACAATGCCTCACATACTTTTTCGAGAGGAATCAAAGCTCGTGTAATTTATACATATATAGAGACCATGTTGAAGGTTTACAGAATCCAATTAATGAAAGTCCAAGACTCCATTAGAGGTGTCAAATGAGTTTAGTTGAATAAGTTTTAATCAAGTCATTTTGGGTTTGGGTTATGAAAATTTAACTCTTAACTTTTAGTATTCATGTTATGGTTAACCATGGGTTGAATTACCATTTGAAAAAAAAAAAGAATTTTTGGGCTAATTTGTTACTTTAGTATATATTATTAGGGTACGTAAAATATGCATTGTTATTGTTTATTTTGATTATTTTTATATATTTATTTGTATTAGGAGTGTATAAATATGCAAAGTGTTAGAATAAACTATGCAAGCCTCCTCTGTTGCACCGAGTTATCAGCCAAAACAAAATCTCATTTCAACTTTCGTGTATGTTAAGGATAGAATAGCTTGGCAAATAGAAGCTCGTTCCAAGTATCCTGAAGGCCAGGCAAGCACCAATGTACACAATCTGCATAGCTACTAGGGTTGGCTAGTTGCTCAGGAGTCAATGGATTCCATTGCTTCTTGTAGATAGACGTGTGTGCATCTTTCCGGTAACTTGAGAGCTGGGTGATGTTGAGAAATGTTATGGGGTATTTTGAATTTCTGAATACTTCTCCAATTACTTGCATTATGCTTCTCCTGCAATCACTTCCCCAGTATGTGGCATTCTCAATTACTTCTGTTTCATTGTAACAATTTAGGCCCGGTTCTCCTCCCCAGTCTATGCTCCTGCCAAAACCAAGCGTTAAACATTTAATTAGTCCCCGAGGCCAAGCTGCCCTTTTCACCACTTTCTTTTTACCCCTTACATAGAGCATTAATTTCGAGATGATGTTAACAATTAAGTAAGAAGACATGAGAGATAATTACTTGGAATGACTAGGCGACATGCTGGTGAAGAAGACTCTAGTCTTCTTGGGGTTCATGTTCTTCTTCACCCATCGCATCATGCTTTTCATTGCCATCCGATAAGCATCCTCCGTCGACACCTCTACGATCTCTTTCACTTCGTCATCGAAGGATCCCTGCCTGAGAACACACCGGTTACTTGATCTTTTAGTCCATCTAGCGTTAAGGAGAAACAAGCAATCGTGGAATTGTTATTGTCTGATAAAGAGCAAGAAACCTAATTGGTACTCACAGAACTTTCATTTTGAGTCCCGTCATCCACCATAGATAGGTGTTCAGTACCAAAATATCAACTCCTTTCCAATGTCGGCCGTGCTTGTTGATCGAGCCTTTCCTTACAATCCTATCGGATACTCGATGGATGATCGCATTATCCGAGTTTGATTCCAGAAGAAATGGTGCCCAATAGAACTCAATTGTGGCATTATACTCCTTAAAAAAAAAAAAAAAAAAAACAGAGGCTAGTGTCAATCGGTAAACTTTCGATTCCGAAACTTGATTTACAAGTCATGCAATCGGTAAACATCTCATTTTCGGGATTCAATGTACGTCTTAACTTTGTCAAGTTAAATTTTGAGCAATAGAAGAGCAGAGCGTCCGTTCTAAGTGATTACCTTGGCTGTGAAGACTGTTAGCGAATCGAAGGTTTCCATGGATTTGGCATCTTTATCAGGGATCAGTCTATGGAGAAGACAGATCATGGAAACGTATTGACCACGGTTCAAGGAATCCCCAACATACAACATTCTCTTGCCTCTCAGGGTCTCAAGCATCAACGAGGCATTGAAACTGCGGGACGAAATTTACAACATTGTTCATTGAACGGGGTCAGAAAAAAAAGAAAAGAAAAGAAGATGATGAAAAAGATTTCAGTATGGTCTTAATAACGATCTCGAATATCTATGGTATTGCAAAGATCGATCAATTTTAAGGTCGTAGATGAGTGTACGTGATCGTTCTTCTCAATAAGAACTCCTTTGAATCCCTTTATTTATATAGAACCTTGTACCTAACTTCTTAAAATTTGTTTAATTAATGAGTTAATTATTAGTAACATGCATTCATTAATGACTCTTGAGTAACTGATTAATAATTTCATCAATAGTCACAAAAAGAAGAAGAAGAAGGCGATGGTATTAATAATTTCATCAATAGTCACAAAAAGAAGAATAATATAGTTTAGAGTACTTGTTATGTTATTTTATGTTGTAATTAATATTTTAATAAAAATTTTAAGAAGAAAAAATTATATGTACATCTAAAATTACGACCAAGGTTATTTTATGAACAGAAGGCGATGGTAAATCAAAGCCCCACCTCTCCCGGCTCAAGGGCTAGGTAGACAACTCTGTCATCAGAGTTGGCTCGGTTTTGCAGGTTCTATTATAGTATTAAAACTGTAAATTAAGTGGTAAGTTAATATTAAATATTATGGATTAAGAGATTTTATTAAGAAAATGAGAAGTTAAACTTAAGTAAATATTATTATATAAATATTTTATTAAATCTTTTTTTCATAATTATGATACAGTAGTAGTATACTCATATGATGGAAGAGTTCGTGATATTTATTAAGAAGTGAAATTTTTATATTTTATTTAAATAAAAAATTAAATACATTTAAATTTTGAGTATTTTTTTAATTAAAAAGTAAATTAAGAGTATTTGAAAAAAATCAAATAGAAACAAATTTAAATTATGAATATTTTTTAAGAAAAATAGAAACGTAAAATAATTTTTTAAGCTAGTAAACCAAAACCGGCGAGCCACATCTAATACGCTTCTGTTTTCCCCAAGCTTAGCTTTTGTGTTGACCGAAAAAAAAAATTGTTCACCATTAAATTAATCACAATGGCTAATATTTTTTTTATTAATTAGGCATAATTTGAGAAAACCAAAAAAAAAAAAACTACAATGCCAAATCTAACTCTTAACTAGCTTCCTTTTTCAAAAAGATATTTTATAGCAAATAAAAGAAAGAGAGAAATTAAATTTAGACCATCAGTTTTTATTTATGTGAGAAAAAGAAGGTCACAATTCAATATTTCGAGCAACGAAATATTTTAATTAAGAAATAAGTTAATTAGCGGAATGACAAACCTTGGGAGATCACAATCATGGGGTTGCCATCTTCGGTATTGATACTCTTTTTCAGGCCGGCCGTGCTCTTGGCAGGTCAGTTGTGGCTGAATGTACGGACATTCCGATTCCTCGTAGAGCGGCCGAGTTAACTCGTCCCTCACCCACCTCCCACTAAATACGTCACATTCCTCTGGGTTCTTACCTATGGCGAAAGGCAGCTTCTCCCACTTCTTCTCTAGACCAACAACACAAGTTTCAACTCATCAATGAATATTTCTTCCAACCAAGATCAATAAATTTACGCGGAGCTCTGGAGCTAGAGCGCGTTAAGCATGCAATTATAGGATTAACGCAGGCCGAGTCAACTCACCGGTTCTCGTTACCACTGGGTCGACATTTCGATCGAGTTGGCCAAGCAGGCAGGCGAAGTCTTCCCCGTAGAGGATGGCAACGAAGACAATGAAAGCAAATAAAGTGAAGACATATGGAGAGAGACGGGACTTTCTAAGAACAGGGGAGGAGGCTGAGAAAGCTGGCTTCATAGTTTTTCTTGATCTGATTTTGACGAGGCTTTATTCCATATTTTTCAGAGGTCATTGGAGTTGTTACGCTGGTTTTATTGTTAGATAAATATCGAAGCTGAGCAGGCATATATGGAGACGAAATCGAGGTCGACGTGCAAGAGATGTGGGAAAAAAAGAAAAAGAAAAAGAAAAAGAAAATAATAAAAAAAAAATATATATATATATAGCATATGAGTTGAATTCGGGTTGTACTGACCGTTTACTTGTAATATTTTTGGTTTGGTGTAACGTGTAGTTATAAAATATGATGGTTGGTGATTTTCTCAGTGTTTTGTAAATTACGAATTCTTGAAAGGGATTAGTTAGGCTGGACTAAGGGTATTAGTGAGGGCTTAGAGAAATTAAACTTGCCCTGTCTTAATTAATATCCATGTTACTCGCCATATTTACCCATTAAATTTTCTAATTCGACATTAGTTGACGTGTTGTAAAATTTTAAGGTCCAAATGGGAATTAGGGAAAAATTCGTTGAAAAGACTAAGAAGAAAAGAAAAAATTTGTGAATCAATTGCATACATCTTGTTGTTACAAATAAATGAAGTGGTAAATAGAAAAAAAATTAATTTAGTATTCTCTTTTACTTTCATATATTATGTGCAACTTAATACATTTTGTTGAGTAATGATGTTCTCAAAATTAATTGAGCGTGCCCCAGAACAGAGTTGTGATAAATCAAGTGCATCATCAAGCAGTAATTTCTGTTGCCTCTTTTTGAATATAATTTAGAAGATTACAAGGGAACAAATCAATTGAATACTGAAATTCTAAATTGCCGGCCAGAGTAATTGTTCGATTGATTTATTCTTGAGCCCTATGTACTGTAGATATGCTGCTAGTATAATTCGGACGTTTGGAATCCATATGACGAAATTACAGAAAAAGACAAGCTGGGTTTATTAAAGACAAACGTCACAGTACAGAGCTAAAAATTTGCCATTTACGTACGTCCATGTGTACCGTAACTTTTCTCTGGTAACCTAATACGTAAGGCACCAATAATTTGCAATGTAGCGCACGTAAACTAATAAAATTGTGCACAACTAAGTTCATTCCATTATCCTTTCACCGAAAAGAAAAAGATAAAAAATTAGTTCTCCTACCTCAAGAAAACCCAAAACCCCCCTGGGGGGGGGGGGGTAAAGTGAATTTCCCTTTTTTCCACCTAGCGGTTTGCCATAAATAAATATCACGAAAATTGACACCTTTCCTTGCCAATATATTATTTAGAGAATCAACCATATGAGAGAAAAATAACCATAATAATAATAATAATAACAAGTGTAGTGGGTAGTGGGTAGTGGGTAGTGGGTAGTGCACGATTGCGAGGGAAGCCATTATGTCCCTTGGCTTTGAAGTTAGGCTGTCTTCTGAAAAATGGATAGCACATCATTGTCTCACTTTTCACACATTTAACAATCTGTACACGATGAATCACGGTGCACCCATGATCATGATGATATTCAGAAAACGCATAAACCGTAGATTTTCTTTTCTTTTCTTTTCTTTCTCCTCTTGTATCCAGGGTTTAGGTGGGAATTCGGTGATATTTCAGCTTCACTTGGTTGTCACGACACCTACTACACGCAACACCTAAAATTGAGTTGACCCTTGGATACTATTAATGTGACAGACGAGCTAGAACGTGGATTAAATCATTCATCTACCTAATGACTGCAGGACATGTCTATTTATTTTATATTTGTCCCATGGAAAGTGGGATTTATTAATAAATCTGTTTTAAGTGACCCGCAAGAAACAAATTTGTAGAAACAAGACAATGACCTGTGCTATTTTCTTTTTTGTCTATATATATATATATATATAAATATTGGCTGTAACATGATGGTTGACTTTTTTTTTTGGTTTTCCCTCTCCCTTAAGTAGAGATTTGAATAAACTATAATTCCTCTTATTCCACTCAAGGAAGAAAAGTTGCAGAATTTGGAACATGGGTCACGTGGCATGATTGTGCTGCATACTAGGGTAATTATACAACCGAGGTATTGAGCGCTGTTAAACACACTGGACTCCATCATCCAGCTATGTTCCTCCAGCCACATTGACCTCGCTCCCCAAAATCAAAATAATTAATAATAATAATAATATTATTATTATTATTTACCGACAACAACAACAGAATATGTATATTTTTAGTTTTAATTTTTTATAAATTTTATAATTAATTCTTAAATTTTTAGTTTCTTATTTTCGTTTGACTCGTAAACTTATAAGATCTTTTATATTGTCGATAGAAATTGATCCAATCATCAAGAAATATATACATGTGCAGCGTATTTCTCCCCTTTAAAATTAAAAAAAAAAACCCGAGAGAGAGAGAGAGAGAGAGAGAGAGATTTCCTTTAAGAAAAGTAATTTAAAATCTACAAATTCCTCATCCACTAATCTAAACATCTCACGAAAAGAAGAGAAAGAGGAGACTTCCAGAAAAAATAAAAAAAGCGGAGAAGGTGAAGAAGTGAGTTGGAAGAAGACGAGACTTTTGGACAAAGAATAAAAAAAAAAAACACACAGAGGGAGAGAGAGAGAGAAGAAGACTTTCCATCAAAAAAAAAAAAAAAAAAAAAAACCTTTTCAAAAAAAAAAAAAAAAAAAAAAGGAAGAGCAGAATCTTGGAAGAAGTGTAAAACTAATGTATTTGAATTTTCTTAGTAATTTTTTTTGTGTAAAAAATGTATATTCTTAATGAC
Source organism: Ceriops tagal (assembly GCA_021533255.1). Classification (NCBI taxonomy): domain Eukaryota; kingdom Viridiplantae; phylum Streptophyta; class Magnoliopsida; order Malpighiales; family Rhizophoraceae; genus Ceriops; species Ceriops tagal. The sequence goes on from CM038602.1 coordinate 8,830,337, forward strand.
AACAATAAATGACTTTTGATGTTAATAATTGATATAGCTTAAAATGGTCAAAAAAGTTGAAGCCGCGGGCATGTGTCGAATAGAGGGCAGTTTCTGCAAAGGAAACTGACTCCGCTTCAAACACACTGCTAAGCCAGACAATCAGCCAATGGAAAAAGATGAAACCATATGTTTATGCTTACTTTTGTTCATTCCTGATAAGAGGAATACCTTTATTCTCTGAGGTAATCGGGCCCAAAAATCCAAGTTTCGAATGATCCGACCGCAGGAAGAAAACAGAATCGATTCAATTTATAGCAGCAGTCAAAACATACCATGCGGTAATTCAAAAATCACATATAATTTTTTAGCAAAACAGGCCCACACAACAACCATCTATCACATCATACATTTCAACTGTACCCTACTGCGCAACCAGCCTAAGTCGGTCAAATGCCACTCGAAGCAGAAATGTAGAATCTGGAAACGAGAATTCTGCACCATATCAACCCCAATTAAGTAAGAGGATTCTTTCTTTAACAAAGAAAAGAAATGTAGCTTATTGAATAACCCACCAATAAGTTTGAACCGTAGAGCTGTTAGGTAAATTCCTTCTTACTTGGAGGAAATCATTGCAACACTAATAATAATAATAATAATAATAAAAGATAATTTTATTGTAGGAATCAGATATTAGGATTTAGAAGAGGCCAAAAAATAAAGGAGAGAGAATTTTGATAGGAGTAATAGTTATTATTATTATTAAAATTTATTAGTGAATCATTGTCTGATTGAATTAATTTTTTTATATCAATAGAAAACATCTTATTCTTTATTCTGAATGATGAAAATTAGATTTGATAAAATGTAACTGTAGTTTTTGATTTATATTTTATAATTTATATTTTAAAAAGTTATTGTATATACAATTTTGACCAATTTTATAATTAGAATGTTATTTATGAACTGATCAAGTTAGTTTTTTTAGTTGATTGAAGACATATATTTCTTAATTCTGAATGATTGGATCATAATTTGACTTTTTGCAAATATAAGTTTTAATCTTAAAATCGTTATCACTTATTTCAAATAATACTCTATTTTTTATTATAATAGTTTGAATAAAATATATAAATAAATATCAATTTGTAATTTAATTGAATTTAAATTTAGACAATTAGTAAGCAACATTTGAAATTTTATTTTGAATGGTTAAATTGTTATTTTGAAATCTATTTATTGAGTTCTTGTTAATCAAATATACTTGATTTTTGTTGATTAATTTAGGTGACCTCTCACCATATTCAAATTAAATTTATGAAATTTGATTAACATAATTTGGATTGAATAATTATAGTGAATTTAATTTTTAAATTAGTTTTAGAATTTTTTCTCTTTACTTTAAAAAAAATTATATATAAATTAGTATATTTTTTGGTATAATTGTTTGAGTTATTAATTTTATTATTCAATTAACCTCATGTAAATTCAAATAAATGAAAAACGCACCATTTACCTTGTTATTATTCAAATAACTTTTTACTGTATCTCTCTCCCATCAACAGCACCATTTACCGTCTTTTCATTGATCCACTCTATGTCTTTCTATTTATGATTCGACAGATCCAACAAAGATTGAAGAGCAATCCACAACGAGAAACTTTCATCCAGAGCAGTAAAACGCGTGGAACACTAATGCGAACCTACCAAGCCATCCCAAGCGGCCGCTGGGGCCTGAGGAAGGTCAAGGCGATCATAACCTCTCACATCAGGTGTAAAGCACCCTCTCTGTACCCGCCCCCAAAAGCACCCGAAAAGGCCCAAAAGGATGTCTAAAAAGAGCGTCGACAGCAGGATTCGAACCTGCGCAGGCATAGCCCAACAGATTTCGAGTCTGTCTCCTTAACCACTCGGACATATCGACAGGCATGAGAGCTTCTGTTTTTAATATATATATCTATATAAATATATCGGTGCCACTTAAAATCACCCACCCTAAGAAAAAAAAAGGGAAAGAAGTGTTTATGAAACTGTGCTTTATAATTTCTGCATAATTGAAAACTTGATCCATTTAAATATTTGAAAAACGACGTTGAAAGTTAAGCAATTATTAAAATTTTTTGATAACCAAAGTCAAATAATGATGATAACCAAATTCTTTCTATATCTATTTAAAAAATTAATTTTACATTATTCTCGCATAAATGTTGTCTATGACTTTCTCACTCCGTTTTTTTTGTCCTTTATTTTTTATTTTTTTTCTTAAAGATAATTCTCGAGTTTGTTCAATTAATTACTTCTCATATGACATAAGTTTTGTTTGGTAACTGTGGTGATGAAAAGGTGTAAAAATTGGGTTTTTAACTCTTAAAGTAATTTCTTTTTTTTTTAATGATGTTTAGTATCCTTTTATTAATCGATGTCTCGCAACCATCATGCTTTCCAAAACTTTAGGCTGCAAGAAGATGTTTCTCATGAGCACTAAAATAATTACCGCGCGAAGATCTTTTGTATAATAAGCCCCTAAAATATTTAAAGTATATTAAAATTTGAATAACGTTCAATATAATAACCTTTTTTTATTAATTTATAAAAAAATTATTTTTCTAATAAATTAAATTTTGTTTTTAATAATTTTATCATTTCTCTCAAATTTTTTTTTGTGTGTGTATATATATATATATAAACAAAACAAAACAAAAAGATCGAATAGTGGTAGTCAGGGAAGGTCAACTTACCGGGAAGCCGCCAAATACCTATCAGACAATCAATTCCTCAGCTCCTTAAAACCCTAAACCTCATTTTCTTCGTTTGAACAATCGTCAGAAGTTGAAAAGATCAGAGTGTGACTGAACAATGGCGACGCACACTCCAAACCTCGACTGCCGCATGTACGAGGCTAGGTACCCGGAAGTCGACATGGCGGTGATGATTCAAGTGAATAACATAGCCGACATGGGCGCCTACGTGTCACTTCTCGAATACAACAACATCGAGGGCATGATCTTGTTCTCGGAGCTCTCCCGCCGTCGGATTCGGAGTGTCAGTAGCTTGATCAAGGTCGGCCGGATAGAGCCGGTCATGGTCCTGCGCGTTGATAAGGAGAAAGGTTACATTGATTTAAGCAAGCGGCGGGTTAGCGAAGAGGATATGCAAGCGTGCGAGGAGAGGTACAATAAGAGCAAGCTCGTCCATTCTATTATGCGACATGTCGCCGAGACTTTGGGCATCGACTTGGAGGTATTTCGGATTAGATTTTCTGAACTCCTTTGAACTGAGCTGATTTTTAAATTAATTTTCAATTCTGCTGGAAATCTCAGGTTTGGTGGCATGTTTAGGGTTTTGTGCCTCCTGACAACTAGTGACAATGTTTTAGGTTGAATATTTTGTTTCGGTAAGTTCATCTTGATAGTTGTAATGAAAAATCAAATGGTGGGTTCTTTGGAATTCTTTATTAGGGCGCCTGAAAGTATAATTGGCCGGTTCTTTCTGAACAAGCCGAGATTGGGTTTAGCTATTGAGTTTTGCACTTGCTATATTCTCAATATATAGCGTCTGTTCAAGTTTGTTGACCTCAGGGGCTCTTATTCAGCTTAGCTCGGAGATTGAGTAGATCTTTAAGGGCCTTACCTCTCATGTATGGTTTCACCCCAAAATCAGTTTAAATTGGGAGCTTTTTTGGGGTTGGCTTTGGAGGTTGGGATTGGGGTTGAGAGAGAGACAGAGAGATAGAGATTTGAAGCCTTTGATGGGTTTTGTATTTCTGGTGTGTGTATATATACATGTATATGTTCCGTGGATCTTGTTTTTGTGTGTATGAGTGGTTGAGTGTGTGAGAGAGAGAGAAAGAGAGAGATGACTAGCATTTTTGAAGGTATCATAGCATGCCCTTGTCCTAAATTCCTTCAGACAGGATTGGAATCCAGAGATCTTGAAGTTAGAAACATTCATTGATAATGAATCCTTTCTAGATTGTTTGTGTTCAAGCTTTTTAAGGCTTCCTAAGTTGTATTCTTAACCGACTTAATTACTCTATTGCAGGAACTGTACATCCACATTGGATGGCCTTTGTACCGGAAGTATGGCCATGCTTTTGAGGTAATGAAGAATGCTTCTTTGGACAATGTTTTTGTTTTAAATGTTCTGAAAATGTTCCATGTACATAAAGCAAACCTATCTGCAGGCTTTCAAAGTCATTGTGAATGATCCTGATTCAGTTTTGAATACACTTACCCGTGAAGTCAGAGAAAGTGGCCCTGATGGACAAGATGTAAGATTTGTCTGGTGGTGTCTTTTTGTTTACTGTCACTGTTGATAACCGATGTCTCCTTACTGCATAGGTAATGAAAGCAGTGCCTGCTGTAACAGAAGAAATCAAAGATGCTTTGGTGAAGAATATAAAGAGACGAATGACCCCACAACCATTGAAGATACAGGCTGACATAGAAATGAAGTGTTTCCAGTTTGATGGTGTTCTCCACATTAAGGTCCCATTTTTGTCCACAATGGTCCTGTGTTTTCTGTGTTCTTCATTTATTTGATCATCAGTGTGCTTTGAATTTGCATTACCTATAAGGTTTGGGTCCTGTTTTACAAATATCACTTTTTTGAAATTTTCAGGATGCAATGAGGAAAGCTGAGGCTGCTGGGAATAAAAAATGTCCTGTTAAAATTAAACTGGTTGCTCCTCCGCTATATGTAATTACCACACAAACCCTTGACAAGGTGAGCTCCAAGTATGTAAACCTTTGAGGCAAAGGTTCTTATTGGTTGACAAAATGCTTGAGTGTTTATTATATTATTCTTTACCAAGTCAGAAGCATTTGTGCTGTGGGCTGTTCTCTGTTGCTGTTGACCTTCTTGGAGGCAGTTGGCAAATTTGCTCTGACTGCTTTTGTTTATGCAGGAGCAAGGGATATCAACTCTAGATAAGGCAGTTGTGGCTTGCACTGAAGTAGTAGAGCAGCATAAGGGGAAACTTACTGTGAAGGAGCCACCTAGAGCAGTGAGTGTCGATTTTAGTTTTTTTTTTTTTAATATTCGTCTTGCTTTATTTAAATAGGTTTTTGGACTTGAGCTCCCTATCTAAATGTGTCTTTGCCCTATTTCTCCAAAAAGGATTTTCATCCAAAATCATTAATCTTTACTCAATGTACAAACTGTCTTTTGAGGCCGGCTTGACTTGGTGCATTGATTTAGGTGAGCGAACGAGATGACAAATTGCTGGCAGAGCACATGGCTAAGCTGCGAAATGACAATGAAGAAATGAGTGGTGATGAAGATGACGAAGAAGAAGACACAGGATTGGGAGATGTTGATGTGGAAAACCCAGGAGCTGGTATAATGGAGTGATAATTTATTTGATTACTAAGTTTTTACTGGTTCTTATGTGGGGCTAGATTAAATTATCAACTTGCATTGCGCATTTTCAATCTTGTTTAAAAGCTTTTTGGCTGTTGTAAAATTAAATGTGAAATATCAATTGTTGAGCTTTTTTCTTTTTCTTTCTTAAGCAAATCATTTAGTGAGATTATATGAGGGGATGGCATTGGCAACATCTTCGCATTTCGCACCAGGTGAAAATGATTTGCCGATAAATTTCCTCGCCTGTGTTGCCGGAATATTTTCCCTTTGAGCCTTTACTGAAGACAAGCCGCCGCAAGGATCTTTTTTTCTCATGCTCTCCTAACGTGCATTATAAAGGAAAATTCTAAGCGGATTCAAGTGTGGTGGAATCACGAGAATACAATTATATTCATAATTTGCATATAGTAACAAAATGTGCTGCATATAATATAAAAAATAATTTTGTTTATTGGAGTCCATTACTTTTAAGTTTACCATTATATAAATTGCTAAAACAATGTCTTTTATTTGAATCTTTAAAGCCTCTAGTTATTTATTGGAAAAGGAAAAAGATAAAGGGAAATGCGGAGTTTTATTTGTTAAGAAAAAGGAAAATGATAGAAAGGAAAAGCAAATTGGACCTAGCCGTGCCTGGCATGGCTGCCAAATATGGGTTGAAATTACGGTACAGGAACCGATTACCCAACTGCCAGGCGACAGGCTGAAGTTTATCATGCAACAAATGGAGACGTTGAACTGATTTGAGAAGGAACCTGCAGCACCAAACACAATTGCCATTCTCCCAAATACGAAGCAGATGCAGGATGCTAATACCATTAACAATATGAACTACAAAAACGTTGAAGAACATGAGAACAAATCGTAAAACATTGATCAGAAAACTCCATGATGATGAGCAAAGTAAAACTTCATGCTTGGAAAATCTAGATGGGGAAAAATGGTTGTTCGGTACAATGAAAAGGGCATGTAAGGGCTACTCGAAATTTCATCTCTCAGTACAACGTAATAATCTTCATGAACTTTCGAAATTCTATCGGCATTTGCAACACTTGTGGCACCTGACTTGAATCGTAGGATTATCCATTTCAGTTACAAGAAACCAATGATAGCATGCTCATTAACTCAGGCATATTGAGGTGTACCATTAGAGGGGCTCCCCATATCCAAGCATGTACTTGCTTAAGCCAGAGTTACTGCCCACGGTTAAATAGCTAAGATGATTTATGTTACACGGGGGGAAGTTCTCATAAAATGACGTGCAAATGAAAGTTTCACAATTCTGACAGACACGAAAACGGAGTTACCATCATCCCGTATTGTTTGAAGAAAATTTTAGACCTTATTATCACGGTGTATTACCTTTTCTTCAAATTGAGTTCTAATATTTTTCTCTTTTTTTATAATGTGAGAGTTAGGTAGGATGCGAAACAGTAAAACTATATGTTCTTGGCATTTTGCATCAAGTTAAAAGTTCCGTGATAAATAAGAGTAGATTCTAATACCACTTGTTATGAAACTATTATCTTTATTTTAAAAAAAAATTTATTGTAATTGCTCAAAATTTTCTTTTCTTATACGCAACGACGTTACAGTCTCTTTGTACGAGTTAGCTACATGTTAGAGTGGTTCCCCGATGTCTTGGAAAAGAAAAAGAAATGGGGCCAATGAAACCATCGTTTAACGATTGACAAAAGTCGAATGTCAATCGGGTTTATTGTAAACATTTGTTGTGGGCTCAAATGCTCGCTTACTCTCTTGAAATGATTTTCAGATTCACTAACGACGCATCAATTTTGTTTTTGTAACATTCAATTATACTTTTAATTTACAGTCTAATTTCTCCATACTCTCTTATATCAAAATGATATTATTTGTAAATATCATCTAACACGGTACATCTATTTGAATATGTTATGTCAAAATATTTATAAGTAGCATAAATAAAAAAAAAGACTTAGAGCCAACCCTTAATATAAACCAACTATGATAAAAAATAAAAAATAAAAATTAATAACTTATCTCCTATCATCCACACTTACATCATTGCTCCTTCATAAATATCTTCATTAAATTACAAAATAATGTTAGGATTTTCTTCGTATTTATTATCCATCCTATTATTTACTTACAAATTTAGTTATAAATCATTTTTAAGTCAATAAAAATTATGTGTAGATCTCATTTCGTTTCTCAATAATTTTTTATCAACCTTCTAAAATGATGGATAGCTTACGTAATCAATCTATTTGACATAAACTCAAATTGATTGATTAAAATATAAACAATCCTTTGTAAATATTGCTTTATAGCTCTTTCACATGATTTTATAGTGTAGCTTATTAATTAAGTTTGATGCCTTAGTGGTTAGAATATGTAAAATAATAATAATAATAATAATAATAATAATAATAATAATAAATAAATAAATAAAAATAAAAAATAAAAATAAAAATAGAGATGGAGGAAGGATGGAGAGAGAAAGAGCCAAGATAGAGCGTAATAGAGCAAGAAAAATAAGAAATTGTAAAAATTTTTAGTTTTATATTTTTAAAAACTTTCAATTTTTTTAAAATTTTGATTTAAAAATTATATTTTCAAACATTTTCAATTTTAAAAGTTTCTAGATGTTTTACATTTTTTCTGAAATTAAAAAAAATCTACTTTTTTTATATTTTCAAAAAAAAATTATTGAAATTATTTAACAAATATCACCTAATAACATGACATTTGACTCAATCTAATTGGCAGAAACATAGCTATAAAAAGTGTATAAGTGAGCCAATTTTGATTACTAGACATAACGTTGAGGGTTAATTTGAAAAAAAAACATTCGGGTACAAAAACAGTAAAATTTTGATTTTTTTTTCTTTTTTTAAGGTTATTCCACGCTAGTTAGAATAAAAATGAATAAAAGAAAACGAAAAATAAAATGTATATAGCGATTACTTTACTTTGCGTAAATTTCCCCCCTCCACCCCCTCCCCGTCAAAAAAAAAAGAAAAAGAAAAGGGGTTACATATGCAAATGGACTGAAGTGCAGGGACGCCGTTGCGAAGCCACCCAAAATGTGCACTCTACCCTTCAAAGGAAGTGAAACTTAACGCTCGCCGTCTCTCTCTTATATATGTCAGACGCGCTTCATCTGGGAGTATTAGTTGGTCAAATCGTTGGGCCTCCCTATGTCCATGGCAAAACCCGAAGAGAGGACCGATCCGATCGAACAAAACCCTAACAATGAGGAAGACGACATCGACCAAGAAACTGAAGAAGAAGACGACGACGATGACGACGGTGGCGACGACGAAGAAGAGCTCGAACCCCAACAGAGGAAGCCGCAGGCACGCATAGGGCAGCTAAAGTTGGAGAACCTATTCCGCCGCCTTCAGAACGAAAAAGTGCCGCTCCGCGTGCATGACGTCATCATCAAAGGAAATACCAAGACCAAGGACTCCTTGCTCGAAGCTGAAACGGTGCCGCTTAAAGATGCTTCGTCTTTGCAAGATTTGCTCGAGGCTTCCAAAGTCGTCAATTTCAGGTTGCAGTCGCTTGATATCTTTGATTCCGTTAAAATCACTCTCGATTCCGGCCCCCCGGAGCTCCCTCAGACCGCTAACGTGGTCGTCGAGGTTGTGGAGAGTAGTAGCCCACTATCCGGTGAAGTCGGCGCATATACTAAAGGCGAGGTATGACCTTTAGGCCTTCATTTTCCTGTATCAGTGGGGTGCGCGCTCGCTAGACCTATGTTTCACATTGCTTTTGATCACAGTTTTGTGGTTGCAATTGATGTTGGTTTGATTATTGTATGTTAAACGTGAATGGTTGCTGGGAGAGTGGGGAAAAATTGCGCACATTATGTAAATCTGCGTAGAAATTTTTACTTTGGAATCGGTGGGGCATTAGTAAATGACTTGGTGCGGTGTTCAGTTGCCATAAAATTGAGTGACGTAAAAGAGAACCTTATTCTTCACATGGATGTGCGTGATTATATACTGCTTATTGTGTGCTTGCGCATGTGAATTTGTGGATTTTAAGTGGAATACTTTTGATGTGGGCTTATCATGTCATCCATCCATAAACTCCAATATCTGAAGCTTCTGTGTTTGGATTATTGTGGGAATCTCTCTAAGAATGTGGCTTGTCATTTGTCTTTGTCTGTCTTTGTGAGTTGAATTGCAACAGATTTATTTGCAATTACATGGTTCTTTGATAAGTTTAGAATGCTTTTGTAGGCTAGATCTTCAACAATTGAAGGATCACTGAAGCTGAAAAACATATTTGGTTATGGGGATCTTTGGGATGGGTCATTGGCATATGGCTTTGACCACATGGCAGAGGTGAGTGCTGGTGTTTACTTGCCAAGATTTAGACAATTTGTTACTCCTGTTACAGCACGGGTACTCTTGCTATCTCAAGACTGGGAACAGTTCTCTTCTTTCAAAGAGCGATCATTGGGCCTCTCCCTTGGCTTGTTTTCAACCAGGAACCACAACTTGTCCTATAATCTTGCGTGGCGTACCTTGACAGATCCATCACAGGTAGCATCCAAGCCAGTAAGGAGGCAGCTTGGTCATGATCTGCTTTCGTCTTTAAAGTATACATTCAAGATTGACAGCAGAAATTCATCTCTACGGCCAGTGTTCGGATATGCATTTGTTTCTACCACTCAGATTGGTGGCCTTGCACCCGACAGCCGGAGCTTACGTTTTTGTCGACAGGTTTAACAGTCCTCTCACTGTTTGATCTTTTGCTTTCTTTGTTGTTGTTTTGTGAAGAATTTTGAGAAATCTCTCTCTCTCTCTCTCTCTCTCTCTCTCTCTCTCTCTCTCTGTTTGTACGTGTGGTTGTTATATTTGTGAATGCATGTGAAATAATATCTAGAAAAAAAATGCCTATTTTATAGACTAAACACCAATACAAGACAGTAGATAGAATATATTAATGAGTTATGCTCCCTTTTTCTTTTGTGTCAACTTTCAGACAAAGCTTTGTGTCTCAACAAGCTATACTCTTTAATTTGCATATAGTTTGCAACTTTGTTTGTGTTAATGATGCTTTGTATGGTAAAGATGAGAAAAAGATAAGAAAAATAAGGACAATTATAAGTAAAGCCATACATTTTCCCTAATTTGTAAAACTTTCATTTATTGTTGTCCCACGGAATATATTGCTTTATGCTACTTTTTTGTTTTTTTTCACAATGCTTTTATTCCTAAAACTTCTCTTAGTTGTCATGTAGCCCATAGGATATTGAACTGTGCTAGGCAAAAAGAGAGGTATTACTTTGAGGAATTGTTCATGATTTGCAGAAGGCAGTGAAGTATTGTTTATCATCATACTTGACTGCCTTCTGATTTATTGCATCTTGGTGTAAGTTGGATGAGTAAGATGATAGATTTAGATATTTGTCTGGTCTGCTTTGTTTACAATTGCACATAGCCCCTTCTACCGGTTTGTTGAATTGGGATGTGGGTAATTGTAAGATTCTGCTGATCTTACTGAGGTTATAGATACTTGTTATGATCTTCTCCTTCTTCTTCTTTTAAACAGGAGTTTGATCTTCGCTATGCTATACCTCTTGGAGTTTATCATTCTGCACTCAACTTTGGGATCTCTGGTGGTGTTATTTTTCCTTGGGGACATGGATTCTTGGACATGCCTTCTCCTCTACCAGAGAGATTCTTCTTAGGCGGCAATATATCTCCAATCTGCACTTTGGGGGGCCCAACAGCAATATGGGGTTTTAATACAAGAGGAATAGGCCCAACTGAGCCTCGAAGGCAGTTGCACAATCCATCCAGTGAGAATGCTGATCCTGGGAGGGATTATCTTGGAGGTGACCTTGCAGTAACTGCCTTTGCAGATATTTCTTTTGATTTTCCATTGGAGTGGTGCAGAACAAAAGGAATCCATGGGCATATTTTTGCATCTGCTGGGAATGTTGACAAATTAACAGAAAATGCATACCGAAATTTCTCTTTGTTGAAGTTTGCAAAATCATTCAGAAGTTCTGTAGGAGTTGGAATCGTTGTCCCTACAAATATTTTCCGCTTGGAGGTGAGCAGAGACATCTCAAACATAATTCTTTAATTCCAGAACACACTAGATTTGATATCTAATTTAAATTCCTCTGTTTGAGGCCAAGGAATATAAAACATTTTGGTTGGACTGTAGGTTAACTTCTTGCAATTTTTGTTGGGTGTTCTTGCTTAAGTTAACTTCTAGTCTTGATGAAGCATGCCTGTTTTTGGGTTCCAACATTGAGTTATTGGGTTGGACCAGTGTGATATCATGGCTATGTGTATGCATGTTTGCACTTTGCTCACATTTGTTTCTGCATGCATGTGCACATTCATGCATGCACACTGGCATTAGTCTTCCAGAATGGTTGTTTTTCATTGTTGGCAGGGCAATCTTGAGCCCCTTTCTTTTTTTTCTCTAGAATACATTTTTAATTTTGAATGAAGGGGCGCAATTAGGGATAACTACTTGTCAAGGTTTCTCTCAGAATTTACATCAGTTATGCAAATTGCTCTAATTATTTAGTAACCTTGTCAGTTTTTGCTCTGAATGGTTAATGCTGATTGGGAAACATTTGTTGAGATTCATTTATCAATGTGTTGCTTCAGAAGCTTAATATGGAGGTGGCTTGAGAACGCCCTTTATCTTCCTCATGTTTTTGGCTATCTAATTTTGACTAGCATTGGCTTTTGATGTCTTTACAAATGCACTCGATTTTGTCCCCCAGGTAAACTACTGTCACATGTTGAAGAAATTTGATCATGACCATGGGAAGTCAGGCTTCAGGATCAGCTTTTCTACTCCATCATGAAATTGGGACCCTCGTTATTGATGCATGATGCCAGGGAGTTGTGTTATTTTCTTGGTATCTTTGGCAAGATGAAGAGTTTCCAATATCAAACACTTGTTGGTTTTTTGTTCCAATCATACTCTTGAATCATGACTTGGAAGTCAACAAGTCCAGAATTTTTTGAAGCTCAGAGGAAATAATATGATATATCGTGCTATTGATGGTGCCCTGGTCTTTCATTTCAGTCTCTCAAATGGGACCATGCAAGTGCTCTGGTCCCATCATGATGGCGCAGTTGATACCATATGATTAGGTACCTCTTCTTTTGTTGATTTCGGGGAAAATTATTCGGATCTGATAATTTTTTCCTGACATTTGAATATTGGGAAATTTGCGGTTCGTTAAGTAAATGAGTTTTTATTTTTGATGAGTCAAAAAGGTATGAAATAATGCACAAACAAATACTAACACAACGGCATCGTTCATTTCAAAATTTGCTAGGTCGTTGAAAGAGTGTTGGAATAGAGCTTTGATGATGTTCAAATCTGAGAAAAAATTGCAGTAGGGGGCAATGAAAATTGAGTTTGATGGCAAGCGACGGTGCAATGGATGAGAATTAATGCAAGTAGTTGAGTTAATGAACTCAGACGAGCTTGTAATGATGAAGATGAAAAGCTAATTTGCAAGGGCAAAAACTATTGAAGGGATAGAACAAAAGAAATTACAGTATTTTTTTATGCAATTTCGTGCATGCTTCTTTCTTGTAGCATGCGCATGCATGGAAGATAAAATTCAGAGAAGTCGAGTGAGTTTCAGCTCTACATTTGCTGCTTGGCAGCATGTTCATCACCTGACAAAATCCCTGCAAATTGTCACCTAAAGCCAGTAACTAAGCAACCAAATAAACCGAAAAAGAACTTGCTGTAGCTGGTTCCATTATTTTTAAAACTTTATTTGTTGCTGCATGCTGGAGGGAAGAGTTTCAGAAATTTCAATGGAGCCTTGAAGGAGGCATGTTTTTTGATACTCATCGATTTCTATGCAGCTAATTATGAGGAAAAATCACATTTTTGGCTGTGTTTTTTTTTTTCTTTTTGTCTTTATTCTTTTTGGGAAAGTGATGGCATACAGAAAAGAGATTGAGCTTCATCTTCACGATGGTTGATTAATGATCGGGAACCTTTAACTGAATTGACACCAAAATCTGATGGTTGATGAAAGCTGTTTCTGCTGTTTGGTGTCAATAGTAAAATAAAAGAAATTAATCAAATATTTTATTTAGTATAAATTATTTTTATATGGCAAAATAGATTGAATTGGTATTTGATTAGGCCTCAAATCTTTTTAAATAATTGTTAATTTAACACATTAGCATATTTTTAAAAATATTCGAATTCAAATAAATGTTTAAGAAATGACTTCATATAACTTAATCAAATTAAAATTCACAAAATTTTCCATTCCAAACAAGCTCAAAGCAAACTTGCATACAACTTTGGTAGTTGCGTGCGCTGAAAAATATCTACAGCATGGGGCGTGGGTTTAATGTCAAAAATAAATGAATAAATAAGAGAGTCTTGTGTTTATGGTGTAACTATTCGAGATAATCTAGTTAGAGCTTCTTACTTTTATGTTGAAATCCTAACAGGCCTTCAAGCTTCTTTTATAATGTCTAAAAAAAAAAAAAAAAAAGACCAAACCTAAAGGAAATAGAATTAGGCCCACCTCCAAAAATATTAGGGGAGTGATTGGACTTTATTGTCTTGGACTGTTGTTTCAGTATTTTTGAAAAACAGGCTGGACCTGCCGATCAAATTGAGAAAATTAGGAATTAGTAAAATGGGTCAAAATCAGGTCGACTTAGGAAAAAACAGAGGGAATCCAACCCCCTTTTTTTTTTTTTTTAATATTGTTAGTTTAAATTTTCATAAAAATATATTTTAGTCTCTAATAGAAATTCTAATTTAGGATTTAAAATAATTAACTCCATGAACTTTCTTCAAACTTATAAGTAGATCTTTAAAATAATATTTGACTTTTTGGACCTTATTTATATAAAATTTTTATAATATATATATATATATACACACACATATAATTCTAGCTGCATCACAGTTTAACTTGAATTGAATTTTAAATTCTTGATTATTTGACTTTTTAGGTTTGACGGTTAGTTTAAATTTCTGAATATTATGGTACATATGATGAGTATTTTCATTTTTTTTAAAAAATATAAAGATTATAGTAGTTCATTTTTGTTAAATTATCTTAAATTAAAACTTAGAATACTTTCATTTATACTCTTAAAAGGAAATAATAATAATAATAATAATAATAATAATAATAATAAACTTAAATATTTATTTTGAAATCTCACTTCTTATGTTTTACAAGCATTAATTTCAATTATTGTAAAATTCGGCATCCATAATTTTGATAATCCTCGTCAATTACCATGTGAAAAAGCAAGTGGATATACAATACTTCAAATTAAATAGAAAAAGGGAAAAAAAAAAAAAAAGAGCAAACAAGTGAAGTTAATCAACATCCTACCAGTAAATTATGCTATCATGCTTAGTGAAACTGAGGTGGACGACCTCCATCACATCCATTCAATACAAATTTTGGTCCGACCCATCGTTCCCCTTCATTATACTTTGTTATTGCGCCGCCACCCCCCCCCCCATCCCCCCGCCCAAAAAATCTCTCTGGGCGCTGGTTTGCAGTGCGAGCCGTTGATACAAGAGTCCGGCTTGTGAAAGGCCGTTGCAAAAATTGAAATGTAATGGGAAGGCCCGTGAGATTTAGGCCCGACTCGGACTGTTTTGCGGTTTGTTTTAAATGGGAAAACGACGGGCATTGGACCCCTTCGAAGAGGGCATTCAATATGCTTTAAATACACGTTTCCTTCATACTCTGTTTTTTTTTTTTTAATATAAGAATTAATTCTTGCTCTCTTATTTTGAGTTGACATGAAAGAAAAATATTAAAAAATACAATAACTAAAAACCAGTAAATTGATTTTTTATTTTTTATTTTCTCTACAGGGTACATTCTGCTGGAAAGAAAAAAAAAGGGGTCGAGGTCACAACCCTCCAATCTTTATCCCCATCTAAAAGCTTATTACCATCGACAAGGGGCTTAATAATTTTGTTGTATTATTATCATGACGGTTCAGACGACATAACTAATCTTTCTGGTCGGAACTTGATGGCTATTCATCGCCAGTTGACCTTTTATGGCTTTCAAATTTAAATAAGTTTTTGGAATCGCCACTAGGGCACTGTCTTTCTATTTGTAACTTGATGCATTGCGCAGGACACCGGATCAATGTGTCAATCATCTGGGCTTGAGGTGGCCTTGGTGGATCCCAGGATTTCGTTTCGTTCTCTTCGTACTTTCTTGGCAGCAATACGCAGGCATAGCCAGTAAGTACGCTTTTCTTTTTTGGGATAAAAATTATAAGTCATTATTCAGTTTTTTATATCCATGCATAGCTCTAGCGCGGGACTATAACATGCACACGAAACTAACACTCTGCATAAAACTTTCTCGATTTGGACGGGATAGAAATATATGTTAGATATATATATATATTTGGTCCAGTGGTTATTCATGTATTTGTATGCCATAATTATATTGTTAGGGGTATACAATTTGGTATTAATCTCAGGCGTGTCAAAATGAGTAATAGGAACAAGAGAAATTGTGAACGAAAAAAAAAAAGAACAAAAATCAACTCTTTCATCGATAATAAAATCAGATCTTTGTTAACAACGTGATCCCAATATATGTATATAAACCGCTATTGTCAATTGGTTTTATGTGATGAATTTATTATTATCATTTGGATTAATTGGCTCCAACTAAATCGTCTCGAGTTGAGAATTTCAGTCCCAGAGACAATTTCAGTACCAGTGAGAAACTTTTCTTTTTAAGTGATGACACTTCGTAAGAACCAACCAAATGTATTGTTGCAATCTATATTCTACTTTGAAACCCAATGTTAAAATGGCTCATTGGGAATTTCATAATTTTATAAGACAGTAAAGATGCATGCTTTACAAGAATTGTGCAAACTTTTTAATTTTTCTTTGGTGAGACGGCAACATCCATCATATTATTTTCGATGAAAGGGAGGGGTTAATAATACAAAAGAAACGAGGCAGCATACAAAGCCAAAGGGAAATCAGTTGGCTCCACCAATTGATGTAGATTCCCAAGTGGTCATTTCACCATCCAGGCTTTCCTTCTTTTGGACAGGGCCAAACTTCTTTAGAGGTGCTTGCTTTTTCTTGTGAAGTTTCTTTTGTTCAACTAGGTGCAATGAAATATCCATTCTCCTTTGATGAACCATCATGTCTCATCTGAATTTAACAATGCACATAATGTTGCCCCCATGTTCAATTATTCGGCCCCCTCCCACTTCCCAAAAAGAGAGAGAGAGAAAAAAAAAGTCAAGTAGAAAAAAAAAAAAAAACAAAAGAAAAAGCTTTTCCACTTGCACTTCCTCAATCGGTTATTTTTAACTTCGGGGGGGGGGGGGGTGTGCTGTTGCATATATAAGCTAAACTTGGCAGAACATTACTTTAAATTAACTTTTGCATCTGATACCTAGTAAGTAGCTTTCCGGCAATTAACTGGCCGGCGGACCTGCGCCTTATTATTGGCCTGGCCTCGAGACAATACTACTTCATATAAATATGTGCATGATAGATCGGAAGGGCAAGACACTGGAGAGGTAGAGAAGTGAATGTGATGAGGAGTCACGAGCCTCGTTCAAGCTCCTCGTGTGCAGCTTGCAAGTTCCTGAAAAGAAGATGCACTCCCAGTTGCATATTTGCTCCGTATTTTCGGTCCGATGAGCCTATAAAGTTTGCCAAAGTCCACAAGGTCTTTGGCGCAAGCAATGTGAGCAAGATCCTCATGGAAGTGCCGGAACAACAACGCGAAGACACGGTGAATTCTCTGGCATATGAGGCTGAGGCAAGGCTTAGAGACCCTGTCTATGGTTGCATTGGCGCTATTGCTTTGTTGCAAAGAAAGATGGTTGAGCTGCAACTTGATCTTGCTGTTGCTAGAGCTCGCCTGGCCTCTTATGTTGCCAATTCTCCTATGACTACGATCTTGGAGGATCCGGGTGGCATGGATCCTTCTATTCAAATTCCTGCTTATGGTGGATTGATTGAAAACTTTAGTTCGAATCCATTTGAGCTGGGTCGTGATGGCCCCGTGAATGATTGTACTCAATTTCCATGCTTGTTTTGACCTCTCTCCTACGACTACGATCTTGGAGGATCGGGGTGGCATGGATCCTTTTATTCAAATTCCTGCTTATGGTGGATTGATTAAAAACTTTAGTTCGAATCCATTTGAGCGGGGTCGTGATGGCCCCGTGAATGATTGTACTCAATTTCCATGCTTGTTTTGACCTCTCTCTCTCTCTCTCTCTCTCTCTCTCTCTCTCTCTCTCTCTCTGTGGTTAATGCTACTTACGGGAGTCTTCGTCTCCACTTAATGCTATGATTTCTCTAAATAATTGAAATTCTAGGAGGTTACATCAAATTCTAGCAGCTAAAATTCCTGCCGTGAAAGTTATTTTCTGTACTGCTTTATCAGGAATTGAAAAACTACCAGTTACAAAAAGCAACCTAATAGTAATTGTGAGCTATTTCCAGAATGCAGACCAGATAATTGCCCATCAATTTTTAGCCATTTATTGCTAATAGATTTTGCAAACATCACATTCTTTGCTTAAAACGTGGCAACTTTTTCACCATATGACCAGGTAGCTACTGGTAAGCGGGGTTGCATATTGAGGTCACTGTTTGTGACTGAAATCTCAGCTAAAAACTTTTGGATGCATCTATGGCGACGCACAATTGGACGTGAAGACTGGAGATCACAAAAAGCCCTCGACACAGAGTACCCTGCAACACACAACATAGGCTAATGATGTCACCAGCCCCACAAGCTAGTCACTTCTCATGGGCAATGAGAATCCAAAGATTTGCATTAAGGCTCAGAAGCAAAGAGACTTTCATATCACTCTTAAGAATCCAAACATCCTGATGAGAGTCAGTCATTCTCTAGAAATTACCAACTTAAAATGAGTATTTGTTGTTTGAAGGTTATATTTATCTGATTTTTCAACAAAACCTAGCGGAATACCTAACAGTTGAGAATAATTAAGAATATTAATGAGAAAGACCATCCCTATATTGTTGCTCATAGCCTAACGAGTTTCGTAATAAACTGAAAAAAGAACAGAAAAGTAAACGTCGTTTTCATATAAGAATACAGTCTTTGAGGTTTGATTACAAACTAACCTTTGCTCGACCGCTAACAGCCCATAATACAGGAATTTTCAATTCCTTTTTGATCCCCCTTAAACTGGAAATTGCCCAAACTTCTACACAATTTGAAACTTTTTGGATCGCTTGTGCTAAAGAGTAGGGACCCGTCACTGGATTGGTGGTAGCCCAATGGCAAGTTCAATTCTTACAGTCACTAATAGTTGCAACTCTGGTTTTTTTGCTTTGTTTATGCAATGATGTCCTAGGAACTTCATTGAAAAATGACAATCAGCATAGGATGCTTAATTGAGATAGAGCACAACGCAAAACTGAGATATGCGAGTATGTAAGAAGGTGATACAGGTTACAATTAAGATCAGAGAGCAGAGAAAACCTGCAGCAGAGCAGCCTCTACCCACTAAACATCGTTTCAACCACAAGCAACTCGTCTTCACAAGAATAAACCCGACAACTCTGGATGAAGCCTGGATGGAGTTTTGCAGAGTAGGACTTTTAAAGAGTTTCAAGCGTTCATCATTCCTTCCCTGTTCAAAAAGTCCAAATTCACAAAGCTTATCAGACACATTGGCAAATGCAATCTCAAGTTTAGCAGCAAGATTAAATGGATAGGGCATCAGTCGCATGGTCCAAATTCTAGTATGCCCATTTATAAAGATAACCAAAAAGAAAGGCATGGAAAATTAAGCGACACAGTGAGACACTACGAGCAATAGTCTTTTAGTTGCACTCCACTACAGGGAGGGGCCAGGCGAAGAGAGTGAGAGAGAGAAAGAGAGAAAAAAGATAAAGGAGAGGACGTAAATTCTGTACATTGTTATTTTATTATTTATTTTTTTAAAAAAAATTGTGATGTGAATACAATATATAATACGTATACAATTTAAATATGCGTATAAACAAGTATGCATATAGAAATTTTTGATAATTTTATTCATATTCTACCTTAACACATTATATTTATTTACTTATTTACACATTTAACCTTAATTATATATTTTTAATTAAAATAAAAAAGGAAAAAAGGTAAAAAGGACATGAGACTCAGGGCACCCGTTTGCCCGGCCGTCTCCTGCCTCCATCCACTCATTTTTTTTCCTAAGTTGCTACCCATACATCAGCATACAAGTGACATAATTACTGTGTAGCATTTTGAGAAGAGTTATTTGGAGTTTAATTAGTTTTGATATTATTGTTATAATTTAATAAGTTTGATATTATTGTTAATTAATTATACAAAAAATCTTAATTTTATTAGTTCAAAAAGATGACTTAACAATTAATTATGAAGCACGCTAATAATATAAATATCAAATCACACTAATAAATCTAATAACATCTTTCAACTAGTTATATAATAAAACTTTATACTTACTGATTAGATAATAAATAAAGATACTTAAAATTTTAAATATTGTATCACATCTATTTTTTATCCAATGTACAAATCATATTAAATAAGACTTAATTATTTAACTTTTATGTAAATACTAATTTTTAATTTATAACAAATTTAGATTAATTTTAATATTTTTATCTTTATTTTTTAGTTATTTTTATTTTGCCAATTTGGAGATTAAGGGATGGAAAAAGGAAATTTAAAGGGAAACGGGAAATGGGTTCAAAAAGTGAAAAGCACTTTAAAGAGATAAGTTCCTAAATTTCACATTTGTGGATTTTTAAAAGAGATTGAACCCTAATCTCATCTTTTACCTTAAAGGTTACATTAGGCAGTTGGTTAGGGTGTTTAAGGCTTTGTATTTATTCCAAATATATATAGTAGATTTTGTACCTTAAACATATATGAAGATTAAACAATTTATGCTTAATTTAGTCTCAACTAAAAAAAGTGGTAGATGTTATGGCAAGAAAGTTGCATGAAGTGGTAGACAAAAAGGGTACATAAAGTATCTTTATAAGAGCTCTCTTTGAACCTATAAAAACCTTATTATCATTTAATCACAATTCATCCTTGAGTTAATCATTTTATTTTTTGAAGAAAAGGCTCTTAATTATATCATATTGTGTGATAGTTATTAATTCATTTTCTAATATATTGAACTTGTATGTTGTTCTTTTTAAAAAATCATGAACTTACAAATATCCTAAACAATTTTAGCTATTATAATGTATATGACATGCTTTGGCATATCTTCCTCTATCATTGTCTTAAACTTATAATCATGATGTCTTTTAGTGGTCTAGTATTTGTGCCTTTAATAATAGCTATAAAATCTTTTTGTCAAATATATCTTATGTTGAATTTCAATTTTCCATTTTGATGTAAGTTGCACTTTTTGTAGTTATTTTAAAATATAAGTGAAATTCGAACTTACCTTTAATAAATGTTATGGTGAAGATATTAGCCATTTGGTCATTTGTATTGATCTTCTTTATTTTAATTTGTTACAAAATTTCAAAGGTAGATTATGATACTAAATTAAGTGAAGTTAGAGTGAAAAAAATTATTATTTGAGTTTTATACCTTAAATATAAAGGATTTATAATTGCAATTAAAGGTTAACTTACCTAACCTTTAATTAAAGATTCACAAAACTTGTTAATTAAGAAATTTTGACAAAACAAATGGCTAAAACTTTAATAAAAGGTAAGGAATGCATTTTATGACTAGAGTAAGTAACAAGAGTTTGTTATAAAAATATTATAGAATTTTTTATTTAAAGTGAATTCTTAAAGTTACAGGTGGACTCAAACTTGTTTATCAAAATTTAAGAAAATCAATTGGCTCTTGTACTTATATTCCTTAATAATTTGATCATTATAGTAAATGATAAAGCAAAAAGTCACCAAATTAAGGTAAATCTCTTAATTTGTTTCCAAATGAAAAAACTTAATGAATTGAAATATTTTCTAAGACTAGAAGTAGATTGTCTTAATACAAATATATAAAATATTTACTCATACAATTTGGAATGCTTAAAGTATAAGCCAATTGTAACTTTCATGTAAGTGAAGACTAAACCATATAAAGTAAAGGGTAAGGAATTGTAGGATCCTATTATATATCAATAATTTGTTAGAAATTTAAACTATTTAATCTTATTATGATTAGATATAGCATATGCAATAAGAGTTACAAACTAATACATGTAAAAATTAAGGAAACCTTACTTCAAAGAAAAGAGATAGGTCTTGCGATATGTTAAAGGAAAATTAAACTTTGACATTCTTTACAAAAGAGAATAAAAATGTAAGATAATTGGCTATTGTGATGTTGATTGTTTTGGTGACTATGATACTTAATGGTCAACTTTTACATATATTTTTAATATGAGCTTTAAGTTTATATCATGGTATAATAAAAGACAACTAACCATCTCATTATTAATTATTAAAATAGAATATAAAGTAACAATTATAATAATTCAAAGAAATATATTGTTAGTACTATACTTGGAGCATAGAAAACTATCAAGTAAAATGTAAAATCTAAACATCATTATTGTTATTTTAAAGAAAGAATATAATCAAGTTCCTATAAAAGTGTTATGGTAGACAATGAGTAAAAAGAGGATTCACACATTATTACTAATTTAGTAAAGAACATGTATCAAGGAGCAATAATCCATAAGAGGACAATAAAATGTGAAACATATAAATTTCCAATTATAGTTGGTATACATTCTAGTTAACTCTAGATTTTTTTTATTCATACTAGTTATAGATATATTACTAAGTCATATTTAAATAAAGTCATATAATATATGTTATTATGTAAATGGCATTACTTAATAAATGATAACATGGAAAGATTAGATTATAAATTAAAAGTATTAAGATACCCTATAATCTAATAATTTTTAATTGAATTACACAAAATAAAATATATATTTTGTAATTTTAATAATGTTAAGAGAGATATAAGTACAATACGAGATTAGATAATATAAAAGTCCTTTTATAGGACCAATTTTGTTACTTTGAGTACATTATTTAGAGAAATAAAAATATAGATGTGACATTTGTTATAGGAAGAGAGTTATACAGTTAAAATAAAGATGTGTCATTAGAGTTTTGTATAACTACAAAGTCTCATTAATTCATGGGATTAATTTTATCAAACACCAGCTAAATTATGTTATATGGTAGTAAATATTTGGTTACAAAAAGTAACTTGTCCCAAAAAAAAAAAAGAATATAATAAAAATTAGAATACTTAATATAACAAGGATTGAATAAGACATAAAAAATTTATGACAAAGTAAATGTAACTATTCAAGAAAAATCAAAAGAGTTAATAATTTTTTATTTAAACATGTCTAATATAAATCTACAAATACTTAAATTAAGAGAGGTGAACAAATCTAAGTAAACAAAGAGAGAAAAGAGATAGAATAACATAATTGACTCAAGAATCTTTAATTATTGACTTAAAACAATTAGATCTCACTCTAAACTTAGTTCACAGTACAACAAAATATTGAAGAAAGTTCATTTAATTAATTTTAAGTAAATTTTAAATTCAAAAAGGATATTGAAGAAATTCAATTATGTAATTAAACACTCTCAAACTAAATTTTATTGTGTTGAACCATTAACTCCTTAGTAATCATGTTTATTGGTTTATATCCATATCAAAACTTAAAAAAAAAAAAAAAACAAAAAGAAGAATATAAGTTGATTTAATATTTTTCCTTGATTTCAACGAGAAAAATGTGTAACTATAATTCCTCGATATTAGTCTTAATAACTGTAACTAAGGAGAAATTTTTTATTTAAATGTGATAATCCATTTAAACCTTTTTCATAAAGTATTCAAATGATTATTTATTTCACATAAAATTCACTTAAAGGAACCAATTGATACCAAATTAATTTATATAAAATTCATTAGTTCATTTTTGTAATCAGTTATACTTGATTTAAGATGGTTAGATCAAAGATTTTCTAAAAGGTTTTCACATCTACTTGTTATACAATATAGATTTAATATCACATATATTTTAAATTTCATCTTAATATGTATGTAGGCAGCATAGTTGGTTTTCTAGTTTACTTATCTTTGCATTGGTTTAGGTTAGAGTCTTTTCATTATTGTTTGTATTCTAATAAATAAAAATTTATGTTAAGAGTGTGATGTTAAAATTTTAACTTATTAACAACAAGGTTAGGTGTAATAAGGTCCATTCAGACCTAATAGTACTTAAAT
Organism: Ceriops tagal; assembly: GCA_021533255.1. Lineage (NCBI taxonomy): Eukaryota > Viridiplantae > Streptophyta > Magnoliopsida > Malpighiales > Rhizophoraceae > Ceriops > Ceriops tagal. Next base: position 8,853,975 of record CM038602.1, read on the forward strand.
TCTCAAATTTAAAAGTATTTGAGTGATAGATTTTCTTTATAAAAGAAATTAAATGAAAATTTCAATAAATAATCTTTGATCTCAATCAACATTTATAATAATTAATATGCATGTAATGTAAAATTTTTAATTATTCAAATTATATATATATAGCTCTAACCAAATAGTCGTATACTAACAACGAAGTGTTTTTTATTTGATAGCCTATTGAACATGATTACATTTATTGAACGTAACAGAGAAGAGAAAACATAAGAAAATTGAAAGAAAAATGATAATAGTCCTGTTATCTAAACCATATATAGTGATAACTACATAAGTTAGAAAGAAAATAAAATCATAAAGATTTATCTAAATTCATTACATATTAACCAAAGATGTTTAAGATATGATTAATCTAGATCTCTGATGATCAATGTCATATATGATTATGATATAGAAAATATGATCACGGAATGATCAAATCAAATCAATGATATGTTAGCTAACACAACACATGTTGTGGCAATTTCATCCATAACAAACTGTTACACGACGGTAATAGCAAAGCGGAAATCTATATGTCAGTGGGTGCAGAGTGCGCTGTAGAGCTGCAGTGATTTAAAAAATATTATGTTTTCTACCAAAATATTCATCAATTTAAAAAGATGTGCTACATTCTATCAAAAATATACTTCTTTTGCGCTGTTATATTACAAGCGTTTTCAAATATCAAAATTTACTGTATTTTTAACAATCTGTGCTTCATTTATTCCAATGAAAAAATTTTTAATTCTCTAAAAAATGAACTCTGTTTTTCAAAATACGAAAACAAAAAAAAAAAAAAAAGCAAATATTGGGCTACTGTAAGTGAACCGTCCATTAACCCAAACCACAGGATTAGATGTTAGATGTTATTTTGAGAAGATAACGTGTGGATATATAACAAAAGAGTGCTTTTACACCTTAATTAAATCAATGCTTTAAAGTGAGAGCTTTTAAAAAGTGAGGCTTCGGTGACCATTTGAGCTACTCAAGTAATTTTTGCTCATAATAAAATAACCGCCGCAAAAGGAAAAAGTGAGGCGATGTCCGAACGTAAAAACGGGCCGTCAGTGTAAAAGTCACCCGCCAACCTGACAGCCAAGCCGAATGCTCCTTCCCAAAATGCACGACAGGAAACATAAAAATAATAAAATAATAATAATAAAGTCACGCAATGGATGTCAATTATCAGAGCATCTAATCAGCCATGTCTCTCTCTCTCTCTCTCTCTCTCTCTCTCTCTCCGACACGCTCTGTAATCTGTACATGAACACTTCACTAAAACTTGTATCTATGCATTTCGTAAGTTACGAGGCAAGGGCTGGCTGTCACTAGTAGCTTAGCTCCATTATGCCCCCCTTCAAGCGAAACATGCTTTCAGCGCTCTGTTACCGTTACCTGCCGACACCTCATTTTTGTTCATGCATTGTTTTTATTTTTATTTTTTTAGCCTAATCGGGAATCTCACAAATTTCTTGACATCTTGCCCTGTCCTCATGCTTGCATTATGTCCTTGATTTCGAATTCCAACTGTGCGACAACGCGATAAGTTTATGGTATAGAATATGAATTGCAAGATTACAGTCTAAGAAGAACATTGTCTGCATTATTTCATGTCTGACACTACTCAGACGGTCAGACCTCAGCAATGCAAAACTTCTGATAAAGAATACAATTGTAATAATTTTTTAAGTATATTTTTAATTTGATTGATTTAAAATGTAAATTAAATTAATTTAATCTTATACGTGAGCAAAAAAAATAATTTTAAAAATATAAATAAAATAATAAACACCTTAATTGAGGAAAATAATGTCAGAGAAAAAGCTTTCCTTATTTGATCTTCACCTTGTCAATGTCTCTGTGATTGCATGAGATACTTGAGTGCCATTATCCTGAAATTAGTTTTATCTTGTGTTTAACTTTGCTCGGGCACTCATATAGACAGGATCAAGTAGACTGGGCCAGAAAGGACGAGTATGGGTGGCCAAGTCTGATGGGTTAAAAAGTAAACTTGCCACCCCAACTAAAAGTGCAGGGGACCATATTATATATATATATATATATATTACCACATATTTTTCTTTTTTTTTTAGGTGCATAAGATGACAGATTATAAGTAGTAATTAAGTAATTCTTTATTCTAAATGATAGGCCGTTGACATTACAAGACAGTTGAACTTCGTACAGCATATAAAAAGTTGTATTATATAAACCATACGAAAAATTTATTGGGAGATTGTATCTCATATAAATCATACAAAGATGTTACCTGATTATGTATGTGTGCGTGTGTGTGTGTGTGTGTGTGTATATATATTGGAACTCTTAATTAACTGTTGGATTACAAAATTAACGGACTTTGAGATCAAATTTGTTTTTGCCTGCCAAGAAATGCTTTTTTCTTTTCTTTTCTTTTCTTTTGTCTTAATAATACTTGTGAAAAATAGATTGGACCAAAAAGAGATTAGAGGATAAACTTGCAGAAGCTATCAAATAAGTGCAAACTTGCATATTACCGATGAGGAAAAATTCTCTCCCGAAAGTTTAAATTCTGTTGAAGAGAATTTTTAGGTTCATGCTTTCATGTTGTTGTCTTTCTGTTGTGTTATAGTAGTTGCCATACATAGAGAGTCTCACTTGGCACACATAGATGCATTGATTGACTTGCTCCATTGCAAATCATCTAATCTCGCTACATTTGGGTGGGGCGATAGTCCCTTTGGCGGCCTGCCTGGTTATGTTATCCAGTTCATTCCTTTTGTATCCTCTCCTATTCTTTTTTTAGTTTTTGTTTTTTTTAATCACGTTGTAAAATTTTCATTTATCAGAACAATTTGTAATGTTGATTGACTTAAGATTCGAAGTGCTAATGTTAACTTCATACTCTTCTTTCATTTTTCTAACTCTCCATCATGACTAAAGCAACAGATTTCACCCTAATGGGGGTAATTCAACACTTTCGTGTGTGTGCATCGAATGTAAGTATGTTGCAATTTTCTTTCGCTTGCCGAAACAAAATTAGTTAACATCTGTTCAACACACACATCCCACACACAATATACCATTATTTTTGCACCTAAGAGGATCTAAGAATCCCCTGTATAGTCAAGAGTTGATAGGGACGCAACATGAAAATTTACTTTATTTCAAATTGAATAAAAAAAATTGATGTAAGATCGTTATATCATATGTTTATTTTTCCGGGGGGCATTTAGGAGAAGAGTTTTGCTCAATAAAAGATCTCAGGAAGAGTCTGAAAAAAAGGAACTTTCAAAACATCCTACCAAAAGGGCAATTCAAACAGCATTAAATATCAAGTGATTCCACCAATGTGCATCTATTTGGCCTGTTTCCTTCACCATGCAGTTACTCTTTCTCTCTCTCTCTCTCTCACACTGTGCAGCAGCCTGCCAGCGACAGTGTTGACAAAAGTTAGTGTATATGAAGGCCACCGCCCTCATTAGCCATTTACACACGACATTCAAAAAATTCAACCAACAGCTCTTCTACTTCCACTAATCAATAACAAAAGACGAGGCCCTCAGTCTCAAAAGCCCTGACTTCGTATATGGACAATTCTCCTCTCTCTATCTCTCCCCTAGAAACCGCCATCCCCACCTCCACTACCATCACCCCTATAATCGATACCAAAAGCATTGACAGCATCGCCAACACCAGCGTCAACCCTTCAAGCAGCGAAGCAAACAGCAGCAGCAGCAACAGCAGCAGGAAGTGTAAAGGCAAAGGAGGACCAGATAACAGTAAGTATAGGTACAGAGGAGTCAGGCAAAGAAGCTGGGGCAAATGGGTCGCCGAGATCCGGGAGCCAAGAAAGCGGACCCGTAAATGGCTTGGCACTTTTGCCACTGCAGAGGACGCAGCTCGAGCGTATGACCGCGCTGCAATCATCCTCTATGGCTCTAGGGCTCAGCTCAATCTGCTGCCGTCCGGATCTTCTTCCGCTCAGTCCTCCTCCGCTCGTTGTTCCACCTCTTCCACCACTCAGACTCTTCGCCCTTTGCTTCCACGTCCCTCGGGTTTTAGCCTCGCTGTCCCTCTTTCAGCTTCAATGGCTTCTCCGGCTACAGTGGCTCCATTGGGACCTGTTCCGTACGGTTCTTACAATCCAAATTATGTTAGTTCCTCCGTACCATGTCCTAATTACACAGTACAAAGTCAGCAACAACTTATGGGGCGACAACATTCGTACCAGCAGCATCAGTTTCCTCTGTCCGATGGGCTTGACGTCATTGCCGGAAACCCCAACATTGCACCGACCTCGTATCAAAATCTTGCCCATCGCTATCAACAAGGTCACCAACAACAAGATGGTAATTTGTACGAGGATATCAGATCGTTGGCTGGTTCGGTGAGCTCTAGTTTGTGCCTTTCCAGCGATGCTCAACCTGTATTTGCACCAGCACTTCAAGATCTTGTTTTGCATGATGTCGGGCGCGGACCTCCATCTGTTTGGCCTTTGATAAGTGATGATGAGTACCCGACGTCGATTATTTGGGACTATGGGGACAATTCCTTCTTTGATTTTTGAAGTTGAAGAGAAATTGCCTCTGGTTATTATTGGAATTGGAACACCAAATGTTTGAATTTTGAAAGAGAGGCCCATTCAAGATTACAATTTACAAGTTCTTTGGGGTTGTTCTTCTACTTTTTATTGCATTGCACGCAAGTTTTTTTTATCTTTTCTTTTCTTTTAGTTTCGGTATCAACTACCATTGATCGCCTTTCAATCGTCATTTTTGGATGGAAAAAGAAACTAGCTAGCTAGTTGCGACTGGATTATAGGCCGTCTTCACTGCCCAAATGCAAAAACTTAAGGGGTTGGTTCTTCTCCATTTGATTATAGGACTGATCTATCCACAATGCGCAAGATCCAGGAGCGAGCTTGCCGGCAATTTCATCTTTTGGTTTCCATGTTGGGTTCTTTATATTTAAAGGGCAGGAAAGATCTCCAGGCAAGGCTGCTTATTGCAGGTAATTCAGATTTCCCATATTCTTTATAACTAATTACTTGCATTGTTATTGAAACGGTGCTTTTATTGATACTGGCATACAAGGGCTTTGGTACTTGCATTGCAAATAGTTTTGTGCGCCGGGACTGCAAATTATCCAAGAAAGCCTTTATTTTCTTTTTTTATTTTCCTTTTTTCCTTTTTTTATTAAGAATAAAAATTTGGCAAATCTCTTGATATGTAGTACTATCTTCTTGATGACACTTGATATATAGTACTCAACAACATTTTTTGTAACTCATGGAATAAAATGTGTTGGAATAGTTTTAGTTTCCTTTCTTTTGCGATATATATGGTTGTAGTTAAGGTCTCCATCACTTGTCTAGGTGAAGGAAATTATATCACGATATTTAGAGTTGTAGAACAGAATAAATACAATTAAAGACATATAAAAAATTTTCTTAAAATAAAATTAAATGAGGTTTTATACTTGAAATTAAATATCAATTAAATTTTAAGTGGTGGCCCAGGGGAGGAATTAGGAACTTTTGCTGAGGGAGTGGAGTCCGTCAAAATTCTGAGGGGTGAAACTGAAGAAGATGCAAGAAGTAAAAAAGCTGATGGGTTTTTGAGTTGTGGCGTTGAGGCAAATGTCCTGTACTGATGGCTTCGTATAGGTGAGACTGATTTTTGTTTTTGAGGGGCTCTTCAAGTTTGAGCATGTAGCATGCATACATGCTTTGGGTGTCATTTTTAAAAGTATGTCATGAATAAAATTTTATTCCAGTTGAAGAAAAAAAAAAAAACTCTTTAGTATTTTTTTCATTTCCTTGTTCATGGCGCATTCGTCGTTTTAGTTGTCCCTTATTGTCATTGGTACTTATCATCCTCATTTCAGGATGCCCTACGGGTGACTTGACATGTGATAGATTTTTAAGCAATATCTCTATGCCATATGTCCATTTATTTCGATCCCAAAAGATAATTTTGAAGCATAGGTTGGTGCCTTGTATATATCAGGGGAAAATAGGAAGTTTTAGTACATGATATGTTGTAAAGAGCCAGCTAGAAGTACATCAAAAGTTTATTATGGGTAGGGGGGGAGCCTGAAGGTGTCCTTAAATTTATCGGTTACCCTTTGTGAGCATAGGCTGGTTGGGAATTGAAGTCATGGTTACCTTTCTATTTTTCATTTAAGAGTTATCCTGTATTAATCCAAGTCGAATCCTATTGTACGTCTGGGTATCCCCTTTTATTTCTGTATAGCTGCTTTAAGTTGCTACGAATAGGAACTTCCTAGCTGCCCTTCACTGCACCAGGGGCTTCACCATCACTGTAGACACTTTGTGGCTTTCTTTTGTTCCGCGGGGGCATTTCTTATTTGACTAACCATGAAAACTCTGAAGCCACATGCCAAAGATAACTTGTGACAACATGAATGACAATCAACCTTTTTCTTCTAATATTTGAGACGAAAATCATTCGTTTTTGACATGAACTATGCCCAAGCTGCTAAACCCCACAACTCTGGACCCTCTTGGACCAATTACTTAGAGCCTAGCCCAGCACAAGTACCCAGTACCAAGTACCGCAGCAGATGACACAGCACGCAACCAATTCACGCTATTCGCACCCAAGTACCTGGCATTCTGCTTGAATGAGTTTATGTCACGTCAAATACTAAGGTCGTCCTAGATGGTCAATCACTCGCACCTTCTCTCTCTGCTGACAATTGAAACTCTGTGACTAAAATTTTAAGACTACTAACTTCGGACCATCCTTCCCGCCCCCTCAGCCCTTCTCTTTGCCTTGGAAGCATTAGGTCCCTCCTATCAGCTTGTGAACCATTTTAGTTTCCGTTTGGCAAGCCTATAATTGGTTTTGCAAGGCCAATCAAATAATAATAATAATAATAATAATAAAGAATAGAAAAGAAACAAGGGGGCTTGACAATTAGGGTAAAGTTGTAAAATGGATGGTAATATCAAAATTTGTTTCTAGCTCGATGAATGTGAGCATTGAATTCCAATTCACAGTTACAGGTTTGATTATAATCATGATTGCTTGTGTTTTGAGTTTTAATTTGTGGGATTCATGAACTACTAATTTGTGTCTTTAGTGGCTGGGAGATATCTCACTGGTTTGAGTCCAATTTAAGCCACTTAGAGGAGGTTATGCCAGTCAAATTATCTGTTACTTTGCGGCTGTTTGGTGGAGTGTGCATGGTATTCTTATGACGTCTACTAATCAAACGATGTAGTTCTTTCTAACCTAAAATTCTGCCACTGTAACTTGTATGTTTGCAAAGTCGATGATTTCAGGTTTCAATTGCATTTATTAAACACTTAGTGTAATTCTATATTGAAGGCATTGGTGTGAAATGTATTAAATTAAGCACTTGAATTTCTATTTGCGTTAAATTAAGTACTTATATTTCCATTGTAAGAAATTCGCAGTACTTGGACTAAGAAATAAAATTGATCACTTTGTGTTAGATAAGTCCAAAGAGGGATTAGACTACAGATTAAAAGTATGAAGGAATATACTAGAATTTAAGAATTTTAGGTTGAATAGTACGAAAATAGGATATATAATTTGTAATTTCAATTTTGAGCCCAAATTTAATTAAGGTCAGAATTTAAGAATTTTAATTTAATAGTACAAAAATAGGATATTTGCATGAACTATATTTAAACGCGATATTTTCTATTGAATTTCATTAATTAAAATAAAAAGACATATAGAGGTCATATCATGTTCTAACCCATACAATAAACCGTGGTATAAATGAATAGTTACATTTCAATCCAAGTATCATAATCATGTTAACCTTAACCTTAATACGACAATAACAGGATTAATGTTACCCAAAACTCATTTATCTGCTCCTACTCACACACGTAACAAATCATAACTTTCAATAATTTGGGTAAATGGTGCTCATAATTTTTCCCGTATTCCTGCTTCGTTTAACAAAGAATCCAAGTATGACTTGATACAGAAGGATCTGTGGTTGAATGCACAATTTTTAACGATGCGCAGATTTATATATGGCTTTTACAAAATATGGCTGACAACTGGACAAGAGATAGTTAAACTAAACCCCTTTTGGAAGCCAATTGTGGAAGGAATGTCCAATTTACTACTGTTGACAACAGCCACAATCAGGGCACTGGTGACCCCACCACTTCCACTACCGTCCAGTTTGTAGATCGCACAAAATTTTGTAAACGGCAAAGCATTTCCGGTTTTATGGTTCAGGCCAGATTGTTTTATCAGCTTTTGGGACCTTTGCATTGTGTTTGGCGGAGGGAAAAAAAAGAGGAGAGAGAAGAAAAAAATGAACCATACTTGCATTTGAAAAACGTCCCGAGAGAGGGGAAAATTACTTTGTCTTCTTCTCCAACTAAATTTATTTATTTTTATTTTTTTAAAAAAATTGAAAGAAAAATATTGATTCACTTACTTCAATTTAACAATATTAATTCTTTTTATTTTTAATTAATTAGTTGTAACTGAATTTTGAAGTTGATACTTTCAATCATTTAGACGATTCTAATATTAATAAATTAGATTTATTACTTATTAACACTCATTAATTTTAATATAAAAATAAAATTTTAAATTGTAATTAATATTGTTTCTTTGTTTCACTTTTTTTTTCCTATTTTCTTCTTTCAAACACAACAAAAGACTGAGAAACTTTATTTTTTATTTTTTCTCTCATTTTCGTCCCCACTCACCATTTTATCCAAATAAAGGGTTAATTGTATGTTGTATTGATATCTACGCAGCTATGACTTAAAATATCTTAGAACTTTTGGCTATTTCAGCATTTCCAGTTCTAATGCTAGAAAGGCCATTTGTTCGAGGAAATTTCTTAAATGACATTTGTTTCTCTAACTGCCTTGTGATTGCGGTACTACAGTGCACAACACTAGAGATTGATTCTAGACTGTCAAAAATCAAGATTTCACCTTTAGTATTTACATTTTCTTTTTCAATTTTGTTCGTTACTGTTCTTTTTTTAAAAATTTTTCCATCACATTTTCTTTGTTTACCTATTGTATCATTTCTTGTTAATATACTTTTAACTTTGTCACATTACATGCAATTAGTTATCATGTAAGTTAATTCTTGCACAATCAAATATCTCATCATTAAAATTAATGATGTAGTCGTATTATTTTTTTAATAAAATATGAAAATTAAATATTAATTTTGACAAAGTTAAAAAATTTTAAAATATAAAGCCTTCTTTAAAAAAAATTATTACCTTTTCTTCAACAATTTCTTTTTCAAGTATTATTGAAACATTAAAAGGTGTGCTAAAAAGGGCATAAATTGGTGATGCTTCAATTTCAAAAAGTAGTGTTTATGGCTTAAACAAGAAGATGAAAAATTGTAATTCAAAAAATGATTGTTCAAAGTTTCTAATTTGGATTTGTAGTTTTTAGTTCCTATTCTTAAAATGGCTAGGCTTAGAATTCAAATTATGATTATTAGGTTTTGAATTTTAAAGGTTAGAAGACAAAGGTTTTACTTTTTTATTTTTTAAATGACATTTTGTTTCAATTTTATTAAATTTGAAAGAAACCAAAGGAAATCAAAAGGCAATTAAAAGAGAGAAAAGAGAAAGTTTTAAATAAGATTGCTAATATAAGACATCAATTAATAATTCTCCTTGCATTACACAACATATATTATAAGTTAAGAAGTTTCTAAAAAAAATTATTTGTCTTTTTTCCTAATTATATGAATAATATATATATATATATTCATAATAGTTATTAGTCATGTTCTTATTTAAGTAGATATGTTAAAAAGTTTAGCTATATTACTAGTTAGACTGTTATTGCAAATGGTAAATCGAAGAAGAAAGTAACACCAGAATTTTACGTGGTTCGGTCGACGTGACTTACATCCACAGGAAGGACAGAGGAATTCTCTTATTAGTTGAGAAAGTGTGTTACAAGATACAAAGAGCGTGACTCACCTCACAAAACTCTCTCCACTTCTCCTAACCCTATTATGCCTATTTATATAGGATTAGAAGAAGGGCAAAAGGGTAATTTGGAATACAAGGCATATTCCAACAAATCTCCACCTTGCATTGTATTCTCTAAACACACAACAAAATAAAATCCTTCTGTCTCTCCTCCAAATGGTCCCTTAGAGCCAGTCAAGCAAAACGAACACCAATCAAGTCCAAGCAATGCTTGAACTTGTTAGAACAAATTGGTTTCGTCAACATGTCAGCTGGATTGTCTGCAGTAGTGACCTTTTTCACTGAAATCAACCCTTGAGATATAACATCTCGTAAGAAATGGTATCTGACATCAATGTGTTTGGTCCTCTTATGATACACTTGATTTTTGGTCAAGTGTATAGCACTTTGACTGTCACAGAATACGGTGGTAGTTTCTTGTGATAAACCCAAATCAGTGACCAAACCTTTCAACCAAATAGCTTCCTTGACTGCTTCTGCTATTGCCATGTACTCAGCTTCAGTAGTGGAAAGAGCAACTGTTGATTGCAATGTTGCCTTCCAACAAATGGCACTGCCTGAAAGAGTGAAAACATAGTCAGTTGTTGATCTTCTTCTGTCAAGGTCACCTGCATAGTCAGAATCCATAAAACCAGTACACAACCTACTGCCTCTGCTGAACATCAGTCCTACATCTGTAGTGCCTCTAAGATACCGAAGTATCCATTTAACTGCTTGCCAATGTGCTTTCCCAGGATTAGCCATATATCTACTAACCACACTGACTGCCTGCGAAATATCTGGACGAGTGCAAACCATAGCATACATAACACTACCCACTGCACTAGAGTATGGAACATGTGACATATATTCCTCCTCCTCTAAGCTATTGGGTGACAAAGAGGCTGAAAGTCTGAAGTGTGAAGCCAAAGGAGTACTTACCGGTTTGCAACTCATCATCCCAAAGCGATCAAGAACCTTCTCGATGTACCTTTTCTGCAAAAGACGCAACTCTCCTGCTTGCCTGTCTCTGGTGATCTCTATGCCTAAAATCCTCTTTGCAGCTCCCAAATCTTTCATCTCGAAATCTCTACCAAGTAGCTTCTTCAAACTATTAATCTCAGATATGCTTGTAGAGGCAACAAGAACATCATCTACATATAGTAGCAGATAAACAAATGATCCATCATGAAGCTTCCCATGGTAGACACAACTGTCATACTCACTCCTTGAGTAACCATGACCTACCATAAAGCTGTCAAACTTTTTATACCATTGTCTAGGAGACTACTTTAAACCATATAGGGATTTCTTCAACCTGCAAACATGATCCTCCTTGCCTTCAATCTGGAAACCCTCTGGTTGATCCATATAGATGACTTCCTCAAGATCGCCATGTAGAAAAGCAGTCTTGACATCAAGCTGCTCCAGTTCCATATCATACATAGCAACCATAGCTAGAAGCATACAAATGGAAGTGTGCTTTACAACTGGAGAAAACACCTCATTGAAGTCAATCCCTTCTTTCTGGCTATAGCCCTTTACAACCAGACGTGCCTTGTACCTTGCATCTTCAACTCCTGGGATTCCCTCCTTCTTCTTGTAGATCCATTTGCAGCCAACAGTCTTCTTATCTTTGGGAAGTTTCACTAAGTCCCAAGTCTGATTCTTATGCATGGACTCAATTTCCTCAGTCATAGCAATATTCCACTGGGAAGATTCAGCACAAGTGACAGCCTCTGAGTAGTTTCTACGTTCATTGTACTCCACCTCTTCCGCTACTGCCAAACAATAAGCAAAATCTGAGTATGAAAACCTAGCTGGTGGCTTGATAGTCCTTCTGGGTCTGTCTTTGGCGATACTGTACGGCTGTGTCTGTTGAGTATCTTGAGTATCCTCGACTGTTTCTGAAGTGTCAACCTGAATCTGTTGACCTGACTTAGAAGGAATATCACTTTCAAACTCCACCTGCTGTGTGGAACTCCCACTATCTTCATCGTTTGGCCTTAAGACTTCCTCTTTTGGATGCAACATTGCAGATTCATCAAATGTCACATCTCTGCTGATGAGGAATTTTGGAGACTTAGGGTCTGGACACCACAACCTATAACCTTTCACACCAGAAGCATAGCCAAGAAAAATGCATTTCTTAGCCCTCGGTTCAAGCTTTCCCTCATTAACATGAGCATAAGCAGGACAGCCAAATATCTTCAAATCAGAATAATCTGCAGGTTTGCCTGACCATACCTCTTCAGGTGTCTTACACTCAATGGAAGTACAAGGAGATCGATTTACCAACCAACAGGCTGTATTAACAGCTTCTGCCCAAAACTCCTTGCCCAAACCTGCATTGGATAACAGACATCTAGCTTTCTCTATCAAAGTCCTATTCATGCATTCTGCAACTCCATTCTGCTGTGGAGTTTTTACAACTGTGCGGTGTCGTACAATGCCTTCAATTTTGCAAAACTCATTGAATTTGTTATTGCAAAATTCAAGGCCATTATCTGTTCTCAGCCTCTTAATTTGCTTCCCAGTCTGTTTTTCAAGTAAAGTTTTCCACTGCTTGAAGGTTTCAAACACTTGACTTTTATATTTCAAAAAATATACCCAAACTTTACGAGAAAAATCATCAATGAAAGTGAGCATATAAGCAGCACCCATACCTTTAGAGAGAACCTGAGAAGGACCCCAAAGATCTGAATGGATGTAGTCCAATGTTCCCTTTGTTTTATGGATGGCTGTACTGAAACTCAACCTCTTCTGCTTCCCAAAAACACAATGCTCACAAAATTCTAATTTTCCAGTGTTCTGACCACACAAAAGACCTCTCTTACTCAAGGCAGTCATACCTCTTTCACTCATGTGTCCCAGCCGCATGTGCCACAACTTCGTCACGTCTGAATCTGAAACTGAAGTAGAAACTGCAGTTGAGTCTGTGACTGTCGAACCATGCAAGAAATACAATGTGCCAATTCTGGCAGCCTTCATCAATACAAGAGCACCTCTGGAAACCTTCAGAACTCCACCTTCACACCCAATCTTGCAGCCATTCTTCTCAAGAGTGCCCAAAGAAATAAGATTCTTCGTCAAATCTGGAATGTGTTTGACCTCAGACAAGGTCCTAATGACACCGTCGTGCATCTTGATTTGCACTGTACCAATCTCAGCAACCTTACAGACATGATCATTTCCTAACAGAACACCACCATTAATTGACTTGTAAGTGGAAAACCATTCTCTGTTAGGAGTCATATGTTGCGAGGCTCCAGTGTCCATGATCCAGGTATCTTGAAATCTGCCTTGGCCTTGAGTGACACAAAGCATATCATCACTCTCATTTGCTGCCACATGAGCTTCTCCTGGTGGATGATTCTTCTGATTACTGTCGTTTACTTTCTGCTTGTTTTTCAACTTGTAACAATCAGACTTGATGTGCCCTTTCTTCTTGCAATAATTGCATGTCAGATTTTTGTGCCTTGATTTCGATCTTGATTTACTTGAATTCCGACCTCTCTCCTTTGATCTTCCTCGATCAATAATCAAACCAACACTATGATCTGATGTCTCAGAAAATGTCAAACTACTATCAATTTTCTCCTTAGCCTGCAAATTAGTTTTGACATTCTCAAGGGAAATATCTTCCCTGCTATAGATCATAGTATCTCTAAAATGTTTGTATGAAGGAGGCAAAGAGCACAATAACAATAAGGCTTGATCCTCATCATCAATATGAACATCAATTTTACTCAAATCAGTAACAATTGAACTAAACTCTCCAATATGTGATTTCAAAGAAGTACCTTCTGACATACGAAGAGTATAAAGGCGTTGTTTTAATCGGAGCCTGTTAGTCAAAGATTTCGTCATGTACAGACTTTCCAATTTTAACCACGCACCAGCTGATGTTCTTTCACCGAGGATTTCTCTCAAAACTTCATTTCCTAAACTGAGTTGGATCGAGGATAGAGCTCTTTCATCCATGTCATCCCAATTTGTATCGGACATTGACTCCGGTTTCTTCTCCTTACCAAGTAGGGCCCTTTTTGTACCTTCTCGCGTCAGAATTGCCATCATTCGAACTTGCCACAATGCAAAATTAGTGTTTCTATCGAACTTCTCAATTTCAGACTTCACCATTGATGAAGATGAAGAAGTCATTGCAACACAACACTCACAACGAAAATTGAAGAATACAAATTTATGGCCCAAATCACAATTTTCCTCCGACGCTACAGTACTAACGGCGTTAACACAGTACTGATGGCGTTAAAACAGTACTGACGGTGTTAAAACAGAACTAACGGCGTTAAGACAGTGCTTACGCCGTTTCTACAGTGCCGCCGCCGTTTGCCTCCGTCAATCTACTGTGCAGCTCGCCGATCTACAGTGACTCCGACCCGTTGGAACCCGATCTGTTCCTTTCTTCCGTTGGATCTGCTCCGTTTCAACGCCAATGGCCTTCTGTCGAGTCTTTTCCCATTGGTCGCCTTCTCTCTGCCTCTCTTTATAAGATTGATGGCTGGGGTGCTCCGTATTTCTTCGTCAATTCCTCCGGCGATATCGTCGTCCGCCCTCACGGCGTGGAGATCTTGGTCCACCAGGAAATCGATTTGTTGAAGGTTGTGAGAAAGGCTTCAGATCCGAAACCCGTGGGCAGGTTGGGGCTGCAGTTGCCCCTTATTGTTCGTTTCCCTGACGTGCTCAAGAACAGGCTCGTGTCTCTGCAGTCGGCTTTTGATTTCGCCGACTTCGTATGGTTTTGGTTGGTCGAATCAAAGGAGAGAGGCACCTTTTTCAATTTTGGTGGGATGCTCGTCGGCCGTGGTGTGGGTGGCTCGAGAGAGAAAAAATTTTTCTTCGGTGGGACGGAGAAAGGCTATGGTCGTCGGTGGTGTGGGTGGCCGGAGAGAAAAAAATTTTTTTTTTTTCTCGGTGGGACGGAGAGAGGCTGTGGTGTGGGTGGCCGGAGAGAGAGAAAAAAACTTTTTTTTTTCTTGGGCTCTGATACCAATTTGTTATTGCAAATGGTAAATCGAAGAAGAAAGTAACACCAGAATTTTACGTGGTTCGGTCGACGTGACCTACATCCACGGGAAGGACAGAGGAATTCTCTTATTAGTTGAGAAAGTGTGTTACAAGATACAAAGAGCATGACTCACCTCACAAAACTCTCTCCACTTCTCCTAACTCTATTATGCCTATTTATATAGGACTAGAAGAAGGGCAAAAGGGTAATTTGGAATACAAGGCATATTCCAACATAGACTATGCAGGATTCTTAAAGGCTATAATCTTAACATCAAAGATTAAAAAGTTTGAATTTGAAAATTCAAACTTAACAAAGGAGTAGTCTTTCTATGTGGCTTTTTCAAGTATTATGTTGACCTATTACTATAGTACTTATGTAATTGCTTTATTATTCCTCTTAATTATGTTTCATTAAAGAATGACTATAGGGTTTGCCTTGAATTGACCTTTTTTATTGACTATTAAGAGTTATTATGATACCACTACTTGAGGTTTAATTACTTTCTTAAGTAACGAAATGTGGAACATTTGATGAATTACTCTTCTAAGAAGAAGTATGAGCTTGTAAGCAATAGGTGTGATTCTTTTTATCACTTGAAAATAACTATAGAACTTTAAGGTTGTTTAAGGTTGGTCTGTAGTGTTAGACTTGTTTGTTAATACAATTAAAACTTAAGATAGATCTAGTCACCCATTATAAATTGTCTTTCAGTTCTATGACAATTAATGTAAAACTTTATTCTTTGTTGAAAGCATTGTAATTACTCATTAAGAAGGGAAGAAAGGACTTATCATTCCTTGAAGAATTATGCTAAGTAGTCTACCTTAGTATTAAAGGTTGACATCAATATTATTTAGGGTAATGACTATTCATACAATGCTTTATATAATGTTATATTGATGGTCTTATAATAGGTAGTGTAGTCCCACCATTCAGTCAATAATAACCACTTAAGCTACTTTTAAGGTTATAAAAAGCATATAAATCACAAGTATTCCTTAATTTATCAGTTAAGTCACTTTTTTTACTTGTATGATTATGGATGGTATGTTGAGTTCAAGTAAAAAGTAGTCCATTCCATTTGAAATAATTCTTGCTAAAATATACTTATGAAGACACAATCCTTGTTTGAAATAATGAACTTTAGTAGTTCAAGTAGCTTAAATATTTGTTTAAAGAATAACTTAACCACTATAGGAGCTAAAAATAGATGATTGAGTTTAATATAATTTATAGACTTAATAAATTGATTTATAGTGACCCTAATTACATTTTTGCCTTCTGAATTTAGTAAATCTTTGATGTAATCCATTGAAATATGGTGTTATACTTGCTCTAGAACAAGGACTAGTTATAAGAGATTGGGATAATGTTTTACATTTTTTGACAAATCTTACATGACTGAACCCACTATTGCATGCTCTTCTTCATAATGGCTAATTAAAGAATGATTTTAGTCTAGCTTATGTGGCTCTTACCCCTAAATGACCCCTAATTGTCAAATTATGCATAACCTTAATAAGTTAAGAATAAAGCTCCCTTTTATCGTTTACACTTTAAGATTTCATATTCATAGTTGAATTTAGAGTTTACAGCTTATTAATTTGTTATTGATTAAATTAATTCTGTAACCAAGTAATCACCTTTATAGTTTTTTATTATTTATTCCGTCCAATGCAAAATCATAATTATTATAACATTACATTTCTTTTTCCTTTATTATAAAAGGGCATCCACAGCTCTATTTTCTAACTTCTTATTATAAAGAATCACATAATCTAATTTTAAAAGTTTCATAATCCTCTTTTGTTGGATATAAGTATAAAATCTTTATAGTAGCTAGTGCTTTATACTCTTATGATCAATTCAAATCTTAAATTACTTCCTTTCCAAATGATGTCTTTATTTGGTGATGATCATAATGACTAAGAACTTTTTTTCATATATAAACAGACCTTGGTAGTCGAAGTTAAAGAGCTTACTTAAATAGATTAATATATGTCTTTTTTATATAAGGACAATTTTTATTCTAGCACTACATATGTTTGTCTTTAATACGAAGGTTTTGATAAAATCTAACAAGGTCAAAATTGATGTAATACACATGACCTCCTTTAATTGCTTAAAAGTCTTTTAAGCCTTTTAACTTCATCAGAAGTCCTTTTTAAAATGTTCTATCAATAACTTGCTAATTCTTTATGGTTTCTATTTTGAATTCATTAATAAAAACCTTATTTATAAAGATAATATACCTTAGGTATTTGATTCTTATTTACTTGAATGAACATTTGGATAATTTTGTATACAAGTAGCGTTAGTGAAAGAGCATTAGAACCTACTAAAAGTGTTGTATATGTTCATCTATACTGAGAGTACAAACTAGTATGCCTTCAAAAAAAGACAAGAACAAATTTCTATAACAGAAAAGATCAATGATTGAAATGTTATTGATGCTTTTGTTAACCCAAATGACATAACTTTAAATTTGTAATGCCCTTGATAGGTGCAAAATGTCATTTTAGTAATGTCCTTCTTCTCCCTAATCTATATCTAACTAAAGCCCACACAAATGTATAACTTTGACAAGAAATGACACCTATGTAATTCATCTAGGATATTGTTAATATTGAGAATTATGTACTTATCATTAATAGTAATTCCATTCAAATGTCAATAATTCTCACAAAAATGTTATAATCCATTTTGTTTCTTCACTAACAAGATCAATGAGACAAATAGGCTGGTGCTTTTATAGTTGAGCTCACAATTGAGCATATCTTGGACATGTTTTTCAATCTTTGCCTTTAAGTAGTAAATGTAACAATTGTGTCAGACGTTAATTAACTAAGCCCTTGTTATAAAAAAAATACAGTGATCTTATTCCCTTATTAAAGGAAGCATTTTTAGCTTACCAAAAATGTCTAAAATTTGTTGAACACCATTTGTAACACCTTTGGCACATAAGTTAAAAGACAATAATAACAATAACATGAATAGATAGACTTGTACTCTTTGCCCATTTTCTTAAATAAATTCTCCAACTTACATTTTTGGTCATAAAACTTGGACTTGTTGCTTGGGCATACCCTACCAACACTATAAGCTACCTATTCATTATAAAGAATAGTCTCATTACTTTAAAGTTCAAGAGCAATACAATAAAGTTTTGAATCTAATCAACACTAAACACCACATTGTGAAAACCCACCATAATTAACATTATTTCCATAAAAAATGCATGCCTTTGCATTGCCCAAACAAACATCAAGTACTTATTAGAGCCAACAATTTTCTTACCATTGGTCGTCATCACCGCCATCAAATTTGCTTGCAAAAAAGAAATAGAGTTAATTTGAAATTGTAATTAATAAATTGATAATTAAAAAATTTATTAGCAGTAAATATAATAGGCTATTTAATAATTTTTATAGTAATTTTAAAAAATATAATAAAATCAAAATAATCACAAAAAAAATATTTTATAATTAAATTATAATTATTTTATATAATATTATATTAAAACATTATTAAACTATAATGTGCTTCTCGCATTGTTCTATTGCACTAAAATACTATATTTTCAAAATGTAAATTTAAATTATAGTGCATTTCTACATAATATAAATTTTATAATTTATTAAACACTAACAAAATCATATTTAATTCAAAATACAAATTTTAAACCATAACTATAACTGTAAAAGGAGTGAGAGGGTGATCCCATAAATTAACACCTAAATTCAATGAATGATCGATATTTAACAAATGGTCTGTACAGAAGTAGATACAAACCCTTAATCAACATCGAAGAGTGATTAAAAAAAAAAAAACTCATTTCTGGGGCCCATAGACATTTACGGTGACAAAAAAGAATAGTAACGGTCAAGGGAGCGGCTGGCCGCAACAGTGGGAGGCGCGTGCCTCTCCGATTTGGGGGGCAGCGGTTCAATCCCTTTCCCCAATCTCACCCCCCAAAAATTGGTACAATCGATAGTTCTATTTAGTTTTAATAGTAAATAATAATAATAAATTAGCAGAAAGGGCTTAAATGGATATATTGGGCTTTTTATGACCCAATTATTATTTATTAATTTGGGCTTCATTTCTCCAGCTCAAAATAAAGACTGCTATCTTCATAAACCCAATAGAATTAGGGTTTCTGTACTACATATATATATATATATATATGCATACTCATAATTGCTGCTGACGCTTAGCCTTTGGTCCCATTTATCTCTGTAACGTGCAGCAGTCTCTCCGGGAAGCAGCCGGGTAGGGTTCTGAGTCCGAGCAATCTAACAACGATCTTGGGCACGTTCTCACAATGAGAGCCAAGGTAGAAAATCTTCTCTTTCAACTTGAGGTTATATGGATTTTTGAGTTTTTAATTGATTCCTGTTTGTGTTTTGTGTTTGCCATTTGCTTTATGGTGTGACAGTGGAAGAAGAAGCGCATGAGAAGGCTCAAGAGGAAGCGCAGAAAGATGAGACAGAGATCCAAGTAGTTTCTTCAGTAAAAAGTGAAGCGGCTGTCGTCCTAAGCGTTTGGCTGTTTAGTTGCTGTTTCATCTGTTACTGATTTAAACAAGCAGTAGTTTGTTTCGATTTCATGTATTACTGGCTACTACCATGTGATGCCTTTTTTATTCGCTGATGATGGGATTCTATTCTGCTCAATGGGCTCTCTTCCCTTTTCATAAATCTTGTGCTGTTACCGTTTGTTTGAATATTGTCTCTTTTTACTGAGCTTGACACTTTCTTTTCCTTTTTTTTTTTTTAAATACTGGGTTTGCTGGGGATTGTGCTTGTTGATTGGTTGAGCCGTGGGTGCTCGACTTGGTGTGGCTGAGGATATGACTAAATTTAAAGTTGCCCATGGCTTCCGACCCGTTAAAAGTTTTCTGAAAATCTAACTGACCAAGGTATCCTCGAGCAAGTCTTACTTGCTGCTCTTTGCTTTCTTTTTTCGTTTGCAATCTTCAGGATACCATCTGTTTTTTGGGGGCTTTAGATTTGGAGCTAGCTTCTGTTTGTGTTTTGAGGGATTTTAGAGAATTACCTAATCATGGATTAATGGTTAATCCAGTGCACCACTTGTTGGTCCTATTTGGATTTGCATTTGTCCTTCTGGTGGTAGATGCGATGCTTACATGGAAGCATCCCAATTTGTAGGGTGGACAGATGTTGTATCTGGAGCTTTTGGTATATTGGGGTTGGCATGGGAAGATGTTGCAGGTTCACTGATCTCCTGATGATAGACTTTGTTTAAGAACATGAATAAGTAAACGACCAGTTGGTTGTCTGAAAATAGGAACTACATGAACTTGCGTAGGAAAGCAAAATTTCCCCTGATAAGTCGTCCTCAACTTTGTTATTGAAACTAAAGGATTGACAAGCCTGACGAGCCTGTTCTAATGTTAGAAATGAAACGAAAGAATTATAACCTACCAACCAAACACAAAAACAATAGGAGCCATTGGAAGTGAGGTATGATCGGGGCTGCTTAACTCTAGATCTCTAAGGAGCATTCTTCTGTAGTTCAAAAGAAAACTGGAATCGACACCCTTTTTCGCCTAAAACTTGTGACGTAAAATTCATAGTTGAACAAACTTACTGTGACACCGGGTATCGTCCTCCTAGAACTTGACTACTCAATTGAAGTTATCGAATCTGCATGATGCTTCCGATTCTGTGTAACGGCTGAGAACCATAGTAGCCCGTAAGCTTTCTCTCGCCGTTGGAGATCTTTTTGGTGTTGTATGCAACCGGGGTCCTCCCACCTGCTTCAATCCAGAAGAAATTGCGGAGCCATTGAAGGCTTGAGTTCCAGACTCATCATCGACACCGGCTCGGAACTGGTTATTTCCTCCTCCGGAGTCCACAGACGTAGGAATCCTACTTGACAACTGATTGCTAGACATTGGGTTTTCAGCACTTCCAGCCCCCGTATCACTGGTGTCGCTATATGATAATCCTGCTCAACTGAGATACAGAAATCCTTTTTCCTTTTCCTTTCAATTATTCTCGAGAAAGACACTCCCAAGAATGTGAATTGGATTGCCTTCTGTGCTGAAGCTTCCGAAGAAAACTTTGATGCGTCCCTGCGTGGCAGCTTTTAATGTAGAAACTTCTATGCAAATCATCACAAAATATTCAGGAACCATGTCCAACGCTTGTAAACCTAGAATCTATGCCGAACAGGATAATTGTACGGATCAGACTTAGAGGACCATCTTTGTGAAAACAAGATGTTTTTTAAAAAGTAATCACGGACACAAGGGCCCTTGAACTTTTTCATTTTCAAAATTTAAACCACAAAGCAGCAAATACGAAACATAGAAGGACCATGTTCATTATCATCCTTTACAATAAAATTCGGAAAACAACTACAAGATGCATATAGGGTCCCCATACGGATATATTCTTCTTTAGCTGGAGCAAACAACAATAAACTGCGATTTGACTGCTATTTCCTATCTTTTATATAACAAGTAGTAGATAAACTGCTACTCTATAAACTGCTGTATTATACCTGCAAAGAACAAGAGTAGAACTTCATAAAACAGGATGGATAACAATATATCCGCCCCGGGCGTTGGCTGACAAGAAGTCGGGACACACTCGGGGCATGCACATCTAACAAACGTGAATTCGAATGTTTAACTGTTATTGGCCAAAAAAGAAAAGAAAAAAACAAAAATCCGAGAAAAAAAAAATCGTTAATTGAAAAACCTTCGTGAACTTGGATTCGCGTTCAACTAACATAATCATGCACCCAAAACCTGAAAAATATACAACCAACAGTCGTGAAAGTACAATATATGAGTCTCCAAGTAACATTTCGGAAAGTGAAAAGCATGCGGTGAGTAATCATTGCTGACTCACCGAGAAAATTAGGCCAGTGCAGGCCTCGTGATCCATACTTCTCCATGTCTATACTCATCAAAACTTGCCTTAATAAACCTAAGACACCACTGCAATACCAATGGCCATCTTTGTCAGTTTGCACATTAAAAGTCCATCTCTATAAGCTGTGGGTGTATTAATGTCTGTGGTTGGATTGCAATTCGTTATGCAGGCGTTTCTCTCACCATGAAAGCTCTCTTGTTACGGGAATGAGTCCAAGAGTCTATGTTCTCTACCGGCAAGCCATAGCAACGCTGGTCATTGCACCTGTAGCTCATCTGCCAAGGTAATCTCACTCTCTCTGTCTCTCACCCACACGCACACAAAGGGAAAGTTCAATCTATAGTACGGTATTCAATGTACTTGTATTGCAGGAGAAAATCAGGTGCTTTGTAATAAGCACTAATATATTCGTGTATTGAGGTTATTGTGCGGCTTTCCTTGAAGGTGAGGCTTTGGAAGAATCTATGTTCATCAAGTTAGACGCAGAAGAAACTCTTAGAACTGCCACCAACAGTTGTCAGCAACTAAAGTTTTGAATTCTGGTGTCCACTGAGTTAAAATTATAAAAAATAATAATTAAAAAAAACTCTTAGAACTATTAACAAAATCTAGGAACTTAGTCAAAGAAATTTATATTTTGGTGAAAGCAAAATCTAGGCACCGTAATGGAACTTTGTCGGAGCGATCAGACTCGGGCATTTATTTTCAAAATCTCATGTTTTAATCTTAAAAAATTAAGTGTGAAGTTTATTAAAATTAAAAAAAAATATATCTATATATATATATATATATCCCAACTCACAATTTAATGAGTTTTTTAATAAACTAAAAAAAAATATATTTTTTAAAAACAAATTAAAAAATACATTTTAGTAGTAGTCTTATCAAAGAGATTTTTTCTTTTTTCTTTTTTTGTGCCGTTAGATAGACAATTAGACATTAAATTTGGTTCGATGAATATTATCTATCTAATAAGAGTTATTTAATAAACATTAATTCAACATTTGATACAGAAAATTACTTGGCATAGCTCTTTAGAATATAATTTTTCTAACCTAAAGGGTATCCAGTTTAATATTATATTTTGAATGTTAGCACTACGTAATGAATTTCATCCAGTAAGTAATAGCCCATTGAACATCAATTAATAAGGGATGAAAGACCCTTTCAATGTTAAAATTTGAATGCTGCTAACAGACAGATAGGTTCATGGACTCCAGAAATTAACATTTACCAGGTCGAAGGGTCATCGTGCGCATTCAGGCATATAAATGATCACGTAAATGCTTATTCAAATAAGAGAATGAGAATGCCACACGATGATATTACAATCAGAATAAAATTAGAAACCATTAAATTATTAAAGCAAAGTATAGATACACCAAAACTAGTAAACTAATAATCTACTATACATCAAATTGGTGATTTCTAATTCGTATGACTCGTCGTCTTGTATGTCTACACCGTCGAGTCCCTACACCCTAAAATGAGGCGATATAGATACAGGAATCCACAGCGTGCCACTCTATCAGCAGCCAAAAATGCCTCTCCTTGCAAAAAGAATGCTAAAACATATCCACAAACTAAGACTAAAAGGACTACAACATCATTTCGGCAACAACTCCATCCCACCAAACCAATACAACAGCCATCACCAAGCGGCAAATTCAAACTGCTCGGTTACACTTCCCCTTCAAGTTGCTTGCATTCACCAATCACTCCCACAAGAGGAATGTCAGCATGTCAGTAACTGCCCATTGGCGGCATGCCAAAAGGTGGCATAGGAGGCATCCCCATTCCACCCATGGGTGGCGGTGGTGCAAAACCCCCACCCATTGTTGGTCCACCCAAACCTGGCATCGTTGGCGCAGGCAAAGCAAGAGGAAGCAACTGAGCATACATGTTCTGCAACAGAACAGTCACTTGAACATCAGATCCACCACAAGTATAGTCAAAAGCAAGACCCATCGCCAATATAAAGATACAGTTTTTGGGCTGATCCATTCCCGGATACAACAACAACAATATCAAAGCCTTCGTCCCAGATACTACTACTAGACCAAAGGTAAAAGGCCTCCTGTTGCATCAAATATTTTTCCAAAATAGAAGATAGTGAGATTACCTGCTGAGCAATAACATCCTTTTCTTCCTGCTCTTTAGTCTTGGCTTCATTCTGGGTATCAATTTTGTCCTTGACAAGTTCATCAACTTTGCCCGTGTATTCACGGATAAACTGGAAGGAAAAAAAAAATGAAAAATAAATTATCAAAGATAAGATCAAATCACAACATTCTGCAAATAATATAGCCACTTAAACAAACTTGGTGTGACAGCATTCAGGTGACAAAATTATGACAATCCTCAGAGAAACAGCTGTAACTAACCTGTAACATGTATGGGAAGGCAAAGTCAATCATTTTATTCATCCATGCAAGTTCAAGAGCAGTATCTGGCCGAATCAAATCGTAACAAACAAAAAGGCATGA
The DNA here is from genome assembly GCA_021533255.1 of Ceriops tagal. Taxonomy (NCBI): domain Eukaryota; kingdom Viridiplantae; phylum Streptophyta; class Magnoliopsida; order Malpighiales; family Rhizophoraceae; genus Ceriops; species Ceriops tagal. Next base: position 8,878,385 of record CM038602.1, read on the forward strand.
TGCAAAGCACTCCTTCTTGCCCTGCACAAGCACAAGCATACAATAGCCACATAGCAGTAAAATACTCAAGTGAAAACATTGACCACATGACCACATAAAAGGAATATCTTCAGAAGGGAACTGTAAAGGGCAAGCCTAAGTGTCTCAGAAAAGGTTATTGTATTGTGACCTGTGGAGGTCACAAGTTCAAGTGCTGTAAATAACAACTTTATGAAATTAGTGCTAGGCTTTGTATGTCTAACTCTTTCCTAAACCCCAACTGGGTCCCGTACACTAGAACACTCCTATTTAAAGGGAATTTCTGATTACCAAGTAAAAGTTTCCACCCATTACATCCTCAAAAGCTACCACGCCCAACATTACAGGTCTCACTTCTGAGATGCCATGTTGTGAAAATACTAACTAAAGCAACAAAAGCAACAACAGCTTTAAAGCGTATCCAAAAATGAAATTCAAATGCATATATGCCAAACAACCCTCCTCACTGGGTGGCACAAACAACCAAGCAAGTTTATTTTGTTGTCAGTGCAAGGAGAAAGTACAGATGTTTTCAGGATCATTTATTTCCAAAAATGTTCCATTAACCATGCCCGCAAAAGATGCCACATCATTTATCCATGTTAAAACTGCAATGCGCAAGGCATTAGATTGCATCAGTTACCTGCTCGATAAAATAAACAAGCAGCTCTTCTGCAAGTTCGCGATCACCAGATTGTGAAGCTGCCTCCATGGCATCTTTGTATAGATTATCTTTCTTTGACAACGCAATGGACTGCTTCCATCTGCCTGCCTTTTTGTAAATATAGGCAGCAACACGTCTCATCTCAAGGAGCTCATGTTTCTCAATCTGCTCAAGGTCATACAGCATTGATTATACAAATGTGATTTCATCAAGGGTAAGAACAGAAACTTAAAACACACCTTTTGGGCAAGGCCAATCTGGTCAAAGTTATCGTGCATATCAATTGATTCACGCAATCTTTCATAGTCTTCTTCCTCTACATAAATATGATTCAGAGCCTCATTCACAGCTGCCACATTGTTGCTCTGAACTGCAACCATATAAGGCTTCACAAGAGGCAGATGGCCCGCCTGGAACCCATGCAGGAATAGGAATAGTTCATTAATCTCAAAAGAGTCTAAAGCATTAGGGAACGTCACATGGTACCAATTAATATCAGGGGACAGAACAAGTACATACCTTCCCCATAATGGCTATAACACGAGTATGATCCACCCGGAGAGCTAGAACATTGAGAAGATCATTGATAATATCAGGATGTTCTTGCAAGTAAAAATGCACAGCTTTATAATATAGCTCAACATTTGCAACTTTGACAACAATATCTTTAAATTGCATGTGATCCCATGCCTCAGGAGAATGGTTCATTACAGTGGCTGCAGCATTATCAAATTCATCATATTGGATGTACAGGTATGTAAGTTCCTTCCAGTGCTGCTGTTCATCACAAGCTCGTATAAGCTTTGGAATATTTAGACGGGTAGAGAACAACTTAATGTGCTCCATGAGTTTCTCATGGCGATATCTAGCATACAAAACTCCCAACTCTGTGAAGATGCCCATGTGTGCACGTTCTAATCCTAAACCACTCTCCATGAGAGATATCAATTCATTGAAGTATCCTCGGTTCTGGTAGTATTCACTGACCTCTTCCAAATCATCAACCTACATATTTACAACAGAGCGCCAAAAAAAAAAAAAAAAACTTATACACCAGCCATAGAACTGCTAATCATATAAAAATGAAATGAGCACATGCCAACCAGAATAACAACACCAAAAGCCTAATGGTCATCCAAACAAAGATTCAAATGTGTTGCAATACCTTCATAGGATTTCATCATCATGGTTTGCAAAGGCAAGCATAACATATGCTAGTTTCATAATTCAAACCTAAAGATGTCATATTTCGAAGTTTCCAAGATCCACCAACTTCATTTAAAAGGTCTTTTAAGATTACCAAGGAAAAGTCTCAAAATACCATGGATCTACAAATGGGACTAGATCAAGATACTAATTCAGGTGGAAAAAAAGTGTCAAATTACCTGAATAATTATATTAAGACCACAAATCTGTGCCAAACGGAATTCCTCAGCATCAACACAAGCAAAGCAAACTTCTTTCCATGTCTTAGTACTGTTGGCTTTTCTTGCTGCATCAACAGCACCCTGGAACTGTTTCAGCTTCACAAGCGTGATAGCCAATTTGGCCCAGTTTGATATGAATGCAAATATTATCTTAGCAGCCTCATATAGGGCTTCCTCATACAAGCGATCACCAACATTTTGTAGGTTAGCCACATTTGGCATGAGAATAAATTCCTCAATGTCACTCAACCTATCAATCTTTGCATATGCATAAATGAGCTCACCATCCACCTTGGGCTCTTTTGCCTTCTGCCTAACCATCAAAAGATAACTCACCAGATCATGATAGACATTTGCATCCTCTGCCACATGAATGACCTCCAAGAAAAGAGTGGCATCATCTGCGCGAATAAATGACTCAATTGCATCACTCACTAGCCTTTCCCTGAGTTGAGCCTTTGCCACCTGGCTCCAAACAGCTTCTTCTTCAACACGGAATGCAAACTCCACAGCACGGTCAATGCTTTGGATGTTATCCAATAAGACATCAACAGCCTGAACACTCAAGTGGAACTTCTTGAAAATTGCAAATGCTTCCTCATATAGCTGGGCTTCAACAGCCATTTCACCAATAGCAGGTCCATCAAAATTATCTAATCTGTTAATGTAATCCATCACTCTAGATGGATCTGCCTTAATGGCTGTCAAAATAAGCAGATTTTGCAAATTGAAATTTCCACTGAAAGCAGAGTTTTGAAGCACAATCTTTTCAAGAAGCTCAATCAATTCATGAGGCAGATCAGCAGTCATAAAAGCTTTTACAGCCGCAGATACTTGCTCTGGGCTCTTGCTCTCAGGCAAAGCAGTAGATACAACTTGATCAATAAGCTGTCTTCTACATTCATTTTCATGATTAAGAACTTTCTCCCACAGATCAGCATCCATCCTTTCAACCACATATCTGTAATGACAGTACAAGGCCTATTACCTTCAAGAATGACATACTACCACATGCAACAAATAAGAACCATAACCCGTCCAGATACCTGGCCTGCAATTTGAATAAAGAGGTCTTGTTTGTGAAATTGATGAGTTCATCATCACATTGTCCTCTTCTGTAAGCCAAAACAGCCAGCGTTGGATCCCGCTTCTCACAATACTTACCCACAACTTGTGAATCATAGTAAGGGTTGGTGATAAGAAAGTGCTCTGGATTGTTATTGCTATCAATGATGATTTTTCCCAGCGCATTGTGGACATGCATATCTTGGCTTCCTTCACTCACAAGATGCTCCAGGAACTGAGTGAGTAAACGAAGTCGGTTTCTACAAAGCAGAAGTACATCAAAGAACAATAAAAAAAGGGGAAAAAATCATATTCAAGAAGCAAAGGCACACAAAAATCACCTCTTCTCACATTCCTCCACAAGGGGCTCAACTGGAAGCAAGGAACGAACAGAAAGGATAAGACCTTTGATAAAGTCTTCAGGGCATTCATCATCTAGTAGCCGCCCCACAACCAAAGGAGCATTCCCTGGGTTCACCTGTCAAAAGTAGCTTGTCAATTATTAGTTCATCTTATACTGAATATCCAGTAAAATCATTAGATAGTTAATGCAACCATACATTTGAAAGCAACAAACATAATACCTTCTGAACATAACCTTCAATATAACGAAGCATGTTGTTTGAGTAGAGGTAGTGTGTAAGATCAGCAACAAATCCAAACCGATCACAGACATTAATTAGTGGCCTTGCATCTGGAAGTTTGGCCTCCATCAGAAAGTTTTTCGTCTTCATGGCATCATAGAAGTTTGATTCTCTTGTAACACGTTCAACCTCCTTTATTTGTCCAGTTTTGGCAGCTGACTCAATGTACTTAAAATGTATATCAGGATCCTCACTATCCAGCAATACAAAGAAACAAGTTACCCAATAAAAATACCAGATGGCTAAGATGACAACTACACATACAATGGAAGGATTATTCTCAACAGATTTAACACCTGGAACTCAAATATGAACCCAGGAAAAAGTACAGCCCTTCATACGACTTAAACTGCTGAAAGAGTTTTATGCATGCATCAATACCCAACTGCTCACAATATTCTTTCGCAGTCTGCACAAATGCACACAAGTTAGTAACTGATGCACAAAAATGACAACCCACCACAGAGAACAACAACATATACCTGGACAATTATCTGGAGGTTGGCTCTTAAGTTGACCAATAATAGGTCCTTCATGCACTCCAAAGCCCATTCTCGTGAAAGAGTACCAAAAAACTCAACAAGTGCCTGCAAAGAAGTACATATTAATGTTAGAACTGTACACTTCTGCTTTCTAGAAAAAGATACAAGCATCTACCACAGTACCTGAGGCTCTATTGCATGTGTATTCACAATTACACGTTTAATATCTGGCAACTCTGTGTAATGCTGCACAGGAAGGCAGTATTTAACCAAAATGGAAAGTAACAGTTCCATGAGGATACATGTTAAAACAGCAAAAAGTCATATTACTTGCAGAGCTCGAATGTAAAGACCAGCTTTTTCACATAGTTGTGCAATCCGAGGATGATCATAATAACTGAACATGCCATTGGCTAGAATGGCATCAGCCACATTGGGAAATGTCACCAGATTTATTTCCAGTACCTGTGTGGAAAATAAACACGAGGGGATTAAACACAGCCAACAAACATGGAAATTTCAGAGACTTCATACAAAAATGTCTATTAAGAACCTTTGTCTGGAGATAACCATGTTCTGGTAGATTTGGCTTCAAAACATCCAACAGAAAGGCTGTTGCCTCGCGAATCATATTCCTCTGAAGTAAGAGAAGGGTAAATTGGTCAGAATTGGAACCGCTCCTTATAAGTTTCCAAGCTACTAAGCATACATGAAGATATGTAAGTGCATTAGGACAAACCAGTAGGAGATAAGGTCCAAGTTCAAGGAGAACGAATAGCTTAATGTACTAACATAAGTGCTGGTGACTGAACCTGAAGAAAGAGATCAGTAATGGTGTTGTAATTGACTGGACAACCTCCTTCCATTTGAGCCATCATCAAAGCAAAATTAACCGCACCCTGAATTTAAGAAGTCAATCCAATATTTCATCATGATCTTCATTATATGAAATATCAAAAAATGCCCACATGCAAAACAAGCTTCACAATTACAATTCATATCTATTACAGATACTTATCTCCTGGTCTACGAAGTCATATCATACCTGAGGATCTGAGCGAAGAATTGTTTGCAGAAGGAACAAATAGTCAGGAATGTACCCAACCTAAAGCAATAATCAAAACACAAGCATGGTGACACTTCTCAAAATGCAGAATTAATGTCAAGTTGATAAATGTCAAATCCATTAACACAAAAAATACATCATTTACCTGCTTGGAATAAATCAAAATTTTGTCAAACTCCCTCCTCTCAGCAAAAGCTGCAACAACTTTTGGAGTGGCTCTTGCTTTAATGTATATTTTCAGTGCAAGATTATTATCCACAGTCTACAGGGATAACATAATTTTAAATCAAATACCTAAATGCACAAAAAGAAAAAGGAAAAATTCTGACACAGTTCAATAAAACAATAATGTAATCTGCTGCAAACCAAACCTTCACAAGGTCTCCAAGTTCCTCACTGCCCTCCAACTTGTCCTCTGCCAACCAATTCTCCAAGAGATTCTTTTTGTTTTGGTTGACAACAAGGCGTGATAATTCCAAAGACTCAAATGCATTGAGCTTTCCTCTTGTTAGAAGAGTCCCAAAGTACTGCAATAAAGGAGGTGTTTGCCCACCTTGCACAGGAACACTCTGAACAAATAAAATGGCTAGAATTAACACACCACTGTACTTGCCCAGCAGTCCAGTCAATTTTAAATAGAAAACATAGTGCAGCTACAAGCAGTACAAAACTATTAAGTAAAACACAACCAAAACCTGAAACTTGGCAACTGTGTCAGGTGTTCGGAGAATTCCTTGTGGAGACTCTGCAGCAAGCTCAGCAGCTTCTTTATACTTTGTTTGAGCAAACAGTTCTTGGAAACGTTGTACAACCTGAGAACTCAAAAATTCCAGGTAACTGAGAAATCTGTAAATAAGAAAATCAGAATGTAGATTCAATGAAAAATTCCTAAAGAAACATCAATTTACCAGATTCCCTGCACCAGGAAGGTTTCCTCTTTTAGCAAGATTGACAGCAAGCTCCAAATTATTCAACTGTAACAAGAAAGATCAGAACGTATCACCAAAAACAGACTACAAAACTAGAGTTTGGCAGCCAGTAGGGGACAAATGAGGATACCTGCCCACTAACAAATGGCACAATTGTTGCTTCATTTACTGTAGCCAGTAACACCTGGCCTCGCCTATTAATGGCATAAAAACCCCCTATCAATGAAGCTTCTGTTGTCAAAAAAATTGGATCTGGACTAATTCTATTTCTGTATACAGCAGTTGCAGTCTCCAAATCATAAACAAATAACAGCCCAAGCTTCGTGATCACATAAATCAGACTGTATTTCTGGGAGATCTGCCATTTAGCAGATTCATGACAATTACCAAACTGCAAATAATGGAACAAGGACTAAAAATACAAAGGCAAGAAAAACAAATAAAAAACAAAGCAAGTAGCATCAAACCTGCATTGAGACTGGAAAGTCATCCACAAATTCCGGTGGAAAGAAAAGATCTGCTTGTTTCTTCAAAAATGATGGCTTCCCTGCTAACAATGTTGGGACTTTATTCCTTTGAAATGGAGGTGCATGATAAACAGATAATAAAGGAAAAACAAAAATCACAATAGAACAATACCTGGCTGGGCACCAAGCTCAATAACATGCAACTTTGATGCAATCTGACCAGCATTAAATGTTTTTGTTGCAAAAGAAATAAGAATAGATGGATTCTCATTTCCTGGAACCTGTTCAAGAAAAGCAAAGAGAACTAACTCCCCTCATTTAAAAAAGAAAAAAAGAAAAAAAAGAACTACCGGCCATAATGGATGAAAAACAATGAGGAATGTGTGTCAAAAATGAGAAGACCTTAAACTGAGCAAATGAAGCAGCATGTGCTTCAAGAGCTTGACTTCGCTGCTGATCAACAGAAAAAAGTTGCATGTTCCCTTTAACCAGTTGTTGCCTCTGCAAAGAAAATATAATAAGAATACCAAAACAGAAATCATTATGTCATCATAATGGTAGAAAAGAAATATCAGGATGAAATAAATCGCATTAAATATAATTTTTGTAGTAGCTGTGCCTGCAAGCAACAATGGACCAGTTCATATGAAAAATGAAGCTCAACCAAAAGTCAAATGACCACAGAGACACAAAGCTGAAGCCAAATTAATGTTCTTGCAATGAAATGGCAAACAACAGAAAAAAACTCCAGACTTGATTAGTTAGTAATTCACAGAAGTATGACACCCTCAACTTGAACCAGAGCCCACAACTCTTCTAACCTAGGATTGATTACACCAGGTCCAGACAGATTGCAATGTTGCAGGCTTCACATCAGGGGTGAGTCTACACCAGTTCTCCCAAGAATTCTATATATTATCAGCACACAACATTTATGTTTGTCATGCTATAAAGTTTTTTATTGAAAGTGATAGTGAAATTTTCTGCTTAAAAAAAGGAGGGCATCTTCTTCATACAATGATGTGACTGGTTATGGATAAAAAAAATAACAGAGGAAACCACATACCTCAGGTGAACCAGGAGCAATTCCAATCAAGACTAACCACTTCTCCGAAGGGTCGCAGCGATAATTTATTATCTGATTGTTCACCAAATTTGCTGTTCTTTCAAACATCTTAACCGGCTCAGAATCACCTGCATTGGTGAAACATTCAAATTCATGCTACAACAAATTAGAGAAACACAAACACAGAGCTAATACCATGCATATATATGTACATATGGAGCACCAACTTAAGAATAAGCAGGGTGCAAGTGCAAGATACATTGTTAGGTAAGGGGAATGAAAAGAATTTTACCTTCTATTGACCAATGATAAACCGAAGTTTGTGTCACCAAGCCCAGCATCCTTGGAGTGATCCACTTCCAAAAGACAACCTACGAATCAAGAACAGATATTTAATTCCAATAACATTAAAAACATCAAATTCAGCAACAAAAGAAAACGACCATTAATAAATTGTTTATATAGATCAGTACAAAAAATATAGGAAAAAGTATACCTGCTCAGGCATTTGGTGAGATTTAATTTTTGCTTTCATCTCAATGTTAAATATTTGCAAGTGATCCTGTGGTGTTCCCTGTACTTGGGCTTTAAAAGAACACAACAGTTTGTCAGCAGTCAGTGAACATATGACTTATGCACACATCTATGAAGACCACTGAAAGTAGATGAAAAATTAGGGACTGTGAAAAGGGCAAAGAAACTCCTTTCAATCCAACCCCACGACACAAGAAAACAAAATTTGTTTCAAAGGTGAAAAAGCCCTTCAATGTTTCTACAAAAGAACTTTTAGCCAAATCATGGAAATATAGTAGAACATAACTGATGTAAAGATTTATGCAGCATTAATAGGTAATAAAGTGGACACATGTAAAGAGTTACCCGCATAAAAAATATGGTTTCAATCTAATGTAGCCAGGGCCAGAAAAAAAAAAAAAAAAAAAGCTTCTGGTGTGATTACATCAAAACAAATTTGTAAAGTAATAGATGGGGAAAGACATGTCATTAGCAATGCCTACCCAGCTAGTCGTCATACATATGTGCATAATGAGTTTAAAACAAAATGGACAACCAGTTGGATCTTTTGTGCAAACACACAATTAAAAAAAAAAAAAAAAAACAATCGTCTCATCTTGTGGAACACAAGATTAAAATAATTGTCTATAAACAATGCGGATGGAAAATCAAAGAATTCATGAATGCTTGCACAACTAAAAAAAATCATAATTTAAAACAACAACACTCGTGATTGCCCGTTATTGCTAATCAACAACAACTACAACTACAACTACTACAAAGCCTTAATCCAACCTTTGAACTTATCAAGAAAGGGAAAAACAAAAGAGAAGAAGAAGAAGAGTCCTACCTTTCAAAGCAAGGATTCTGGAGTTTGGATTCATAAGTGCTGAATCTGCAGTGATTGGGCGCCTCAATGGCTGCATTGGCATGTTCATATCAATAATCACAACACTATTCTGTGGCGCCGTTTCCCTTACACATATATACTTGTCGGACTCCATAGTGACGTTCGTGAACGTCATAAATTGCGGACTAATACCGATGCTCGGCAACTGCAAACACACGATATCAAAGGAACAGTGAGTGTACTCGGATAACTAAATACAAAGGACCTAATCAGAAGATTATGTTCAAAAAAATAAAATAAAATAAAATAAGAGTATTACAGTAACTTCATGTTAAAATTTCGAAGAACAAAAGCAGACTTCGGCTCACGAAAATAAAAAGAAGAAGCAAATAAACAGATGACAACGGGAAAGGTAGTGGAAGAGCACTCACAGTCAAGACTTCTTTCATGGTGATCGGGGCGTTGGCGGTCGACATGGCTGCAAACATCGACGGGTCAGAATCGGAGAATCAAATCTGTGAATCGGAATTCAACCGTCGACCGATACACTCAAAACCGAAGGCTTAACGCGGGATTCAAATCGCTGCTGGAATATCCAGAGCAGCGATGGAACCCTAAGAAGAATCCGTTTCAATCAAGACGAGAAGGATCTACAGAGAGTAAAGTGGGCAAAGAGGATTTCCGGACTTGATGGTGTGTAGACTTAAAAAGGAACTTCGTTACTGTTCTTAAGACTGAAATGAACTTTACCTCCAGGCCAAAAATAACATTTGTTTTACAGCATCACTGGAAAAATTGTTAACTGAGGCGGTAGCCTCGTAGTGTTTAAATGTAATATCTCTCGGTATGGTCTGTCTTAAAATAATTAGAAATTTATTGATAAATTCACTTTGATATAATAATATTTAAATAATAATTTTTTTATTAACATATGAGTCTCAATACGATGTATAATTGTTATATTTATGGTAAATTTTTTTAACATTTTTTTAACATCAAGTTATATATATAAACAAGGATACAGACACCTCAATCGACTTCTAGAGAGAACAAAGGTCATCCAATTTAGTAAAAGGTATAAAAAAAAAAAGAAGGTAAGTGGAGATAAGGATAACTTCACTTAAAAAATATATAAATTTTTTTAATTTATAATTTAAGGCAGCCAACACTCTTATAATCAATCCATTAAGCTTATTATATGACAAATTCTACCCTCTTTTTGAATTAATTATGTTTTTAAAATTAGAAGATAAGGAAATTTTGATTGTTAGTTTTACTTGTAACATTAAAAAAATTAAACATATTAATATAAGAAAGTGATAATATAAAAAAAGACTACATATTCGTATAACATTGTTTATTTGTTAATATTGGCCGTATAATAAATATTAAGATTTTATACAACATGATTATAATGTTTTATCCACGCATGAAAATACCAAATATTTACATGATGTTAGTAATTCTTGATATTATCATAATACAATTTACCAAGAGATAAAAACCATAAATTAATTTTTATATACATTTTTATTTTTGATTACTATATTTTTCACAAAAATTGAATTCAAAAAAATATATCAATATTAAGAGGCAAATTCGGCCATAAAAATATTATATCTGTTTTATATCGTTGTCTTTTTTTTTATTATTATTTGACACTGAAAAGTCTCAAATTTAAGCTTCTTTTTTTTTTGCGTGACATTAATAAAATTCATTTCTCAAGTATACGTAGTTAATCCAAAGTCCAATTACATCTGAAAAGATCGACAACTGAAAATGAGAATGACAGTGAGAACGTGCGAGAGCTAACCTTAAGAAGCAAGTGATACAAGAGAGAGAAAACAGAAAAAGAGTCCAATCCTTGGGCGTTTCCCGTGGTGCCCACAAAATTGAAAATCGTTGAAAGAAAAAAACATGACGCTGACAGACAATAGAGTGCAGGCGCCGCCGCGCGGGGTTCAGCCATGACACGCAAGCCTTTTTTGTCTTGTAAGGTTTTATTCAACCTTTTCATTCTGCGTGACGTCTAACGGCTTAATTTTTTTTAAGATTCGTAAAAGTTCATGAACCCGGACTTTCAGACAGAATTAAGGACGCCAAAATATTAATGTGTTTTTTTTAGATTTAAGTTTTTATTATCAAAAATTATTAAATATAAAATAAATAGCATAGAATTACAGTCAACGGTCAAACGGCAATGCCGTTTTCTTTTTACGCACGTTTGGCTATATTTGTTGTATGTTCTACAATTTTTATTCTCTCTCCCTATAACAAAACTGTACTCCCAAAGCCACATTTAGTGATTCTTTTTTTAGGATAAAAACTTAAATTTAAAAAAAAAAATAATCCTGACGACATTTATTTGGAAGAGCATGTGATCGACCCGTTTAAAAGTCTCGTGGATTTGACCACACTTTTTGTGTATTGCCACGCGCTAGCCAGAAGGCAATCAATCCATTACAAATTAGATTTTTTGCTCCAAAAATTCTCAGAAAACACTTGGTTTCAGTAATACTATTCTAGGGCACAAAAAGAGAGAATCAAGCTCAACGTCACGACGGACTGAGTTTCGGTCTAAAAGTTATTCAATTATTTATAAACTTAAAATTTTTTTAATACATATATGGTGTGAAACAATAGACGTTAATAGAACCGTCACATCAAACTATTATAACCTTTTCGTGTTATAATTTAAATATCAATATTAATATTTATCTTTTGATTAATTAAAAGATATTTAATATTTACCATCATAATTTTTATATTTATATTACACTATATTATTAGAGATAAAAAGGAAAAAATTACACATTTTTTGTATGTATTTTCTTACATTACTAATCATTATTCGTGAAAATAAAATTTGAAATATTTAGAGATATATCTTATTTGCTAAAGTGTATTTTTATATGAATTTTTGTATATTTATCATCAAATATAATGTCTTACTTACTTTCTTTCTTTGATTGTTAAAACCATCAAATATCATCAAATATAAGAAGGTTGTTAAACCAATTATAAAGTATAATGCATATCATCAAAAGGATGAATACCTGAGAGGGTTGTTTTGTGTTGACTAAATTTGTCAGGGACTCTAGGTTTAACAATCTATCCCATGACAACTTGTTATACATATATAACTCCTCAATATTAAATGCAACTTTGTAAAGATTTAAGAAAATAAAATTAAACCTTAATTTAACCATTTAGTGTGATAATAAACACTTGATCCAAAAAATAGATATATAAGTATCAAAGCAAGCTTATAGGTTCGAGTCTTTAGGTAAATTTAGGAGGGCGATTGTTTGCTAAATTTGTCAGCATTTATCCATGAGGCGTTGTAATGAATGTAGAGTCTTAATGTTCAAAAAGTTACAAGAAATAAAATTATACTTCAACTCATGGTTTAAATTTTTTGGTATGATAATATTCACTTATACTACATTTTACCATTTGAAAATGATGTCTTGCAGCCAGGGAGTCCAACATTTCCTCTGTTTCTTGTGGTACTTCTTCACATTATGTTATCAATTATAGTTTCATATCATAGATGCCATGGCTAAATTGTGATGCGCGAATAATAAATGGAGCAAAAATAGGGAAGAAACATATACGAGTCAAGAGCCGGAAATGATGCGTGCATAGAGCAATTCGTTCCACGCATCAGGCAAACCCGGCAAACACCAATGTAGACAATCAGCATATTTGATCAGATCAGACTTCTGGTCTGGGGAAAGTAACTTGCCACCAACAGCCGTGTAAACTGAAACGTGTGCATCTTTCCGGTATTCAGATAAAGTCGTCACATTGAGGAAGTGGACAGGCTTCTTCATTGTTTGGATCACATTCACTGCAATCGAAAAAAGATGGCGGTTTGTGCCCACCTCCAACGGCTTGGACTTGTTCGGAATTGGGGTTGTCTCCTTGGCACATTTAATGCCGTCTGGATTGTTCCAATCCAAGCTCCTGTCACATGTTGATGATCTTGGTCAATGATTAACTTCAAGTCATCTACACTAGCATGATTATAACGACATGATTGGCCAGTGCTTAATCAAAAGATACTTTTGGGGCCGATTAAGCTGAGGCCTAGCTCACCCCGTTCCGCCCATTTCATATGGGGAAAAGGGCAAAATCTTAGGCAAAGGCAAGACTAAAACAAGGTGCCATACTTGAGATGAGTAGGAGACATGCTGCTGAAGAAAACAGAAGTACGATTGGTATCAACACTTTCTTGCACCCACTCAGCCCATGTCCTCAAAACTCTTTCGTAGGCAATTGGCACTCTGACTTCATCGAATCCACTGGCCCCTCCATCCAAAGATTCTGATCGTCTTTTCCATCAATTTCATGAGGAAACAGTTAACTACTCGCCCATGATAAACCATTGACTGAACAACAAAGAATCCCAATAACCTAGAGCACTTACAGTACTTTGATATAAGGAGACTTCATCCACCAAATATATGTATCGAATATAAGGTAGTCCGCGTTTTTCCAGTGATCCCCATGTTTGGATATTGAATTAGGCGCGATTATACGATCCCCTTGCCCATTTCTATTGTCTAGAGCCTCCGAATTGGATTCAACCAAGAAGGGAGCCCAGTAAAACTCTATAGTGGCATTATATTCCTACACAATCAAGAGCCAAAATCAATTTTCTGGTTACCATGAAAAAACCGACCAGCTGTCTATTTCCGCAAAAATTATTAGGATCAATTTACTGGATTTGGTAGGCTAATTTCATTTTACGGGAATCTTACTTACTTTGTTCCTTACTCAATTGAAGTTAAGGTAGCAAAAACTTTATGCATGTAAGCCTGTTTATCAAATGATGAAAATTGATTCTGGGCACACAACTAGTGGACTCATGCACGCCCACGCCCAACTGAGGCATCAGTTGTGCCTTTTGCACGCATACACACTCTTCGAGCACTAAATCTGAATCTTATCAAATATATGCTCAAAATAAATTAATTAAAATAGATAATGCGTCATAATTCAGGAGAAGAGGGAGGGAAAAGACCTCCATTTTGAAGACACTGAGAGAACTGGAATAGCTCGATAGGCTCTTCTTGTCTGAAGGAATCACAGACCGAAGCAGGCAGACCATGGACTGCCACTGCTGGTGATGCAATGAATCTCCTACAAACATGACCCTCTTTCCCCGCAGTTTACTTAGCAGACGTGTCGGTTTAAACCTTGAACCCGGTCCAAATTAGAACAATATTAGGGACAAAAAAAAAAAAAAAAAAACTAAAACATCATCGCTGATGCATCTATAGCAACAGAGGAATGTAAATGAAGTATGATACTCACTTGGGCAAAGAGCAGTCCCTGGGCTGCCATCTCCAGTTCTGGTACATGGAATCCATCCTTCCATTTTTCATGCAAGTCACCGATTCTGACAGAAACTCGCATTCTTCTTCTCTGTACAAAGGATGAGTCAAGTTATCAAAGACCCACTCCCCTACGAAGATATCGCAATTCTCTGGTGGCAATGCATTTTCTCCTTGTTCTTCTTCTTCTTCTTCTTCTTCTTCCTGTTCTTGTTGCAAGTCTGATTTTGCACTGACCATTTCTCCTCCGTTTTTCCTCCTGGAGTCCAGTTCAACGACATCTTCTTCAATCTTCTTGTTATTTTCTGTAACCAAATCATTGCTGTGGTTTGATGGATCTCGTAACATCTCTCGAAGCCTTGGTAACAGGATTGCCCTGAAATTCACTTGTTCGATGAGAAGACAACATATCAAAAGAGAGACGACAAACAGTGCTGAGATTCGGAGGAAATTGCATCTCTGGCAGCCAAACCCGTTCTTCATTGTTTTGTTTTGTTTTGTTCTGATGAGTTGTTAGTGGCCCTTTAATTCCACGCACGCGAATGGAACTCCCACCACATAAAATTAATTGGTATACCAATTACCGTACATAGACTTGCAGGATACATTACTTGCAACCGGAAACAAAGTCTCCCAAACTAATCGCGTGTTAAAACTCAAAACTGGGTCTCTCTAGATCTTCATTGGTGCTTAAGACGACGATGTAACGATGCAACCGACAAAATTTAATAATAGAATTATTTGAACGATTTAACTCAAAATTTAGCATTGAATCCTTAATTTCTATAAATGAAAACAAATGAAGTCAGTCGATATTTAAAAGGTGAGGTCCACCGCCGACAGAAACGTGTACGCAGGGGTCATTTGCCGGGGAGAAGCTGTCTTTATGCCCAACCCACACGACTAATAACTTGTACGCATAACGTTTCATTAATTCATTTTCCGATAATGGTTAACACAATTGACTTCATCAATCTTGAAGGTATGAATGAATAAACAAATGCTTTTCATCCTGAAAGCAACAGAGGCGGACTTCCTGCCCTTTGCTTGCACGACTGAGGCAGCTTAACAATTCCACCCCAACAGATACAATTTAAAACATTGCACGGGACAGGGCTGCCAAGATGCCCCACCTTTTCAAAATAGAGTGAGACGCGGCTCTCTTGGGCCGAGAGTCTCACCTCCCAACTTTTTCCATTTTTCAAAGCAAAAAGCCAAAAATGGTTGCTCAAGAGTGAGGAATAAAATGTGCATATAGTAACTCATTCCAAGTATCAGGTAGTCCTGGTAGACACCAATGGATGCAATCTGCATACAGTGCTGGATTAGCCTGCTGCCCCGGCGAAAGCAACTGCCCTTGACGAGTGGTATAGATTGAAGTATGGGCATCTTTTCTGTATTCTGAGAGGGCGGTAATGTTAAGCAAGCGAACCGGCACTTTCATAGATTGAATCACCCTTTTTGCAATCACAAATAACCGGCGATCTGTGCCGACTTCTACTAAGTCGTTCGTATTGAGAATGGGGGTAGTCTCCTTTGCACACTTAATACCATCTGGGCTGTTCCAATCCATGCTCCTAATAGATTTTACATATATACTTATTTTTTAGAGTGCAATGACATTGTCGATTTGAAGCTAGAATAAACGAATGCATTTCAAAACTGTTTTTCTGTCAATAATAATAGAAGATTCAATCAGACGGGAAAAGAAGGCCCCTTTAACTTACTTGATATGAAGAGGGGACATGCTCATGAAGTAGACTGAGGTCAAATTAGGATCCACATTTTCTTCTACCCACTTGGCCAATGTCCTCAACACTCTCCCATAAGCTATTGACCGTTCGATCTCTTCATATTCCACGCCACCTTCTTCAAATGTTCCTTTCTTTCTTCAATTCCACGAAACCCACATAGCAAATTCATCAATCAGCCTTCACAACTCCCGCAATTTACAGGCTTACGTTCAATAAAACACTCAGAAGGCTTGATTTACTTACAAAACTTTCACGGTTGGAGAGTTCATCCACCATATATACGTATTAAAAATCAGAAAGTCTACACCCTTCCAGTTGTCTGCATGCTTCTTGATTGATTCTGGCATTAATATGCGGTCTAATATGCGATGCTCCAATGGATTGTCTGAATTTGATTCCACCAAAAATGGTGCCCAATAAAACTCCACGGTGGCATTGTAGTCCTAATAATTAATAACATAAAAATTAACTAGTTTTGTCAATTTCTTGGATAAAGGAAAATAATTCCGGGGACTAATAGACACTGGGGATATTCTCTGATTACAATGGAAAATGGCATGATTGAGGGGAAATTAAAGGAACATTTCAAAATGCATGAGGATCCACCAGGCTAATGAGCTCTAAGGCTGAATAGCGAATTTATGGGGGGCTGATAATGCTTCACTTGAAGAAATTTGACAATGAATCTTCACCAAAATTAAATGAGAAATTTGATAAAAGACCTCAATCTTGAATATAGAGATGGTGCCTGATTGACTCACGATAATCCACCAAGCTAATGAGCTCTAAGGCCGAATAGCAAATTTGTGGAAGGCTGATAATACTTCACTTGAAGAAATCTGACAATGAATCTTTACCAAGAATTAAATGAAAAAAATTGATGCAGACCTCAATTTTGAATATAGAGAGGGAGCCTGATTGACTCGGGCTTTTCTCGCCTGAATGGACGACAGATTGAACTAGGCACACCATGGACTCCCACTGATTACGATTTAATGAATCTCCAACAAACATAACCCTCTTTCCCTGTAGTTTCTCCAGCAACAATTTTGCGTTGAACCTTTTTCAACATACAACAGGCAAAACGTATAAAAATTGTTAATTGGGTACAGACAAGGAAGATACAGATAACCGAACGCTAGGAACAGGACACAGATATTGCTTACTTGGGCAAAGAACAATCTCTGGGCTGCCATCTCCAGTTCTGATACAAAGCATCTTTTCTTCCGTTTCTCATACAAGTAACTTGCCGTGAGAGAAACTCGCACTCTTCCTCTCTGTACAAAGGGCGAGTCACATTATCAAAAACCCAATTTCCTGTAGAAATATCACAGTCCGCTGGCAGCGGCAACACAACTTCCTCATCTCTTCCATGGACAGGTCGAAGTCGAGTTTC